>OX451737.1:1364346869-1364989369 GCA_948472305.1 Vicia faba | reverse complement strand
AGACACTGACTAAGAAGACATGGACTTGATTATACTCTAACGGCTCACACATAGTATAGGGTACTTTTATACGTTACCACCAGTTGCCACATTTGCTTATGAAACAAGAGCAGCTTATCCCGAGGAGAACTGAGCATAAGTCTGATTTCTTAGGGTAGTCACTCAAAAGTTATATCGAGGCAGAATAAAAAGAGCTAAGTTATTCTCTCTAGCTTGGGAATATGTCTTAACCAGGGAAGTGAACAGCTTCACATCTTACTGGGTGTGTGCCCGGCTAAAGGAAGATCATCTTTCTTCATTGCTAGGATCAACGGCAAAGATCCCCCAAAAATCTGATTGAGGGCTCGAGCCTCGGGGTCTTGGAACTGATTGAAAAAGGGAACTTTGTTACAACTTCACCTACCACCAAAGCAATCTTTTATTTACTATTTCTTGGTAAAAGCTAGTCTGCCCAAGACATGAGCTAGCTGATGCTGGTCTGTGGCAATTTCATCCTCGGTTAGTAAAACTCGTTACTAAAGCCTTGTCTGTCTTAAGACCCCATTCCTCAACAATTGGGACAGAGCTCTCTAACTTACTTACCTTATTTCCGAGTAGTTCCTAGGGGGTCAAGACCTTAATGGACCACCAACCAAATCCTACATGAAAAACTTGGTTTATTTCGAGAACGTGATCTAGCTTGTTTTCCTGCCAAGAGGCCTGCTTGGTTCCTGGTTTCCCGTTCTCTTTGTCTAAGGCTAAGAAAGAATTCTATGGTCATTTTCTCCGGAGCTCTAGTTACTATCATACCATCGAAATAGACGAGAGTTTTGGTATATCTTCAATCAAGTATAAATGTTTTCTATAAAGTCAAAGAAAGAAGTATCCCTCCCCGAAGGTAAAAATCATGCTTTTAAAATGCAAGGGAAATAGTTAGTATCCGGGCTTGCACCCCCTATAATTCTTTATCTAACTCGGTACCTTGCTTGACTTGAGGGCACGGCACTGACTTGCTAGTAAAAGTCTTCATAATCAATCACTATTCTAAATGTCTCCTTATGGTTGAGTGAGGTGGGAGTCCCTCTTTATAACCCAATAACATAACCCTCTCCCCAAGGGTTAGGCCTATTCGAAAGAATAACTTATTTCACTGGTATGGAAGAGTAGGAGGGGTAGGCCATGGGCTTTGCTTAACTAATTTTTTTTCGTTTCTTTCCCTTTCCCCTGTAGTGAAGCAGGAACTCAGAGTAACATTGCTATCTAATCGATTTTCGAAAGAGCAAACTTCATTCATTGAACGCAAGTAAGCGATAGGCGATGTGGCATACCTTTTGGCACTACCTCCTGCGCTCTCCTGAGTTCACAAAGTATTCCACGTATCCATGCTGAGGAAATACGTACCGTCGCCAGAGCATATCTGGTTGATAGAGGATATGGTTGTAGATAATAAATTAACTTATGAAGAACGCCCGGAGAAGATTGTTGACAGAAAGGATCAGGTACTAAGGACGCGCACAATTCCATACGTCGTGTAGGAATCATTCCGAGCGCGAAGCTACATGGGAACTTGAGGAGAAGATGCGGGAGGAGCACCCTCACCTTTTCGACACGCCAGGTAAGAGTTTTGTCATCAAAACTAACACTTAATGATTTGAATCGATGTGGATATAGTCTCGCACCTTTCTATTGGTTTTCCAAGTATCTATCCCTCGGTATGGTCGTTCCCTTGGACCCTAACCTAACATAAAAGGTCGTGTGCCATCCCGCTTCTGCCAGAATCGAAGCCAATACCCTGAAGAGGTATAGAGGTCAACGATGGAAGGTACCTAGGAAGCAGACGAGTACGGTTCATACGGTTATGCCGCATCTCCATCTCTAGGAGAAGCAGCTAGATCGATTCCTAAACCGCTAATGCCCCCTCTTCCAACTGAAACTCATTCAACAGGAGCAATTGCAGCTTCTTCTATTCTCTGTTTTCCTACCCGTTAGGAGCTCATAACTCGTTGCCTTGAGGATGTCACTAGTGCTTCGCACCTTGCTTTCGCCTGCTCTTCTAACTTTGCTTGGATTGCACCTTGAGCTGAGCCGGGTGCAGATATGCCGACAACCTTGACAATTCTTATTTTTGCTCCTATTGTGAAGAGCTTTTTCAACCGGGAACCGAACTACTTTTAGAGTGGGGTTACGCCCTTTCCTACAGGGAACCCGGCAGTTCTGACCTTCTTTACCACCTTATTACAACTCTTGGTTTTTATTGATTAGCAAGCAGGAAAACTGTACCAAGAATCTTACACGAATCAAAAAACTGATTGAAAAGATCTTGAAATAGTTTCACTTTGAACAAGACCAGTTAAGAAGCATATCCTATTTCCAGTTGCGTGTCCATGCGAACCAGTTGGGCTCAAGCGAGCCATAACAGAGGAACCTGTGTTGAAACTGCCGGATCAACACTCCCTTCTCTCTATCTACTTTCTCAAGCGGCTTAGTTGCATCCTTTCTAAGACAACAACCTTCGGTCTATAATACTGATGAGACCAGAGCTGAAAGTAAACCCGGGTATGAATTGAAGGCATCTTAGCTTGAGAGGAACCAGCGGGTTTATCTGTCTAAGCCAGCTTAAGCCCCTGTCTCTGTCTCTTACACCAAAAGTAAGTGACTTATTTAAAAGTCCCGTAACAGCAATCGCTTTTTAAAGGATGGATCTTAGGCTAACAAGGAAAGCCAGGGGAAAGATTCTTGGGACTTCAGCTGTTAAAGCCAGTTTAGTTATAGTGGCAATTGCCAGCCTTACATTTTTTGTAGTGCTCCCCCGAATCATAAGTGAGAAAGGAAAGCTAACAGCCGGTGAAAGTGCTTTGTTCTCGTATGAGAAAGCAAGTTCAAGTCAGCATGCTTTGAGAAACTAGATATTTCGTTTTCTTTATTTAGCATCTTTTTTGCTATTGCTAAGTCCTTCCATGTGGGTTTTTTTCCCTTTTCGCTAGCCGTGAAAACAAAACCTGTAGGAATACCTGTTCTTTCAACAAGCCTTAAAAGCTGTCTCCTTTAGTAGTTCCTCACCTTCCTAAGGATAAAGAGCGAAATTATAATACTTTTTTTATTCATTCTTTTTTTGGTACTGATTCGGTGCGGGAATAGCCCTCCTTCTATCTGCGAAAAAACCTACTTTATCTAATACGCTTTTCTCTATTCGGGCAAGTAACAGGAGTCAAGCTCGCAAACCAGACTTCCAAGAGTAGAGGATAGGTCCATTTGATGGAGTACCCTAAAAGGGGTGCCCTCCCTGAGTCTTCCTAAGTCCTAGTTTCAGCTTGATAGACTAACTAATTACTTAATAGAATTGCCGGATCAACCATCAATTGTTTCTTATGATTCTAGGGGTTTAGGATAGGAAGAGGGCTAAGTTCAATTCAAAGATGCTAAAAAAGGGCATTCATTATAATGGCTTTCAATGCGCATTGAGCGAGCTGCTAGTTCAGGTCTTTGTTGTTTGTTGTATTAGATCTCTCGTTCCCAGTAAGAGATGAGCTTTCTTTTCAGGATGACGTAGTTGCTGATTTTCTCAATGATATTGTTTTCTTAATATTAGGAATTTCCTGTTTTCTTAATTAGATATGATAATTTTATGTTTTTTTGTAACTTTCTTGCTTTCTTTTCTTATTGTAAGAGTTTTTAACATTTTCAGTATTTAATCTTTTGGAATTTTTTTATTTTAATTTATGTTTTTCATTTTTTGTATTATTTATCTGCTATTGTTATTGTATGTATGAGTTTAAGTTGAAGTTTGGTTAAAATTGCAGACTGTTCATGTTTTACCCTTGTGGCGCTTGCCACAAGGCCGTGGCACTCGCCACGGTATCCAAACTACGTGCCCCCGCCACGGTTTGTGTGGCCCTTGCCACGTTCTTCATATAACAAAAACAAAAGAGTTTTTCTAAAACACTCCTCATTTCCCCATCTTCGTTCATTCGACCCAACCCTTTTCTACTTCCACTTAGCTCTCATTATCACCAGCTCATGTTTCACTTTCCAAATTCATTTTACCCTTTCAATTCCTCGAATCACAACACATATCATACTTCTTCGCTCCTGTTGACCGAAACAAACTAAACCCTATTGTATCAATCATGTCTTATCGCCCCCAATAATCAAACAGAATGGTAAGACCATCACCAGATAAATCAACAACCATCTTCTGCCATAAGGATTTTTGTTCACAAAGCGAGAAGTACCTTATGTTCTACCAACATTATGTCATCCCTACAAGGTACGTTGATGAGTCATGTTTGCATGAAATAAGACTCTTAGACAATGTTCAATGGATGTTGACTAATTCGAGTCTAACTCATATCTGCTCGTTGAACTATCCAACTTAAGAACCCTTGACTATAGAGTTCTAGAGTTTGTTTATTTACAACACCCCTATGGATGAACCATATCTCACTGAACCCTTTAGGTTTAGGCTGTTCAACAAGGAATACTAATTAAGCCAAGATACAATTGGGGATATGTTACATTTTCCGCGTGGGGAGAATGTAGCTTGTGGGGTTCCTTTTGAGGCTGATTGGTAAACCATAACGTTTGATATTTAGAAAAGTTAACAGGTGAAACAAATCTAAACTGGGATGGCCTTAATGCCTCCCTAATCCATAACACAACCATCTGCTACTTTCACCGCATTCTGGAAAGCCTAATTTTCGGTAGGATTAACAACCACAAGGTAAATTCTAAAGAGTTGTTCTTTGTGCATTGCATCTTTACACCGACCATAATCAATGCCACTCCCTTTTTCCTAGCTGACATTCATTAAATTTGTGCAAGACGAACCAATCATTTATGTATAGGGGGGGTAGTCACATCCATTGTCGTTGCCTTAGGCCTAGGAGACAAACTCAGAAATTTGCCATCAATACCAGCCTTGTACCTTAACATCGACAACTGTCAATGTCCTCACTTGATTAAAGCTCGAGAGGATGAAAAATATTATTTGATGGTCAGAAATAGCGCGATTAAGAGTGTCGTCTTACCCTTTCGCAATAGAACTAATGCATAAAATATGGATAATTGGTTTTATGATCTATCTTCCCAAGAGCCCAATGCACATGCACAAGGTGCACAAGACGGCCTAACAGACGATTTGTTCAATGAGATGGAGCAGGGTGCCCCTGAAGTTCAGCCGCAACCCACATAGGTTCCTTCTGAACGCGTCGCTGGAACATCATCAAGACGCCGAAGAAGACATGAGGACACTTCTGGCCCATCTGATGACATTCTTGCTGAAATGAGGCGGCATACTGATATGGTGCTTAACGTGATTAAAGAATTCATGATATTCATACTCAGTAGGCGGAGATGATATACCTTGAAGGATGAGAAAACACTTAGAAGGGGGGGGGTTGAATAAGTTTTTCCTTTTTCCGTGTAATACTAATGGAAGGACACGGGTATTTTTATCCTGGTTCATTTTAAACTCAAACTACTCTTGTCCACTCACCAAGGTGATTTCGCCTCTCTCAACGAGGACTTAATCCACTATAATCAAACTTATTACAAATGCACAACCAAACTGTTGTGACTAACAATATAATGCACAAGCCAACATCAAGTGACTAACACCTCTAAGACTCAACTAGTCCTATCCCTCTTGAGAAATCTGACCCAACTGGTCTCTCAAGGAACACTTACAAAAATTATCTGTTAACAATAGTGAATCATAATGCTTCTAATAAGTTGTATCACAAACTGTGATTTATGACTAAGATTATTGCCCAATACTTAAGATTTACTCACTATACAATATTAGTTTACAAGAATGAAAACAATGAGCGTTAGTATGTTTCTCGTGGATCAATAACCTTTCTTTGAAACAAATGATCTTCTATATATAGCTTCCAGTCTTGACCATTACTGCCTTGAAGAGAGTGTATGCATTAATGATGTGTGTCGGCTTGGTCTTTATGTTTCCAATGTTCTCGTGCATAGTACCACTTGAGTGCTTTATCCTTCTTAGCATTAAATTACCAACGGTACTATCAGAGCTTGTCTCTGGAATTTTAAGAGTTTGCTTGCAGCATTGCCACTTCAGAGTTTACTTTAACTTTTCTTCTATCAGAGTAGTCTTCATTTTATGTTCATCAGAGTTTTCTTCAGCTTGCATTATCATATGTTGCTTTCAGCGTGCTTTTTTCAAATCTTTGCTTCAGCTAGATTTATCAGAGGTTGCATAGAATTTCTTTTCATCAGAGTTTTCCTTGGAGTGCTTCCTTTAGAGTTTGTTTTAGACTTGCGTAGAATGATGTTTCTTTCTTGAGATGCATGAGACAAACCATCATCTGAATCTAGAGAACATACACATCAGAGTATAAAATATATTTCAAAAAATTTATTTCATTGTTATCATCAAAAATATAAGATATGATTAGAAACAAACTTTGTTCTAACACACCTCACCCAACAGATTAATCAGAATCGATGTGACTACAATGACAGGAATGAACAAAGAATGCCAGGCATGATCGACCAGATGATAACTTTAAAAGTGCATGCAGACAACATACATGAGTATATTAATCACGTAGGTATTCCACCTCATCATCCTTGAAACGGTGGTCATGGACGAGCGCGTGGCAGAGGTTACCAGTAGCAGATACCAAAGTTTCTACCTTTCTTTTTCATCTTATTTCGAAACATTGGGGACATTGTTCAATTTAAGTGTGGGGGAGAAAGCTTTACTGCTTTTGTTTAATCAACATAATAAACTTGTCGTAGGGATGGTATTCCCCTTGTAATAGAGATGATATTCCACTACTAATGTATAATTTGTGTGTGATGAAAAAGAGGGACACATGATGGTGTGGTTTGCTGTATGGGACTATGAGATTTACTTAATTGATGGTTTCCAGTAACATTTTAACAAGAAACATTGCAGTGTATTTGTAATTTAAGATATAAAATGAAAGAAAAAGCTAAAATGTAAGAAATATAATTTGTCACAATCAGACAAATGATTTTGCCAATCAGGTCTCTTTTGATTTTAAGTGTTTGTTATATGATGCTATTTTTTTACTTATATTAATACAACTTGTATTACTTATACAAGTTGTCCCTTGGTGAAATAAAAATAAAAAACCGTAAAAAATGTCTAAGCCAAACCCGAACCCATAACAACGGGGTTCTAAAGAACCCTTATTATCGCCCGATTGTATCTACATTGTGTTATATATTATCTAAGACTTTATATATTATTTAATATCTATTATAATTTTTTAACTCTTTTTCCAGATTTTGAGGCCTCTAATTTTTTGAGGTCTTGGATTGTGAATCTGGTTACCCTGGCCCAAGGCCGACCATAGTTAGGAGTTTGATCCTCACTAGCCACACCCTTAAATTTTAAAAATTATAACTATCTACTACCTAACTAAGATTGAAAGATGCATAAGCACTTCATAATCTACTCTTTAATCAAACTAAGTGTTACACTACAAAATACCTATTTTGGTAATTGACTAAATAATATTGTACTTACCAATCAAATTAATCCATTCATCCAAGTGGCACAACCAAAGCTACCAACATCCCATTTTATTCAAAACTCAACTATGCAGGGTCCATTCCTGAACCTTGTGATTCCTTTCCGATCATAGTCTTTAATGTGGTTCAAATCACCAAATCTTTTTCAAGGTAAAAAATAAAAACCAATTCAAATCTTTTGCCTTCGGGTTGCCTCCGGCTTTTTTTTGAAGATCTTTTCCCAAAAAGGATGTGTTATTTTCGTTCTGCGTAAAACGACGCTTAAGTCTCTAAAGGCCGAGTTACAATATCTCAATTGATAGAACGTGAATGTAAAATTATCTGCCTAAAAAACACAAACAAACCAAAACACCTTTTTAGGTGAACTACGATTTCCCTGATCTCTGATTGCACAGAGAGGGTACGTAGGCACAATGATTCACAACCGCGACGGGCGCAATAATAAAAAACTTTTCTTTTTGTATATAATATTTCGCATTAGTGGAATGCCCTTAGCTTTCTAGCTTTAGATTTAGACACACCCTTTGATTAGAACAACAAGAATGGATCCCATGGATTACCATACAGTGAGGGGGTGGTAATACCTCTCCCTTTCATAATTGACTCCCGTACCCGATCACTTAGTCGCAAGACCTTGATTTATCGCTTCTCAGGTTTTCTTCGATGTTTTCATTTCCCTTATGTGGGATAAATAAATATTTGACGGAGAGACTTTATTGTTTGGATTAATTTTCCTAGTTGCTTCAAACGAATCCGACTTTAACACATAAAAGCTGGATATACAAACAAAACAAACAATGTTGAAGGTAAATAACACATAAATATGTTTAACCAGTTCGGCGACAACAACACCTACTCTGGGGGCTACGTAGCCAGGGACAAAATTAACTAGATAGTATCTATTTGTAGACAACACAACAAACGTACCATCTTACAATCTACGCACTTAATCACTACTCTTTGCTTAACTTCTACCTAAGACACACCTAGATATGAGGCCCTCCTTAAATCCCCCTTCAATAAAACTCCGGGATTGGAGCAATTCTAAACACAATAGAGAATACAAACCACATGTAAGTTCTATCTAAAACTAGGTAAACACCATTCTATATATAATATTAGTTTGGACTGGGTTGGGCTTCAAAATCGCAGCAGTACGACTGCACAAAGTCTGCAAAATCTTCTTTAATAAAACAAGTCTTTAATCATTTGTTTCCTAAAATGTCTCCATATTAAGAAATTTTGTATATATTCGAAAACCATCATAGAATCACTGATTAGTCAATCTTGGATGCCACATAAGCTAACTAAATATTTCTTGAATATTCAGTAACTAACATATCAGCTGAAACATAATTGTCAACTACTGCAGACACGATGTCCTATTATTCTTATTGGGACATCCAATTTGACATGTTGAAAACATCAAGTTGGAACATCTTGTCCAACATGTTGGTGCCAAGTTGGTTTTACCAAAATGTATGCCAATTATAATTTCAGAGAAATAACAATCTCCCCTTTTGGCACATTTTGACTAAAACAACCAAATAACTCTTCCACAAGAAAAACACCATAAAATATGTTTGAATATTATCAAACACACACATCGGAGGCACATCGGCAGAAAACACATTCGTGAGGTTAGAAGCAAACAACAAAACTATGAGAGACATTGTTAGTAGTAAGTTGATCTAATAGCACCAGCACCCTGAATATCGTACTACTCCCTCTTTTTAGCCAGAATATGAAAAAGATAAGTAGACAATATTAGCAAATTTAAGAACCTAAAGTTTTAAGAGATAAGGTCCAAAAAGAAACTAAAAACACCTTGGGCATTTAACCCTTACAAAATCATAAACTAAGATAAATAGGATCATAAGGCAGACCCAAACAAAATAACATGACCAAATGTCATGCATCAACATCTTCTCCTTCTCTAATAGCAATGGCAGAATGTTTATCAGGTGCATCACCATCCTTAGCATCTTCATCAACATATACAACACCAACAGTAATTGTTATAATTCTTTATATGTACAGATCCCAAGTCTCCTCCTTAGGGTATCAAACTGAAACGCATCAAGAGCCTTAGTAAAGATATCAACAAGCTGATTCTCAGTGCTAACATGCTAAAGAGTCATGACTTTGCCGTCCATAAGTTCTGTAATGAATAGGATTTTTGGAAATATTAATAGCACTCAAATTGTCACAAAATAATGTCATGACATCTTGTGTGACATTATACTCAGACAACATTTTCTTCATCCACACCAGTTTAGAGCAGTTTCTTCCTGCTGCTATGTACTCAGCTTCAATAGTAGATAGAGAGACACAATTTTGTTTCTTACTGAACCATGAAATCAAATTGTTTCCCACAAAGAAAATTCCTCTAGAGGTAATCTTCGTATCATTAGCACTTCCAGCCCAATCATCGTCACAAAATCCCACTAACAAGGAATTTGTATCATGGGAATACAAAATAGCATAGTCACGCATACCATTCAAATACTTCAGAGTCCTTTTTACTTGGTTGATGTGACTTACCTTAGATTCTTCTTGTTACCTTGCAAATATCCAACAACAAAAGTGATGTTTGGTCTGCTAGCAGTAAGATATAGAAGGCTACCAATCATGCTTCTATACAAACTTTGATCAACACTAACTCCCTTTTCATCTTTAGAAAACTTCGAATGTGTAGGAGTAAGATTTCTCTTATGCCTTGCATTTTCCAATCCAAATTTCTTCGCGATATTCTTTGCATATTTGCTTTGACAGAGAAAAATGGAGTCTTCCATCTGCTTGACTGGAAATCCAAGAAAGTAAGTTAATTCACCTACCAAACTCATCTCAAACTCAGATTACATCTGCTTGACAAAATTTGGTACCATTTCATCTGAGATTCCTCCAAAATCAATGGTATCCGCATAGATCTGAGCTATCACTAATTTTCCATCTTCATCTTTGACAAAGAGTGTCTTGTCAATTCCATCCTTTTAATATCGAAGATTGATAAGAAATTCAGTCAACCTCTCATACCAAGCTCTTGGAGCTTGTTTTAAACCATACAATGACTTCTTTAGTTTGAAAACAAGATCTGGAAGGGAAGGATCATTAAACCCTTTTGGTTGTTCAACATAAACTTCTTCATCCAGGTACCCATTTATAAAGGCACTCTTGACATCCATTTGATACAACTTTAATCTTAAATGACAACCTAATCAAAGAAACAATCTGATAGACTCCAAGCGAGCCACATGAGCAAATGTCTCATCAAAGTCTACTCCTTCAATTTGAGTGTATGGTTGTGCAACAAGCCTAGATTTATTTCTAGTAACACCACCTTGTTCATTCGTCTTGTTCTTGTACACCCATTTTATACCAATAACATTTAACCCATCAGGTCTTGGCACTAAGTCTCATACTTCATTCCTCTTGAATCGACCAAGTTCACCTTGCATAGAATTTATCTAGAAATCATTAGTCAAGGCTTGCTTTATATTTTTTGGTTCAAACTTGGATACAAAGCAAGCATTTAACACAATTTCTCTTCATATGGTGACTAATCCTTGTCTAGGATTTCCTATTATAAGTTCCTTAGGATGATCCTTTTAAATTTTGAGTGATAGCCCTTTGACAGCTACATGAGGTATTTCAACTGCAGAATTGGCACTTGAGCCTGCAACATATGTGTTGGATGTTGATACATTTTCTTCAAGAACCTCATCATCTGTAGGAATAGTTGCCTCAACTTCTTCGGGGGCATCATCTTCTCTAGTTGAGTCATCAACAATCATATTTGATGAATCCATCATCACTTTGGTTTTGGAGTTGAATACTCTATATGCTTTACTGTTTGTAGAGTATCCTAAAAAAATTCCTCCATCACTTTTAGCATCCAACTTCCTTCTTGGCTCATGGTCTACCAAAATATAACACATACTTCTAAAGACATGGAAATATTTGACATATGGATTTATTCCTTCCCACAATTCATAGAGAGTAACAGGAGTACCAGCTCTGATATTCACATTATTGTGAATATAACAAGTAGTGTTCATGGATTCAGACCAAAAGTAAAGGGGTATTTTATTGGCATGAAACATAACTCTGGCACATTCTTGAATAGTTGTGTTCCTGCGTCTAACCACACCATTTTGGTGAGGAGTGATGGGTTAAGAAAACTTATAACTAATCCCTTCAGAAGCACATAATTCCTCAAACTTGATGTTCTCAAATTCCTTCCCGTTGTCACTCCTGATTTTGACAACACCACAATTCTTTTCTCTTTAAATCTTGTGACATAATTCTTTGAAGATTTCAAACACTTCATATTTCTCTTTGATGAATGTCACTCAAGTGAATCTTGAGTAGTCATCAACAATAACATAGGCATACATATTTCGCTAGGACTTTCAACCTAAATAGGTCCCATTAAGTCCATGTGAAGTTGCTCTAGAACTCTTGAGGTGTCAAGATATTTGATCTTCTTATGAGACATCATTGTCAACTTCCCAATTTTACATTCACTACAGGTTCTCCTTTCATCAATCTTTAGCTTGGGAATATCACTAATAGCTTCCATCGACGTGATGTTTTTCATACCTTTCAGATGTAGATGACCATGTTTTTGATGCCATAAATTGACTTTATCATCTTTTCACATTAAGCATGTTGAGAGACATTATGTTTCTAGAGAACTCCATAGGTAGCAATTGTCTTTTGATTTGGTTCCCTTCATAACCACCTCATTCTTATCATTTGTAATCAGACACTCAGATTGAGTAAAGTTAACTTTGAGACCTTGATCACATAGTTGATTGATACTTATCAGATTTGTAGTTAGCCCTTTTACAAATAACACATTATCAAAAATAGGTTGTCCTATATAGTACACCTCTCCAACACCTTTTATTTCTCTTTTTGACCCATCTACAAAAGTGACATAGCTAGTCGCACGTGGTTTAATATCCACTAGGGATTTCTTAACACTGGTCATGTGTCTAGAACAATCACTATTAAAATACCAATCCTCTCTAGTCGAGGCTTTGAGAGAGGTGTAAGCTATGAGTCTATACGAATCGTGGTGAGGAGCTCCTTTTGGCTTTTCTTTATTATTAACATATTTTCTTCTATAAGGATTCATATTGTAAGGTAATCTATACAATTTGTAACAACATGACTTTAAATGACCAAACAACCCACATTAATGACATCTCCATGGCTGATACATGGGACTATAATTCCTTCTCTGATGTCTCGGTTGATATTGGGACATCTGACTTGACATCTTTTGCTGTTGTTTCATCTTTTAAGGAACAAACATCACCACTTTCTTGTCGTTATTAACATCTTGGTTATTATAACTAAGACCCTTCATATTCCCAACATTCTTCTTAGTTTGAAGAATCTCATTCAGCATAGTAGAGCCATTGTTTAGAATTCTGACAGATTTGGTCATATTGTCAAGTTTTGATTTTTTCAATATTACCTCCTCTTTAAGATTAAGTATGATATATAGATTCTCTTCTTTCTCAGCCTCCAGTTGAGCAATAAATATCTTTTCTCTAACACATTTTGACACATTTTTTCATTCTTGTAAAACATCTTTGTGAATCCAACCACCAGTTCACCAACAATGAGTTATCCAACATATGATCCTTTATAGGACTCACAAGTTTCTTCATTAGACTCACAAATTCCATTCAAGGAAGTCACTTGCTTGGATGATTCTTCTACATGGTCACTTTTAGATTCTCCCTCTGACCATGATACAAATAAGCTTTTCCCTTGTTTTTTTAGATAGGTGTCACATTTAGTTATTATGTTTTCATATCCCTCACATTCATGGAACTTGACACATTTCCCTTGGTTTGTCTTCTCTTCAAATCTCGACTTCCTTCCTAGGTCTGGGTTTTTGTTGATGTCGAATGACATGTTCTTAGCATTTAACCTGGACATCCTCAACACCTTGTTAAATTGTCTTCCCAATAGCACAAGGTACTCAAATACTCCTTTGAGTTAACCTTTCCCTTATCCTTCGAGCCTTGAATACTAGAGGAAATTTTTTTATTACTATTCTTTTCAGACCTTTCGTTGATAGCAAAATCAAAAGTCTTAAGAGAACTTACAAGTTCATCCGCTGTCATGATGATTATATATTTGGATTCCTCATTAGCAATCACCTTCATGTCAAATCTATTTGGAAGAGATCTGAGGATCATCCTGATTATCTTATCTTCTGATATCTTTTGTCCCAGGTCTTCTGAGTCATTTGAAATATCTAGAACAGTCATGTGAAAGTCCTGAATACTTTCATCCTCCTTCATCTTAAAGTTCTCAAATTTGGTGGAGAGAAGTTGAAGTTTTGCCAACTTTACATTATTATTTCCTTCATGAACCTTCCTTAAGGCCCCCCACGCAACTTTAGCATGCTTACAATTCTTTATCAGCTTGAACACATTCTTATCAGCTTCATTGAATATAAAATTCAATGCTTTAGACTTTCCTTGAGATGATGACTCATCATCATCACTCCAATCTTCTTCAGGCTTCAACACATCAGTAACCTTTCCATCTGCACCCATAACCTTTGGTGGAGCCGATCCTTTGACAATATTTTTCCAGGCCTTGTTGCCCAGTTATTTTATAACCATTTCTATATAAGGTTTCTGACTGTCATAGTTGGTACCATCTAGAATAGGTATTTTAACATTGTTCCACCATCCTTGTCCATTGCACCAGAAATTAACTTCCCTATATCTCACCCAGAGTCAAAGCAGGATGCCTACTCTGATACCAACTGAAATTATGGCTGCCAAATCCTGAATTCCCTAAGAGATGTTGAGATACACGATCCGACTTCAACATGAAACAACACGATATACAAACAAAACAAATAGTGTTTAAGGTAAATAACACACAAATATGTTTACCCACTTCGTTGACAACAACTCCTACTATGTGGGATACCAAGCCAGGGACGAAATTAACTAGATAATATCAATCTGTAGACCACACAACAAAATTACCAGTTTACAACCTACACACTTAAATCCTTCTTTAATCACACTCAATGATTGAAGAAACTCTAAACACACTAGAAAATAAAAATAGGAAGTCACTCTTCTAAGACACACAATCTTCAATGCTTAAAAGCTTATGAGAACTGACACACAAATACTCAATGCTTAAAAGCTCATGAGCATCTGACACACAAATACTCAATTCTTAAAAGCTTATGATCAACTGGCACACAAAAATCCAATGCTTAAAAGCTCATGGATGCTTGACAAAACTTACAACCCAAAATAAACCTACTCTTCTATCAAGATGATATTAGAGAGGCTCATAAATAAGGATTCTAAAACTATAACATAAGCATGCGTAAATTCTACCTAAAATTAGGTATAAACCACTCTATACATAACATTACTCCGGACTGGGTTAGGATTCAAAATCGCAACAGTGAGGTTGCACAAAGTCTTCAAAATCTTCTCTAAGAAATTAGGTCTTCAATAATTTGTTTCCTAAAATGTCTCCGTATTTAGAAATATATTATATCTTCGAAAATTAACATAGAGTCTCTGATTAGTCAATCTTAAACGTCACATAAGCTAACTAAATATTTCTTGAATATTCAGTAACTAACATATAAGCTGATACATAACTGTCAACTATTGTCGACACAATGTCCTAGTTGGGACATCTTATTCGACATGTTGAAAACTTTAAGTTGGAACATCTTGTTCAACATGTTGCTGCCAAGTTGGTTTTACAAAAATGTATGTCGATCATAATTTAAGAGAAATAAAAAATATTACTCTTGAATTTTTAAGCAAAAGTGGGTATTTTTTAGAGTAGTAATAGGATAAATCCGAGGAGTATGTGGAGTAAGTAAAGCATGGATCAGATCAGTGTTCATAGTGGGATGCCTGGAAAATCTTGGAGTAGGTGAGTAAAGATGGCTTGTTATTGAGTTGCAGCACGTCTCTGGAGTTGGTTCTTCTTGTTTTTCTCTTGAACATTCCTCAACCCCTTTTGATGACACGTTTTCTGAAGATGCTGCTCAGTAGCATTTATATGCTTTTGTTCGTATGTTAGGTTTTTTCCATGTCGATGGTTTATGTGGTTGATTTTTGTAGTATCGTGTTTCATTTAACCCACCAAAAAGATATATGTTTATCTATTTTTAAATTTTTTATTCATTTATTATATATTATGATTGGAATATATTACACCTACATTGTATGTTATCTTTATACTCTTGTATAGTGACATAAAAAGATTCAATGTGTGACTAGATTGAGTATTAATATAAGTGACTATATAAAATAATTACTTGACACAAATTTAAGTTTGAGTAAGTATAAATATAATATGACATGTTCTTAGTTTTTCAATAATCTTTTTGTGTAAACAAAACTATAATTTTCATGTAATTTTCACATAACAAATTGAGTTTCATTTTTTACTCAATTATTTAGTACAAAAAACCAATACCTTAATTAGTGCACAAATAAAAAATAAGAGCTTAATCAGTAAACAACAACAATATTCAAGTTTTTCCACAATAAAATCCTTATTTAATACTCAAATAAGAGCTTAATTATTACACAATAATAACCAAGCCTTTTCCATAATGTTGGAACTTAAATAGAACACAAACATGACCTAACTTAGTACACAGAAATTAAGACATTACAGTACATAGACACCAATTAATATATATTAACTAGTTTTGTTTTAACCATCCATCAAGGTAAAATTGGTTGGAGTCAAGGACGGATTTTGTGTTTTTGGTTCGGGTATCTTTAAACCATCCATCAAGGTAAACATGGTGGGAGTTATGGTTGGATTTTATGTTTTTGGTTCGTGTATCTTTCAACCATCCATCAAGATAAACTTGGTTGGAGTTAGGGTTGACTTTTAAGTTTTTGGTTCGGGTATCTTTCAACCATCCATCAAAGTAAACTTGGTTGGAGTCATGAGTAGATTTTTTTTCTCAGCTCGGATATCTGTCAGCCATCCATCAATGTAAACTTGGTTGGATTCAAAGGTAGATTTTTATTTTTTAGCTCGGATATCTTTCAACCAACCATCAAGGTAAACTTGGTTGGAGTTAGGGTGGGATTTTTATTTCTCGGTATGAGTGTCTTTCAACCATCCATCAAGATAGACTTGGTTGGAGTTAGAGGTGGATTTCGCTTTCTCAGTTCGAGTATCTTTCAACCATCCATCAAGGTAAACCTTCTTAGATTCAGGGTTGACTTTAGATTTCTCAGTTTTGATATCCTTCAACCATCCATCAAGGTAAACTTGGTTGGAGTCATGGTTTGCTTTGACTTTTTCAGCCCTGGTATCTTTCAACAATCCATCTAGGTAAACTTGGTTGGAGTCATGGTTGGTTTTGGCTTTTTCGACTCTGGTATCTTTCAACTATCCATCAAGGTAAACTTGGTTAGAGTTAGGGTTGACTTTTCTTTTCTCGCCTTTGGTGTCTTTAAACCATCCATCAAGGTAAACTTGATTGGGGTTAGGGGAGGGTTTTTGGTTCTTTAGTGGAGTGTTTTTGAGCCAACCATCAAGGTAAGGATGATCAACCTGTTTCATATATCTTGCAAAGCTTCCATGTCCATTCTTAATTATAATTGAATAAATGGATATTAGTGAGTGATAAACTAATTACATGTTTTTGATAGTATATATGGTTAGAAAAACACTAGCGTGTTATGAGACACATTTTGTTGTATAATGGAAGATATATTCATTATGTATATATAGCAGATAGATACATAATTTGAAGCATAAAAATAGCATGTAGAATATTTTTAATTTAATTACAAAAAAAAAACAAAATTTTTTAAATCGTATAGAACAACTCGATTCTTAGTATGTTGAATGCATGAAAAAAATAATTAGAAGAATCTTAGAAGCATGCATTAAATCCTACATGCTTGTACAATTGCAAATAAAGATGAAAATGATATATTATGAAGATATTGAATCTTTTAACATGCATGCACAATTGCAAATAAAGATGAAATAACTTATTATTATGATTGAAGCATGCATGGAAAGTTAGTAACTCACAATCAACAATAGCAGGAGAAAAGGAATGAGAGACAAAATAACTCTACGTGCCATTTTTTTTTGTTATGTTATTTTTACTGTGAAATATGTATTGGAGTGGAAGTGAGCTTATTTATTTATAGGCAACTAAGAAAGAATAGTAGTACAAATAACTAGGACATTAGTAGTTTGTTTAGAAAAATAATTTTTTAAGTTTATAGTTCATTTCTTAGGAATATGCCTTATATTTAGGTCATTGTCAAGAGTTGTATGAATCTAAAATTTACAACACAAACAACAATGAATATGAATCAAGGCAATAAGACAACATAGCCTTACAAGAAACTCTTGAAAATAGTGTGTAGAGTTTACATACTTTAAGAAGTTAATGTGTCAACTTAAGCTAACACAATCAATCACTTATAGGGTTTTGCATTTAATAATTGTAGTTGTCTTTTTAAGAGTCAAAAGAGAAGAAGTTGGAATCCAAAAAAACACTTTTTAATTTAATTTTAAATTGTCAAATTTTATTATAAATAAATGTTTATAACACAAAAGTGTGAAGTAATACTAATAAAAGTATATATATGAAACATATATTAATAACAAACTCTGTAATGCTAGAAAGATTGAAACAAAAAGGTGTGCTAATAAAAGTAAATGGATGAAACATATTACAAAAAAATTCCACCAAACACCCAAATATATGTGACATTTTAAAGTGGTTCGTGATATACTAATTCAATCGGTCATTATTATAAATAATAAAAAAGTTTTTTTTGGTTTATTAACCAATTAAGTGAATAGATTCTCTACGACGTACATTTTCTGCAGAGAAATTTGAGCTATTGATTTAATTATATTTTATTTAACTTGAGAGGAAGTCATTCTAAAAAATGGTGAAGATGTGAACTGAATTTGGTCCACTAAAAAGTCGACGAAAGAGAATCCTCCCCCACTAATTCATGTATTTGATCATTATTATATATTAGATATATAATTGTTTCTTTTCTAATCGTTTTACTTTATTCTTGAATTCTCATAAAAATACTATCTAAATTTTAAAATTCAAAATTATCAAAAATACTATCTAAATTTTAGAAATCAAATATTTAAGAACGCTTTAGAAATCTTTTTCTTTTTCACTTTTTCTATAAGTTGATAGTTTTTGGATTCTTCAATCCGAATTAAATTTAAAGTCTATAATATTAATAAATAATCATTTTTCATTATTATTTTTATAATGGAGATTTAAATATAATCATAAATTTAAGAAAATAGAGTAAAGTTCACTCCAAATAGTTTTTGGTAATAATAAAAAAATATGTCTTTTGTTTGTTCTGAGTTATAAAATCAAAATTTAATTTGGACTATAAAATTTAAAATTTGTAAAACTAAAATAAAAAATTTTAACGAGGAAAAATATCACCATATATTTTTAACTAGTAAATCAATTACAATAAGTAATTTATTTATAGTTTTTACATATAATTTTTTCCCTACGTCATTTTCAACCATCACACACTTATTTCAATCCAAAAACAACCAAACCATACCTGGATAGTTTCACGTGTAGTAGAAATTGTTCCATGCATCTTGAGTAAAGGGCAAACAATTGTGAAACGAGAATTTCTTTCTCCACCTTGTTGTCTTCTTGCAGGTATCTGGAAAAAAACTCAAAAAACCTCAAGAACTGGATGTGCATATCTGACCGCGCCGTATTTGTCAAGAAAAGGTGTTTTCGCATGTGCGTATCCTAGGCCATTTTATTTTGTCAAGAAAAGGTAACTTCGCATGTGCATATCTGAATCCAGCCCATAATTTAACACTTTAGACATGCACATCCGAAGTTAATGAATTGTTATCAGGAACGTGAACAGAACATAGAACTCATTTATTTACAAACCCATAAACCTCATTCCAACTCTTCTCCTCATTTCTACTCATCTCAAGTCATTCTAACTCATCTCCAAAGCTCCAAATTTGTGTAAGTTGTCTCTAATTCATTTGATTTACTTTTCAATGTTATAATATTTTATTAGGTTAGTTAGAATCAAGAATATTGTGTAGGTTAATGTTAGATTCGTTAAACATTGGTGTTTGTGTGACAGGAACCCTAGAAGAAACACCACTGCTACGAACAAACCTAGAAAGATTCGCGTGAATCTTCTTGCCATCAATGATAATGTTATCAATCTTCACTGCCAACATTCTAGCCTCCACAACTTCCTTTAACCTTGCAAAACTAAATTTATACTCCACTTTGTTTCTTTTAGGTGGAATAACCACCTCCACAACATCACCCACCCTACCAAATAACTCATATATGTCATGAGCTCTAATTCTATCATGGATTTCAGAAAAGAAAGTGGTATAAATGTTGCCTTCTGCAGACCAAGATGAAACCCTCCCAACCGAAAAGGTGTCCCAGTGAAGAACCACCCTCCTTTTGACTTTCCTTCTCACCTCCGTCCATTCAGGACAGCCGGACATTATCCGAAAAGTATAAAAGCCACCAGTACCTTTTGTTATGGAAATAAATTATTACTATGTTCTATAATAAGAATGGCATGATACACACCACCAAAACACAGTGCCTTAAACATAACCATTTGGATGGTGATAAAGAAACCATGCATGTTCCATATTGTTTTCCTTTCACTTAATTTCAGTGTTTATATAATTCACACAAACGTACATTATTGTATATTTGTGAGTTGGTGAGATATTGTTAGGATATGAGTCCAACTCCCAAACGATTTCTTTTGAAAATTTTATTAATTAATTTATAAATAAAAATTCCATCTTGGTTGATTGCAAGCAATTTCATTTTGCTGCACTCCAAGAGTAAGAGTAATAGTTTATTCTCTCCGTATTTAATTAGTTTTTATTTTTAACCATTAAATTTAAAAGAATTAATATGGATTAAATTACTCCTTGAGTAAGAATAATATATATATATATATATATATATATATATATATATATATATATATATATATATATATATATATATATATATATATATATATATATATATATATATATATATATATATATATATATATATATATACACACAAACCAACAAAGTAAATAAAAAACTTACCTATATTTCTTTAATCAAATAGGCTATGTTGACACTAAATTCTTATATACCGTGTTATTTTTCAAGCCATTTTAAATGAGGCATAAAAAACAAATTGTTAAAAAAAACAAATTTATCCATAATTGTATCTATATACGGTGTGATTGTCAATTTTTTGGTCTAAGACTAGCATATCTCTTCTTTAATATCTTATCATAAGTTGAACCTTCATGAGACTCATGCATCAACATGTCTGCTTCATGTCTATCCACGCATCTGAGCAAAACCATGTCATAATTTCTCTTCTCAATGTCTTTCTATATTTATTCGAAGCACCCATCGTGTATTCCTGAGTTTTGAGAAAATGCTTGATATCATAATACCAAGGTTTCTCATCTGCTACCTCTTCTGTTGTAAACACATGAGCAGGCTTATCCAGTTTCCGAACTATAATTCGAGGTATATCATTCCAAGTATTCACTTGATACATAGAAGCTAGAGTTGCCAGAGCGTCGGCCATTTGATTTTCGTCTCTAGGGATGTGATGGAATTCAAATTTATTAAAGAAGGGTAACAATATTCTAGCATAATCTTTTTGTAAGGGATCAAGCCACAGTGACGAGTATCCCAGTCTCCTTTAATCTGATTTCTTACCAAAGCCGAATCACCATACACATCTATAATTTTAATTTTGAGATCAGTAGCTTCCTCGAGACCCATAATGCAAGCCTCATATTCTGCCATATTATTAGTACAATCACATGTCAACCTTGCCATAAAAGGAATGTGTGATCCATGTGGAGTGACAATCATAACACCAAATCCTTTACCATAAGCATTCACAGCTCCATCAAATATCATACTCCAACAAGATTCAGGATCAGGACCTTCCTCAGGAAAAGGTTCATCACAATATTTCACTTTCAGAAACATCACATCCTCATCAGGGAAATCATACTTCATGGACTGATAATCATCAACTGGTTGGTGAGTAAGATAATCTTCCAACACACTTCTTTTAATAGCTTTTTGAGTTCATTATTCGATGTAATATTCAGATAACAGCATCTTCCAACGAGTAATTCTCCTGGTAAGAGCAGGCTTTTCAAAAATGTACTTGATTGGATCAATTTTGGAGATCGAGCAAGTAGTGTGATTCAACATATACTGCCGCAAACGTTTTACCGCCCAGGACAGAGCACAACATGTATTTTCCAGCATGGAATACAACGATTCACAATAAGTAAATGTTTTACTGAGATAATAAATGGCATACTCTTTCTTCCCCGTTTCATCTTGTTGTCCCAGAATACAGCCCATGGAATTATCTAACACTATCATATACATAATCATAGGTCTTCCTACAACAGGGAGGAGCAAGATATGAGGTTCAGGCAGATATTATTTAATACTTTCAAATTCCCTTTGGTAGTCATCTGTCGATACACAACCTTGATCTTTCTTTAACAACTTAAATATCGGTTCACACGTTATAGTCATGTGGGAAATGAATCTGGAAATATAATTCAAACGCCTGAGGAACCCTCTGACTTGCCTTTCAGTTCTCGGCGCTGGCATTTCTTGAATTGCTTTGACTTTATCAGGGTCAACTTCAATCCCTTTTTGGATAACAATGAACCCTAACAATTTCCCTGATCGAACACCGAGGGTACATTTATTTGGATCCAAGCGGAGACGATGCTTCCTCAAATGCTGAAACAACTTCAACAAATCTTTTACATTCCCCTCTTCAATCTGGGATTTAGCGATCATATCATCAACATATACCTCAATTTTTGTGTGAAATAGACCATGGAATATGGTTGTCATAGCCCTCTTGTATGTTGCACCAGTGTTCTTCAACCCAAAGGGCATCACTCTATAACAGAATGTTCCCCAGGGTGTGATAAACGTTGTTTTTTCCATGTCCTCTGGAGCCATCTTTATTTGATTATATCCAGAAAATTTGTCCATGAACAAGAAAATTTTGAATTTTGTTATGCTATCCATTAACATATCAATGTGTGGCAATGGAAAATCATATTTTGAACTAGCTTTATTTAGATCTCTGTAATCTACGCACATGCGAGCTTTTCTGTCTTTCTTCGGTACCGGGACAATATTAAAAATCAACTGAGGGTACACTGATGTCACAAGAAAACCGACATTAATCTTCTTTAGAACTTCCGCTTTGATCTTTACTTCCATATCTAGGTGAGTTCTTTGCAACTTCTGTTTGATTGGCGGACACTCTGGCTTCAGCGGAAAATGGTGCTCTACAATGTCTGTATCTAT
Source organism: Vicia faba (assembly GCA_948472305.1). NCBI lineage: Eukaryota > Viridiplantae > Streptophyta > Magnoliopsida > Fabales > Fabaceae > Vicia > Vicia faba. Next base: position 1,364,966,410 of record OX451737.1, on the reverse strand, counting down.
ACCAAGCATATCTTTGTAAGACCACGCAAAAATATCCATATACTCTTTCAACATCTCAATCAACCTGCTATTCACATCAGGATGCATCAATGCTCCAATCTTGACTTCTTTCAGATCTTCTTCCGAACCCAAATTGATTACTTCCAATGGCTCTTTATATGGCTGAATGGCATTTTCCTCGAGCTCAAGCAATCGTGAGACCTCTTCTGGAATCTCATCATAGTATTCTTCTTCGGCCCCAAACACAGGACATTCAAAGTTGGGAGAGGGTGCAGGGTCATTGTATTCAACGGGTTTTTTAATTAATCTGCACATATGATTTATGATTGCTTTTAGAATTTCAGTTATTATTTATTTTGAAAGGTTTTTTTCTGATTACCATTTTCCAAGAAAAAGCAGAAAAGAAAGACACAATTTGGGAATCAAAGACAACTTTTATTATTGATTTTAAAAATCACAGCAAACAGATAATCCCATACAATATCAATACTTTCACCTTGGGCAGAGTGAAAGATTTTCAAAAAGATTAACAAAAACAAATTACTTAAAAAAATGTATGCAAGAGGGAACATCAATTGTGATCCAGTTCAGAACCCTAACTCTGTGGGTCACATGATTTGGCATTTCTGGCTCTTCTTCATCTTCTAAAATTGCATTAATTTCAAATACAGTTGGATGAAGATAACCCCGGCTACGAAATATATCTTGATACTTGCCTGCAGCAGAATTAGGCTTCATGCTCTTACCTTTATCATCTTTTACAGAGAACCCCAAGCTAGCTTTATTCTTGTTTACAGGTGGATCAACAATTTGTCCCCATAATTCACTATGGCCATTACGCACAACCTACTGCACATCCTTAAACGAAGTCATAGAGTTCTCATTTCCTCTTACATTATCAATGGATAAATCTTGGAACTGGCTTCTAACAGCAGCTTCATCCACTTCCATAACGCTGAACGAGGACAAATTAGATTTCAATAATGACTATTCTCCATTTATAATTACCCTTTTCCTTCACGTACAAAATTCAACTTCTGGTGTAAAGTTGAAGTCATAGCCTCTGCCTCATGTATCCACGGCCGTCCCAGCAAGTAGCTATAAGCGGGTACAATATCCATGACTTGGAAAATAATCTGAAACAAATGTGGGCCTATATGAATAGGCAAGTCCACTTCACCAATTACAGATTTCCTTGATTCATCAAACGCTTTCACAATAACGCCACTTGGGTGCATGGGTGTTCCTTGATATTTAAACTTCATAAGCGTGCTCCTAGGTATAACATTCAATATGGATCCATTATCAATCACACATTGGATAATGAATCATTCTTGCATTTCATTGCAGAAACTCAGGTTGTTACATGAAGTAATATTCCCTACTACATTGTTGAATTGGTCTACAGGCATATCACTTTCAACAAAATCTTGGTCCAATACCCTCATCCAAGATTCTCTATGAGTAGAGGAGTTAATCAATAAAGCCAAAATATATATTTTTGAAGGAGTCTGCAGTAGCTGATCTACAATTTTGTAGTCGCTCATATTGATTATCTTCAAAATATCATCCACCTCTTTTTCTAGCGTAGCTCCACTAGATTCACCCACTACCTTCTTGGGTTCAACATTTTGAACAATTTTCTTTCAAGTACTAACATCTCCATGAACAACTGGTGCAAATACACGACCAGTACGGGTCACTCTTCTAGTCTCAACAATATTTCCAACATTAGGATTTGGCTGGATGGAAACTTCCACACCATCCTCTAATATTGTAGCATTATATCTGTAGGGTACAGCCTTATCTGACTTGTACGGGAGAAGACTCGGCTTGCTATGATATTCAACTTCAAAATAGGCGGGTGCACCAAAAGAAGGAAAAATAACATTTACTCCCTCTTCAACACATTAAGTCATTACAGAGTCATCTCTGGAAAACAAATCTTCATCTGAGGAGAAGTACTCATCTGCAGAGGCATACTCATCATCTGACTCTTCTTCAGCCAAACAAACCTCAATCACATCAACTTCATGGTAATCATCCATTTGGTCTGTAACCTTGATAGTTCCATTATCCAATAACAACTGAACACCTTACCTTACAATTGAACATCCTCGGGAGTCCCGACAGCAAATTCGGAAAGATCCATACTGATGTTACACCTGGCCAGCCATGTGGCAGAAAGTAGCATGCAATTGTACAAGATCCTCATTCATATGTTCCACATCAAAGATTCTGAACTCTCTAGGAGATCCAGAAACCATTTTGATTTCCTCTTCATACACTGCACTAGGCCTGATTATATGGGTGAGACCCTCATCCATCATCTCCTGCAAGTCAGTCTTTATCTTGTCAAAGCCCTGTATGTTCGTACTGCAAATAGCACAACCATCATGGTCATGCATATAATAGCTAAATTCATAGAGGTATGCATGAATTTTCACCAAATCTCCTCTAACCAATTTAATATCAAAAATCCGGAAGTCGCATGGACAACCGGCCACCATGTTCACATCATTTGCACCTTCATGCTTTGGTAGAGGATTATCTTTCACATTTGGGCCCACATCCTTGAAAGATAAGATACCACACTTCACCAATTTCTATACTTCAGTTCTCAAAGGATAACAATTCTCAACATTGTGCCCTGGTGCTCCCTGATGAAAAACACAGGTTTAATCTGCCTTGTAATACCAAGGCAACAGTGATGGTATAGCGGGAGGTGGTCTGGTATGAACCAACTCCTTCTGAATTAACGCTAGGAGTAATTCTGTATAACTCATAAGGATACAGTCAAAACTCTCCCTTCTCTGATTATACCCTTGATTCCCCTGATGCGATGGTCTCTGATAAGCAACATTGGTTGGAGCTTCTCCAACAACTAGAGTAACTGAGGCGACTTGTTGATGACGCTAATAATTTCTTCTAGGAGGATTAACCATCCTCTCTTGCATAACAGCGTTTGCATCTCCTTCCTTATTATTGGAAAACCCATAGGATGGCTTCTTCGCACTTCTGTAACTTTCACTTTTTGTTAGGCGGCCCTCCCTTACAGCCTCTTCTAAGCGGATACCCATGCCTACCATTTCAGTAAAGTCACTTGGCGCACTTGCTACCATTCTTTCATAGTAGAAAGCACCTAGAGTTTTCAAGAAAATCATAGTAATCTCCTTATCTTCCATGGGAGGAATCACTTGGGCGGCTACCTCACGCCATCTCTATGTATATTCTTTGAAAGATTCCCTGTCCTTCTGGAATATGGCCCTGAGTAGATCTTGGTCAGGCGCCAAGTCCATGTTGTATTTGTATTTTCGGATAAATACTTCTCCCAAGTCATTGAAAGTATGGATATTAACATTGTCCAAACTCATATACCACTTCAGCGCAACACCAGTCAAACTATCCTGAAAAAGTGAATGAACAAACGTTGATCATCAGTATGGGTAGATATTCTTCTTACATACATCATAAGATGAGCACGAGGACAAGTGTTACCCTTGTACTTCTCGAATTTCGGGACCTTAAACTTTGCATATATCTTAACATTCGGGACCAAGCATAAATCATTCACATTATGCCCGAATAATTCTCTTCCCCTAAGGGCCTTCATCTCCCTTTGCATTTTGTCAAACTGCTCTTGAAAATAATCCATTTTATCATAGATACCCAAATATTCACTTGGTGGAGGAAAAGGACGACACATATCATCATTAACAACTGGAACCATATTCACCGAATGAGGTGCAGCAGGAGCAACATGCACCACAGGAGGTGCGGGAGTTACCATAGTCTAAAAAACTGGAGTATCTTGAGTACCAAGATTGAAACCTTCAGGCGCAAAGTTCTCTAGCATTCCCCAAGGACAGCCTTGAGGCATGCGATTATGAACAACAGTTGGAATGACAGACATAGGAACAATCGGAGCTTCAGTAGTAAACCTTGTTTGTTGAGGTTTAACACTCAATGGCTGATTCTGAGAAGCCACTAGAGATTCCATCAGAGCAGTAAGATTGTCCATGCTGGCCTTTAGAGCAGAAACTTCATCGCGCAACTCGCGATTCTCTAGTTCTAAGTGGTCCATCTTCCTTCTGAAATTAGCTCGAGTCTTGTAGTGGTGAGACAGCTTGCTGAACGAAGTAAAGAAGCTTGGTAAGACACCTGGATATGCATACAAAGGCAAGAAATATGTGCAATATGATACATGATATGCAGTGCACGTGATTTATTTTTATTATTAATATTTCAAGGGACTTAAATATTTATAGACACATTTCAAATATCAAAGTAATAACACATTTGAAATACTGAAAAATTTAATTATAGTAACTTCAAAATGGATTACAAGTTTCAATAATCCCAAGTACAAGATGACAATAAAGTCTAAAACCCTAATAAGTAAAGCTGATGGAGATCACTCTATATGCTGGCGCTTCCCTGTAAGTCTGGCGATCTGCGCCTTCAACCTCTAGTTTTCTTCCACATATCTGGTGGCAACCTCCTTCCAATATCCTAAATCAGGAAGTGAACAACTAACATCTAACTGAGGCTTAGAGGAAAATAAATCCCCTTGCCTCTCCATCATCTCTACATCCCGACTCTCAAGAATCTTAATCAAGTCTTCTTTCTTCTTCAGGTCTACTCTATAGGAAATTTCTAAAGTTTGGCACTTATTCTTCCAAGCATCCTTTTCTTGTTACATCCTAACCAAAGCAAGTTGTAGCTCTTCTACATCATCCAATAAGGGAAGAGTGGTCTTCAGAAACAAGTCAGGCATAAGTGTTTCCCTGGAATACGACATCTTCAACTAAATAGCTCTCTCTTGGACCCACTGAAGATAAGGCTCCAAAGAAACAACACTCCTAGGTCCCAAGTCTTTCCTACTCTTCCTATGAATGTGACGCCAGGCCTTCACAATCGGTTCCCTAGATTCCTTATGGTCTTCTCCCTCCTTCAGAAAGAAACTACTCAAATGAATACTATTTGGTTTATCCCTCATCAGATAACGAAGCTATCGTCATGCAAGAACAGTGTTATAGTTAATTCCTCCCTTTGTACCAAGAAGAGGTACATTGGGGAAACTACTACAACTGTTGATAATCTCTATATCCTGGTAAGCTCGATGATACCAATCAATATCCGAGTGAGTAAGTGCCATGATCTTATAAGCCCAACAGGGTTCCTTCCTGACATCCCAGAAAGCATCAGACTGAGGCATATGAGAAATGAACCACCAATACAACAGAGGCGTGCAACAGACAATCATCCCCCATGATAGGAATTCCAAAGATGAATAGAGTAATAAGCATCACCCAACAATGTAGGAACTGGGTTTCCAAACATGATGATCCTGATAACATTAATGTCAACAAACATGTCCACATTAGGAAATAAGAACAACCTGTAAGCAAGTAGAGCAAAGATGGACTCAAAAGCGATTGTACTCTTCATCCTGGAAAAGTAACGAGTTTTCTCCAATAAGAACTGATATGGTAATCCTCTAATCCCTCTTTTAGTATTCATATGGGCTTCAACCTCAGATTTCCCCAGATGGATCAAAGCAGCAATCTCGTGTGGTTTTGGCTCACCCTCCAAGCCAGTAAAAGGAACACGATCGGAAATAGGTAAATCCACCAGATAAGAATACTCCTCTAGTGTAGGCATCAACTGATAGTCAGGGAAAGTAAAGCAATGATACATCGGATCATAGAACTGGACCAAGGTCGAGAGACTACCCTGCTTCATCCTAAGCTTCATGAGAGAAATGATGGATCCATACTTCTTCCAAAAATTTGCAGAACACTCGATCTCAGGAATTAGACTGATCAACTTATCTATCTTGGGATCTTTGAAACTGTATTTTCCGGTCTTTCTTTTTCCAGAATACATGGTCTAAAGGTACGTGAGATATTCACAAATGGTCAACTTTCAAGTCCCTTGAAATAAAATTTCTTCAAAAGATGTTTAAGAATGCATGGATGCATGATGTAACAATCACACACAAGATCACACACATAGGGTTCATTGGTTCAACATCACGAGCATGAGGTCGAAGGTACATCCTTCCTTCGGATATTACCAACTTCTCGATTAACTCGGTAATTAGTAATATTCTCAAGAAAAACTCGTCCGAGCGTAGTATCGCGTGACAACTATTTCTGGATTACTCCGTCATAGCTTCAGTACTACACCTAAAAGTCCAAGATGGGTTAGGTATTCTACGGTCCTCAGCTTCAGCAGGCTCCCAGGTCGAAAGCAACATATCTTCCTAATTACTCGGTAAACGATACTACAGTCAAAGGGGCTGATAATACTGAATCACACTATGTTTGACTCGAATATGACATGTTTTCCTTAGTTTTATTATTGTTTTTCTAGTATTATGCCCTTGTATCGTTTGTTTTCAGGTCACATGTCCTTTCAGAGCCTTCAGAGAAGAAACGAGCAAAAACGCCATAAAAATAGGGTTTTTCCAAGAAAATACATACATGGCGTCCAGCTCCGTGCCGACTACAGGGAACGCACTGACATGGCGCACTTTCACCCAGGGGCCAACTGCCATGTTCCCATTATCTCTCCATTTTCACTCACCGCGCCCGCGGGGAGGATGGCCGCGCCCGAGGCCTTCAAAAACCATTTCCTGCTCAGAAGGAGTTGAGGGGCATGCTCGTCTTTGCATAATTCCAGAATCTTCTATAAATAGCAAGTTCATTTCATTTTCGTTTTCATCCAAACTTAGGTGCAAACTTAGATCCAGACAAGTTACTGCTTAGGCATATATTACTACTTTGTAAAGTGATAATCTTCTTACATCGGGAAGTTGTCACACTTGAGTGTGCGAGATTGTATTCAAGTTTGGAGCACTTTGGTTGAAGTTTATCATACTATCTTTTACATTTCCACGACTTGTATCAGATTCAAGCCTCCGATTGGAGCAAGGTTCTAATTTAATTGCTTTCATTTATTTTATGCTCTTACCATAGTCTACACGTTTTATAGACTCTAAATGCTCTTACCATAGTCTACACGTTTTATAGACTCTAAATGCTCTTACCATAGCCTACAGGTTTTATAGACTTTAAATGCTCTTACCATAGTCTACACATTTTATAGACTTTAAATGCTCTTACCATAGTCTACACATTTTATAGACTTTAAATGCTCTTACAATAGTCTACACGTTTTATAGACTTTAAACGCTCTTATCATAGTCTACTTGTTTTATAGACTTTAAATGCTTACCACGTCTAGCTAAATTTATTAGGGTTAGAATGTAAGGATCGAATCATAACTATGTTCTGTATGCCATACTAATAGAAATATCTTTGGAATGTTTTAGCTTTTTAATACTGGTTTAAATGTGTTTAAAAGTTTATGGGTAAGATCGAAAGCCGTCCATACTCGAGATTAAGCCAGATTAGTTCTTGACCAAACGAAAAGAGCGAAAGCAGTTCGTTTGGATAGGTAGGATTACTTGATATAATTTTAGAAAACGATTTTGAAACTATTTGCGGACGCGTTTGTGGGATTAAAATCTGATTCTTGGTCAAAAGCCAAGGATCTCTTTAAGTTAAGTTTTCCAAATTAAAACACTTTTTCACTAAGTCAAAATAACTTGTTTCTTAAAAATAGGTTTACTCCTTTAACGCGTTAGGCACCGTATATAAGTGACAATAAAGGAATTTAATTTAAAGAGTAAACTCGGTTCTTAGTATGCGAAAGCTACAAGTTCCTGTTAAACAGTTATTTGCTATAAATTGAAAATATTTCCCAAAAGTAAATACTATACATGCATGCTAGGACAATGTCTGATCTCGTGATTTACATTCGATCCCGTTTGTTTTATCTTTTTAATTTTATTCGCTTTTATTTCCCTGTACTGAACTCAATCCCTTATTGATCTGCCTTAGATAAACACCTTAAAAATAGAGTCGATAGATTGACAATTGGTCTTTGTGGTTCGATAATGTTATATATTACTTCGATAGGTTGTGCACTTGCAGTTATAATTTAGACTATACAGTAAAAGCCCATCAAGTTTTTGGCGCCGTTGCCGGGGACCAACTTTGCCAAATTCCGTACCCTTTTTGTTATCCCGTTTAGACTAAGGCCACTTATTTAGTCGGTTGATGCGTAGAAATCGTAGCACCGGTAACCTAATAGATCCTTTAGTAGAACCTGAACGTTTCACTCGAACCCGTGTCTTTATACGAAAGTTAAAGAAAGCTATGGCCGAGGACCGTAATCAAAGACCGCTTAAGGAATTTTCCCAACCATCTAACGAGGAACCTAGTTCTAGTATAGTAAATCCAGCTATAACAACTAAAACCCTCGCTATTACCATTAGTTCAACAAAACCAATTCTCCGGTCTCGCTACCGAGAACCCGAATCAACACTTGAAGGCATTTATCCAATTAGCCGACACCCTCAAAGAAAATGGTGCCACATCCGAAGCAATACGCCTAAGATTGTTTCCATTCTCTCTAAGAGGAAAAGCTCACAATTGGTTAGATTCCCTCCCCGCCAATTCGATAACAACTTGGGAGGACCTTAGAAGAGTGTTCCTTGCCAGGTATTTTCCCCCTAGCAAAACCGCTATTCTTAGAAACCTGATCACTAGATTCACCCAAAACCAGGGAGAATCTCTATTTGAAGCTTGGGAAAGATATAAAGACCTTTTAAGAGCTTGTCCACACCATGGCCTAGAGCAATGGTTGATCATTCACACCTTCTATAATGGACTCCATTATAATACCAAAATGTCTATCGACGCTTCCGCAGGTGGTGCACTGATGAACAAACCTTACCCTGAAGCTTGTGCCCTGATCGAAGATATGGCCCAAAACCATTACCAATAGGGGGCAGAACGAGCGACAGTGGAGAAGAAGGAGACCTAAGGAGGGGTGCATGAGATAAGTAGCATGGACATGATGCAAGCTAAAATGGACGCCCTAGCCTTAAAAGTAGATAACATATCCCGAAACCCTACCACAGTAGTTGCACTCCATTCGGAATGCGAACTCGATGGAACCCAAGGGCATCCAACTTCAGATTGTTACCTGTTAAATGAGTCTAGCTCAGAACAAGCCAATTACACCCAAGGAAACCCGTTCTCGAACACCTATAAACCTGGATGGAGGAATCACCCAAATTTTTCCTATAAGAACAACAATCCAATCCAACATCCTGGAACACCTAGACCGCAAGGTTTTCAACCTCAAAAATCAAACCAACCTATGCAAGCTGGGCCACCAAGACCAAATCTTATGGAAACCCTAGATACTTTTATCACAACCCAGACTCAGCAAAACAAAGAATTTATGAACCAGAGCACCCATACAAACGAACTAGTAACACAACTAGCAACTAAGTTTGACCAAATGATGACCCATCATAAGATGCTCGAGACTCAGATCTCGCAAGTGGCTCAATCGCAAGCCACGCAAACCACACCTGGAGGACAATTCCCTGGACAAACTCAACGTAATCCTAAAGGACAAGAAAATGCTATCATTCTAAGAAGTGGAACCGCTTACGATGGACCAAAACTTCCAATGATGAGTATACCTGAAAAACCAATAAAAGATAGCATACCTGAGAACCAAGTAGAGAAACCAGAGGAACCAAGAACCCAACAGAACCAGGTGGAAGAATAGAACGATAAAACTTATACACCACCACCACCCTATAAACCTCCAATACCATACCCACAAAGACTTAAACAAACCAAGATAGAAAGCCAATACCAAAAATTCATCAAAGTAATAGATAAAATCGATGTAGAGATTCCCTTTACCGAAGTGATTACCCAAATACCATCATATGCTAAATTCTTAAAAGACATCCTGTCAAACAAACGCAGACTCGACGATCCTAAACCCCTAGAATGTCATTCCATATCTAAAAATAAACTTGCAAAAAAGGACAAAGATCCTGGAAGTTTTTCTATTCCTTGCATCCTAGGAAATCATATGATCGACAAAGCTTTCTTAGACCTAGGAGCAAGTTTAAGCTTAATGCCTTTGGCAGTCTGCAAGAAGTTAAACTTAGGAGAACTACCACCAACCAAAATGTCTTTACAACTAGCTGATATATTTGTCAAGTACCCCACAGGGATATTAGAGGATATACCAGTTAGAATAGGTCAATTTTATATCCCAACCGATTTCGTGGTAATGGATATTAAAGAAGATGACGAAATCCCAATTCTCTTAGGAAGACCATTCTTGTCAACTGCCGGAGCTATAATCGACGTTAAGAAAGGAAAACTTACCTTAGAAGTAGGAGATTATAAGTTTTTGTTTGTTGGCATTATTTTTTGGTAAAACCAGATTTGCAAATGTCATGACTGATGTCATAACATTCTGGGATAAAGGTAAATTCTGCAGAAGGAATGTTCTACAGGAACTACTCAGTGTGAGTAAATATCATGATGATTAAGCTATGATCATATATACTGAATTCTACAAAAATTAGTGATCAAGATACATGATGTCATAACCAATGTTAAGACATCCTGTACTGATCAAGTTGTTGTGCAGATTTATTATTCCTGAGAATTTTCAAGAATCTGGTGTGCTACTCTGAGTTGAAGTATATTGTCTAGATCAGATGCTCACGTGGACATTAGGTTAACCTTGATTAACCCTAATCTGTTATGATGAAAGCCCAAGACCGAGTCTTTAGGTTAACTTTGGTTAACCCTAGCTATTTTTATGGAAGCCCTAAATGAAGAATAGTCTGCTTATATATTTCTCATGAAGCCTAATGGTGAGCAGCGCTTTTCACAGAAGATCAATAAGGCATTGTATAGTTGTAACTACTGTGAGCCAAGCAATTATCGTTTTGATAAGTGACTTGGAGTAGGATTTGGTCGTAAGGGTTGTTTATCACTCAAAGCTTTGAAGCACGAGTGTTGTGTCTATTGATTAGAGCTTTGAAGCAAAATCAAGCGTGTGTATTGAAGAATGTCTTCATAATCTCATTAATCAATAGATTAGTATCACTGTTGTGATTGAGGGGGAGTGAGTAGGAACTCAGGTTTAAGTAGGACTTAGATTGAATTTGCATTGGGTAGGTCTTAAGTGAAGGAGATAAACTGGTTGGTTTATTCCTAAATTAATACCTCTCATAGTGAATTTCCTCCCTGGCTTGGTGGCCCCTAGAGTAGGTGTTGTTATACACTGAACTGGGTTAACAATTGATTGTGTTCTTTACTGTCTTTTAAATTACTGTTTGGTGTGTGTACAATTTGTCAGATACGGTGTCATAACATTCAATGTGACATTAAGTATCTGTTGCCAGAATTTTAATTGGCATCAGAGCAGGCACCCTGCCTGTCTTTCTGGGTGAGATCTAGGGATATTATTTTCTGGCGCTATGGACAAGGAAGGAGGATTTGGGAACAGACCACCTATTCTGGATGGATCAAATTATGACTACTGGAAACCTCGTATGATTGCCTTCTTGAAGTCACTGGACAAAAAGGCTTGGAGAGCTGCTGACAAAGGATGGAAACATCCCACCATAACTGGGAAAGATGGGACGACTAGTCTAAAACCTGAGGAAGAATGGAGCAAAGAAGAAGATGAGTTAGCCCTAGGTAACTCTAAAGCATTAAATTCCTTGTTCAATGGAATTGATAGAAACATATTCAGACTAGTACATCAATGTGAACTGGCCAAGGATGTTTGGGACACTCTCAAAACCACCCATGAGGGTACATCCAAAGTAAAAATGTCAAGACTTCAAATGCTCACTACCAAATTTTAGAATCTAAGGATGATGGAAGATGAGACCATCCATGAGTTTCACATGAACATCTTGGAAATTGCCAACACCTCAGGAGCATTGGGAGAAAATATGTCAAAAGAAAAGCTGGTGAGAAAGATTCTCAGATCCTTGCCTAAAAGGTTTGCAATGAAAGTGACTGCTATAGAGGAAGCTCAGGATATCTGCAACTTAAAGGTTGATGAACTCATTGGGTCACTTCAGACTTTTGAGATGGGGATCAGTGACAATGGTGACAAGAAAAACAAGAGCATAGCCCTTGTATCCAATACTTAAGATGAAATAAAGGCGAGTGATGAAGATAATATTTCAGAAGCTATAGCTATGCTTGGAAGGCAGTTCAACAAACTCATCAAGATAATGGACCCAAAGTCAAGGTCAAATGTCAAGAACATTTCCTCTGACATTATCAGATCCTATGACTCCAGCAGAAGAACTAAGTCTGAAGAAAAGGGAAATCAAAGCAGAGGAATCCAATGCCATGGATGTGAAGGATATGGGCACATTCGAGATGAATGCCCTACCTTTCTTAAGAAACAAAAGAAAGGAATGTCTGTTACTTGGTCTGATTGTGACTCAGAAAGTAACTCTGAAGAAGAATCTGCTAAACTAGTTACTGCACTATCTGGTATTTGTAACTCTAATAATGATTCTAGTGATGAGGAAGTGACATTTGAAGAACTTGTTGACTCCTACAAGAAGCTATGTATCAGAAGTGCTGAAGTCTGTCAGCAAAATGAGAAATAGAAAAAGCTCATAGTGAAGTTGGAGGCTGAGAAGAAGGCAGACACTGCTACTATAAGCCATCTCGAAGGTGAAGTTCAAATGCTGAACTCCAAACTTGATCAGATGACTATGTCTGTCAAGATGTTAACAAATGGAACTGACAAGTTGGAAGAAATCCTTCAGGCTGGACAAAATGCAGGAAACATGTCTGGTCTAGGATTTGGGGCTGCAAAGAAATCTGATGTTGACAAGAAGAAGACCAGGCCTGATAAACAAATGTCAAAGCAGATGTCACAACATAGGACTCAACATCAAGAACAGAGAAATATGAAGAAAAAGTATCAAAGATGGAGATGTCATCATTGCTGACGGTTTGGTCACATAAAGCCATTCTGCTTCAGATTATATGGATATCCTAATCATACCCCATATGTCAAACCTAAGACTAACAAGGCACCATATACTCAACAGTGGAAGAAAAAGATTGCAGCCCTGATAGCTCACACCTCCCTTAGAGTTTCTGCCAAGGAAGACTGGTACTTTGACAGTGGATGCTCTAAACACATGACTGGAATCAAGAATCTGCTAAATGATGTCAAACCTCATACTACTAGTTATATCACTTTTGGAGATGGTGCTAGAGGAGAAATCAAAGGAGTTGGAAACTTGGACTGCCCTGGAGTTCCAAACCTAAATGAAGTGTTGTGGTAAATGGTTTGACTGATAATCTCATAAGTATCAGTCAATTATGTGATCTAGGATTCAAGGTCAACTTCACCAAGTCTGAATGTCTTGTAACTAATGAAAAACAAGAAGTTGTAATGAGAGGAGTCAGATCAAAAGACAACTGTTACTTATGGGAGTCTGAGAACACTAACTACTCCTTTGTGTGCTCTATAGCCAAAGAAGAAAAGGAAGTGAAACTGTGGCACCAAAAACTTGGTCATTTACACCTTAGAGGGATGAAAAAGATCATATCCATGGAGGCTGTTAGAGGGATTCCAAGGCTTCAGATTGATGAAGGGAGAGTCTGTGGTGAATGTCAGGTTGGAAAGCAAACTAGAATGTCACATCCAAAGACAAGACATCTGACCACCTCTAAGGTGCTAGAACTTCTACATATGGATCTAATGGGTCCCATGCAGGTTGAAATTCTTGGTGGAAAGAGATATGCCTATGTTGTTGTGGATGATTTTTCCAGATTCACCTGGATAAACTTCATTAGGGACAAGTCTGATGTATTTGATGTATTTAAGGAATTGTGCAAAAGAATTCAAAGAGAAAAAGAAGGATGCATTGTCAGAATCAGAAGTGATCATGGTAAGGAATTTGAAAATAGTAAGTTTGATGAGTTCTATTCCTCAGAAGGAATCAATCATGAGTTCTCTTCACCTATAACTCCTCAACAAAATGGAGTTGTGGAAAGGAAAAACAGGACTATACAGGAATCTTCCAGAGCAATGATACATGCCAAAAAGCTTCCTATTCATTTTTGGGCTGAAGCTATGAATACAGCTTATTATGTCCATAACAGGGTCACCTTGAGAAAGGGAACATCATCCACTCTTTATGAACTATGGAAAGGAAGAAAGCCTACAGTGAAGTACTTCCATGTCTTTGGGAGCAAATGCTATATTCTTACAGATCGTGAACAAAGGAGAAAGATGGACCCTAAAAGTGATGAAGGAATATTCCTAGGATACTCTACCAACAGCAGAGCATATAGGGTGTTCAATTCCAGAACCAATGTTATGATGAAGTCTATAAATGTCATAGTTGATTATCACCATGAGGAAACAAATATCCCATATGATGTTGAGACATTATTTGAGACTTCAACACAAGTGTCTAAAAAGGATGATGTGCCTAATCCTACAGAGTCTGAATCAAAGGAAGGTAACAAAGATCCTTCCATCATAATTCAGAAAGATCATCCTAATGAACTCATCATAGGAGATCCTAACACTGGAGTCACTACAAGATCTAGAGAAAGCATCACAAACTCTTGCTTTGTGTCTAAGATTGAACCAAAAAAATGTTAAAGAGGCTTTGACTGATGAATACTGGATTGGAGCAATGCAAGATGAATTGAACCAGTTCAAGCAACATGAAGTATGGGAGTTAGTTCCTAGACCAGAAGGAACAAACATCATTGGAACAAAGTGGATCTACAAGAATAAGTTAGATGTTGAAGGAGTTGTCACCAAGAATAAGGCAAGGCTTGTTTCTCAAGGATACACTCAAGTTGAAGGGGTTGATTTTGATGAGACTTTTGCTCCTGTAGCCAGACTGGAATCAATCAGACTCCTATTGGGAGTTGCTTGTCTCCTTAAGTTTAAGCTGTTTCAGATGGATGTGAAGAGTGCCTTCCTAAACGAGTACTTAAATGAGGAAGTGTATGTGGAATAACCTAAAGGATTTGTGGATCCAAATTGTCCTGATCATGTCTACAAATTGAGAAAAGCACTATATGGTCTGAAACAAGCTCCTAGAGCTTGGTATGACAGGTTGACAAAGGTCCTCACTGACAAAGGATACAGGAAAGAAGGTTTGGATAAAACTCTATTTGTCAAGAATGAAGGAGGAAAGATAATGGTAGCTCAAATTTATGTTGATGACATAGTGTTTGGAGGAATGTTAGATAAAATGGTTAAACATTTTGCTAACCAGATGCAAGCTGAATTTGAAATGAGCCTCATGGGAGAATTGACCTACTTTCTTAGACTGCAAGTCACACATATGGAAGACTCAATTTTTTTGTCTCAAAGAAAGTATGCAAAGAATATTGTCAAGAAGTTTGGAATGGAGAATGCCAGTCATAAAAGGACTCCTGCACCTACTCATTTAAAGTTGTCCAAAGACACAAGTGAGGCAAATGTGGATCAAAGCTTGTACAGAAGCATGATAGGAAGTCTGCTATACTTAACAGCCAGCAGATCTGACATTGCCTTTGCAGTTATAGTATGTGCAAGATACCAGGCTGAACCCATAGTAAGTCACATCAACCAGGTGAAAAGAATTATGAAGTATGTAAGTGGAACTTACAATTATGGCATGTTGTACTCTCATGGATGTAAACTAATTCTGTTTGGTTATTGTGATGCTGATTGGGCTGGTAGTGCTGATGATAGAAAGAGCACCTCTAGAGGATGCTTCTTTTTGGGAAATAATCTTGTCTCTTGGTTCAGCAAGAAACAAAATTGTGTGTCTCTATCTACTGCTGAAGCTGAATACATATCAGCTGGTAGCAGCTGTTCTCAAATGATCTGGATAAAACATATACTGACTGAGTATAATGTCACACAAGATGTCATGACATTGTACTGTGACAATTTGAGTACTATTAATATATCCAAGAATCCTATACAGCACATCAGGACTAAGCATACTTACATTAGACATCACTTCATCAGAGATCTTGTGGAGGAAAAGGTGATTAAGCTGGAACATGTTGCCACTGAACTACAACTGGCTGACATTTTTGCCAAGGCACTTGATGCTAGTCAGTTTGAGAATTTAAGGGGCAAGCTGGGTATTTGCTAATATGAAGAGAGGAAGCAATTAATTTTGCTTAATACAAGGGATGAAAGAGATATTTTAATCAAGTCTATTCTGATTGGGCTAATCATTTGTTTCCCTCTTTCTTTCCAAAAGTTTAAGAAGAGGAATAGACATACTTATATCTCCCTCTTCTCATTTTTCTGCAACATTCTCCATTCCCTCAAAAGAAGATTTCACACACGCTGTCACTTGTTTTCTCAATCTCTCAAGATGTCTCAACAATCTGTGTCATCATCTTCATCAAAGGAAACTGCATCTTCCTCACCCACTGACACCGAACCTAGGGAAATCATAAACTGCATAGATGCTGATGTTCTTGAGATAACTCCACTTCGTGAAATGGCAGCTGATCTTACTAAGGTCAAAAAGCTGCAAACCAGACATGCAAGAAGATCACAAGCTTCTCCATCTGGTAAATCTTCTCAACCATCATCTTCTGTTCCTCCAGAGATAACTAATAGGGAAGGTTCTGCTTATGTTCATCAAGCTATTGCCAGACTAGTCACTAGGATTCTTAATGAGAATCACTCTTCTCCTGGCATATTTGTACCATTGAACCAAGAAATTGCTAGCCCTAATGTAGAAAGGGATCCCAATGTCACTCAGAATGTTGAGACACCTGATGACAACATTGAGAAATCTCCAAAAAAACCTGATGATCACCAGACCCCTACTGACAAGGCTGTTGAACCTCCTGTCATTGATGTTGATGAAGAATTCTCTGACAATGATTTAATTGCCAATATCAACCCTAGAATAGCTAGAAGGATGATGAGTAGAAAAGAGAAGCAAAATGCTGCCCAAAGCCCCTCCAAAGAGAAGGGTACTGAAGTTGTTCATGAGAAGGCGAGGCCTGAAAACAAGGCTGAGAAGGATCAAAAAGCTGGAACTTCGAAAGGGAAGGGTAAGGTAAAACCTATGGTATCTGTTGGTAGTCTCTCAAAACCCTTGAGACAACCTATAGCCAAGAAAAGAAAGGCTCCTGAACCCTCTGAATCTGATGAGGAATCAAACTTTGATTTTGATGTTGAGAGCAATGTTCCAGACATTCCTCTCAGGAAGAAACCCTCTTCTAGAAAACTGCCTAAGGTTCCTGAAGTTTCCATTGACAACATCTCATTTCACCATCCAGAAAATGCAAGCAGGTGGAAGTATGTGTTTCTGAAAAGGATTGCCTTGGAGAGGGAGCTAAACAGAAGTGCTATTGAGTGTAAGGAAGTCATGGATCTAACCAAAGTTGCTGGCCTGATGAAAACAGTGGTCAAGTTTTCCAACTGCTATGAGATTCTAGTCAAAGAATTCATAGTAAATTTGTCTGGTGGTTGTGTTGATGGAAAGTCAGCTGATTTTAAGAGTGTTTATGTGAGAGGAAGGAAGGTAAATTTCTCTCCTACTATGATAAACAAATACCTAGGAAGGCCTGATGATGCTCAACTTGAGCTTGAAGTTACTAACAACCAGGTTTGTCATACCATCACTGCCAAGCAAGTCAAGCACTGGCCCTTGAAAAGGAAGCTAATTGCAAGCAAGCTGAGTATGAAGTTTGCCATACTACACAAAATTGGTGCAGCTAACTGGGTTCCCACCAACCACAAATCCACCATTTCCACAGGTTTGGGAAGATTTATCTATGTTGTTGGAACCAGAACAAACTTTTATTATGGCAACTACATCTTTGATCAAACATTGAAACATGCTGAGAGTTGTGCTATTAAAGGCCCTATTGGTTTTCCCTCTCTCCTGTGAGGTATAATCATTGATCAGTATCAAGATATCCTGGTTGAAAAAGACTTTGTGTGCAAAAGATCCCCTGCACTTGGTTTTCACTATAAGTTGTTTCAGGGAACACATGTCCCTGACATTGTTATGACATCTGCTGAGACATCAAAAGTCAAAGCTCATTCCAAGAAAGCAGATGTTATCGCTGTTCTAAAAGAAACCTTAAGAGAGCTTGATGTAAGAAAAAGGACTCTTGAAGAGTTGATTGCTAGTCTGGAACAGGAGGAGAATGAAGAATAAATGAGGGAAGAGGATACTGATGAAAAACAACATGATGGTTCTGCAAGAAGCTCACCAGAAAATGCTGTTGAAAATAGTGCTTCCTCGGAGGATGACAGTATCTGAAAGTCTGTGTTTGCTGAGTTGAAAAGATTGATGCTGGAACCTGTTGTTGTTATTTGATATCTTCTCTCTGTTTTTTTTTTGTATTTTGAATTTCCTTTTGGATGAATTTATAACTTAAAGTACTAGTACCTTTGGCCTCTTTATGGCTAAAAAGGGGGAGAAGAAATTATGGTAATTTTGGTAGAATTAGATATTGGTAGCTGTTATTAAAAAATTCTGCTGCTTTCTAATCTCTGATTGTTTAGGGGTTTTAGCCAAAAATTTGCCAAAGGGGGAGTTTGTAAGTGTTTGTTTGTTGGCATTATTTTTTGGTAAAACCAGATTTGCGAATGTCATGACTGTTGTCATAACATTCTGGGATAAAGGTAAATTCTGCAGAAGGAATGTTCTACAGGAACTACTCAGTATGAGTAAATATCATGATGATTAAGCTATGATCATATATACTGAATTCTACCAAAATTAGTGAGCAAGATACATGATGTCATAACCAATGTTAAGATATCCTGTACTGATCAAGTTGTTCTGCAGATTTATTATTCCTGAGAATTTTCAGGAATCTGGTGTGCTACTCTGAGTTGAAGTATATTGTTAAGATCAGATACTCACGTGGACATTTGGTTAACCTTGCTTAACCCTAATTTGTTATGATGAAAGCCCAAGACCAAGTCTTTAGGTTAACTTTGGTTAACCCTAGCTATTTTTATGGAAGCCCTAAATGAAGAATAGTCTGCTTATATATTTCTCATGAAGCTTAATGGTGAGCATCGCTTTTCACAGAAGTTCAATAAAGCATTGTATAGTTGTAACTACTGTGAGCCAAGCAATTATCATTTTGACAAGTGACTTGGAGTAGGATTTGGTTGTAAGGGTTGTTTATCACTCAAAGCTTTGAAGCACGAGTGTTGTGTCTCTTGATTAATGCTTTGAAGCAAAATCAAGCGTGTGGATTGAAGAATGTCTTCATAATCTCATTAATCAATAGATTAGTATCACTGCTGTGATTAAGGGGGAGTGAGTAGGAACTCAGGTTTAAGTAGGACTTAGATTGAAGTTGCATTGGGTAGGTCTTAAGTGAAGGAGATAAACTGGTTGGTTTATTCCTAAATTAATACCTCTTATAGTGAATTTCCTCCCTAGCTTGGTAGCCCCCAGAGTAGGTTTTGTTATACACTGAACTGGGTTAACAATTGATTGTGTTCTTTACTGTCTTTTAAATTATTGTTTGGTGTGTGTACAATTTGTCAGATACGGTGTCATTACATTCACTATGACATTAAGTATCTGTTGCCAGAATTTCAGAGATGAAAAGATATAATTTATCCTCTCTAAATTCCTTATGGCACCTGTGATAGGAGATGCATGTTATGCAATCTACATCATTGATGAATGCGTAAACGAACTTGAGCAAGATGAACCCTTAATTAAACTACCACCAACACCCATTCTAGAGGATGATGGATATAAAGAACCTTACATTGATAACAACCTCTTTGAATGTTTAGCTCTTACACCCGATCCTATGCCTTGTCTTAAAAAGCCATCTCTAGAACTCAAAGAACTACCCAAGAATCTAAGATATGAGTTTTTGGACGAAGAGATGAATCGCCCAGTTATAATTAATTCCACTCTAGGCCAAAATGAAACAAATCAACTCTTAGATACCTTGCGAAGATACCCTTCAGCATTAGGATATAAAATCTCTGACTTGAAAGGGATAAGCCCGTCCGTATGCATGCATCGGATCATGCTAGAAGAAAATTCGAAACCCTCTAGAGAGCATCAGAGAAGAATAAATCCTATTATGAGTGATGTAGTTAAGAAAGAAGTTCTTAAGTTACTAGAAGCTGGTATAATATATCAGATATCGGATAATGAGTGGGTAAGTCCTGTACATGTGGTGCCGAAGAAAGGAGGCATCACGGTTGTTGAAAATGATAAGGGAGACAAAGTAGCAAAACGAACAGAAGGAGGATGACGTATGTGCATCGATTACAGAAAGGTGAATAAGGAGACTAGGAAAGATCATTTCCCACTTCCATTTAAAGATTAGATGCTCAAACGTCTAGCGAGGCATTCGTATTTCTGTTATCTAGATGGATATTCTAGATTTTTCCAAATCCCTATTCATCCAGAGGACCAAGAAAAAACTACATTCACCTGTCCTTATGGAACGTTTGCCTATAGGTGGATGCCCTTTGGACTCTATAATGCACCTGCCACCTTCCAACGTTGTATGATGTCCATTTTCGCGGACTATCTCGACGGAATTATGGAAGTATTCATGGATGATTTTTCTGTATGTGGATTCGATTTCAAAAATTGTCTCTCGAACCTTGAGAAAATATTAGAAAGATGTGTGGAAGTGAACCTTGTGTTGAATTGGGAGAAGTGTCACTTTATGGTCAACGAAGGAATATTTTTAGGGCATATCATCTCCGAGAGAGGGATAGAAGTTGACAAAGCCAAAATAGAACTTATAAAGAACCTCAACCCACCTAAAACTGTTAGGGAAGTACGAAGTTTTCTAGGGCATGCTGGATTCTACCGACGCTTTATAAAAGACTTTTCCAAAATAACCAAACCCTTAACTAACCTTCTTATGAAAGATGCTGAATTTGACTTTAATGAGAAGTGTCTTAAAGCCTTCAACATTCTAAAACAAGCACTAATTTCAGCTCCTGTCATTCAACCCCCTGACTGGGAGCAACCATTTGAAATCATGTGCGATGCTAGTGACTATGCAGTTGGGGTTGTCTTAGGGCAAAGAAAAGACAAGAAATTACATGTCATGTACTATGCCAGTAGAACCCTAGATACCACCCAACTTAACTACACAACTACAGAGAAGGAATTGTTAGTTATAGTATTCGCAATCGATAAGTTCTGATCTTATTTAGTAGGAGCTAAGATTGTAGTTTATACTGATCACACAGCAATCCGATATCTGTTAAACAAAAAAGACGATAAACCGAGATTGCTCAGGGGGATTCTCTTACTCCAAGAATTTGACTTAGACATTAAGGATAAGAGAGGTACTGAGAATTTAGTTTCCGATCATCTATCTAGGCTAGAACATTTGAAACCAGATCTAATACCAATAGACGATCACTTCACTTACGACGAACCGATAGCTAAGATAAACATAATGAGCGAGGATTACTCTGAAACCTATAAAGTGCCTTGGTACGCAAACATTGTGAACTATCTAGCTGCTGACATCATACCCCCAGACTTAAATTTTCAACAAAAGAAAAAGTTCTTCAATGACATCAAAAGCTTTTATTGGGACGAACCACTCTTGTTCAAAATAGGAATAGACAACATCTTTAGACGATGTGTTCCAGAGGAGGAAGTGGAAAGTGTCATCAAACATTGTCATGCCGCGCCTTATGGTGGACACGTAAGCACATCAAAGACATGTTCCAAAATCTTTCAAGCAGGCCTTTACTGGCCAAATTTATGACGAGATGTCCACACTTACATCACCAAGTGTGACCAGTGTCAACGCACTGGGAACATTTCAAGGCGTGACGAAATGCCATTAAGAAATATTCAAGAGGTAGAACTCTTTGACGTATGGGGTATAGATTTCATGGGCCCTTTTCCATCATCAATGGGAAATAAATATATTCTTCTGGCAGTTGACTATGTGTCCAAGTGGATAGAAGCAATAGCAGAACCCACAAACTACACGAGAGTAGTGATCAAATTTTTCAAGAACATCATATTCCCTAGATTCAGAACACCCCGTCTAGTCATAAGTGATGGAGGATCGCACTTTATATCCAAGATATTCAACAAACTTTTAAAAAAATACGGAGTCAAACATAGAGTAGAAACACCATATCACCCTCAAAGCAGTGGCCAAATGGAGGTATCAAATAGGGAAATCAAGCAAATCCTAGAAAAAACCGTGTCAATATCCAGAAAGGATTGGTCCGGAAAGATGAAAGATGCACTTTGGGCCTATAAAACAGCTTACAAAACCCCTATTGGAACTACCCCATATCAATTGGTCTATGGAAAATCCTGCCACTTACCTTTCGAGTTAGAACACAAAGCATATTGGGCTATAAAATCCTTGAATTTAGACTACCTAAAAGCTGGAGAGAAACAGATTCTGGACATTCATAATTTAGAAGAACTCCGCCTAAATGCTTATGAGAATGCCATCATCTATAAAGAAAGAACAAAGATATGGCACGATAAGAAAATTACTAAGAAAGAATTCAATGTAGGCGATCCTGTTCTTCTGTTTAATTCCAGATTACGACTTTTTCCTGTCAACATTCGTGGTATCAAAAGTGTTAGTATCAGGAGCTGTAGAAATCAAGAATAACTCAAGCGCTCCTTTCGTGGTAAATGGAAAACGACTGAAGTTGTATATAGGAGGTGACCTACCTAACGAATACTCTAATCAGACTCTGATAGACCCACCAATCCCAACTTGAAAAGTGAGATCTTATCGTCAAGCTAAGGACGTTAAACAAGTGTTGCGTGGGAGGCAACCCACGGTTTTTTTTCTTTCTTTATTTCTTTTAATTTTAAATTTTCTTTTACGTAATTAAAATTGTAATTTTGAACTGACTCATCTACCTTTTTCAGGACCAAGTGCTCTTATATCACCTTTTTCAGATGGATTTCATTGATGGACTCGATGTAATCTTCAGAGACGACGCTCAGTGGGAGCGATTTGCTACACTGTCTACTTGACCGATGCTTCCGACTAGATACCATGATTCTGCTTGCATGGATGCACTTGGCATTTAGGCCAGCGTCCGTCATTTGTGCCATCAGGTCATTTGGGATGCATGTTCTGATGAGATCCACGTGACCTACAAGAACTTCACCTTAGAGTTCCTCAGCTCAATAGAGTGTGAGCCCTATGTTGGGACCAGAGAGGACCGTGGGCGGATTAGTTTTTGCATGTTCGGAGCAGAGTATGCTTTTACTTTGAGACAGTTTGGAGATCTTCTTGGATTCGAGACTGCACTTACTACCATCCTTGAGCTTCCTCTAGGGTATTTCATGAGCAATGATATAAATAGATTCTGGAGAGCTATTACCGACGGGGGCAGCCTCGACCCATCTGAGCAATTGTCTAAGAGGATTCATAACCCAGCTCTCAGGTACTTTGAGATGATTCTTTGTCATACCTTCTTCGGGAGGAGCTATTGCGATCATTTAATGACTGCAGAGGAGATACTATTTTTATACTGCGCTACTCAGTCACGTCCCATTGCAAGTGGAGCTTTCTTGATAGAAAGTATAAATATGGCTGCATTATCCTCTGAGGGATACATGCACGCTGGTGGGAATGTGACGCTGATTGCATCTGCTCTGCGCTTGGATATCCAGTTACTCCGCCTGACACCATATTGTGGTAGCACACGCATCGACATTGACTTCTGCTTAGAACATGGCCTTATGCGCCGAGCTTCTTTTCATACATATCAGTACAGGCTGCTTATTGACGAACAGACTGTCTACTATTTCACTCTGTCTGATCCACAGATGACCTGCGTCTCCAACCGGGAAAACTGGAACTACACTTTGGAGGGTTGGGGCGAGGCAGTTGTAGACAACACTGACCAGCCAGAGCCAGAGTATTCACCAGAGTCAGAGCCAGAGCCAGACTATTAACCAGAGTCAGAGCCAGAGTATTCACTGAGGATACGGTTATAGAGAATCCTACCCCAGAGTATACGCCTGCACCTAAGGTTTAGCATATCGTTGTTTATACTAATAACTTGACCTTACAGGAGCCCGACATGAAAACGCAGATGGCAGCCATGAGAGTTGAGATGGCTACACTTCTCCAGGAGGTGGCTGATCTCATCCTACAGGTATCGCTAGATGGTTCCACATATGCTAGCGAGATCGACGATTTGACACACGAGATTGCTGAGCTCAGATGCCAGGTGGCTGAGCTGCGAGGTCGTGATTTTGCTAATATCTGATCATGAGACATCTACCATTGTTATTACTAGTATACTATTTTTATTTTTCGCAGACTTACTTTTTCTGTTTTTCAGTTCAGTTGCACTTCGTACTCACTTACGTTTATATATATATATATATATATATATATATATATATATATATATATATATATATATATATATATATATATATATATATATATATATATATATATATATATATATATATATATATATATATATATATATATATATATATATATATATATATATATATATATATATATATATATATATATATATATATATATATATATATATATATATATATATATTGTGTGTTTATTTTATTTTTATTTTCTCTTAACTTGTTTTATTTTATTTTGCGCCAAAATAGAAAATAAAATGTATGTGTATGATATACACGTATATTTTACAAAAAAATAAATATTTTCACCTTAAAACGCTAGGTACACCCCAAGTGACAAGAGCAAGCCGCCATTTTTGGAAGCCCAATTGCCCAAAGAACAAAATCTGGCCCAGCTAGAAAATCAACAGGCCATGCCTGCGGAGGGAGGGACCGCGCCCGCAGACCTCCAACGGTAAAAAAAAGACTACTTTTTGGAAAACTCACCATTTACATCATTTTTTCCTATTTAAACCATATTTTCTTCCTCATTTTACCCACATTTTCATACCTTACCTTCCATTATTTCTCCACCTCAACTAAATCTCTATTATATTTCTTTTCCCACTACAATCCTCCCAAATCTATAAAAATCACTATTTTCTTCCTCCACCATACTATTTTCCTTTCTCCTAATCGTTCAAAACAATCAAAATGGACTTCAATGGGTATGTTCTTCGAAACAGAATACCGGTATCCACACAAAGGAAGCTGCTCGAAAAGCTACAGTCTACAGCAATTTACTCAACCAGGTATATTGACGAAGACTGTCTCTACACTTTAGGTATTTATCATAGTGTTTTTCATTTATTAGATAAAATAGGCATGCATAATATTTTCTCTGCAAAAGAACCTACCTACCCAAGGTTGACATATGAGTTTATAAGTTCACTTATTTATAATGTCACACCTAACACTGCTAGTACCGTAGGTGGGGTATAATTTAGAATGTTTAACCATGAATATAGTTACTCCACTGACGGTTTAGCTGAGTTGTTAGGGATGCCTTTTGGGGAAGGTGCTATTTGTGAAGCACCCTTGGATACGGAATGGACAACCGCTGCCTATGCTTTTTGGCAAAAACTTACAAACCAAAAAGCAAATTCTTTTGATGGCCTGCTAACCTCGAGTGTCCATAATCCGGCCATCCATGTCTTCCGATACCTTTTAGCATCCACCATCTTTGCTCGGGAAAACCCGAACAAGGTGAATGCTAAAGAGTTAATTATTATGCAAGCATGCCTCACCGACACCAAAATTAACCCGGTGCCCTTTATGATTTCTCACATGAGCTATGTCCGAAAAAAGGGGGAACCGCTTTCTTTTGGTGGCCTGGTTACTACTATCTCTCGTGCCCTTAGCTTGGCCACCGAGCTTGCTACTTTAGAGCCACTTCCTCCTCGTACTGCAGGCCTGAAATTTTTGAAAGATATGCGCCTCTGCAAAGCGAGAAGGGAAGGTGGCTATTACCTTATGATTGGTAATGCTGCTGTACCAAGTGTTGTCCTTCCCTTTACCCGTCGCACTGACATTAGATTGGAGCATAACTGGACCTATAATTTAAGCGCTCCCTCTTTCACTGGTCCGTTACCCCCGAATTTTCCTTTAGAGAAGGGCAACAACACTGATGATGAGTATGACTTTCAAACAAAGTCACCTCCTCGATTTACACCATTACACACTGCACCATCTTCTTCTAACCCTCCTGCAGGTACCACCTCGAGCTTC
Organism: Vicia faba; assembly: GCA_948472305.1. Lineage (NCBI taxonomy): Eukaryota > Viridiplantae > Streptophyta > Magnoliopsida > Fabales > Fabaceae > Vicia > Vicia faba. The sequence continues at coordinate 1,364,940,348 of OX451737.1, read as the reverse complement.
CATGTCACTGAGGACATGTGGAGAGAGCATATGGCTAGAGAGGAGAAGCGTGATGCCCTCATTTCACTGATCCAGTAACAGGTTGCCGACAACATGACTTTCATGCAGGCGTCTCAAATTTAAAATGCCTGCTCTTTGACTACCATCATGGAAAGTCAATTGGCTTTCCGGAACGAGCAACACCGTAAGCAGACTAGCTTCTCTACTCACTTCCAATTAATGGAGGCCACACAAGGCACATTAATTGGTCGGACTAGGGAACTACAAGCTGTAAATGCTGCTCTCACTGAGTGCATGGCACAATTTAGCCTCGATAGAGATCGCTGCCGCCGTAGTCGTAGATGCCGTTCCGGACGTTCACCTCAGGATGGCGAGGGTACTATTGGGCCTCACTAGTTTTACCAGGTACCTCCTACCTAGACTTGTTTTGGAACATTGGGGACAATGTCCAATTCAAGTGTGGGAGCATTTTATCGCTTTTATTTCCTTTTCGTTATTTCTTTTTCCGTTATTTCCCTTTTCAATACTTTATTTTCTTTTCGGTATCTTTTAGTTATTTCCCTTTTAGTAGTTTAGCCGTTAAATAAAATACATGTGATTGACGAGTCATTTTGCGTAGTGTATCCTTAAGTTCTCCACCACTTCCTAGCCTTGAGAAAATTATTTTTCTAAAAATGAATACAACATGTTTTTAGTTAGTTTTTTGAGCCATAAGTAAAGTTTTTAGGTTTAGGATAGAGTGTGATTAGTCTTAGGTACCCTTTTTGAAACAAATCAACATCGTCTTTTACACCATAGACCTTGTAAATATTAGAGTTAATTACGTCTTCTCCCCATGCTATGATTTTAATTTTACAAAACGGGTCCTAAGTAGTTTATTTTCGTAGTCGGCTCCGGCCTAAGCATGCTCTACGTGTAGGATCGATGAAAATAAGTGAATAATCTTTTTGCCTTGAAAAATATATACATATATAAGCAAAAATGTATGGTTACGACCATGAATTGGGTGATTCTCACACAATCATTTAATTCCACTGGTCGCGAACATCCACAAAAAATATAATAAGTGAAAAATAATAATAAAAGGCATTACCCATTATGGATGGTTCAGAGGTATCTGGTGCTGAACTCGGTAGGGCAGATTACGATCTGATCCCCGACAACTATAATTGGGTAATAACGGGATTACACCAATTCTTGTACCATAATCCCATTGCAAAGATCAGAATCACTAACCGATCACTACACTATGAGTATGTACGTATAACGGGCTTAATGTGATTACACCTGAATGAAAAAAAGGACCTTGCCTAAAAGATAAGTCTTAGCATAAGTGGGAGTAATAGGAGTTGACTTGTGTAGGAATAAGGTTTATGTCCGCATTCTGCGGTAAAGTGTCACTTCGATGTTCTTAGTTTAAATAGTTGGTACCTGTCGAACACACTCTCACTTGAACCTTACTGCTTTAGCTCGATAACTAGAAAAAAAACACTTATATCCCTTTGACTACTTTTGAGAGTTTTGCTTGAGGACAAGCAAAGGTTTAAGTGTGGGAGAATTTGATAACACTGAATCGCACTATGTTTCTGACTCGAATGTCACATGTTTTCTTTAGTTTTATTATTGTTTTTCTAGTATTATGCCCTTGTTTCCTTTGTTTTCAGGTCACATGTCCTTTCAGAGCCTTCAGAGAAGAAACGATCAAAAACGCCAGAAAAATAGGGTTTTTCCAAGAAAATACATACATGGCGTCCAGCTCCGCGCCGGCTACAGGGAACACGCTGACATGGCGCACTTTCACCCAGGGGCCAACTTCCATGTTCCCATGATCTCTCCATTTTCACTCACCGCGCCCGCGGAGAGGATGTCCGCGCCCGCGGCCTTCACAAACCATTTCCCGCTCAGAAGGAGTTGAGGAGCATGCTCGTCTTTTCATAATTCCAGAATCTTCTATAAATAGCAAGTTCATTTCATTTTCGTTTTCATCCAAACTTAGGTGCAAACATAGATCCAGACAAGTTACTGCATAGGCATATATTACCACTTTGTAAAGTGATAATCTTCTCACATCGGGAAGTTGTCACACTTGAGTGTGCGAGATTTTATTCAAGTTTGGAGCACTTTGGTTAAAGTTTATCATACTATCTTTTACATTTCCACTACTTGTATCAGATTCAAGCCTCCGATTGGAGAAAGGTTCTAATTTAATTGCTTTCATTTATTTTATGCTCTTACCATAGTCTACACATTTTATAGACTCTAAATGCTCTTACCATAGTCTACACGTTTTATAGACTCTAAATTCTCTTACCATAGTCTACACGTTTTATAGACTTTAAATGCTCTTACCATAGTCTACACGTTTTATAGACTTTAAATGCTCTTACCATAGTCTACACGTTTTATATACTTTAAATGCTCTTACCATAGTCTACATGTTTTATAGACTTTAAATGCTCTTACCATAGTCTACACGTTTTATAGACTTTAAACGCTCTTATCATAGTCTACTTGTTTTATAGACTTTAAATGCTTACCATGTCTAGCTAAATTTATTAGGGTTAGAATGTAAGGATCGAATCATAACTATGTTCTGTATGCCATGCTAATAGAAATACCTTTGGGATGTTTTAGCTTTTTAATACTGGTTTAAATGTGTTTAAAAGTTTATGGGTAAGATCGAAAGTCGTCCATACTCGAGATTAAGCCAGATTAGTTCTTGACCAAACGAAAAGAGCGAAAGCAGTTCGTTTGGTTAGGTAGGATTAATTGATATAATTTTAGAAAACAATTTTGAAACTATTTGCGAACGCGTTTGTGGAATTAAAATCTGATTCTTGGTCAAAATCCAAGGATCTCTTTAAGTTAAGTTTTCCAAATTAAAACACTTTTTCACTAAGTCAAAATAACTTGTTTCTTAAAAATAGGTTTACTCCTTTAACGCGTTAGGCACCCTTTATAAGTGACAATAAAGGAATTTAATTTAAAGAGTAAACTCGGTTCTTAGTATGCGAAAGCTACACGTTCATGTTAAACATTTTTTGCTATAAATGGAAAATATTGCCCAAAAGTAAATACTATACATGCACGCAAGGACATTGTCTGATCTCGTGATTTACATTCGATGTCGTTTGTTTTATCTTTTTAATTTTATTCTCTTTTATTTCCCTGTAATGAACTCAATCCCTTATTGATTTGCCTTAGATAAACACCTTAACAATAGAGTCGATAGATTGACAATTGGTCTCTGTGGTTCGATAATCTTATATATTACTTCGATAGGCTTTGCACTTGCAGTTATAATTTAGACTATACAGTAAAAGCCCATCAGGGGCCTCCACTGAATGGGGAATCTCATGCCTCCTTTTTTGGGATTACTCCCTCAAAGTCAACATGACTATACCGCCCGTCCTATCTTAAAGTTTACCCAAGTCCAGGTATAGGACTCATAAGTAATCACCAAGCACCCTGAAAACTTTGAAAATCCAGACAAACATATATACAACATATAACACATAAACAACAATAGCACATATACACATATAAGCAAAGATGGGTTCAACCCACTTAGGGATGGACCAGCAAGAGGTCAATCTTTCCCAAGTGAAGTCGCCAATTTTTTTCTGTAGCGGTAGAAATGTTTAAGACTAAGCCATTAGATTGACTATACTTATACAGATAAAATTAAAAATCGCCAATGTGCTTTATTGTTTCCAAAGGAATGGAAAAAGAGAGAATAACCCAAAAAGAGGGGGAAATAGTCAAGGCAATGGGGTAGGTTATGCAAAGGGAAGGTATTAGAATCCTAAACATCTACGGTACTCCATAGGAACCTCTTTGAAAAATATGTATATTTTGGCTATAAAATGTAGTAAAGAAAATAGATGGTGGAAGTGAGAAAAGAAATATATTTTTTATGATTTTTGCACCCGCCGTGGTTGCGAACCTTTAGTTCCTATGTACCACCTTTCGTGCAATAGGGAATCAGGGTACACGTAGTTTACCTTTTAAACAATTGTAAATCACAAGTGTGTTGGTTAAATTTTGGAGATAAGACATCACGTCATTGTCCGTGTGGAAAACACACTTACTACCCACAATCATGAGAAAGGAGAATTTGCATCATCTAAAAGTGGAGGATATGGCTTGGATTTTAAAATCAACAATGCCTCGCTCAACACCCAAGTGGAAAATATCTCTCTTCACTATATATTGTAGAAGTATAGTTGTTTGTATCACTACAAGGATTGACAAGAGTCCAATCTTTTGAGAAAGGTTTTAAAATAAAAGCCAAAGTGGAAAAATGGTTTGAAATGATATTGATTGACTTTTAGTCTTCTCACAAAAAATGTCAACGTATTATTAAGTTTATTGAAGTTTGTTTATGAAAATGTTTTGAAAATGCATGGACCTAAGTCCAAGTTTATTATGAAAATTGTTCAAGTTTCAAAACAAGAAGAGTTTTCAAAAGGAGGAGGGAGATTTTTGAAATTAAATAAGATGGGAGGAGAATAAGAGACTATCCTAAAGCATAAGGTAAAATCAATGGATAAGAACCATCTAACCAACAAGAAGCCAATACTTGACATCATGAATCAAGATAGAATTCCCATCCTTTGGATTAAAAGCAAGCAAGCAAAGATACTACGCTCAGACGAGTTTTTCTTGAGAATATTACTAATTACTAAGTTAATTGTGAAGTTGGTAATATCCGAAGGAAGGATGTACACTCTGGGAACCTCTAGAACCTTGTTCGTTAGGTGATAACTTTTAGACCATACCTTATGGGTAGTACCTTTGACCTCATGCTCGTGACGTTGAACCTATTTACCATATGTTTATGATCTTGTGTATGATTGTTGTGGCATGCATTTATGCACCCATGAGCATCTCTTAAAGTCATTTTATTTCAAAGGACTTAAAAGTTGACTCTTTGTGAATATCTCAAGTACTTTTTGACTATGGATTCTAGAAAAAAAAGACCGTAAAGTACAGTTTCAAAGATCCCAAGATATATAGCAGATGAGTCTGATTCTCGAGATTGAGTGTTTTGCAAATTTTTCGAGGAAGTATGGGTCCATGATTTCTCTCATGAAGCTCATGGTGAAGGAGGGAATTCTCTTGATTTTGTTCCAGTTCTATGATCCAATGTATCGATGCTTTACTTTCCCTGATTATCAATTGATGCCTACACTAGAGGAATATTCTTATCTGCTGGGTTTGCCTATTATCGATCGTGTTCCTTTTACTGGTTAGGAGGATGAGCAAAAATCACATGAGATTGCTTCTTTGATCCATTTTGGAAAGTCTGAGGTTGAAGCCCATATGACTACCAAAGGAGGGATTAGAGGATTACCAGCTCAATTCTTATTAGAGAAATCACGTTACTTTGCTAGGATGAAGAGTACGGTTGCTTTCGAGAGCATCTTTGCTCTACTCGCTTATAGGTTGTTCTTATTTCCCAATGTAGAAAAATTTGTTGATATTAATGCCATCAAGAACTTTATGATTGGAAACCTGGTTCCTACATTGTTGGGTGATACTTATTACTCTATTCATCTTAGGGATTCTTATCATGGAGGGATGATCATCTGCTTCACGCCTCTGATGTATCAGTGGTTTACTTCTCATTTGCCTCGATCTTATGCTTTCTAGGATTTCCGAAAGGAAACTCGTTGGGCTCCAAAGGTCATTGCACTTACTCATTCAGATATTGTTTGGTATCATCAGACTTATCGTGATGTAGAGATTGTCGACAGTTGTGGTAGTTTCCCTAATGTACCTCTTCTTGGTACAAAAGGAGGAATAAACTACAACCTTATTCTTGCACGATGACAACTTGGATATCTGATGAGGGATAAGCCAAATAGTATTCATTTTAGTAGTTTCTTCCTGAAAGAGGGATAAAACCATAAGCAAGCTAGGGAGCAGACTGCGAAGGCTTGGCGTTATATTCACAGGAAGAGTAGGAAGGACTTGGGACCTAGGGAGTTGTTTGTTTGGAGCCTTATCTATAGTGGGTACAAGCAAGAGCTATTCAATTGAAGATATCATATTTTCGAGAAGCACCTATGCCTGATATGTTTGTGAAGACCACTCCTCCCCTATTGGATGATATGGAAGAGCTACAACTTGCTTTAGTTAGGATGCAGCAGGAAATGGAAGCTTGGAAGAATAAGTGCCAGACTTTAGAAGTATCCTACCGAGCAGCCCTGAAGGGGAAAGACGACAGGATTGAGATTCTTGAGAGTCGGGATGTAGAGACGATGGAGAGGCAATGGGATTTATTTTCCCCTAAGCCTCAATCAGGACCTAGTTTCCCACTTCCTGATTCAGATGATTGGAAAGAGGTCGCCGCCAGATATGTAGAAGAAAGCCAGAGGTTGAAGGCTCAGATTTCCAAACTAACCGGGAAGCTTCAGTGTATAGAGTAATCTCCATCAGCTATGCTTATTAGGGTTTTAGACTTTATTTTCATCTTGTACTTGGGATTTAAACTTGTAATCCATTTTGAGGTTATTATAATAAAAAATTTCAGTATTTCAAATGTCTTATTACTTTGATATTTGCAAATTGTTGATAAATCTTTAAGTCCCTTGAAATAATAATAAAATAAATCATGTGCATTTCACATCATGCATCATATTTTACATGCTTCTTGCATTTTCTATGCATATCCAGGTGTCTTACTGAGCTTGTTTACTTCGTTCATCAAGATGTCTCACCAGTACAATACCCGAGCTTATTTCATAAAGAAGATGGATAACCTAGAACAAGAGAATCGCGAGTTACACAAGGAAGTTTTTTCTCCGAAGGTCGGTATGTCCCATCTCACTGCTCTGATGGAATCTTTGGTGGCTGCTCAGAATCAGCCAATGATTGTACAACCTCAATAGACATTGGTTGCTACTGAAGCTCTGATTGTTCCTGTTTCTGCTACTCCAGCTGTTGTTCAGAATTTTAAGCCTCCGGGAAATCCTTGGGGAATGCCAGAGAACTTTATGCCAGAAGGTTTTAATCAGGATCCTCAGATTGCCCCACTTACTCAGACTACTCCTTCTCCCGCACCTCCTGTTGTGCATGTTACCCCTGCTGCTAGAAACGAGATTCACTATGCCGCACCTCCCTCGGTGAATGTGGTTCCGTTTGCTAATGATAAAATGTATCGTCCTATTCCCACACCAAGTAAAAGCTTGGGTTTCTATGATCGAATGGACGATTTTCAAGACCAATTTTATAAGATTCATAAAGATTTGAAGGCCCTGGAGGAAAAGAGTTGTTTGGGAAGAATGTGAATGATATCAGTTTGGTTCCAAATGTGAAAATACCTACTAAGTTTAAAGTACTGGAGTTCGAAAAGTACAAGGGAAACACTTGTCCTCGTGCTCACTTGGTGATGTATGTAAGAAGAATGTCTACTCATATAGATGATCAATGCCTATTGATTCATTTCTTTCAAGACAGTTTCACCAGTGCAGCGTTGAAGTGGTACATGAGCCTGGACAGTGCAAGTATTCATTATTTTAATGACTTAGGGGAAGCACTTATCAGACAATACAAATACAATGTGGACATGGAGCCTGACCGTGATCAACTCAGGGCCATGGTCCATAAGGATAAAGAATCAACTAAGGAATATGCACAAAGATGGCGTGAGGTAGCCGCCCAAGTGATTCCTCCAATTGAAGAAAAAGAAATGACAAAGATTTTCCTGAAGACACAAGGTGCATTCTATTATGAAAGAATGGTGGCAAGTGCGCCCAGTAACTTTAATGAAATGGAGGGAATAGGCGTCCGTTTGGAAGAGGCTGTAAGAGAAGGTCGTCTGACAAAAAGTGAAGGTTCTAACAATGTGAAGAAGACATCATAAGGATTTGTTAAGAAGAAATAGGGAGAGACAAATGTTGTTATTAAAGAAATAAGGTTTAATCCCTCTAGAAGAAATCATTAGCACCATCAACAGGTTGCCTCGGTAATTGCGGTTGTAAATGCGGCTCTGACTACAATTTCTTATCAAAGACTATCACCTAAGGGGAGTCAAGGGAAGAATTAGAAGAGAGAGCCTTTTTACCCTATCCCTATGAGTTATGTTGAGCTACTCCTAGCTGTAACACGGTGGGAGAACTGACTAGGGTGTTTTGCATTTGGTCACAATTGTTGCGGGTAGCAAGAGTCGCCACTAACTTTTCTTTTATCCACAAGGAAAGGTGGAAAAGAACAGGAAAGACCTTTGAGATTATTTCTTGAGTTCTGGGGGTAGATTATGAAAAGGGAAGGTGTTAGCACCCTTTTCATCCATAGTTATCTTTGGGCTCCTAGTTGCTTTCTAGATCACTTGTTTTGTTTGAAAATGTGCTTTGTGGTTGTTTTTGAAAGTATTTTGAAAATGCTCCTTTGATTAGCCAAACTTTATAATGGTTCTTGTTCGTAAGAACATATACAAAGTGTTGGACTTTTTTGAAAAAAAAATTTCATGTTTTTAAAGTGTTTGGTGTGTGTTTGCAAGGATGTTTGTTTTGAAAGTGAGAAAGCAACTAAGAACTTTTCTACCTACTCAAAATTATTTTTTGTTCGTTTCTCTCTTCCTTTGATATTGCTATCTTACCATTGATTGGTAAGAAGCCTTATCTTTAGATGTAAAGGGACAGACGTGGGTCATCGTATAGTCATGATAGCAATGTTATAAGATATCTTAGCATTTCTCTTTGAGGGACTAAGATCACTTGAAAGGCAACTTTTGAAGCGTCATCGAGGGACTATGATCTTGTATTTTTGATTGTTTTTGCTAAGATATCCCACATGCATAACATGACCATTTTTTAGGCAACAAGTGGAGTTAACCTTAGGGGTTCATGTGTTTATAGTGTGTTTAATTTTCATGCATTTAATGTTTGATTAGGGTTGTCTACTTGTTATTTTTATCTTCCCATACATATCCTAATTTACTAGCATTTATATGAAAGCGATAAATTGCGGAAAATAAATATTATACGCTATTACAATAGTTAGGGGGATGGGGTGTAAAAATTTAAAAATGTGGATTGCAAGAAATTAAAGTCCTAATTATATATTACAACCATATTGAAATAATGTACAAGAAATGTAAAATGGACTTGTTTTGTTTTTGTTAAGAGAAGAAAACAAGTTTTTTAAGAAAATATTTTTGATCTTTTGGTTCTAAAAGAAATAAAATAACATATGTGAATATAAAAATATTTTTGGTGTTTTTGATTATTAAAGATAAAATAAAATAATAAGAGGAAAAGGGGTCAGAATCAGCACATTCATGATACAAGAGAGAACAAAAGTTCTGACTCTGATGCACTACAAATCAGAAGGAAAATGTTAGTATACAAAAGGAGGGTCAAGAGGCCTGGGTCCGGGCACACTATAGTTTTGGAGTTGTTGGGAACAAGGACAATTTTAGAAGTTCTGATGCAACTAGCAGCCTAGAAGTGCTAATGTCATTGGAAGGTCAGAAGTTATGGAGGTTGAGGGAGTTTGGAAGTTATGATGTAGCTGGAAACCTATAAGTTCCAGTGTCACTGGCAAGCTAGAAGTTCTGGTGATGGGTATGTGAAGTGTCAATGTTGTTGAGTGTGAATGTCTATAAATTATGGTCCAAGATCAATGTTTTGATAAGCAATTAAAGGGATTGATCTAGAAGTTTTGGTCCAATTAATTAGGTAAAAATTCAAGAAATAAACAAAAAAAGAAGTTATTTCTAGGGAAAGAACTCAGGACCCTTAGCACTAATGTCTTATGCGCACGCTCTATACCACTATGGTGGCTATACATCCAGTATTAGAAGCAACAACATAAACATATAACACAAAGTAAGTTCTGATGATGAACTTCATCTTCTTCTCCACACTTATCAAAGCATCTGCAGCTTAGTCATTTCTCAACAAAACAGAAAATGCACACATAGCAGTTATGGCAGGTTTCATCATGGTTTCTGAAACATAAAAATATAAGGACTGTAAATCAGAAACAAGCATTTATCTGCTAATCCTGATTTCCTTAAGAAGTTTTGAACTGATATTCTCCCTACTTAGGAAGAAAATACATGATACCTCAGAATATGTATAGCATCTGAATCAGGATGTCTACATTGTATTTTGGACATGCAAGTTTAATAATGCCTAAATAATATGATGAGAGTCAGCAGAAGCTTACCTTGCAGCTGAAAAATGTTTTGTGAACTAGAGCCTAGCTCTTGCTGCTGTGATGTTCTGGATAACTTTCTCACGTGCTCAGAAGGTTGGAATAACCTTTAACTTGAGCTATGAATGGCTGGAAATTCTGGAACAACCAAGAAGCAAAGTTCTGATTTTGAAATGGAAGTTGGTGGAGATGGAATTGTAGTTTGAAAATAGAAGTTGGGATGACTTCTAAATGTGTATCAAAAACTATGTTAATGATTTGGTCGAGAAACACTTGAGGAAAATTTGAATTTGAATGCAAAAATCAAAGACTAGTAGGTTTTGTATTTAGGCTGCAGCTTCAAGTTCTTAGGAGATTTTAGCAAGGTTTCAAGGCTTTTCTTTTCAATTTTTCGACCTCTTTACAGTTGCAAATGGATTTCAATATATAGGGAAGGATTTTGTAGTTTGGAGAAGTCAAGAGTACAACCATCATGCTAGGGCGCTGACTCGTTCTTGAAGCAAGTTAAACAAGTGTGGTGGTTAGCATTTTTTAGTCGTGCCTAAGCTGGATTTGTATCCATGAATTAAGGAAAAGTAACCTCAGAGGCAAAAGCAAAGCATGGGACCAACATAAACTTGTACAAAAGTTGTCTTTTCAAGGACAACAATGATACTTCTATTCCACACGTGGGGAAATCCTTTGGACAAAGACTCAAAAGTGTGTGTGAGAATTAAATGATGATGAGATTTGTCAAAAAAGAATCCTGAAATATGAGATTATGTGTCATAGCTTTATCTGGATCAGAATTTCAGCAACAACATAACTTAGAACAAACATCCAACTTCTGATCGTTGAATCTCCCTACTCTAGCATGTTCTGAAGGAGTTCTCAGACTTTTCAGAAAGCTTATAACACGCTTTGTATACTTTATTTGAATTATTCTTGAAAACTCTGGATAAACGAACATGAAAATTGACCCAGAAGTTCTAACCAATTTTTGTTTTGGAAATGTCCAGAATTTACTGAGTGTTTAAGTTTCATGAACCTGTCTTCAAAGATTTATAACTTGAAATCCCAGCATTTTTAGGAGAAGTTCTGCTCTGCAATGTTTTAGATCTCATTGAGATATACAATTCTTATGTCAGAAATTCTTCAAGAATCAACTTGCATCACGGTGAAAATCTGGCCAGAAGTTCTGAACTTGTCATATTTTCTTAACACTTAGAAAAAATTCAGAGTGTTCAAAACTTTGACTTTTCCAAAGCAAATTTGACTTTTGATTTTCTTGATGAAAGAAAATTCATATTCCAACATGCCCTGATGAAATATGATTCTTGAAACTTGATTTTTGATCCAAAAGTCAAAGTTTGACTTTTTTCAGTGTGTAATTGACCATTTTGCCCTTGTGCCAATTCAAAACCTAAATTGATGTATCAGTGCTGCAAACATGACGTCATGGAAGATCTTGTGAGAAAATCCTTGAGAAATGAGAGGGAAAATTTGGGGGTGCAACACCAGCATTGATCCAAAAAAAGTTGGTCCAGACTAGGCTACCTCTTGCTATACCATCCCCTTTACCTTGGTACTACAAGGAAGATTAGACGCGCGCTTTTCATCAGGTTGCACCAGGGCATAATGTAGAAATTTGTTATCCTTTAAAGTCTGAGGTACATAAAATGGTTAGATCTGGCCTTTTGTCCTTCAAAGATGTCAATCTTAATGTAAAAGATAATCTTCTCCCAAAACCTGGAGGAGCGAATGTTGTTAACATGGTTTCTAGTTGTCCAGGGGACTTTCGCATTTATAATATTAATTTGGTTAGAGGAGACTTGGTAAAAAAGCATGCAAAACTTTGCGATTTTAGTTACTATAATCATGACCATGCTGGTTGTAGTATTTGTAGTACTAATATACAAGGTTGCGATAAGATAAAGGCTTATTTGCAAGAGATGATGGATGCGAGCCTCATCCATATAATCAGGCCTAGGGCAGAGTATGAGGAGGAAGTGAACATGGTCTTTGGATGTCCTGGAGAATTCAGGATCTTTGATGTGGAACATATTAATGATGGTCTCGTACAATTGCATGCTACTTTCTGCCACATGGCCGGTCAAGTAGAGCACCACTATGGATCTTCCCGAGTTTTCTACAGGGACTCCCGAGGATGTTCAATTGTGAGAAAAGGTATTCAAATGTTATTGGATAATGGAACTATCAAGGTTTCAGGAAAAAGAGATGATCACCATGAGGTTAATAAGATCGAGGTTTGCTTAGCTAAGGAAGAATCAGATGATGAATATGCTTCCGCGGATGAATTATTCTCCTCAGATGAAGGTATGTTCTCTGGTGATAATTCTTGGATGTCTAATTTTTCTAAAGAAGGTGTAAATGTGATTGTGTCGTGTTTCAGTGATTCTTCCCCTATTGAAATTGAATATTGTAGCAAGCCAGTTGTTTCCCCGGTAGTGATTTTCTTGCCAGGGCTCGTTCCATATATATCCGACAAGGCTATTTCGTACAAGTATAATGCTACAATTTTAGAGGATGGTGTGGAAGTTCCAATCCATCCTTTATCTAATGTTGTAAATATTGCTGAGACTAGTAGAATGACCCGTAACGGTCGTGTATTTACACTGGTTGTTCAGGGAAATGATAATGCTGGAAAGAAGGTTATGGAAAGTATTAGAGATAAGAAGGCTGCAGGGGAATCCAGTGGTGCTACCCTGGAGAAGGACATATATGATATTTTGAAGATAATCAAGATGAGCGACTACCAAATTGTGGATCAGTTATTGTAGACTCCTTCAAAAATATCTATCTTGTCATTATTGATGAATTCTGGTGCCCGTAGAGAATCTTTAATGAGGGTGTTGGACCAAGATTTCATGGAGTATGACATGCCATTAGATCAATTCAACAGTGTGATGGGTAGTATTACATCATGTAATAACCTAAGCTTTTGTGATGATGAATTTCCTAACGAGGGGAGGAATCACAATTTGGCTCTTCATATATCCATGACCTGTAAAAGAGATTCATTATCAAATGTGTTGATTGATACTGGATCCGCCTTGAATGTGATACCAAGGAGTGTCCTGATGAAGTTGAAATTTCAAGGGGATCCTATGCGCCCAAGTGGTATTATTGTCAAAGCTTTCAATCAATAAGGAAGTCAGTTATTGGGGAAGTCGATCTGCCTATTCACATAAGTCCGTGTTTATTCCAGATCACTTTCCAAGTCATGGATATTGTACCCGCATATAGTTGTCTATTGGGAAGACCATGGATACATGAAGTCGGGGCTGTCACTTCCACTCTGCACCAAAAGCTGAAGTTCATGCGTGAAGGCAAAGTGGTTATTATAAATGGAGAGCAAGCATTACTAATATCTAATCTATCATCTTTCAGTGTCGTGGAGGCAGATGAAGTTGTTGTTGGGACACATTTCCAAGCTCTATTTGTTGTTAACATAAGGGATAATGAGAATTCTATGACTTCATTCAAAGATGCTCAATATGTTGTGCGCAATGGTCCAAGTAAAGTATGGGGACAAGTCGTTGATCCTCCCATCAACAAGAACAGGGCTGGTTTGGGATTCTCTACCAAGAATGGAAAAGGAGAAAGTTTTAAGTCCAAGTCCATTATGAGCATCTATCATGATGTTTTCTGCAGCAGAGGATACCTCCATCCAACTGTTTCTGGAGTTAAGGCTACTGAGGATAATGAAGAAGATCAGGAAATGTCGAGTTATGTGACACCTGGAGTCAGAATCCAGAATTGGGTCACTTATGATGTTCCCTCTTTCATTCATGTCTCAAAGTAATTTGTTTTTTCTTCTTTGCAAAAAGCTTTCATTCTGCCCAAGATGAAAGTTAATATTGTATGGGTTTATCTGTTAGCTTTGATCATTAAAATCATAAATAAATGTTGTCTCTGATTCTCAAAATTATGTCTTTTATTTTTCTGTTTTTCATGGAAATTGGTAATCAGAAAAAACCTTTTTGAATAAAATATATTTGAAAATAAATCTGCATAATCTCTTGATATATGTGTCAGTTTCTAAAAGCAATCACAAATCACATGCGCATATTAATTACTTAACCTGTTGAATACAATGACCCTGCACCCTCTCCCAACTTTGAATATCATGTGTGTGGGACGGAAGGAGAAGAATATGATGAGATTCCAGAAGAGGATTCACGGTTGCTCGAGCATGAGGAAAATGCCATTCAACCGTATAAAGAGTCATTGGAAACAATCAAATTGGGTTCAAAAGAAGAGCCAGAGGAAGTCAAGATTGGAGCATCATTCCATCCTGATATGAAGAGCAGGTTGATTGAGCTATTGAAAGAGTATGTAGACATCTTTTATTGGTTTTACCAAGATATTCCAGGTCTAGATACTGATATTGTGGAGCATCATTTGCCTTTGAAGCCAAAGTGCTCGCCCGTCAAGCAGAAGTTGAGAAGAACTCACCCTGATATGGAAGTAAAAATCAAAGAAGAAGTCTTAAAGTAGATTAATGCTGGTTTTCTTGTGACATAAGTGTATCCTCAATGGATAGCAAACATTGTGCCCGTACCAAAGAAATATGGAAAAGTCCGCATGCGCGTAGATTACAGAGATTTAAATAAAGCAGGTCCAAAAGATGATTTTCCATTGCCACATATTGATATGTTGGTTGATAGCACAGCAAAATTTATAGTGTTCTTGTTCATGGACGGATTTTCCGGATATAATCAAATAAGAATCGATCCAGAGGACATGGAAAAACAACATTTATCACACCCTGGGGAACAATTTAAATACCTATTATACCGAGACCTTAAGTTCAAATTTTTGAGTTGCCCCGAGTAGTTTATATTAGCAGTCAGCACCATCTTAAGCATAAACTACGTAGAGAGTTGATAAATATAAGTGGATGATCCCAAAATTTCTAAGTATATATGCCAATACTTAATAAAAATAGGGAATGCACCTATTAAGTTAGGTGACCGTCACTCGGCCACTTAACCCAACGGTTGTGGAACCTACAAAAGTTTTCATAAAAATTCGTTGTTAGTTGGTTCAGAGGTGTCTGGTGCTGAACTTGGTAGGGTAGACTACGGTTCGATCCCTCGGAACTTGCAATTGGTCAAATAAAGGGTTTACCAAACTCGTGTACCAAAACCCCATTGCTAAAGGATCAGAGTCACTAACAAACTACTATACTATGTATGTTTAACAATAAAGGGCTTAACGTGATTGCGCCAAATGAAAGTGGGTAAAATAAAACGAAATAAATAGGTTGAGCTATAATAGAATGATTCAAACTGGTTTAGATTAAAGAGGGAGTTTATTATTGTATTTACAGTTTTGTGTCACTACGGTATCCTTAGTATTGAATTCGAGTACCTATCATTCCAACAAAATGTCTCACAACCACGTACAATTTAAGTTATGTCGTGTATTTGTGTCCAACCCGCTTTTTTAATTGAATTTCATGATGATTATTTGCTTGAGGACAAGAAAAGGTTCAAGTGTAGGGGAGTTTGATAAACTGATATTTCATCGTATTTTCGACTTGACTAGAAAGGATTAGTTTACCGTTTTTATCCATTTACATCATTTTATGTTGGTAGTGTTTATGTATTTCGGGTGTTTTTCTCCTTAAGGCTTGCATGAGAAAAGAAGAGGAATTGGCATAGAAAGAACAAGAAAACATGTTGAAACAGAAGAAAAGATGGAAATCTGCGCACAGAAGTTTATGGCCCTCTCCACATCTTCTATGGCCCTCGCCACACATGTTTAGTCTGTGGCCCTTGCCACACTTCCAGTGGCCACCGCCACAGGTTCTTTTATATCAGGCCCATTTTCCTCCCACGTCATAGCCATGATTCCCTCATTCTTCCTATTTCCTCTCTGCATGACCAGGGTGGCGAGATTATCTCCATGAAGGAAGGTGTTCCTAATATTTATGGAGGGTGTTACGTAAATACATCACGCTATAAAAAGAGGAAGAATTTATAGTTACGGGGTCGAAGAATTTTCCATTGTTCAGAGCATTTTCCTTTCTAGTTTCTAAGCAGAAAAAATCACCACTTTAAAGTAATAACATTCCATATCATGGAGATATTGCAACATTAGTTTAGATTTACAGTTTTAGTTTCTCTTTAATTGTTTACTTTCAGAAGCGAATCCTACCAACAACTGTGGAGGATCATGAAGAATAATTTTCAAGTTACAGTAAATTCTTTGTACTAGAGATTTATTCCTAGGTTTGTAATATAAGCTTTATTTATATTTGCGCTATAGAAAATCGTGTTCCATTTTATGATTAATTACCGTAATATCATGTCTCTGTTATAAACTATGTCCGACTAATTCCATGAGATACTGGTATGTAACATAATCTAACCGAAGGTATTAGAAAACCTTTTGGTATTAATATTTCTAAAACTCTAACAAAAGCACACGTAAGTTCTACCTAAAATTAGGTATACACAACTCTATATATAACATTAATCTGGACTGGGTTGGGCTTCAAAATCGTCGCAGTGAGGCTGCGCAAAGTCTGCAAAATCTTCTCCAAGAAAATAGGTCTTCAATAATTTGTTTCCTAAAATGTCTCCATATTTAGAAATATTTTATATCTTCAAAAACCACCATAGAATCTCTGGTTAGTCAATCTTGAACGTCATATAAGCTAACTAAATATTCCCTGAATATTCAGTAACTAACATATAATTTGAAACATAACTGTCAACTACTGCCGACACAATGTCCTATCCTCTTGTTTGGGACATCCTATTCAACATGTTGAAAACTTCATGTTGGAACATCTTTTTCAACGTGTTGCTGCCAAGTTGGTTTTACCAAAATGTATGTCAATCATAATTTCAGAGAAATAACAAATATTACTCTTGAAATTTTTAAGCAAAAGTGGGTATTTTTAAGAGTAGCAATAGAATAAATCCGAGGAATATGTGGAGTTAGTAAAGCATGCATCAGATGAATTTTTCTAGTGGGAAGCCTGAAAAATCTTGATGTAGATGAGTAAAGATGGCTTGTTATTGAGTTGCAGCATGTCTTTGGAGTTGGTTCTTCTAGTTTTTCTCTTTAGCATTCCTCAACCCCTTTTGATACCAGGTTTTGTGAAGATGCTGCTCAGTAGCATTTATATGCTTTTGTTCGTGCGTTTGGTTTTTTCCCTGTCGATGGTCTATGTGGATGATTTTCGTAGTATCATGTTTCATTTAAACGACCAAAAAGATACATGTTTCTCTATTTTGATTTGTTTATTCATTTCTCTTATTCTGATTGGAATATTTTACACCTACACTGTATGTTATCATTATATGTTTGATTTGGTATATTTAAATTGTTTGAGGGTAATTCTCATGATATACTCTTGCATAGTGACAGAAAAAGATATAATGTGTGACTAGATGGAGTATTAATAAAACTGACTATATAAAATAATCACTTGACACCACTTTAACTCAGTGTAAGTATAAATATAATATGACATCCGCTTAGTTTTTCAATAATCTTTTTGTGTAATCAAAACTATAATTTTCATGTCATTTTCACATAACAAGTTGAGTTTTACTTTTAACTCAATTATTTAGTACACAAAACCAATACCTTAATTAATGCAAAAATAAAAAACAAGATCTCAATCAGTAAACAACAACAATAATCAAGTTTTTCCACAAGAAAATCCTTATTTAATACCCAAATAAGAGCTTAATTAGTACACAATAATAACCAAGCATTTTCCACTAAGTTGGAACTTAATTAGAACACAAACATGAACTAACTTAGTACACAGAAATTAAGACATTACAGTACACAAACACTGATTAATATATATGAATTAGTTTTGTTTTAACCATCCATCAAGGTAAATTTGGTTGGAGTCAAGGTTGGATTTTGCATTTTTGGTTCGGGTATCTTTCAACCATCCATCAAGGTAAACTTGGTTGGAGTTATGGTTGGATTTTTCATTTTCAGTTCGGGTATCTTTCAACCATCCATCAAGATAAACTTGGTTGGAGTTAGGGTTGACTTTTATGTTTTTGGTTCGGGTATCTTTCAACCATCCATCAAGGTAAACTTGGTTGGAGTCAGGAGTAGATTTTTCTTTCTCAGCTCGGATATCTTTCAGCCAACCATCAAGGTAAACTTGGTTCGATTCAGATGTAGATTTTTCTTTTTCAGCTCGGATATCTTTCAACCATCCATCAAGGTAAACTTGGTTGGAGTCAGGGTTGGATTTTGCTTTCTCGGTATGAGTGTCTTTCAACCATCCATCAAGATAGACTTGGTTGGAGTTAGAGGTGGATTTCGCTTTCTCAGCTCGAGTATCTTTCAACCATCCATCAAGGTAAACCTGGTTAGAGTCAGGGTTGACTTTGGATTTCTCAGTTCTGATATCCTTCAACCATCCATCAAGGTAAACTTTGTTGTAGTCAGGGTTGGCTTTGACTTTCTCGGCCCTGGTATCTTTCAACCATCCATCTAGGTAAACTTGGTTGGTGTCATGGTTGGCTTTGGCTTTCTCGACTCTGGTATCTTTCAACCATCCATCAAGGTAAACTTGGTTGGAATTAGGGTTGACTTTTGTTTTCTCGCCTCTGGTATCTTTCAACCATCCATCAAGGTAAACTTGATTGGAGTTAGGGGAGAGTTTTTGGTTCTTTAGTGGAGTGTTTTTGAGCCAACCATCAAGGTAAGTCTGGTCAACCTGGTTCATATATCTAGCAAAGCTTCCATGACCATTCTACAATACAATTAAATAAATAGATATTAATGAGTGAGAAATTAATTACATGTTTTGGATGGTATATATGGTTAGAAAAAAACTAGTGTGTTATGAGACACATTTTGTTGTATAATAGAAGATATATTCGTTATGTATATATAACAGATAGATACATAATTTGAAACATAAATATAGCATGTAGAATATTTTTAATTTAATTAAAACAAAACAACGTAATTTTTTTAAATCGTATAAAAAAGCTCTATTCTTAGTATGTTTTAGGTATAAAAAACAACTAATTAGAAGAATCTTAGAAGCATGCATTAAATTCTACATGCTTGTACAATTGCAAATAAAGATGAAAATAATATATTATGAAGATGTTGAATATTTTTAATCTTTTAACATGCATGCACAATTGCAAATAAAGATTAAATAAATTATTATTATGATAAATAATTGATGAAAAATAAAAGTATAAAGGATAGAAGCATGCATGGAAAGTTAGTAACTCACGATCAACAATAGCAGGAGAAAAGGAATGAGAGACAAAATAACTCTACGTGCCATTTCTTTTTGTTATGTTATTTTACTATGAAATATGCATTGGAGTGGAAGTGAGCTGACTTATTTATAGGCAAGTAAAAAAGACTAGTAGTACAAATAACTAGGACATTAGTACTTTGTTTAGCAAAATAATTTTTTAAGTTTATAGTTCATTTCTTATGAATATGACTTATGTTTTCGTCATTGCCATGAGTTGTATGAATCTAAAATTTACAACACAAACAACAATGAGTATGAATCTAGGAAATAAGACAAAATAGTCTCACAAGAAACTCTTGAAAATAGTGTGTAGAGTTTGCATGCTTTGAGAAGTTAATGTAACAACTTAAACCGACACAATCAATCACTTCTAGAGCTTTGCATTAAATAATTATAGTTGTCTTTTTAAGAGTCAAAAGAGAAGAATTTGGAATCCAAAGCAACGTTTTTTAATTTAATTTTAAATTGTCAAATTTTATTATAAATAAATGTTTATAACATGAAAGTTTGAAGTAGTATATAGATGAAACATATATTACTAACAAACTTTGTAATGGCATAGAATTGAAACAAAATGGTGTGCTAATAAAAGTAAATAGATGAAACATATTACTGAAAAATTCCAAGAAACATCCAAATATATGTGACATTTTAAAGTGGTTCGTGATAGACTAATACAATCAGTCATTATTATAAATAATAAAAATATTTTTTTGAGTTTATTAACTATTTGAGTGAATATATTCTCTACGGTGTATATTTTCTACAGTGAAATCTGAGCTATTGATTTAATTATATTTTATTTAACTTGAGAGGAAGTCATTCTAATAAATGGGGAAGATGTGAACTGAATTTGGTCCAGTGAAAAGTCCACGAAAGATAATCCTCCCCCACTAATTCATGTATTTGATCTTTGTTATATATTAGATATATAATTGTTTATTTTCTAATCGTTTTATTTTATTCTTGAATTCTCATAAAAAATACTATCTAAATTTTAGAATTCAAAATTTTCAAAAATAATATCTAAATTTTAGAATTCAAATATTTAACACTATCAAAATCTTTTTCTTTTTCACTTTTTTTTTAAGTTGGTAGTTTTTGGACTCTTCAATCTGAATTAAATTTGAAGTCTATAATTTTAATAAAGAAAATATTTTTCATATGTATTTTATAATGGAGATTAAAATATAATCATTAATTGAAGAAAATAAAATAAAATTCTCTTTAAATAGTTTTCGGTATTAATAAAAAAAAATGTCTTTTGTTTGTTGTGAGTTATAAAATCAAAATTTAATTTGGATTATAAAATTTAAAATTTGTAAAACAAAAAAAAAGTTTAAAGAGGAAAAATATCACCATATATTTTAAACCAGTAAATCAATTACAATAAGTAATTTATTTATATACGTTCATATAATTTTTTCCTACATCATTTTCAACCTTCACAACCTTATTTCAATCCAAAAACTACCAAACCATACCTGGATAGTTTCACGTGTAGCATAAATTGTTCCATGCAGCTCGAGTAAAGGGCAAACAATTATGAAACGAGAATTTATTTCTCTACCTTGTTGTCTTCTTGCAGGTATTTGAAAAAAAAAACTCAAAATACCTCAAGAACTCGGATGTGATATCTGAACACGCCGTATTTATCAAGAAAATGTGTTTTCCAATGTGCATATCCGAAGCCATTTTATTTTGTCAAGAAAAGGTAACTTCACATGTGCATATCCAAATCCACCCCATAATTTAACACTTTGGATATGCACATCCGAAGTTATTAAATTGTTATATGGACCGTCAACAAAACATAGAACTCATTTCTTTACAAACTCATAAACCTCATTCCAACTCATCTCCTCATTTCTACTCATCTCAAGTCATTTCAACTCATATCCAAAGCTACAAATTTGTGTATGTTTTTTCTATTTCCATTTGATTTAGTTTGCAAAGCTATAATAATTTATTAGGTTATTAGTATCAAGGATATTGTGTAGGTTGATGTTAGAGTGGTTAAATGTTGATGTTTGTGTGACAAAATCACTAGAATAAACACCACCGCTACGAACAAACCTCGAAACATTCACGTGAATCTTCTTGTCATCAATGATAATGTTATCAATCTTCACTGCCAACATTCTAGCCTCCACAACTTCCTTGAACCTTGCAAAACTAAATATATTCTTGACTTTGTTTCTTTTGGGTGGAATAACCACTTCCACAACATCACCCACCCAACCAAATAACTCATATATGTCATGAGCTCTGATTCTATAAGGGATTTCAGAAAAGAAAATGGTATAAATGTTGCCTTCCGCAGACTAAAATGAAACCTGGCAAATCGAAAAGGTGTCCCAGTGAAGAACCACCATCCTTTGCCTTTCCTTCTCACCTCCGTCCACACAGGACTGCCGGACATTAACTTAAAATTATAAAAGTCACTGGTACCTTTTAGAGAGTTCTCTCTATAGGAACTTTTTTTTACAGTAATTTATTAAGGTGTTAGTTATGGAAATAAATTATTAATATGTTGTATAATAATAATGGCATTATACACACCAACAAAACACAACGCCTAAAACCTAACCATTTGAATGGTGATGAAGAAACCTTGTATGTTCCACATCGTTTTCCTTTCACTTCATTTCCGTGTTTATATAATTCACACAAACGTACACAATTGTATATTTGTGAGTTGGTGTGATATTGTTAGGATATGAGTCCAAGGCGCAAACAATTTGTTTTAAAATTTTTATTAATTAATTTATAAATAAAAACTCCATCTTGATTGATTGCAAGCAATTTAATTTTGCTGCACTCCAAGAGTAAGAGTAATAGTGTATTCTCTCCACATTTAATTACTTTTTGATTTTAACCATTAAATTGAAAAGAATTAATATGGAATAAGTTACTATTGGAGTAAGAATAATATATATATATATATATATATATATATATATATATATATATATATATATATATATATATATATATATATATATATATATATATATATATATATATATATATATATATATATATATAAACCAATAAAGTAAATAAAAAACTTACCTATATTTCTTTAATCAAATGGGCTATTTTGACACTAAAATCTTAAATACCGTATTATTTTTCAAGCCATTTTAACTGTGGCACAAAAAAACAAATTATTAAAAAAAAAAGTTGTGTATAATTGTATATATATACGGTGTGATTGTTAATTTTCAGTCTAAGACTAGCATTTCTCTTCTTTAATATGTTGAACATAAATGATATAGCCATATCAAACTTTATAGGAACAAAATTCATTATATATAACACACACCCTCCCCACTACATTATGCATTCAATACCAAATTTAACACTTTATGTAGACAATGTTGGGATATGCACATCCACAACATCACCCACCCAACCGAATAACTCATAACTCATATATGTCATGTGCTACCAGAGATTTCATAAAAGAAAATGGTATAAATATTGCCTTCCGCAGACCAAGATGAAACCCGCCAAATCAAAAAGGCGTCCTAGTGAAGAACCACCCTGTTTGTGTCTTTCCTTCTCACCTCCGTCTATTCAGGACCGCCAGACATTATCTGAAAAGTATAAAAGTCACCTGTACCTTTTAGAGAGTTCTCTCTCTAAAAACTTTTTTTAGTAGTTTTTTAAAGTGTCGGTTATGAAAATAAATTATTACTATGTTGTATAATAAGAATGGTATTATACACACCAACAAAACACAACACCTTAAACATAACCATTGGGATGGTGATGAAGAAACCCTGTATGTTCCGGATCGTTTTCCTTTCACTTAATTTCAATGTTTATATAATTCACACAAACATACACAATTGTATATTTGTGAGTTGATGTGATATTGTTAGGATATGAGTCCAAGGCCCAAAAAATTCTTTTAAAAATTGTATTAATTAATTTGTAAATAAAAATTCCATCTTGATTGATTGCAAGAAACTTCATTTTGCTGCACTCCAAGAGTAAGAGTAATAGTTTATTCTCTCAATATTTAATTATTTTTTATTTTTAATCATTAAATTGAAAAGAATTAATATGGAATAAGTTACTCTAGAAGTAAGAATAATATATATATATATATATATATATATATATATATATATATATATATATATATATATATATATATATATATATATATATATATATATATATATATATATATATATATATATATATATATATATATATATATATATATATATATATATATATATATAAACCAATAAAGTAAATAAAAAACTTACCTATATTTCTTTAATCAAATGGGCTATGTTGACACTAAAATCTTATATACCTATATTATTTTTCAATCAAAAAACAAATTGTTAAAAAGACAAAGTTATGTATAATTGTATCTATATACGGTGTGATTGAACAATCATAGGTTGCAACTTCGGTTGAAAAGGAACGCAAATGATATAGCTACTACTCAAGAAGAACACAAACTTACAGGTAATACGATTTCAGTTCTCTTCTACGTATAATTTTTTATGTTATTATTTTGGTATATACCATATCAAACTTTATAGGAACCAAATTCAATATATATATATATATATATATATATATATATATATATATATATATATATATATATATATATATATATATATATATATATATATATATATATATATATATATATATATATATATATATATATATATATGATACACACCCTCTCCACTATATTATGCATTCAATACCAAATTAAACACATGATATAGACGGTGTTGGGCTTGGGCTCCCTTTCTATCTAGAGAAATATCTAAATATAAATAGTTTATTTGTCTCACATATTTAAAGGGAGAGTATCAATTTAGGTTTGAGAAAAATAGGGAGAAAATAATGATTCAAAAGAGAAAAAAGATGAGAAAAACTCATTCCCGTTTTTCTAAACAAGTATGAATAATTAAATCAACTATCTCCTATTACTTCACCGTCAGATCAAACTGAAATTTAGTGGCCATGTTCGCAACCCATGTATCTACTTTTTGACCCTTCAGAATTTCAAAATAAATTATGAGTTGAGAGATATCCGCTTCGCATTGAAGCTGCAAATTTGAGTAATTTTTAGCTTTTTGATTCTTATTTGTAAGCTAGTTTTCTTTGTGGTTCTTGGTTTTTATCACTATTTTATGAATCACTTTAAGAATCTCTTGAATCCTCAATGGATTGTAGTGGAGCTATTTCTTTGTCTCGATGACTTGTGGTTTTTTAATCTCGTATTGAGGGGTTTACGACATTAAAAATTACCACCCACTCGTGTTTCACTTTCCAAATTCATTTCAGCCTTTCAATTCCTCGAATCACTCCGTATATCATACTTCTCCGCTTATATTGACCTGAAGCAAAGTAAACCATATTGTATCAATTAAATATTGGCTTTGATGCAATTAAATAAAATCAATATGTTGAGTTAGAGAGTGTTACATCATTTAAATTTACCAATTATGAATATATAAAATGAAAGAAAAAGCTAAAATATACGAAATATAATTTGTCACAATCACGCGAATGACTTTTCCAATCAAGTCTCTCTTGATTTTAAGCGTTTCTTATATGATGCTATTTTTTTAACTTATATTAGTACAACTTGTATTACTTATACATGTTGTCTCTTGTCCATATTTGTATTCCTCATCTCACGAGCTTCCTAAAAAATATGTTAGATATTTGTTTCAATGGGTTTTAAAAAGTTGTCATGTTCTATTTACTAGTGAATTTCCTCTGACTATTACTCAGTTTCATTTGTTACTATTAATCTGGTTTTGTTTTTCTGGTTTTTTATCTATTTTTAGTGGTGAGTAAATGTTCAAGTTATTGGAACAAGTTATAGTCTGGTGTTCAGATAAGAGGAAGAGTTCGGTGTCTTCACAAAGACAAGCATCTATTTCTAAGAAGCTAGCTTAAACCTAATAAGATATGAAATACATCGACTCTTATTTATTCTTATTTCAAACATTGCATTTCTTCCATCATGTATTAATCTTTTTTGTTCTTCCATTTATTCAGGTGGCTTTTCTTCTACACTTCATCTCCTCCATGAAGGTTTGTTATTTTTTGTTCATTTTCCTTCTCTAACTTTATTTATTGATTCCTAAGAGTTATCATTTTTCATTGTTGTTATTTTCGTTTTTCAAATGTTGTTTCCATTTTTAACGTTTTCTTCTGTATTTGGTTTCCGCAATTGGATAATGGTCGTTGTAACACGGTGGGAGAACTGACTTGTTTTTGCGTTTCACCTCAAATGTTGTGGATAACAAGAGTCGCCACCGACTTTTATTTTATCCAATAAGGAAAGGGTGAAAAAAATAGGAAAGACCTTGATAGATTTTGTGTTTGGGGGTAAGTTATGAAAAGGGAAGGCGTTAGCACCGTTTTCATTCGTAGTTTTCCACGGGCTCTTAATCGCTTAGGTCACTTTGAAAATTTTCTTTGTGTGTGTGTTTTGAAAATTATTTGAAATTTTCCAATGTTAGGAGAACTTTATAATAATTCTGGTATATGTCCTCAAGAATGTATATAAAGTGTTTGAAAATATTTCATTATTTTGAAAAGTGTGATGTGAGAAACGTTTTGTTTTTGAAAAGTTTGTGAGCAAGTGATTAACTTTATCCTACCCACTCAAGGTCGTTCTTATTCTTTTCTATCTCCATTAGAGATAGTGATATTCGTACCAGTAGTTGGTAGGTAGCCATGTTTATTGGAATTGAAGGAATTGGCGAAAAGTCATTGTATTGTCATTGAAGGTAACTTGTAAGGATACCTTAGAAGTTTCGTAAGTGACTGTCTTCATATTATTCGTAGGCAACTCGAGGGACTAGATTATTTTTCCATAGGCAACATCGGAGGGTTGTCGAGGGACTATAATCTTTTATTTGAGGGTCTTTGCTAAAGCATCCCTACTTTTGAGGGACATGAATGTTATTCCGAAGTCAACAAAGAGAGGCTACCCTAGATGTGTAAGTGTGAAAGTATGTTTGATTCAGTTACGTTTATCTTGCAATTAGGGTTTTTATATCGGTTGAATTAATCTTTCCATACACACCCTAGTTACTAACAGTATCATAAAAAATATAGTAGCAGAAGATAAAGGAAGAAATGTAGACCTAGGGTTATTATAGAGCTTTGGGGAAATTACATAATAGTAAAGGTGCGAGAAATAAAACCCTAAACTATTAAATCACGGAAGCAATTACATAATAGGAAAATGTAAAGAAATATAAAGCTACACTAATAATTAGGGTTTACAAAATAGGTTTGTTT
Organism: Vicia faba; assembly: GCA_948472305.1. NCBI lineage: Eukaryota > Viridiplantae > Streptophyta > Magnoliopsida > Fabales > Fabaceae > Vicia > Vicia faba. The sequence continues at coordinate 1,364,913,596 of OX451737.1, read as the reverse complement.
TTTAGGTTAATTAAAAAAATTAGGGTTAGCCAAAAAATAATAGGGGAAGAAAAATCAAAGAAATAAGGGTTAGAAACAAAAGAAAAGGACAAATATCGGGGGTGGGTGTTGAACCCATACCATTTTCCTTCACCACAACATGGCTTGCCACTGCACCAGGCATGTGGTGGTGTCTAGAGAATGAGTGCCACTCAAAATGCAATAAACCTGCAAAGATTGAGAAAATACGAAAAAATGTCAAAAGGCATGGATCAAACCCACGCCCTGAGAGACTAATGAGTTAACGCGCGCGCCTTTTTCACTGGGGTGGTTGTTTCATCCGGTCATACTATGCAAACCAACAAATATATAATAAGTGTAACACGGTGGGAGAACTGACTTGGTTTGTGTTTTATCTCAAATGTTGCAGATAGCTAGTGTCGCCACCGAATTTTCTTTTATCCAATAAGGAAAGGGTAAAAAAAACAGAAAGAACTTGAGATTATTTAGTTCGGGGGGTAGGTTATGAAAAGGGAAGGTGTTAGCACCCTTTTCATCTGTAGTTATCTACGGGATCTTAATCGCTAGCTCATTTTTGAAAATGCTTTATGTTTGTGTTAGTTTGAAAATACCTAAGTGCGAAAATTTTGTAATGATTCTCGTATCATTGAGAATGTATACAAAATGTTTGTTTTGAAAATATTCATGAAAGAAAGTGTTGTTTTGTGAAAAGATGTTTTGTTTTGAAAAGTTTGTGAGCAAGCGACTACGAGTGTTCTACCTACTCAAATAAGTCTTTGTTATTTTCCTCCTCCTTTAGATAGTGTTGCCCTACCATCAGTTAGTAGGAAGCCTTATTATTGGATGTCAGGGACAGGTGCGGGTCATCGTACAGTCATAGAAGGCAACTTGTAGGATGCTTTAGCAATTGTTGTAAGGGACTAAAATTGTTTACTAAAGGCAGTATCGAAGGGTCATCGAGGGACTACTATCTTTTAACTGAGTATTAACTCTCTCTCCGGTCAGTATTAACTCAGTAAATCCTGCAGATGAGCTCCCAATCAGATGGTTGAAGAAAGGGCCTGATAGAGTGCCTAAGAACATGTCCACCAACTCCCTTTCAGAAAGAGGGGCTTGAACTCTCCCAGCAATATCTCTCCACTTCTGTGCGTAATCCTTGAAACCCTCATTGGAAGCCATGGCCATACTCTAAAGTTGAGTACGGGTAGGCGCCAAATCAGCATTATATTGATATTGCTTATAGAAAGTTGCGGCAAGGTCTTCCAAGTTGTGGACGTTGGCCCTTTCCAGTTGGTAAAACCAGTCGAGTTGTGTTCCAGATAGGCTATCTTGGAAAAAATGTACCCACAAGTCTTTATCGGCGGAGTGCGGCTAGATCTTTCTCACATATGATCGGAGGTGCATCTTAGGACATGACACCCCATCATATTTTGCAAACAACGACACTTTGAACTTAGGTGGGATCACAATTCTCGACACTAGCCCCAATTCTTCAAAGTCTAGACCTGGCACCTTTTGTATTTCCATAGCGCTCAAACGCTCTTCAAGATGTCTGTACTTATCATCTGCTGGAGGATACTGTTCCTCGGAGTAGTCTTCCTCTTCTTCCTCCTCTTTAGATTCTGACGAAACCGCTGTTTCCTTTCCTTTCCCCTCTCCTTCACCGGATGTTGTTGCAAAATTTAAGGTTCTCCTAGTCTGTTCTTGAAACCTTCTCCCCATGTTCAAAACCCCGGTGACTTTCTTTGTTTTCTTTTTCTTTTCTTCAGCTAGCAGAGTCTTCAACTCTTCTTTCCCCTTGGCTAGGGTCATGAGCAATTGTTAAAACTGCGTGTTTTGAGCTTGGAGATCTTTGATTGTCTGTTCGAGATCCATCTTACTGAAATAAACAGTAGAGAGATGAGGAAACTCGTTACAAAAGACTTGTTTATGTCATGATGAATGATATGTGCATATATAATGTTTTCAAGGATTTTTAAAGATTCAAGTTCATTTTAGACAAAAAGAAACACACGTTATATTAAAGAAATAGAATTTTGAATACATCAATGCCCCTCGGGAAAATAATACAAAACTCTAAGATAAAAAAGTAGTGTGCATCCTCTTTGGTGCTATGTAGGCATTTAGAGTATACTCCTCATGAAGTAGCCTAGTAAGTTCCAAAACCTTCTTCTCGCTTGCGTAGAATTGGGCTTTGAAAGTATCTCGCTCTCCTTTGAGATGTATCCAATCCCTTTCTAGGTCTTCAAGAGATGTGGGCATGTCAGGATGTAGGATAGTGTATGGAACTTCTCCCTCCTTAACAGGCTCAATGCTCACCGGAAGGATGGAAGGATAAGGCATCATAACACTTTGAGCGCGGGTTCGTACCCACTTGAGGTAAGGCTCAAGAGGGATGGAATTCTTGTGTCCCAAAGTCTTTCTATCCACCTTGTTTAGCATCCTCCAAGCTCGGATGAATCTCTGGCGAAGACCTTGATCGTTGTTGTCGTTGTCGAATACCAAGCCTTTAATCAGCATCTCATCCGGGCCATCCCTTTGGGCATAACCAAACTGTCTTAGAGCTAAGCATGGGTTGTAGGTGATACCTCCCCTAATGCCAAGTAGAGGTACATTAGAGAATTCTCCATAGCGGTCAACAATGATAACATTCTCTTTGGATCGGGAACACCAATGAATATCTGAATGTTTGAGCGTCATTAACCTTTGTGACCACCTTAATCCTTGCTCATTCTTTAAGACTGATTGGGGAAGATGAGAAATAAACCATCTTGCCAGGATAAGAGTGCAACACATAAGGACACCTCTTTTCCTCATTGTACGAGTGTGAAAAGAGTGTAGGATATCCCCTAGCAATGTAGGCACCGGATTGCGTGACATGAATATTTTGACGGCACTCAAATCTATGAGTTGGTCATGATTGGGAAACAAAACCATACCATAGATGAGGAGAGTCACAATTTACTCAAAGGCTTGCAAGTCTAAGGAATTCCAACAGCTTTGGGTTTTCTCAAACAGGAAATTTGCTAAGAAGCCTTTGACACCACTTCTAGTTTCCCAATGGGTTGTGACATCAGATGAGTGCAAGTGCAGAGCTTGAGAAATCTCTTCTGGATTTGGGACTCTTTTTGTACCGTTGAAAGGTAGTTGACTGAGAATGGGAATCCTCAAGAGTTGAGAGAATTCTTCCAAAGTAGGCACAAGCTCATAGTCGGGAAATGTGAAGTAATGGTGCAAAGGATCAAAGAACTGGAAGAGCACCTTCATCATATCCGCATTTGTGTTAGAGGTAACCAAGTTGAGTAGACGAACATGCCTCCCGGTGAATGGAGAGTTCTCAGGGATCCTTGAATCTAGCTCCTTGAGTTGTGGAGGAATTATTACAAGGTTGACTTGGATAGTTTTCCTGCGAAGTGAATCCATATCCTACAAAACAAGAACAAAGATGAAACTCCAAAATCCTTGAAATGGTTAGTGATGTATATGATGCTCATGATATCCATGATGTTATGTACAAGTATGCATATACAAGTAAAGAAAACAAGTTCTTAGTTTAGGCTTGCATGGGATTTTATAGGTAAGTACCCTCTTGAAGTTTAGTTGGCTTAAACCTGTCCTAATAATAGTAACCGGGTTCTAAGGAGATCAATATCACCGGATTGTTTCCTTGGTCATTGTTTCAGCTCAAGCCTCTTTAATGGCAACCAAAATATCCTAAGAAACCAAACCTCAATGAGTGTAGTATCGAGTATCTACCAACTTCGGACTGCACCAAAGCCGGTCATCTCACTACATCCTAAAGGCCAAGTTGGTCAAGTAAAGGGTTCTAGAAGTTCATTAGTTCTTCATGATATCACTCAACAGCCCCATATTCTCTTTGATTGACTCAAAGGCTACCGGTACCCACAAATATGTCACACTAACATAGCTATTGCTTAGACCATGTCGGTATACCCCGTACAATTTCCACAACGTATTGCTATTTACCTATAATGTATCCCAAATCCGGGTATAGGATTTCAAACCTAAACAAAGAATCATAATGTAAAGCAAACAAGTCAAACAATGTAAGAAAATAAATGTGATCTAGCCTTAAGGTAACCCCACTTTTATAATAATCCCCTGCAGAGTCGCCAGTTCTGTGATGCGGTGGGAGAACTGACTTGAGGTTTTTGCGTTTTATCGCAAATGTTGCGGTTAGCAAGAGTCACCACCGAATTTTCTTTTATCCAAAAGGAAAGGTGAAAAAGCACAGGAAAGACCTTTGAGATTGTTTCTTGAATTCGGGGGGTAAATTATGAAAAGGGAAGGTATTAGCACCCTTTTCATCCATGATTTTCCATGGGCTCTTAGTTACTTACTAGATCACTTACTTTTGTTGTTTGAAATTGTGTTTGGTGTGGTTTTGAAAGTATTTTGTAAAAGAGGCCATTTGTTTAGGCAATTTTTGTAATGATTCTCGTTCGTAAGAATGTATACAAAGATGTTTGTCTTTTTTTTGAAAATTTTTTCAATGTTTATAAAATGTTTGGAAATATGTGTGTTTGTTTTGAAAATAGCAAGGATAGTTGTTTGAAAATAGAGCAAGTTACTAGAAGTAATCTACCTACTCAAATGTCTTTCTTGTTCATTTTCTATTCCTTTGATATTGTTGTCTTACCATTGATTTGGTAAGTAACCCTATCTTTGGATGTAAACGAGACGGGAATCGATCATCGTATAACTATGATTAGCAATGTTGCAAAGTATCTTATCATTTTTGAGGGACCAAGATCATTTTGTAAGGCAACTTAGAATAGCGACATCGAGAGACTATGATCTTATACTTGTTTGTTTTGCTAAGATACTTCGCATGCGTAATATGGCCATTTTTGTATAAGGCAACCAAGTGGAGAAATCCTAAGGATGCTTGTGTGCAAGTGTGTTATTTTCATGCTTGATTTTGTCTTGGATTTAGGGTTTTCTATTTGATTTGTTTTTATCTTTCCATTTAAACCCTAATTACTTGCATTATATATAAAAGCGGTAAATTGCATAATTTAAAGATTACTACGCTATTACAACCAAATCAAATTTGTACAAAAATTTGAATAAATAATATAATGTAATTATGCAATGTTATGTATATGTAAGAAAAAGGTTTTGGTTTTATTTTTATGTGAAAATGAGTTTTAACCTAATCCTAAAAATATTTAAAAAAAAAGAAATTATTTCTTGAGAAAAATGGTTAACCCTAATTTCTAATTAAAAGGAAAATAAAGTTCTTTAAGTATTATTTTATGTGTATTCTTTGTATTAAAAATAATAAATAATATTCATGAAAATATTTAGTCTTTTTATATAAAAAAAATATTTATATGTGTGAGAAAAAGAATAAATAATTAAACTAGTTCTATTTTTTTTTATTTTCAAGTTTATTAAAGAATATATATATATATATATATATATATATATATATATATATATATATATATATATATATATATATATATATATATATATATATATATATATATATATATATATATATATATATATATATATATATCTATATATGTAACTAAAATAAAATATATTTTTTATGAGAAAAAATAAAATGGACCAAAAATATAAATTTAACATTTTTATATTTTTATGATTTATTATTAAGGAAAATATATTTAATAAAATAGAAATAAAAAATAAAAAAGAATAATAAAAATTAGGGGCAGGGGTGTTGCAAGAAAACAGGGGGTAGCATGTTAGCAAAAAACGCTAAGGCCCAAGTGTTGAAGCCCATCCTGCAAACAGCCAAAAATGAAACTGGAAAAAAATAAAAAAACAAAAGGTAACGCCAAGGTTAGAACCCATGACCTATGCATTTCCACCGCGCTACCTTGCCACTTGGGTGGCTGTACATCCGTTAGTTTATGTGAAACAAGAAAAACATAACACAAAAAGTGTCCTTTGCCCTGTACTTCGTCTTCTTCCTCTAGCCAGCCGGACCCCCTGTAACTCTTTCATCTCTCAACAAAAATGGAAATTAATAACATGAATGTTATAGCATTTTATTACACGATTTTAACCATGTGCATAACTAAAACTATAAGTTCAAGTTCAAAGAGAATTTTAGTGGCCCTAATTCTTAACCTAATTTTTTCTGAAACTTCAAACTCAAAATTCTCTCAACTCAGGCCAAATAAATGCAAGTTATGGATATGTACAACTTCGTAGCAATGATGTCTACATTGTATATTCACAAATGGAAAGCTAACTATTCCTGTATCAAGAGTTGGAAAAACATAAAACTCACCTTGAAAATGGAAATCGTGTTTTGGAATGAGCTTGCTTTAGGATGCAGTGATGATCAGGTTAGCTTCCTTGAACCTCTAGGAAGCTAATGCAATGCCTAGCGTGTCTTGAGGGTGGCTGGAATGATCTGGAGAAATCCACATGTGTTACTCTATTTTTGAAGTTCAACAATGGGGAAGATGGAGTTACAGTGATGTTTCAGGGTGTGGGATGGTTTTCTTGTAAGGTAAGGAAGCTTAAGGAAGCAAAAGTCCTGAAAACGCACGAGTGAAATAGAAGATTCAATTCACAAGTCATAAATGGTAAGTTTGGAGGCTTGGTATGCAATTTCTGATTCTAGGGTGTTTCAAGGCTTGGGCATTCGTCCTTTTAGTTGCAAAGTGATAGCTTTATAAAAAGCAAAATATTGGAGGACTTGTGCTTGCTCAGAAGTACAAGATCACATGTCTTGCTACATTTATTGTTTTTGAAGCAAGTGTGAGAAATGACTTCTTAATGCGTGGTTCGGATCTTGTAGGGTAGTGTGGAGCTTTAAGCATGTTTTGTTCAGGCTTAGAGGCTTGGATGTGCAGAAAGAACAATTCCAAGGCTCAAGAAATGAAAAAATGCATAAAGCATGCTTTTCCAAAATGGCAATGTTGCCTTTCTTCCATAAATGGTTATTTTCTTATACAATGCATTGAATGTTTGGATTTAGGGCATGAAATCTTGTGCAATCCATTAATGGTGGAGTGACAAACGAGTTTGAGGCCTGAAAAGTGAAGATTGTACAACATGCTTGAGGATTTGAATTTTGTTCTTCATGAAATGGCTTGAAATCAAAGTGAGAAATTGCCAACTTCATCTCTTTGATTCTCCCTACTCAAGAATGATCTCAAGGAGTTCTTGGACATTTTGGAAAGCTTGCAATGTTCTCTACAACTCATCTTTGAAATGCATTTCAAGATTCCTCTTGGAACTAGGTGAAAACTTTCCATGAAGTTGGGTCAAAAACCTGCCTATATTAGGGCAAAATTTCACTAAGTTATTTTAGTTCATGGGCATGTATTTATAAAATTATATCTTGAGATCCAAGCATCTTTAGGGAAAATGTGTGAAGAAAAGTTGTAGATTTCATGGAGATCTACAACTTTCATGTTGGGAATTTCCTTTGAATCATCTTGTATCATGGTGAAAAAATGGCTTAAAGTTTTAAAAAAATAATAAATTTTCTATACTTAATTTCTTGATGAACAAGTTTCACATTTTGACATGTTTTGATGAATTGTGATCCTTGACACTTGATTTTGACCAAAAATTCAAAGTTTGACTTTTCAATATACAGATGACTTTTGATCAGTTGACTGCAAATTTCATCTATCAATCCAATGGAATTGCAATATTTTGAACCATGTAAATAGGTCAAGATGGTACAAATGAACCCTTGAAATCATGCTTCAAACCAAATGGTCATTTGTTAGGTCAAAAATCAGAAAATGCCCTTTCTAAGTCAAAACCCTAATTTTGACCATTTTGCCCTTTTGATGATTTGATCAAATTTTCTTGAGGAATTGTGGTCCAAACTTGATCAAATGATGCATATGAGTCTAAAATGTTGATGTTGATCAAAATCTATGAAGTTTGACTGTAAATTGGCCATGGTTGACTTTTTCCCCAATACAACTAATTTTTAGGTCAATTGTCCAATTGACTCATCAAAAATGTGATTCAAGGCTTGAAACTTGTCATGAGTAATCTCAGAGGTCCATAATTATGTTTGAAAGTCATATGAAGCATTAATAGTCCAAAAATCATTGTGCAAACTCAAACCCTAATTTTGGGTTATCAGTGTAAGATGAGATGTCTTGAGTTGACCAAACCCTAATCCAGTCTTGAGTCAAAGAGATCTTGTGAGAATAATCTTGATAAATGAGAGGGAAAATTTTGGGGTACAACATACCCAAAAATTTTCCCTCTCATTTTCCCAAGATTTCTCTCACATGTGTGGTTACAAAACACAAATTTAAAGGAAAAGAAAAAATGAAAAAACATTGAAGATGTTAATATGCCTTTCGACAAGACAAAAGTTTGCTTCGAATCCACATCCTTCGATTAGACTTCCGGCCTCTTTCGATGCAATCTTGGCTTGCATCTTTCGATTGTGCATTAGCCTATGACACGCTGGATTTGATTCACAAAACAAGAGCTTCCTGCATGCAACCTTTGATTACACCATTGGCTTCACATGGTTCACAGTGCAATGGTTGCCTGCATGCCTTTTCGTTTGAAAAAATAATTCCCTCCATGGTTGCTTTGATTCACAAAATGATGGCTAGCTGCATAAAACTTTCGATTGAACCACAACTTCCTTCTTGCGTGCAAGAGGCGCCTACCAGGCCAGCAGGCATAAGGCAAGAGCCTCCTATAGCCTCCTTTGATTCCAAGGCAAGCTTTAGTTACACATTTCGTTTGGGCATGTGGCTTCCTTCAATCCAAGTTTTGGTTACACCCTTTGTTTATACATGTGGCTCCCATCATGCAAGCGTTAGATTGAGAAAATACCTCTTGCATGTTTTCTTGAAGTCACAAAGCAATGGCCTCCTGCAGCTATCCTTCGAATCAGAAGCCATTTGTTTTCCATGTTTGCCTTTGACACCACAATGCCAGGATTTCCTTCATGCCAGCAGGCACAAGGAAGGGACCTCCTACACACACCCTTTCGTTTGGCCATGTGACCTCTGGAAGGAAAGCCTTCGATTGGACAAGAGCCACCTTCACACAAAGCTTCATTTAGAGTTTTGATTCTCTTCGAATCAGCATACTTTGAACCCAACTCTGGACCCTTCGAAGAAAGTTTGTTTGAAGAACTTTGAGCAAATCTCATAGCCTTACCCTACTTGTCAGGCTATCTTGCTTCCAAATCTTTATATGATCAAAGGCTTACACAAATGTTTGAAGATTTTTCTATTGGATAATACCATTCTTGGTTAAAATAGCAAAAGGCTACATACCATTTTTTCATAAAGAGTACTTTTATCACAAAATCAGCTCCCAATCAGATTTGTGTCTGAACGAAAAACAGTGCCAAAAGCACAAGTCCAATCTCCTGCCAGCAAGACCCCACTTGTACTAGAAACATGGGAACAACGAAAAGGGATTAAACTTGTTTCATTTTCAACCAAACCATGGTTTGTTATCCTACAAACCTGGTTACTTCAAACACCTTCAACCTTTTCTCTATAAATAGAGAAGCATTTGCAAGCTAAAAGGGACTTTTTCTGGTGATGGTGGAACGAATCTCAAATTATCAAACACTCTCAAACACAAAAACACATATTCAAATCCAGAATCCAGAAGAAATATCACACTTATTTCTTTGGCCCTTCGAATCTAAAGAAACACAATACTTATTTCTTTCTCTCTTTCGAATCTGACACCAACTCAACACTTGGTTTCCTCTTTCGAATCCAACATTATCCTAGTTTCTTTCCCTAAAATTCCAGGGACACTCAGAGCAGCCACTTAAGGTCCAGCACACACGTTCCAGCTTCTAACAAGGTAAAAGTCTCTTAACCTTGAACCTTTCGTTTCTAGCATAACATATGAATAGTCATTCTCTTCATTTGAAGCATGTACGTAACATTTTCTTCCTTTTTTTCCCACCCTTTGAGTTTGTTTTCATTTCTAACCCTTTTGATTTTGTTTCTTGATTTATTAAATATGCTTAAGAACTAACCTGGCCATAAGACAATGATAGCATGGCCTCAGGCCATGTTGCTTTTTAAATCTCAAACGAAGGAAACAGGAGGAAGGAAGTATGAAACAAAGCTTCAGGCTTCACCCCCTTACTGCTTCACATTCTAAACGAAGGAGCCAGAAGGGAGAAACGAAAGACCTTCACACTGATTTCTTGGCCCAGTCGAAAGCAACAGCGATAAGGGAGAAATGAAAGTCATCCACATTGAATCCCAAGCCCAATCGAAGAAGGAAGCAAGGAGCATGGCGTGAAGAGTGCAATTCATGCTGATTCCAGTCCCCAATCGAAGGAAGCAGAAAGGTAGAATCGAAGGCTGCATCTCATGCCTCAGGCTAAGCCCAAATCGAAAGGCGTGAACTCACTGACTCTAGGCCCAAATCGAAGGAAGCCAAAGAGGGCAGAATCGAAGGGTTTTTCTGCCTAGATCGAAGCATTCATTTTTCTTTCTTTTATTTTTGTTTTGTATTTACATTTTAATGTTATTCAATATGGTTGTAATAATGTATGATTTATTTTCTGCATTTTTATTACTTTTCTAATAATATTAGTAATTAGGACGTATGGCAAGATAAAACCAACAAGTAGAAAACCTAAAATTAAAAGACAAAATGCATGCAAATCAAACACATTATTCACACACATGCACCCTTAAGGTAATATCACTTGTTACCTCAGAAAAATTGTCATGTCCCTCGAATATGGGCGTTTTAGCAAAGACCCTTGATAGAATATCGTAATCCTTCAATGACCCTCAATGTTGCCTTCGGTAAATGATCTAGTCCCTAAACGACATTGCTAAAACGTCCCATAGGTTACCTTCTATGACTATACAAAACGTCCCACGCCCGCCCCTTCACATCCAACGATGGGGCTTCTTACCAAATCAATGGTAAGATAGCAACATCTAAAAGCCGAGGAAAAGAACATTAGACCTTTTGAGTATGCAGGATGCTCATACTTGCTCGCTTGCTCACAACAAAAACATTTTTACACCAACACTTCCAAATTGAAACATTTTTAAAAGACAAAACTCTTTGTACGCATTTTTATATAAATGAGGATCATTAGAAAGACACTTTTCAAAATCACTTTCAAAAAACATATTCCACAAACACCTCTTTGAACTATTTTTCAAAACCAACACTTTGTACGCATTCTTATAGAGACGAGAATCATTACAAAGACATTTTTTTAAAATACTTTCAAAACCACACCACAAAGCACATTTTTAAACAAAGCAAGTGATCTAGCAAAAAACTAAGAGCCGATAGATAACTATGGATGAAAAGGGTACTAACACCTTTCCTTTTCATAACCTACCCCTTGAACTCAAGAAAACATCTCTACAGGTCTTTCCTGTTATTTTTTCCCTTTCCTTTATTGGATAAAAGAAAATTCGGTGGAGACTCTTGCTATCCGCAACTATTGAAATCAAATGCAAAACAACCAAGTCAGTTCTCCCACCGTGTTACAGAACTGGAGACTTTGCTGTGGACTACTTAAATGTGGGGTTACCTTAGGGCTAGATCACCTTTACTTTCTTTTCATTGTTTGACTTGCTTGCTTTACATTATGGTTCCTTGTTTGGGCTTGTTTTGATCCTCCACCCGAATCTGGGGCACCTTTTAGGTAAGTAGAAATAGATTGTGGAAACTGTATGGCATAAACCAATACAGTTAAAGCAATAGCTATGTTAGTGTGACACATTTATTGGTATCGGTATCCATTGTGTTGAATCAAGGAGAATACGGGGCCGCTGAGCAGTGTCATGAAGCAATAAATGACCTTAGAATCTTAATTGAAAAACTTGGCCATTATTAAGTAGTGAGATAGCTGGTTTCGGCGGAAAGCTGAAAATTGGTTGATACTCGATACTACACTCATTGAGATTGGACTTTTGGGATATCTCGGCCGCAAGAAAAGATTGATTGTGTTGAGATAATGCCTAAAAGAAAGGTCACTGATATTGAGATCCCCTAGAACCCAATTACTTTCTAGGACAATTTGAGCCAACTAAACTTCAAGAGGGTACTTACTTACAAACTCCATACAATCCTATACCTAAGGATTTGTCTGCTTTATGTGTATTTGTACATAACAACTTTCTTGCTTTGCATACTTTTACATCATGACATCATATCATAAGAATTATCACTAACCATTTCAAGTATTTAGGAATTTATATTTGCTTTGTTTTGTAGGGCATGAATCCCATCCGAGGGAATACCATCCGAATCAGCTTCGTGAAAGCACACCCTCAACTACAAGAATTAGCATCAAGGGTTCATGGAGATTCTCCCTTCTCCATGAAATATGGTCGACTTCTCATCTTGGCTACCTCCAATTTCTAAGAAGAAATGATGTGTGTACTCTTCCAATTCTTTGATCCCATGCATCATTGCTTCACCTTTCCTGACTATCAGTTGGTGCCTACATTAGAAGAGTTCTCTCAACTGTTAGGAGTACCCGTGCTTGATCAAATACCTTTCACCGGTTTAGAAGAGATTCCAAAGCTTGAAGTCATTGCCGAAGCCCTGCATCTGAAGAGAGCCGACATTGTAAAAAATTGGGAGACAAGAAGCGGAGTTAAGGGTTTCTTAGTCAAGTTTATGTTGGAGAAGGCTCGTTCATTCTAAGAAGATATGGATTTTCAAGCCTTTGAAGATGTCTTAGCCCTTCTAATCTATGGTTTGGTTCTATTTCTCGATCTGGACCTATTCATAGATGTGAATGCCATAAAGGTCTTCCTCTCTCGTAATCCTTTACCTACTTTGCTTGGAGACATTTTACATTATTTCCATACTCGCACCATGAAGAAAAGAGGTACTCTCTTTCATTGTATTCCCTTACTCTCTAAGTGGTTTACTTCGCACCTACCTCGATCAACATTAAAGAACGAGCAAGGATTGACATGGTCTCAAAGGATGATGTCCCTCACACACTCTGACATTTATTGGTGTTCTCGATCCTTGGAGGATACTACTATCATGATCGTTGTGGGGAATTCCGTAATGTCCCACTCTTAGGCATCAGGGGAGGTATCACCTATAATCCTTATCTTGCATTATGACAATTTGGGTATGCACAAAGATATGGTCCTCACAATGCACTCATCCATGGTTTGGTATTCAACTATGAGGGAGACAACCAAGGCTACCGTCAAAGGTTCATACGAGCTTGGAGAATGATAAACAAAGTGGATAGCAAGATATTGGTGCGTAAGAAATCCATTCCTTTGGAGCCTTATCTTAAGTGGGTACGAACTTGTGCTCAATGATTTGGTATGCCATACCCTGCCACTTTTCCTATCATCATGGAGCCTTTAGTTCCTTATGTTATCCTTCATCCTACCATGCGTACTTCTCTTGAAGACTTACAAAGAGATTGGATCCAACTGAAGGAAGAATGAGACACCTTCGAATACCAGTTCTACGCGATTGAAAAGAAGGTTCTGGAGCTTACAAGGTAGCTTCATGATGAGCGAAATTTGAACACCTACATTGCGCCAAAGAGGATGCGTTCGACGTTTTTGTCTTAGGAGTTTATTTTGCTTTATTTCCTCCATTGTAAGCCCAAGGGGTATGGTTGTAATCAAGCTAAACTTATTAATACAATTGATATTTACTATTTTTCTTTTCTATAACAAATTTAAATTTTTTAAGTCCTTAAAAACATTGCATCCACATACCATGAATCATATCATGAGAGGCTTTTCCCACATAGGTCTCTCATCTGCTTACTATTTATTTCAATAGAGATGATGCTAGAACAAACTATCAAGGACATTCATAATCAAAATGCTCAACTTCAAGAAATGTTCTTGAACCAATCCAAGTGGTAAGAAGAAGTGAAAGCACTCATCACTAGGGGCATGACCATGGGGAATCCTGAGGACGACAGGGATGACCAGTTGGAACGGCTACAAACTGAAATGACAACAATGAAATTCCAGATGATGGGACAACTGGTGGGCTAGATGGCTCTTATCCAAAACTTAGCTCGGGGTCAGGAGGAGCTAAGGACCCTTGTCAACGAACTTCATCAAGACGGTTGAAACCGTATGAAACAAACTGTCGAGAGTGGGGATCAAGTCATTATTCATCCTCCCATGAGACAAGAAGCCGGTTTGGTGGAAAGCTGACCTTTCCAAGTTTCTGCCACGTCACGGGCCCAACAACGACCTCACCAATGTCAACGGGGAAATAATCAAAGGAAAAACGAGCCCGGGAGACAGTTTACTAACATCAACATGCCACTGTCTCAAGCATTGCAACACATGTTAAGGATGAACCTGATCACGTTGACAAGACCTCATCCAAACCCCAAAACCTCTTCTCCTAACTACAATCCCGATGCAAGGTGTGCCTATCATTCCGACATTACTAGGCATGATACAAAGGATTGTTGGGCTCTGAAGTACAAGATTTAAAACATGATCAACGGAGAAGCATTGGAGTTCAAACAAGACGGTTAACTGGAGCTCTTCTACCACCCCTCAAGGGAATCTATATGGAAGTGACGGTCTGGGCGAGGAAATTTTCTGTTTATTCGAATTTTCAGTTGTAATTTCTTTGTTTTCTTAAACACTTATCTTTATGTCAGACTTTGATTACTCTCTTTAATGCATTAAATATGTTTGTATTGAGTTATTCCATTCATTTTCACTCTATTTAAACTATGCTTTTTACCCCCTTTATGATATTCAACTCTTGTTTCAAAAAGTTGCAAGCCTTTAGAGGGAGGATGACGAAAACAATGCCAAATCTCATACAATATGCTTTTGGACAGACCTTGTTGATGATGTACATGCGTTTCTTTCAATTCTTAAACATAAGAGTTATAAGGAGGATAATCCCTAGTCAAACCCTTTGAGCCTAAGAAGTAGGAGTTACTTTTTTTTACACAAATTGAAACCTTTAATCAAAACATGGGGCAGGATAGTCTCTCAGTTAATTCAAATGCGCGTTCAGTCGCAAACTTTCACTTCATATACAACAAATGGCATCAAAAAATTTCCTCTGGAATCAAAAGACAACGATGGTTCCTTATCAAACAGGAAGTCCTTATCTCTCAAAAGAAAAACCCACTAAGTAAAAACCTATGAAGGAGACTTAAAAAAAACTGGGGCATCCCGCTAACTGTAATCTCAAAACAAGAACAGTCAGGCAAAAATCAGGAATAATGAATCAAAAAAAGAGGACGCTATAAATCCTCGACAACATGAAAAACGACTCCCTTCCAACAAACTTAGCTTGTCTGAGCCATCACCAAAATGTTATTTCAGACTCAATTGGAATTCAAATGAACAATTAATTGTGTTAAGGATTGAAGAACATCACGAAGAACGGGCGAGTATAAATACACTTTGAGCCTTATCCTTTGTTTCTTAAACCGTGAACTAGACCATGCTACAACCCTTTCAAAGTCCTAATTGAAGCATGGGTTAGTTCAAAATCATACTGTTACAAAAGGTATCCTGACTCCTGTAAGGCTTACTCTAAATCCTGAGTTGAATTTTCTTACAAAATTTCTTTTATCTTGCTAAAATGCATTTTCAAAACTTCAATATAAGGATAAACTTTGCATTATTTGAATATCACTGTTAGCATATGGCTAATTATTTGACAGCGGAGAAATTCACACGACAAATATCCAGCGAACGAAACTCTCTCAGTGAATAAAATCACTTCAAATGGGATGACACTTCCAACGACAAATCTTCTATTAAGCAACGGGGCATGACATGTCACTGTCCAATACATCTAGGGCAGTAAAGTCAAGATTCTAAGAAATCTCTCAAGAAGTGTTGAGTAACTAGGGGCAGGTATTATTCTGAATCACTTGGGGCATTGAACGTGAATTCCTACAAAGGGTTACGTATGGTTAGGCAAACATTTCTCGCAATACTACAACCACTATCTACTAGGGGCAGCGACAAATTTCCCACAAAGTACTTTTCATAAGGTGATACCCAACCAGAGTTTCAACCTCCAAAAACTTCTCCCCAACAGAGTTAATCTCAAGAATCCTCGAGGAGTTTTGCCAAAATAAAAAACCTCTCCAACAGAATGGCGACATGGTTTATTTCCCCAAAAAACAGAAATATTCCCCATCTTGAATTTTCCTCTCATACTATCACAAATCAAGGGACCATAACTATTCTTCTCCAGTAGACTTTTCCACAACCCCAGTAAGTTGTTGCAAAGCCTGGGAGACAACCAGATAACGGTTAACTTCTTTATCCCCAACAAGTTGTTAACTTCCTTTCTCTTTCACCAAGAGATAGCTCCCTAGTAGAGCAACGGATAGTTGAAACTGTTGAACTCTTTTCCCCAAGCAGAAATCAACACTCTCCATAGAGTTTTCTTCTCAAGCAAAATAAACACCCCCTGTGGATTTCTCCTCAAAAAAAAAAAATTAGGAATCCCCAGCGAAAACATTCTAAATAAAGTTCGAAGGTCACATACTCTTCATCTCCAACATTAGTGTGGGATTTAACTTCCCAAAACTCCATAACACTTGTCAAGGATTTATTTTCAAAGACAAAGTTACATTTCAACAACATTCACAGCATATGCATACAAGATTCCTTCATTATCTGTTGAGGTGGTAATCATCCAAGATTCCATAAACACCTCTTTGAACTATTTTCAAAACCAACACTTTGTACGCATTATTATAGAGACGAGAATCATTAAAAAGAAGTTTTTTTTCAAATATTTTCAAAACCACACCACAAAACACATTTTCAAAAAAGCAACTGAACTAGCAAGCAACTAAGAGCTCGTAGATAACTACGGATGAAAAGGGTGCTAACACCTTCCCTTTTCATAACCTACCCCCCGAGCTAAAGAAAACATCTCTAAAGGTCTTTCCTTTTCTTTTCACCATTTCCTTTGTTGGATAAAAGAAAAGTCGGTGGCGACTCTTTCTATCCGCAAAAAATGCGATCAAACACAAAACAACCAAGTCAGTTCTCCCACCGTGTTACACTCATTTTGAAAACTCTTCTTGTTTCAAAACTTGAACCACTTTCATAATAAATTTGGACTTATGTCCATGCATTTTCAAAATTTTTTATTAATCAATCTTTAATAAACTTAAAAAAACCTTAACATTTTTATGAGAAGACTAAAATTCATTCAATCTCATTTAAACCATTTTGCCATTTTGGCTTTTTTACTTTGAAATTTTCTCAAAATATTAGACTCTTGTCAATGCTTGTAGTGATGCAAATTATTATACTTCTACAATATGTAGCGAAGTGAGATATTTTCCACTTGGGTGTCGAGCGAGGATATGTTGATTTTAAAATCCAGGCCATGTCTTCCACTTTGAGATGATGCAAATTCTCCTTTCTCATAATTGTGGGTAGTAAGTATGTTTTCCACTCGGATAATGACGATGAAGTCTCGTCTCTTAAAATTTAACCAACACACTTGTGTTTTAAAATTCTTAAAAGATGAACTACGAGTACACCGATCCCCTATTGCACGGAAGGTGGTACGTAGGCACTAAAGGTTCTCAACTGCGGCGGGTGCAAAAATTAAAAAAAAATACTTGTTTTCTCATGTCCACCATCTATTAATGTATACAACATTTATAAGCCAAAATACACATCTTTATAAAGAGGTTCCTACGTAGTACCGTAGATGTTTAGGGTGCTAATACATTCCCTTTGCATAACCAATCCGCGAACATAGATTCTCTCCCCCTCTTTTTGGGTTATTCGCTCTTTTCCCATTCCTTTGGAAACAATAAAGCGCGGTGGGGATTTTTATTTTGATACGTGCAAGTCAAGTCAATCCAATGGCTTAGTCTCAACATTTCTACCACTACACGCGGTCACAAATTGCGACCGGTGCCAACGCATTAGAAACATCTCTAGACGAGACGAGATGCCACAAAAATACATTTTAGAAGTAGAAGTTTTTGATGTGTGGGGAATAGACTTCATGGGACCATTCCCCTCTTCTTTTGTTAATCGGTACATACTTGTCGCTATTGATTATGTATCAAAATGGATTGAAGTTATTGTTTCTCAAAAAAATTACACATGAGTAGTAATCAAGCTCTTCAAGAATATAATTTTTCCTAGATTTGGTATGCTGAGACTTGTCATCAATAATGGTGGTTCCCATTTTATTTATAAGATCTTTGCAAAGATATTACTGAAATACAGATTCCGACACCGTGTAGAAACATCCTATCACCCATAGACGAGTGGGAAAGTAGAGGTCTCAAATAGAGAAATTAAGCAAATTCTAGAAAAAATTGTTGCCACCTCTAAGAAAAATTGGTTTTCAAAGTTACACGAGTCTCTATGGGCATATACGACAACCTATAAGACCCCAATAGGAACCACACCATTTAAGCTAGTTTACGGTAAATTTTGTCTGAAACAACCGGATGAAATCATCAAAGATAAAATTCAATGAAGTCGCCATCAAACATCTTTTATCCTACAAGAAGGTAAAGGTAAACTTCGAGAAAACCTAAAGGGGTGAAATCATGGTCTTGCGACCATAGAGATCGGGTAAGGAAGTCGGTTACACGAGGGGAAGGTATTAGCACAACACATGTATGTGATACTCCACATGATCCACTTATGTTTGTTCTAATCTAAGGGGTGTGTAAATTTAGGTATAAATATTAAGAGCTAAAAATAAAATTGCAAAAGGGGGAATGCATGCAAAATAAAAGAGAAAATAATGTAGGGAAAATAAAAGTTGTGCTCGTTCGGGCCGTACCCCAATGCCTACATATCCCTTTGAAGGAATCAAAGCAGTTGTAGTTAGGCTTCAAAAGTATCTGTTTGTTTTGTGTTTTTTAATAAACGATATTAATTTCTCCTTCTGCTGCAACTCGACCTTTGGAGACATACGCGTCATCACAAAAATGAATTAACATGTCCTTCTGAAAAAAGTTTTGAAAGAAAAGCCCGAAGGAAAAAAGAGTTTGCGTTAGTTGGTGTTTTTGTTGCAGATAACAGCTAGTTGATCTCAAGAGAGAGATATTAGCCACTTCTCCACTAATTCATGAAATAAGTTTTCTTTTAATGCAAATGCAAAAGGGGAAAGAAAAGTCTAAAGGGAGACTAGCAAAATAACCCTAGATTTTCCATGCATTATTGATCTTATAGCCGAGGATAAAATGGGGCATCTCTACCTAATGTTAGAATACATGGATATAAGCCTAAGGTCTATTCAACTAAAACTTTAGGAAAAATTGACTTGAAGATCCTATGGAGAGCATAAAAGAGGTGGGTCTACTAGAGAAGGGAAAAGGGATGACCAAGCATCAAGAACATTTAACACTCATGATAAAAACAATGGATGGAAATCATAAGCACACTAGGAGAGGTGGATAAGAAGTAATCAAGGTTGGAAGGTAAATAAAGATGTTAGGAGTGTGAGAGAATGAAGGAGATATATCCTAATAATACCAAGTCAGTAGTATATGTTAGGATAACAAAATTAACCCTAAATTATGCACACAAATTTTAAACACAAACACCTTGGTCAAAGTAAAGCCCTATATATGTTCCTTAATCAAAATTAGGTTAAAAATAGAAGAAAAATTTGTAAAATTGAGTAAATTAAAACCTAAATTTGTAAAGACTGGTAAAATCCAGAAACATGATTTAAATTCCTTGGAATAAATTGAGTAGTTAGAAATGATTGAAAATTAACAAGACTAGTTAATGAAAGGGTCAAACTAGAGAGTTTAGCAAAAATATTTGTGAAAAAATCTAAAATCAAAAGTTAAAATTCAACAAAAGTGATTCTTGTGATCTTAAATCATCCAAGGAATTTAAACATATTTTCTTGGATTTTTTCATGGAGAGGAAATTAGGCTTGAAATTGTTTCTTAAGGCCTAAGTAATAAGCAAGGTCAAAAACCAATGTTAGTTTCTAAAAATTAGAAAGAAAAAAAAAAGAAAATTGAAGTGTAAATTCAATTGAAAATCATAGAAAACTAGTTTAGTACCTAAGAGTCAGTAAATCTATTTTTATGGAATTTTATTGTTGAAGGAAGATATTAAAAGAAAATTAATTGCACAACATGACAAAAAAAAAATAAATAAAATGATATTGTTAAAGATTAATTTTATTTTCTTATCACGAAGTTTTGTAAAATCAAACAAAAATTATTTTTATGAAGAAGATAATGGAGCCTAGGATATTTTTTGATGATTTTTGATCCTTAATGAAGAAGAAATCCCTAATTGAATTATTTAATTCTAAAAAAAGATAAAAAAGAAATAAAATTAAGAATATGAAAATATAGTAAAAAAATAGGCCTAATATATTTCCTTGATAATTTTTGGGTAAGGGAAAATATTAAAACAAAATTAAGAAAAACAATTAAAAAATTATTAAAAATTCAAAAATGGCAAAGCCTATTACACCTATTAAAGTTAAAAAATGCTGTAAGAGAAATTCAAATCATGTTCAATGGATGCGCGCCACATAATCGTCCCTGAGCTTGAACCATGCCCTATCATGTTTTGTTCAGTTTTACATGTTGGATTCAGATCATGATTTTTCCTTCATTTCTTGATGAAAACGCACAAAATATTGGTCAAACTAATGATCTCATAGAGTAGATTAATGTAGGATCAAAGATTTTCAAAAATGATGTACATATAAGGGAGAAAATAGCGTTTGAAAATTATTGAAATCAACATATTATGAATGTGTAAAAACATAATTCAATCAAGTTATTTCAGATATATCGATCTCTCTTATTTCTCCACGAAATCTAACAATCCAAACATAAAAGTTCATCAGGAGATTGCAAGGAATAAGAGTGCCCTATTAGATTCTTCAATTGTTGCAAGAAAAAAAATGAAAATTAAACATGAAGTCACTGCAACAAGAAATTTGCACACAACTTGTAGTGCACGATTTTAAGCTTCAATCCGCACATGAACACTCATCAGATCTAAGATTTAGCCAGCTACCCTATCATACAAGATCTACATCTTAAAATGTAAGCACAAATTCATATCAAAGTTCAAGATCAACTTACCTTATGTGAGTGAAAAATAAATTTACTACAGGCCTCTGAACTTGCAAGAAATCCATTGAACCTTGCTCTTTCACTTCAAATGTAGTGTAGTTGTGCAGAAATTGGAGCTTCGACCAAAGAATTTGAGAGAAAATGCAAAGGAGAATTGATGAGAGCTTATATAGAGCAATGAAGTGTGTTGAAGAAGTATTGTTAACGGTATGGAAGTCTTTTGCAACATTAGATCCATTGGAGACAATTTAGAGGTTATTGAATTTTGTGCCATCAGTGTTCAAGCTTGCAGTCGTTTTGGGAACTTATAGGGAAAAGAATGAGAATGTGAGGCTTGCATTGCATGTGACATAAGAGCATGTTCAATAATAACAAAATATGATATGCTGTATATATAGGATATTTTTTGATGATTTTTAATCCTTAATGAAGAAGAAATCCATAATTGAATTATTTAATTCTAAAAAAAGATAAAAAAGAAATAAAATTCAGAATATGAAAATATAGTAAAAAAATAGGCCTAATATTTTTCCTTGATAATTTTTGGGTAAGGGAAAATATTAAAACAAAATTAAGAAAAACAATTAAAAAATTATTAAAAATTAAAAAATGGCAAAGCCTATTACACCTATTAAAGTTAAAAAATGCTGTAAGAGAAATTCAAATCATGTTCAATGGATGCGCGTCACATAATCGTCACTGAGCTTGAACCATGCCCTATCATGTTTTGTTCAGTTTTACATGTTGGATTCAGATCATGATTTTTCCTTCATTTCTTGATGAAAACGCACAAAATTTTGGTCAAACTAATGATCTCATAGAGTAGATTAATGTAGGATCAAAGATTTTCAAAAATGATGTATGAATAAGGGATAAAATCGCGTTTGAAAATTACTGAAATCAACATATTATGAACGTGTAAAAACATAATTCAATCAAGTTATTTCAGATATGTCGATCTCTCTTATTTCTCCATGAAATCTAATGATCCAAACATCAAAGTTCATCAGGAGATTGCAAGGAATAAGAGTACCCTATTAGATTCTTCAATTGTTGCAAGAACAAAATGAAAATTAAACATGAAGTCACTGCAACAAGAAATTTGCACACAACTTGCAGTGCACGATTTTAAGCTTCAATCCGCACATGAACCCTCATCAGATCTAAGATTTCGCCAGCTACGCTATCATACAAGATCTACATCTTAAAATGTAAGCACAAATTCATATCAAAGTTCAAGATCAACTTACCTCAAGTGAGTGAAAAATAAATTCACTATAGGTCATTGGAGAGAATTTGCTAATAACCCTTTTAAGGACTTGTAATCTTGTTCAAACTTAAATGACTTTCCTTTCAAAATTATCCTTAGATCATTGGAGAGAATTTGCTAATAACCCTTTTAAGAGAATCAAGGATTTGGAATCTCTTTAAAATCTCAAAAAATGATCAAGATATGGTCTTTAGAAGTCAATAAACCCTAGCTCAGAGAGTGCCAAAATGACTTGTAACCCCTTTCAAATTTGATGACTTTCAATCCACAATCGGATCTTGTCATGTAAAGAGAAGTTGTTATAAATGATGAGAACATTCTATAGAAACAAGAACCAACTCAAAATATTTAAAATTAAGAGAATTATGAACTTTTGATCATATAATCAACTACTTTTCTCAATTAGGTCAAACCACTTGAATGAACTTTGAATCTTATGAACTTTCTTTGCAAGATAGAGTATGATGGATCACATTAGACATATAAATGATGTTATCTTGAAGCACACTCAAAGAGGGAGCTCATATATCAATGAAACTTGTTGAAGAATGCATGGATAAACACATGAACCTATGGATCTTGTTGATGAATACCGCTACCAACTTTGAGACAAACTCAACCTTATAAAGGTGAGAGAGCTTTTTAAACCAAATAACTTTGATACCAACATCATAGCCTTGAAGCTCAAGCCCTTGAAATTCATTCAATAACCAATTGATTGAGGATCAAACCTTAAAACCCTAGGTTAGATGGTGAGATGGATGAAATTGTGTCATCACCTACAATATAAACATCCAAAGAACATATATACATATTTTTTATAAAAGTTAAACAGACATAAGATACACATGTATAAGATACACAATTCAAGGTGCTTGGTGATCCCTCAGGAGAAAACTTAAATATAGGAGAGCGTAAAAGATAGAATCAACCCTAATGTGTGATCTTGATGTGTTATGATGATATGCGATGATGAGCGATCTTAGAGGAAAAATTTGGGGTATAATAGAATGGGAACAAATAAGTGTTGGAATTATACGTCGGGCTGAGGGAAGGAATATACAAAAAAGAGACCAACCGAAGAAGACTCTACCAAGGAATACTAACTGAAGGTAGCCTCCTAAGAAAATAACGCAAGCCAAAGGAAAACTTACAATGAAGATATTGAGAATATATGTTAGGCTGAGGGAATACCTATAAAAGAATGAGACCGATCGAAGGGGACTCTAATAGGAGATTCTTTTTTTTGAAAAATATGCCAGGTCGGAGGAAGGCATAAACAGTATATGTCAGGCCGGGGAGGACATATACATGAAAGAGACTAATTGAAGGGGACTCCAATGAGGAATATTAGCTGAAGGTAGACTCTTAAGAAAACAATGTCATTCAAAGACAAACATAACTGGGGATAACAAATAGAAATTGAATTCTGAATAGAACATCGATCGAAGACATACTTACAAATGAAAAAGAGATCAGTCGAAGAGGACTCCAACAAGGATTTCCAGCCTTAGTTGGGCTTTTAAGAGGGTATTGATGTTTGCAAAAGCCCAAGAACTACATTATCCCTCAGGGCAAAAGCGGGAATTCCTCAAGAATGGAAATCATCTGAATTGCCACATATAAAGCATGGATACTCAAACAATTGAGAAGAAAGATAGGTTATACACCAACGCATACTTGCACTCTAACTACAAAGGCAAACAATGGGTAAAAATACCAAAACAAGAGTTTTCTTAAAGAAAGACGATTGGTAAATGAATCAGTTTATGGATTTGTGGGAATAGAATGACACAGGGTCGATAATGCTTGTAGATAGAAACAAAGAGAAGATATGGTTTGACAAAAACCTGCGGGGAATACCACTTGGGATATCTGAAGGATAATGTTATTTTCGGAGAAGTTCCACCAACATAACTAGGGAAGAAAGGGTGTTTGGGAAGGACTTAAATATGGCTTATGCTTTAATGCTTGTTTTAGAATTTTTTTAGCATAATGCTCCATTTAAGTGGAAACAATACGCAATTTTTGAGGATGCAATGCAATGCAAAGATGGTTACTATCTGCAGTGTGCCGAGGCAAAATATATTTGCTGGGAGCTCAAAAAAATAAGGCTTTATACTTCTGTTGAGGAACGTCAATAACCTAGATTTAAATCCATGATCTCTGATGGAGGAACACCAATACTTGTACTTAAATCTTTGATGAGCTGACGAATAAACACCAATACTTAGACTTAAATCTCTGATCTTTATCAAGGATTACGATTCTAACTTCTGTTGAGGATAGCAATCCTGAATTTCTAACATACTCTTTGAAATCACAAGTTCTTTAGCATGCACCTAGACTTAATCTAATTAACTCTTGAAGGGGAGGAGTGCCCATGCATATTGTCTTTCCCCAGCCTGTAGGGCCTTTGAAGAAATTCACCTCGAAAGGACTTCCTGAGATCTGTACCATAAAGATAACCTACCTCAGCATTATGAACTTTGAAACATTGCCCTTGACTAACCAAAGTTAGAGACGGTTTCAACCAAGCTTAGGTGTATGCTCTTGATTACTTATCACTTTGAGATATTCTTCGAATCATGACATAACTTCCCTAAATTTACTGATCTCTTACTCAACCGAGTATTCAACTACTTCTCTGCTCCTTAGGGTAATCAAACTTTGAGATACTTTACCTCTTCTTAACGGAGTACTAACCTTGAAATATCTTTCCCCTACGCCACGGAGTCTTGACAAACTATTTCTATTCCTCATGCTCATGGAGGAATGAGAGGCTCACAGAGTTTTCAAGATAACGCCCCTTAGGGTGATTGAATTACATCTTGAGAGTAGGATACTTCATGACTATACTTTTCAATAGCTTCAAATTCATGCTCAAATAGAACTAGAAGCAATCTATCCCTTAGGACCAACTGAAAGTAATATACCATTCCTCATCTGAGACCTATAGGAAATCATTCTTTTTCAATTATCAAAAATTCCAAACAATCTTCTTCTAATACTTTCTCAAACTTGTCTTCTCTTACTCAACAAAGTCGATAGAAGGTCTTCCCTAGAGTAAGATCTTTCTTCAATATGACTTGATTTTTAATAGATTCCTGATTCAATTTGTCCCTCGGGATGATCAAACTCTTCATTTGATGCTTATTATGTAAGCTCACTTGATGTTAAGCACTTGTTTACATGCAGATAATGTTTATTGTGAGAATGATAATTCTAATGTGAAGGTTATGTTTGTCTTGAAGTTAAAAAACTTGTATTGAAAAGATATTGTAACAACGATTTTTTTTCATGGTAGGAAATAAAATATAGTGTGATACCAACTCATTAGTTTTAGTAAAAACCCTAGAAGGAAGATTATGGTACTCTCATTACAATATACTTTTAAAAAGACCCATGATTATGTTAGGACTTTTAAGGGTTTTAACATGGTCTAGTTCAAGGTTTGAGAAAAAAGGATTTAAGGCTCAAATTTATTTGTACCCACTCACTCTCCATGATATTCTCCATTCCTACATTCAACTAACTCAATAAGAGCACTCATCTTTGAAGAGGAGTTTATGATGGTTGAGGAACCGTTGAGATTTCTTGGACATGGGATTCACTCGCCTTTTTTCTTGGTGTCTAATCATAATACTTTGTTCTTATGAGGATTCTGCTTTGGTAATCCTTTTTACTTTTTTATTTTTTTATTCTTTTTCGTATCCCTAACTTTTTCCTGAACATATTTCTTTTGAATTTTGATTTTTAAGTCCAGTGGGATGCCCTAATTTTTACCTAAGTCAATATTTTTCAAGTTTTTTACTTGGAGGTCCTTCTTTTATTTATATTTTTGCATTCATTCTTTTTTGAACAAGTCATGTGACCTTGGTTCTTTTGACTTTTTGGAAGGGTTGTGATTGCCTTGCTCCTGAGTTGATGAGGGATAATTATTATGGTATCGTCATCTTTTGTCCTCTTGATATGGGAGAGACAAGGTGTGGTTGATCCTTGGATGTTAACTCCTTTTTTAAATTTGAACGGTCGATTAAATTAACTGAACAATACCTGACCCCGGGTTAAAATGAGGGCTTTTTTCTGAATAGAAAAGAAACTCCTACTTCGAGGCTCAAAGGAGTTAACGAGGGTCTATCTCCATTCAAGCTGATTATACCACTCAAGAGATGCTCCATAAAGGGTATCCTAAAATAAGTGCAAGAGAAGCTTGTCATTTTTCGTATAAGGACCCATCTTGTTGAATAATGCCTTTAAGTGAGTCATCGGACCTGTGGTACCCGTGTACTTCTCCAAACTGAGAACTTTGAATTTTGCATGAATTTTGATACCAGGCAGCAAGCACAAACTAGCAGCGCCTAAACCAAGGGAATCATGACCCTCAATAGCCTTCATCTTCTCCTCTAAAAGGTGGATCCTTTTCTCAGAATCAGTCTCATCAATCAAAAACCTCAAGGTTTCATATGATGCATCACAAATGTCTTCATGGTGAGGTGCTCCATTGACATGGATTTGAATGGTGTTTTTGACATTCTAATCCAAAGGAATGTCTTCTTGGTTAAGATTAACAACTGGTGGATTAACATTATCAACAATAGTAGCAGTGGGCCTGTGAATAGTCTGTCTCTTTTCTTCTTGTCCATGGGAGATGCTCTGAATAACCTACATGAATTTTCCTCCTTTTCTTATGATCATATCATTTTCATTATTTGCTCAAATGAAGTGATTCAAAGATCCACATGAAGCTTACATATCCCTTTGCAACTTTTATTTTAATTTAATTTTCAACTCTCACTTGTATTAAGAGATAGAGCATCATGAATAGAGGCACGTCATGTGTTTGTCAAAATGTTGGCCTGACATGCAAGCATGACTTGTAATTTTCCATCTTTATGCCCTAAAATCCTAAGTCCAATAACTCACAAATACTTCACTTTTGGGACTTAAGCTCAAACTAACAAACTTGTAGGTTTTATATCAAGCTTTCTAAGAATGTATGGTTTGCTTCCATTGGACAAAAAATAAGAAAGTTATAAATGTTCACATTCAGTACTATAGGGACTTAAAGACTAAGGAATTTTCTACGTATCCGAGTAACGTCTTGAACAAGTTATCTCCATTTTTACCTCTTCTCTTGATTTTATGACACCAATAATTCTTAATAATGAAAATATGATACTTGAAGTTATAGTTGACCAAAAGTCCACTTGGTCAACTTTGACTTTGGTTGACTTTTGGTAAAAATGACCATTTTCCCCTTTTGATCAATTCAACTTATTTCATTCAAAATTGGCACCCAATATTTCAATCATAGGTGCTTATCAACATATAGAGAGGCATGGAATTAAGTCTTTCCCAAAAAGTTAGAGATTTCTTGATTAAAATCAAAACCCTAATTTTAGCCCTCTCTAGTAGGAGATAGTGACCAATCTTCAAAGCCCTTATTCATCTGGACAAATTATGAAATTCTTTAAACAAATATGCCTTATATTATGATGAGAAGGTAATACCTCACACTCTTGACTCTTACAAGCCTCAAACTCTTCAAATGAACAAAACCCTAATCTTGAGAAATGAACAGTAGAAATGTGATTCTTACCCAAACTTTGCAAATTTCCAACTTCTAATGATTATATGGGACAAATGAGATGTCTTGTAATATAAGAAACCTTTGAGAGAGTTTAAAGATTGAAGATATGAGATCCTCTTTTGTACCTATTAACGAAACAAACATCTCTTATAGCCCGTAGAAGAACTTGGGAACCAAGATACCTTAATCCCATCATGAGAATGTATGAGTATGTATGATGAAGCATAAGCCATGAAAGGTAAAATGAAGAGGGAAAATTTTGGGGTGTAATAGTGTCATCTGTCGGTAGAATTAGAACATAAATCATACTGGTCTATTAAGACCCTTAATTTAAATTATATTTCCGTATGAGAGAAGAGAATTTTAGACATTAATGAACTAGAAGAACTTAGATTAGACGCGTACGAGAATGCACGTATCTATACTAAAAGAACTAAAAAATGGCACGACAAGTGTATATCGAGGAAAGAGTTTAATGACAGTGACATAATACTTCTTTTTAATTCTCGACTTAAACATTTCTCTAGTAAGCTTTGTTTTAGGTGATTTTGTCCCTTCAAAATTACCAAAGTTTTTCCAAATGGAACAATAGAAATAAAGGGTAAATCTAGTGAACCATTTATCGTAAGTGGACAAGATTTAAAACATTAACAATGTGTTAACAACAGAGACTACAATTGTAGTTTAAAGCTCACGGAGCTGTGCGGTAACTCCCAGAATTAATTTTTATTTCAGTCGAGCTTACGACATAAAACAAAGCGCTTGGTGGGAGACAACCCACATTTTTAATTTTAGTGTTAATTTTAGTTTGTCATTTCTTACTGCTTTCCTTTTTCTTTATTTTCTTATCTACATTATTACTCGTGAGAATTTATCCCTACTAACTTAGTATCAATGTGTACTTACTTTCAGGCTAACTTAACTTTAGCTAACTAACTAACTCTCACGATGCAACAAGTGGTCTATATGGATATAACCTTCAGAGGCAGAGCTCAGAGGCGGTGATTTAAAGTTATAACTGAAAAGGAGATGGAACTAACCATCTACCCTGATGGCCACACCATGACCTCGCTAGGCATTAGAGATAGTGTCATGTTTCTACTTGACCAAATTGGATGCGGAAATTTCAAGGTAGGAAGAAGATTTATTTCTTACCGTAGGGTGACACTTGTGTTCCTTAGTTCACTTACTTTCATGCCTGGCCATGGATTAGGATTTAATCGAGTTTTGATTAATTTTATAATGTTTGGAATTGACTTATGTTATAATAGCAGAGAGTTTGCTAGCCTTTTAGGAGTTCGTCTGGCCCACACGTCTTTGCTAGCACCCCAGAAGGAGGTCTTTTGGACCTTGAACTTGGATATTTTTGGGATAGCATAACTGGAGATAGCATCCCCGAGCCTGATAACATGTTTTCTGCGAATATTTATAACTCTGATATTCGTTATTTCCATAAGATTCTTGCTCACACCTTTTTTGGAATAGAACAAAACATTAGCTCGGATTTCAAAGATGAACTTTTTATCATGTATTGTGCATCCTAAAATCTCCCTGTTAATGCTGCTACATTTATGTTGGCTAACTTCTCTCGTCTTGCAGAAGTTGATAATGAAGCAATCTTAATAGAAGGGTTAGTGACCATGATAACAAATGCTATTGGGTTGAGATAACCACTAGTTAGACTTGACCCTCTCGGAGGAATACATCCCATGAACACCCATTTCTTTTCAATACCAGCTTCATTAAAAAACTAGGCCCGAACGAGTTTTAACTCTTTATCAATAATCAAATTATCCACCTTTTCACATTTCCAAACCCCAACACTAGCATACATGACAGAAATAACTGGCTTTTTTAATTAGACGAACCCCATAATGACCCACAAACTCCTGCTAAGACTCCTCAAGTTTATGACCATTTTGATATCTCTGAAGCTGAAACTAATCCTAAAACCCCTCCATTCTACAATAACCTTCCATACCCTAACAATACCGACCCTGTAGATATCCATCAAATCATTGCACCACTTCCACTTAACGACCATCAGCCTGACACAACCTCTTGCACCTACGCTACACCACTTTCTCCACTTCCTGATCACAATGTTGTTATCATCACCCTCTAGACTGACATTGCTAACATTATAGCCGACCTCGCTTCATTGTGCATCGACTTTTACAGATTTATGGATATAGTGATGGAGCAGTTTGATAATATCTTTCAACATCTTTATTTTACTGCTCCTCGCCTTGGACGTAGTGGCTGATTTTCTCAATGATATTTTTTTTCTTAATATTAGGAATTTCCTGTTTTCTTAATTAGATATGATGATTTTATGTTTTTTTGTAACTTTCTTGCTTTCTTTTCTTATTGTAAGAGTTTTTAACATTTTCAGTATTTAATCTTTTGGAATTTTTTTATTTCAATTTATGTTTTTCATTTTTTGTATTATTTATCTGCTATTATTATTGTATGTATGAGTTTAAGTGGAAGTTTGGTTAAAATTGCAGATTGTTCATGTTTTACCCTTGTGGCGCTTGCCACAAGGCCGTCGCACTCGCCACGGTATCCAAACTACGTGCCCCCGCCACGGTTTGTGTGGCCCTTGCCACGTTCTTCATATAACAAAAACAAAAGAGTTTTTCTAAAACACTCCTCATTTCCCCATCTTCATTCATTCGACCCAACCCTTTTCTACTTCCACTTAGCTCTCATTATCACCAGCTCATGTTTCACTTTCCAAATTCATTTTACCCTTTCAATTCCTCGAATCGCAACACATATCATACTTCTTCGCTCCTGTTGACCGAAACAAACTAAACCCTATTGTATCAATCATGTCTTATCACCCCCAACAATCAAACAGAATGGTAAGACCATCACCAGATATATCAACAACCATCTTCTGCCATAAGGATTTTGGTTCACAAAGCGAGAAGTACCTTATGTTCTACCAACATTATGTCATCCCTACAAGGTACGTTGATGAGTCAT
The DNA here is from genome assembly GCA_948472305.1 of Vicia faba. NCBI lineage: Eukaryota > Viridiplantae > Streptophyta > Magnoliopsida > Fabales > Fabaceae > Vicia > Vicia faba. Next base: position 1,364,882,687 of record OX451737.1, on the reverse strand, counting down.
GTTTGCATGAAATAAGACTCTTAGACAATGTTCAATGGATGTTGACTAATTCGAGTCTAACTCATATCTGCTCGTTGAACTATCCAACTTAAGAACCCTTGACTCTAGAGTTCTAGAGTTTGTTTATTTACAACACCCCTATGGAAGAACCATATCTCACTGAACCCATTAGGTTTAGGCTGTTCAACAAGGAATACTAATTAAGCCAAGATACAATTGGGGATATGTTACATTTTCCGCGTGGGGAGAATGTAGCTTGTGGAGTTCCTTTTGAGGCTGATTGGTAAACCATAGCGTTTGATATTTAGAAAAGTTAACAGGTGAAACAAATCTAAACTGGGATGGCCTTAATGCCTCCCTAATCCATAACACAACCATCTGCTACTTTCACCGCATTCTGGAAAGCCTAATTTTCGGTAGGATTAACAACCACAAGGTAAATTCTAAAGAGTTGTTCTTTCTGCATTGCATCTTTACACCGACCATAATCAATGCCACTCCCTTTTTCCTAGCTGACATTCATTAAATTTGTGCAAGACGAACCAATCATTTATGTATAGGGGGGTAGTCACATCCATTGTCGTTGCCTTAGGCCTAGGAGACAAACTCACAAATTTGCCATCAATACCAACCTTGTACCTTAACATCGACAACTGTCAATGTCCTCACTTGATTAAAGCTCGAGAGGATGATAAATATTATTTGATGGTCAGAAATAACGCGATTAAGAGTGTCGTCTTACCCTTTCGCAATAGAACTAATGCATAAAATATGGATAATTAGTTTTATGATCTATCTTCCCAAGAGCCCAATGCACATGCACAAGGTGCACAAGACGGCCTAACAGACGATTTGTTCAATGAGATGGAGCAGGGTGCCCCTGAAGTTCAGCCGCAACCCACATAGGTTCCTTCTGAACGCGTCGCTGGAACATCATCAAGACGCCGAAGAAGACATGAGGACACTTCTGGCCCATCTGATGACATTCTTGCTGAAATGAGGCGGCATACTGATATGGTGCTTAACGTGATTAAAGAATTCATGATATTCATACTCAGTAGGCGGAGATGATATACCTTGAAGGATGAGAAAACACTTAGAAGGGGGGGGGGGTTGAATAAGTTTTTCCGTTTTCCGTGTAATACTAATGGAAGGACACGGGTATTTTTATCCTAGTTCATTTTAAACTCAAACTACTCTTGTCCACTCACCAAGGTGATTTCGCCTCTCTCAACGAGGACTTAATCCACTATAATCAAACTGATTACAAATGCACAACCAAACTGTTGTGACTAACAATATAATGCACAAGCCAACATCAAGTGACTAACACCTCTAAGACTCAACTAGTCCTAGCCCTCTTGAGAAATCTGACCCAACTGGTCTCTCAAGGAACACTTACAAATATTATCTGTTAACAATAGTGAATCAGAATGCTTCTAATAAGTTGTATCACAAACTGTGATTTATGACTAAGATTATTGCCCAATACTTAAGATTTACTCACTATACAATATTAGTTTACAAGAATGAAAACAATGAGCGTTAGTATGTTTCTCGTGGATCAATAACCTTTCTTTGAAACAAATGATCTTCTATATATAGCTTCCAGTCTTGACCGTTACTGCCTTGAAGAGAGTGTCTGCATTAATGATGCGTGTCGGCTTGGTCTTTATGTTTCCAATGTTCTCGTGCATAGTACCACTTGAGTGCTTTATCCTTCTTAGCATTAAATTACCAACGGTACTATCAGAGCTTGTCTCTGGAATTTTAAGAGTTTGCTTGCAGCATTGCCACTTCAGAGTTTACTTTAACTTTTCTTCTATCAGAGTAGTCTTCATTTTATGTTCATCAGAGTTTGCTTCAGCTTGCTTTATCATATGTTGCTTTCAGCGTGCTTCTTTCAAATCTTTGCTTCAGCTAGATTTATCAGAGGTTGCATAGAATTTCTTTTCATCAGAGTTTTCCTTGGAGTGCTTCCTTTAGAGTTTGTTTTAGACTTGCGTAGAATGATGTTTCTTTCTTGAGATGCATGAGACAACCCATCATCTGAATCTAGAGAACATACACATCAGAGTATAAAATATATTTCAAAAAATTTATTTCATTGTTATCATCAAAAATATAAGATATGATTAGAAACAAACTTTGTTCTAACACACCTCACCCAACAGATTAATCAGAATCAATGTGACTACAATGACAGGAATGAACAAAGAATGTCAGGCATGATCGACCAGATGATAACTTTAAAAGTGCATGCAGACAACATACATGAGTATATTAATCACGTAGGTATTCCACCTCATCATCCTTGAAACGGTGGTCATGGACGAGCGCGTGGCAGAGGTTACCAGTAGCAGATACCCAAGTTTCTACCTTTCTTTTTCATCTTATTTCGAAACATTGGGGACATTGTTCAATTTAAGTGTGGGGGAGAAAGCTTTACTGCTTTTGTTTAATCAACATAATAAACTTGTCGTAGGGATGGTATTCCCCTTGTAATAGAGATGATATTCCACTACTAATGTATAATTTGTGTGTGATGAAAAAGAGGGACACATGATGGTGTGGTTTGCTGTATGGGACTATGGGATTTACTTAATTGATGGTTTGCAGTAACATTTTAACAAGAAACATTGCAGTGTATTTGTAATTTAAGATATAAAATGAAAGAAAAAGCTAAAATGTATGAAATATAATTTGTCACAATCAGCCAAATGATTTTTCCAATCAGGACTCTTTTGATTTTAAGTGTTTGTTATATGATGCTATTTTTTTACTTATATTAATACAACTTGTATTACTTATACAAGTTGTCCCTTGGTGAAATAAAAATAAAAAACCGTAAAAAATGTCTAAGCCAAACCCGAACCCATAACAACGGGGTTCTAAAGAACCCTTATTATCGCTCGATTGTATCTACATTGTGTTATATATTATCTAAGACTTTATATATTATTCAATATCTATTATAATTTTTTAACTCTTTTTCCAGATTTTACGGCCTCTAATTTTTTGAGGTCTTGGATTGTGAATCTGGTTACCCTGGCCCAAGGCCGACCATAGTTAGGAGTTTGATCCTCACTAGCCACACCCTTAGATTTTAAAAATTATAACTATCTACTACCTAACTAAGATTGAAAGATGCATAAGCACTTCATAATCTACTCTTTAATCAAACTAAGTGTTACACTACAAAATACCTATTTTGGTAATTGACTAAATAATATTGTACTTACCAATCAAATTAATCCATTCATCCAAGTGGCACAACCAAAGCTACCAACATCCCATTTTATTCAAAACTCAACTATGTAGGGTACATTCCTGAACCTTGTGATTCCTTTCCGATCATAGTCTTTAATGTGGTTCAAATCACCAAATCTTTTTCAAGGTAAAAAATAAAAACCAATTCAAATCTTTTGCCTTCGGGTTGCCTCCGGCTTTTTTTTGAAGATCTTTTCCCAAAAAGGATGTGTTATTTTTGTTCTGCGTAAAACGACGCTTAAGTCTCTAAAGGCCGAGTTGCAATATCTCAATTGATAGAACGTGAATGTAAAATTATCTGCCTAAAAAACACAAACAAACCAAAACACCTTTTTAGGTGAACTACGATTTCCCTGATCTCTGATTGCACAGAGAGGGTACGTAGGCACAAAGATTCACAACCGCGACGGGCGCAATAATAAAAAACTTTTCTTTTTGTATATAATACTTCGCATTAGTGCAATGCCCTTAGCTTTCTAGCTTTAGATTTAGACACACCCTTTGATTAGAACAACAAGAATGGATCCCATGGATTACCATACAGTGAGGGGGTGGTAATACCTCTCCCTTTCATAATTGACTCCCGTACCCGATCACTTAGTCGCAAGACCTTGATTTCTCGCTTCTCAGGTTTTCTTCGATGTTTTCATTTCCCTTATGTGGGATAAATAAATATTTGACGGAGAGACTTCATTGTTTGGATTAATTTTCCTAGTTGCTTCAAACGAATCCGACTTTAACACATAAAAGCTGGATATACAAACAAAACAAACAATGTTGAAGGTAAATAACACATAAATATGTTTAACCAGTTCGGCGACAACAACACCTACTCTGGGGGCTACCTAGCCAGGGACAAAATTAACTAGATAGTATCTATTTGTAGACAACACAACAAACGTACCATCTTACAATCTACGCACTTAATCACTATTCTTTGCTTAACTTCTACCTAAGACACACCTAGATATGAGGCCCTCCTTAAATCCCCCTTCAATAAAACTCCGGGATTGGAGCAATTCTAAACACAATAGAGAATACAAACCAGGAAGTCACTCTTTCAAGACACACAATCCTAAACTCTTAAAAGCTTATGAGAACTTACACATAAATACTCAATTCTTAAAAGCTTATGAGCATATGAAACACAAATACTCAATGCTTAAAATCTTATGAGCATCTGACACACAAACATCCAATGCTTAAAAGCTCATGTATGCTTGACAAAACTTACAACCCAAAATAATCCTACTTTTTATCGAGATGATATTAGAGAGGCTCATAAATAAGGATTATAAAACCCTAACAAAAACACATGTAAGTTCTATCTAAAACTAGGTAAACACCATTCTATATATAATATTAGTTTGGACATGGTTGGGCTTCAAAATCGCAGCAGTACGACTGCACAAAGTCTGCAAAATCTTCTTTAATAAAGCAAGTCTTTAATCATTTGTTTCCTAAAATGTCTCCATATTAAGAAATTTTGTATATATTTGAAAACCATCATAGAATCACTGATTAGTCAATCTTGGATGCCACATAAGCTAACTAAATATTTCTTGAATATTCAGTAACTAACATATCAGCTGAAACATAATTGTCAACTACTGCAGACACGATGTCCTATTCTTCTTATTGGGACATCCAATTTGACATGTTGAAAACATCAAGTTGGAACATCTTGTCCAACATGTTGGTGCCAAGTTGGTTTTACCAAAATGTATGCCAATTATAATTTCAGAGAAATAACAATCTCCCCTTTTGGCACATTTTGACTAAAAGAACCAAATAACTCTTCCACAAGAAAAACACCATAAAATATGTTTGAATATTATCAAACACACACATCGGAGGCACATCGGCAGAAAACACATTCGTGAGGTTAGAAGCAAACAACAAAACTATGAGAGACATTGTTAGTAGTAAGTTGATCTACTAGCACCAGCACCCTGAATATCGTACTACTCCCTATTTTTAGCCAGAATATGAAAAAGATAAGTAGACAATATTAGCAAATTTAAGAACCTAAAGTTTTAAGAGATAAGGTCCAAAAAGAAACTAAAAACACCTTGGGCATTTAACCCTTACAAAATCATAAACTAAGATAAATAGGATCATAAGGCAGACCCAAACAAAATAACATGACCAAATGTCATGCATCAGCATCTTCTCCTTCTCTAATAGCAATGGCAGAATGTTTATCAGGTGCATCACCATCCTTAGCATATTCATCAACATATACAACACCAACAGTAATTGTTATAATTCTTTATATGTACAGATCCCAAGTCTCCTCCTTAGGGTATCAAACTGAAACGCATCAAGAGCCTTAATAAAGATATCAACAAGCTGATTCTCAGTGCTAACATGCTAAAGAGTCATGACTTTGCCGTCCATAAGTTCTGTAATGAATAGGATTTTTGGAAATATTAATAGCACTTAAATTGTCACAAAATAATGTCATGACATCTTGTGTGACATTATACTCAGACAACATTTTCTTCATCCACACCAGTTTAGAGCAGTTTCTTCCTGCTGCTATGTACTCAGCTTCAATAGTAGATAGAGAGACACAATTTTGTTTCTTACTGAACCATGAAATCAAATTGTTTCCCACAAAGAAAATTCCTCTAGAGGTAATCTTCGTATCATTAGCACTTCCAGCCCAATCATCGTCACAAAATCCCACTAACAAGGAATTTGTATCATGGGAATACAAAATACCATAGTCATGCATACCATTCAAATACTTCAAAGTCCTTTTTACTTGGTTGATGTGACTTACCTTAGATTCTTCTTGTTACCTTGCAAATATCCAACAACAAAAGTGATGTTTGGTCTGCTAGCAGTAAGATATAGAAGGCTACCAATCATGCTTCTATACAAACTTTGATCAACACTAACTCCCTTTTCATCTTTAGAAAACCTCGAATGTGTAGGAGTAAGATTTCTCTTATGCCTTGCATTTTCCAATCCAAATTTCTTCGCGATATTCTTTGCATATTTGCTTTGACAGAGAAAAATGGAGTCTTCCATCTGCTTGACTGGAAATCCAAGAAAGTAAGTTAATTCACCTACCAAACTCATCTCAAACTCAGATTACATCTGCTTGACAAAATTTGGGACCATTTCATCTGAGATTCCTCCAAAATCAATGGCATCCACATAGATCTGAGCTATCACAAATTTTCCAGCTTCATCTTTGACAAATAGTGTCTTGTCAATTCCATCCTTTTAATATTGAAGATTGACAAGAAATTCAGTCAACCTCTCATACCAAGCTCTTGGAGCTTGTTTTAAACCATACAATGACTTCTTTAGTTTGAAAACAAGATCTGGAAGGGAAGGATCATTAAACCCTTTTGGTTGTTCAACATAAACTTCTTCATTCAGGTACCCATTTATAAAGGCAATCTTGACATCCATTTGATACAACTTGAACCTTAAATGACAACCTAATCAAAGAAACAATATGATAGACTCCAAGCGAGCCACATGAGCAAATGTCTCATCAAAGTCTACTCCTTCAATTTGAGTGTATGGTTGTGCAACAAGCCTAGATTTATTTCTAGTAACACCACCTTGTTCATTCGTCTTGTTCTTGTACACCCATTTTATACCAATAACATTTACCCCATCAGGTCTTGGCACTAAGTCTCATACTTCATTCCTCTTGAATCCACCAAGTTCACCTTGCATAGAATTTATCTAGAACTCATTAGTCAAGGCTTGCTTTATATTTTTTGGTTCAAACTTGGATACAAAGCAAGCATTTAACACAATTTCTCTTTATATGGTGACTAATCCTTGTCTAGGATTTCCTATTATAAGTTACTTAGGATGATCCTTTTAAATTTTGAGTGATATCCCTTTGACAGCTACATGAGGTATTTCAACTGCAGAATTGGCACTTGAGCCTGCAACATATGTGTTGGATGTTGATACATTTTCTTCAAGAACCTCATCATCTGTAGGAATAGTTGCCTCAACTTCTTCGGGGACATCATCTTCTCTAGTTGAGTCATCAACAATCATATTTGATGAATCCATCATCACTTTGGTTTTGGAGTTGAATACTCTATATGCTTTACTGTTTGTAGAGTATCCTAAAAAAATTCCTCCATCACTTTTAGCATCCAACTTCCTTCTTGGCTCATGGTCTACCAAAATATAACACATACTTCTAAAGACATGGAAATATTTGACATATGGATTTATTCCTTACCACAATTCATAGAGAGTAACAGGAGTACCAGCTCTGATATTCACATTATTGTGAATATAACAAGTAGTGTTCATGGATTCAGACCAAAAGTAAAGGGGTATTTTATTGGCATGAAACATAACTCTGGTACATTCTTGAATAGTTGTGTTCCTGCGTCTAACCACACCATTTTGTTAACGAGTGATGGGTTAAGAAAACTTATAACTAATCCCTTCAGAAGCACATAATTCCTCAAACTTGATGTTCTCAAATTCCTTCCCGTTGTCACTCCTGATTCTGACAACACCACAATTCTTTTCTCGTTAAATCTTGTGACATAATTCTTTGAAGATTTCAAACACTTCATATTTCTCTTTGATGAACGTCACTCAAGTGAATCTTGAGTAGTCATCAACAATAACATAGGCATACATCTTTCGCTAGGACTTTCAACCTAAATAGGTCCCATCAAGTCCATGTGAAGTTGCTCTAGAACTCTTGAGGTGTCAAGATGTTTGATCTTCTTATGAGACATCATTGTCAACTTCCCAATTTTACATTCACTACAGGTTCTCCTTTCATCAATCTTTAGCTTGGGAATATCACTAATAGCTTCCATCGACGTGATGTTTTTCATACCTTTCAGATGTAGATGACCATGTTTTTGATGCCATAAATTGACTTTATCATCTTTTCACATTAAGCATGTTGAGAGACATTATGTTTCTAGAGAACTCCATAGGTAGCAATTGTCTTTTGATTTGGTTCCCTTCATAACCACCTCATTCTTATCATTTGTAATCAGACACTCAGATTGAGTAAAGTTAACTTTGAGACCTTGATCACATAGTTGATTGATACTTATCAGATTTGTAGTTAGCCCTTTTACAAATAACACATTATCAAAAATAGGTTGTCCTATATAGTACACCTCTCCAACACCTTTTATTTCTCTTTTTGACCCATCTAAAAAAGTGACATAGCTAGTCGCACGTGGTTTAATATCCACTAGGGATTTCTTAACACTGGTCATGTGTCTAGAACAATCACTATTAAAATACCAATCCTCTCTAGTCGAGGCTTTGAGAGAGGTGTAAGCTATGAGTCTATACGAATCATGGTGAGGAGCTCCTTTTGGCTTTTCATTATTATTAACATATTTTCTTCTATAAGGATTCATATTGTTAGGTAATCTATACAATTTGTAACAACGTGACTTTAAATGACCAAACAACCCACATTAATGACATCTCCATGGATGATACATGGGACTATAATTCCTTCTCTGATGTCTCGGGTGATATTGGGACATCTGACTTGACATCTTTTGTTGTTGTTTCATCTTTTAAGGAACAAACATCACCACTTGCTTGTCGTTCTTAACATCTTGGTTATTATAACTAAGACCCTTGATATTCCCAACATTCTTCTTAGTTTGAAGAATCTCATTCAGCATAGTAGAGCCATTGTTTAGAATTCTGACAGATTTGGTCATATTGTCAAGTTTTAATTTTTTCAATATTACCTCCTCTTTAAGATTAAGTATGATAGATAGATTCTCTTCTTTCTCAGCCTCCAGTTGAGCAATAAATATCTTTTCTCTAACACATTTTGACACATTTTTTCATTCTTGTAGAACATCTTTGTGAATCCAACCACCAGTTCACCAACAATGAGTTCTCCAACATATGATCCTTTATAGGACTCACAAGTTTCTTCATTAGACTCACAAATTCAATTCAAGGAAGTCACTTGCTTGGATGATTCTTCTACATGGTCACTTTTAGATTCTCCCTCTGACCATGATACAAATAAGCTTTTCCCTTGTTTTTTTAGATAAGTGTCACATTTAGTTATTATGTTTTCATATCCCTCACATTCATGGAACTTGACACATTTCCCTTGGTTTGTCTTCTCTTCAAATCTCGACTTCCTTCCTAGGTCTGGGTTTTTGTTGATGTCGAATGACATGTTCTTAGCATTTAACCTGGACATCCTCAACACCTTGTTAAATTGTCTTCCCAATAGCACAAGGTACTCAAATACTCCTTTGAGTTAACCTTTCCCTTATCCTTCGAGCCTTGAATACTAGAGGAAATTTTTTTATTACTATTCTTTTCAGACCTTTCGTTGATAGCAAAATCAAAAGTCTTAAGAGAACTTACAAGTTCATCCGCTGTCATAATGATTATATATTTGGATTCCTCATTAGCAATCACCTTCATGTCAAATCTATTTGGAAGAGATCTGAGGATCATCCTGATCATCTTATCTTCTGATATCTTCTGTCCCAGGTCTTCTGAGTCATTTGAAATATCTAGAACAGTCATGTGAAAGTCCTGAATACTTTCATCCTCCTTCATCTTAAAGTTCTCAAATTTGGTGGAGAGAAGTTGAAGTTTTGCCAACTTTACATTATTATTTCCTTCATGAACCTTCCTTAAGGCCCCCCACACAACTTTAGCATGCTTACAATTCTTTATCAGCTTAAACACATTCTTATCAGCTTCATTGAATATAAAATTCAATGCTTTAGACTTTCCTTGAGATGATGACTCATCATCATCACTCCAATCTTCTTCAGGCTTCAACACATCAGTAACCTTTCCATCTGCACCCATAACCTTTGGTGTAGCCGATCCTTTGACAATATTTTTCCAGGCCTTGTTGCCCAGTTATTTTATAACCATTTCTATATAAGGTTTCTGATTGTCATAGTTGGTACCATCTAGAATAGGTATTTTAACATTGTTCCACCATCCTTGTCCATTGCACCAGAAATTAACTTCCCTATATCTTACCCAGAGTCAAAGCAGGATGCCTACTCTGATACCAACTGAAATTATGGCTGCCAAATCCTGAATTCCCTAAGAGATGTTGAGATACACGATCCGACTTCAACATGAAACAACACAATATACAAACAAAACAAATAGTGTTTAAGGTAAATAACATACAAATATGTTTACCCACTTCGTTGACAACAACTCCTACTATGTGGGCTACCAAGCCAGGGACGAAATTAACTAGATAATATCAATCTGTAGACCACACAACAAAATTACCAGTTTACAACCTACACACTTAAATCCTTCTTTAATCACACTCAATGATTGAAGAAACTATAAACACACTAGAAAACAAAAATAGGAAGTCACTTTTCTAAGACACACAATCTTCAATGCTTAAAAGCTTATGAGAACTGGCACACAAATACTCAATGCTTAAAAGCTCATGAGCATCTGACACACAAATACTCAATTCTTAAAAGCTTATGATCAACTGGCACACAAACATCCGATGCTTAAAAGCTCATGGATGCTTGACAGAACTTACAACCCAAAATAAACCTACTCTTCTATCAAGATGATATTAGAGAGGCTCATAAATAAGGATTCTAAAACTATAACATAAGCATACGTAAATTCTACCTAAAATTAGGTATAAACCACTCTATACATAACATTACTCCGGACTGGGTTAGGATTCAAAATCGCAACAGTGAGGTTGCACAAAGTCTTCAAAATCATCTCTAAGAAATTAGGTCTTCAATAATTTGTTTCCTAAAATGTCTCCATATTTAGAAATATATTATATCTTCGAAAATTAACATAGAGTCTCTGATTAGTCAATCTTGAACGTCACATAAACTAACTAAATATTTCTTGAATATTCAGTAACTAACATATAAGCTGATACATAACTGTCAACTATTGTCGACACAATGTCCTAGTTGGGACATCTTATTCGACATGTTGAAAACTTTAAGTTGGAACATCTTGTTCAACATGTTGCTGCCAAGTTGGTTTTACAAAAATGTATGTCGATCATAATTTAAGAGAAATAAAAAATATTACTCTTGAATTTTTAAGCAAAAGTGGGTATTTTTTAGAGTAGTAATAGGATAAATCCGAGGAGTATGTGGAGTAAGTAAAGCATGGATCAGATCAGTGTTCATAGTGGGATGCCTGGAAAATCTTAGAGTAGGTTAGTAAAGATGGCTTGTTATTGAGTTGCAGCACGTCTCTGGAGTTGGTTCTTCTTGTTTTTCTCTTGAACATTCCTCAACCCCTTTTGATGACACGTTTTCTGAAGATGCTGCTCAGTAGCATTTATATGCTTTTGTTCGTATGTTAGGTTTTTTCCATGTCGATGGTTTATGTGGTTGATTTTTGTAGTATCGTGTTTCATTTAACCCACCAAAAAGATATATGTTTCTCTATTTTTAAATTTTTATTCATTTATTATATATTATGATTGGAATATATTACACCTACATTGTATGTTATCTTTATACTCTTGTATGGTGACATAAAAAGATTCAATGTGTGACTAGATTGAGTATTAATATAAGTGACTATATAAAATAATTACTTTGACACAAATTTAAGTTTGAGTAAGTATAAATATAATATGACATGTTCTTAGTTTTTCAATAATCTTTTTGTGTAAACAAAACTATAATTTTCATGTAATTTTCACATAACAAATTGAGTTTCATTTTTTACTCAATTATTTAGTACAAAAAACCAATACCTTAATTAGTGCACAAATAAAAAATAAGAGCTTAATCAGTAAACAACAACAATATTTAATTTTTTCCACAATAAAATCCTTATTTAATACTCAAATAAGAGCTTAATTATTACACAATAATAACCAAGCCTTTTCCACAATGTTGGAACTTAAATAGAACACAAACATGACCTAACTTAGTACACAGAAATTAAGACATTACAGTACATAGACACCAATTAATATATATGAATTAGTTTTGTTTTAACCATCCATCAAGGTAAATTTGGTTGGAGTCAAGGACGGATTTTGTGTTTTTGGTTCGGGTATCTTTAAACCATCCATCAAGGTAAACATGGTGGGAGTTATGGTTGGATTTTATGTTTTCGGTTCGTGTATCTTTCAACCATCCATCAAGATAAACTTGGTTGGAGTTAGGGTTGACTTTTAAGTTTTTGGTTCGGGTATCTTTCAACCATCCATCAAAGTAAACTTGGTTGGAGTCAGGAGTAGATTTTTTTTCTCAGCTCGGATATCTGTCAGCCATCCATCAATGTAAACTTGGTTGGATTCAAAGGTAGATTTTTCTTTTTTAGCTCGGATATCTTTCAACCAACCATCAAGATAAACTTGGTTGGAGTTAGGGTGGGATTTTTATTTCTCGGTATGAGTGTCTTTCAACCATCCATCAAGATAGACTTGGTTGGAGTTAGAGGTGGATTTCGCTTTCTCAGTTCGAGTATCTTTCAACCATCCATCAAGGTAAACCTTCTTAGATTCAGGGTTGACTTTAGATTTCTCAGTTTTGATATCCTTCAACCATCCATCAAGGTAAACTTGGTTGGAGTCATGGTTTTCTTTTACTTTTTCAGCCCTGGTATCTTTCAACAATCCATCTAGGTAAACTTGGTTGGAGTCATGGTTGGCTTTGGCTTTTTCGACTCTGGTATCTTTCAACTATCCATCAAGGTAAACTTGGTTAGAGTTAGGGTTGACTTTTCTTTTCTCGCCTTTGGTGTCTTTAAACCATCCATCAAGGTAAACTTGATTGGGGTTAGGGGAGGGTTTTTGGTTCTTTAGTGGAGTGTTTTTGAGCCAACCATCAAGGTAAGGATGATCAACCTGTTTCATATATCTTGCAAAGCTTCCATGTCCATTATTAATTATAATTGAATAAATGGATATTAATGAGTGATAAACTAATTACATGTTTTTGATAGTATATATGGTTAGAAAAACACTAGCGTGTTATGAGACACATTTTGTTGTATAATGGAAGATATATTCATTATGTATATATAGCAGATAGATACATAATTTGAAGCATAAAAATAGCATGTAGAATATTTTTAATTTAATTACAAAAAAAAAAAACAAAATTTTTTAAATCGTATAGAACAACTCGATTCTTAGTATGTTGAATGCATGAAAAAAATAATTAGAAGAATCTTAGAAGCATGCATTAAATTCTACATGCTTGTACAATTGCAAATAAAGATGAAAATGATATATTATGAAGATATTGAATCTTTTAACATGCATGCACAATTGCAAATAAAGATGAAATAAATTATTATTATGATTGAAGCATGCATGGAAAGTTAGTAACTCACAATCAACAATAGCAGGAGAAAAGGAATGAGAGACAAAATAACTCTACGTGCCATTTTTTTTTGTTATGTTATTTTTACTGTGAAATATGTATTGGAGTGGAAGTGAGCTTATTTATTTATAGGCAACTAAGAAAGAATAGTAGTACAAATAACTAGGACATTAGTAGTTTGTTTAGAAAAATAATTTTTTAAGTTTATAGTTCATTTCTTAGGAATATGCCGTATATTTAGGTCATTGTCAAGAGTTGTATGAATCTAAAATTTACAACACAAACAACAATGAATATGAATCAAGGCAATAAGACAACATAGCCTTACAAGAAACTCTTGAAAATAGTGTGTAGAGTTTACATACTTTAAGAAGTTAATGTGTCAACTTAAGCTAACACAATCAATCACTTATAGAGCTTTGCATTTAATAATTGTAGTTGTCTTTTTAAGAGTCAAAAGAGAAGAAGTTGGAATCCAAAAAAACACTTTTTAATTTAATTTTAAATTGTCAAATTTTATTATAAATAAATGTTTATAACACAAAAGTGTGAAGTAATACTAATAAAAGTATATATATGAAACATATATTAATAACAAACTCTGTAATGCTAGAAAGATTGAAACAAAAAGGTGTGCTAATAAAAGTAAATGGATGAAACATATTACAAAAAAATTCCACCAAACACCCAAATATATGTGACATTTTAAAGTGGTTCGTGATATACTAATTCAATCGGTCATTATTATAAATAATAAAAAAGTTTTTTTGGTTTATTAACCAATTAAGTGAATAGATTCTCTACGACGTACATTTTTTGCAGAGAAATTTGAGCTATTGATTTAATTATATTTTATTTAACTTGAGAGGAAGTCATTCTAAAAAATGGTGAAGATGTGAACTGAATTTGGTCCACTAAAAAGTCGACGAAAGAGAATCCTCCCCCACTAATTCATGTCTTTGATCATTATTATATATTAGATATATAATTGTTTCTTTTCTAATCGTTTTACTTTATTCTTGAATTCTCATAAAAATACTATCTAAATTTTAAAATTCAAAATTATCAAAAATACTATCTAAATTTTAGAAATCAAATATTTAAGAACGCTTTAGAAATCTTTTTCTTTTTCACTTTTCCTATAAGTTGATAGTTTTTGGATTCTTCAATCCGAATTAAATTTAAAGTCTATAATATTAATAAATAATCATTTTTCATTATTATTTTTATAATGGAGATTTAAATATAATCATAAATTTAAGAAAATATAGTAAAGTTCTCTCCAAATAGTTTTTGGTAATAATAAAAAAATATGTCTTTTGTTTGTTCTGAGTTATAAAATCAAAATTTAATTTGGACTATAAAATTTAAAATTTGTAAAACTAAAATAAAAAATTTTAACGAGGATAAATATCACCATATATTTTTAACTAGTAAATCAATTACAATAAGTAATTTATTTATAGTTTTTTCATATAATTTTTTCCCTACGTCATTTTCAACCATCACACACTTATTTCAATCCAAAAACAACCAAACCATACCTGGATAGTTTCACGTGTAGTAGAAATTGTTCCATGCATCTTGAGTAAAGGGCAAACAATTGTGAAACGAGAATTTCTTTCTCCACCTTGTTGTCTTCTTGCAGGTATCTGGAAAAAAACTCAAAAAACCTCAAGAACTGGATGTGCATATCTGACCGCGCCGTATTTGTCAAGAAAAGGTGTTTTCGCATGTGCGTATCCTAGGCCATTTTATTTTGTCAAGAAAAGGTAACTTCGCATGTGCATATCCGAATCCAACCCATAATTTAACACTTTAGATATGCACATCCGAAGTTAATGAATTGTTATCAGGAACGTGAACAGAACATATAACTCATTTATTTACAAACCCATAAACCTCATTCCAACTCTTCTCCTCATTTCTACTCATCTCAAGTCATTCTAACTCATCTCCAAAGCTCCAAATTTGTGTAAGTTGTCTCTATATTCATTTGATTTACTTTTCAATGTTATAATATTTTATTAGGTTAGTTAGAATCAAGAATATTGTGTAGGTTAATGTTAGATTCGTTAAACGTTGGTGTTTGTGTGACAGAAACCCTAGAAGAAACACCACTGCTACGAACAAACCTAGAAAGATTCGCGTGAATCTTCTTGCCATCAATGATAATGTTATCAATCTTCACTGCCAACATTCTAGCCTCCACAACTTCCTTTAACCTTGCAAAACTAAATTTATACTCCACTTTGTTTCTTTTAGGTGGAATAACCACCTCCACAACATCACCCACCCTACCAAATAACTCATATATGTCATGAGCTCTAATTCTATCATGGATTTCAGAAAAGAAAGTGGTATAAATGTTGCCTTCTGCAGACCAAGATGAAACCCTCCCAACCGAAAAGGTGTCCCAGTGAAGAACCACCCTCCTTTTGACTTTCCTTCTCACCTTCGTCCATTCAGGACAGCCAGACATTATCCGAAAAGTATAAAAGCCACCAGTACCTTTTGTTATGGAAATAAATTATTACTATGTTCTATAATAAGAATGGCATGATACACACCACCAAAACACAATGCCTTAAACATAACCATTTGGATGGTGATAAAGAAACCATGCATGTTCCATATTGTTTTCCTTTCACTTAATTTCAGTGTTTATATAATTCACACAAACGTACATTATTGTATATTTGTGAGTTGGTGAGATATTGTTAGGATATGAGTCCAACTCCCAAACAATTTCTTTTGAAAATTTTATTAATTAATTTATAAATAAAAATTCCATCTTGGTTGATTGCAAGCAATTTCATTTTGCTGCACTCCAAGAGTAAGAGTAATAGTTTATTCTCTCCATATTTAATTAGTTTTTATTTTTAACCATTAAATTTAAAAGAATTAATATGGATTAAATTACTCCTTGAGTAAGAATAATATATATATATATATATATATATATATATATATATATATATATATATATATATATATATATATATATATATATATATATATATATATATATATATATATATATATATATATATATATATATATATATATATATATATATATATATATATATATATATATATATATATACATATACACAAACCAACAAAGTAAATAAAAAACTTACCTATATTTCTTTAATCAAATGGGCTATGTTGACACTAAATTCTTATATACCGTGTTATTTTTCAAGCCATTTTAAATGAGGCATAAAAAACAAATTGTTAAAAAAAACAAATTTATCCATAATTGTATCTATATACGGTGTGATTGTCAATTTTTTGGTCTAAGACTAGCATATCTCTTCTTTAATATCTTATCATAAGTTGAACCTTCATGAGACTCATGCATCAACATGTCTTCTTCATGTCTATCCACGCATCTGAGCAAAACCATGTCATAATTTCTCTTCTCAATGTCTTTCTATATTTATTCGAAGCACCCATCGTGTATTCCTGAGTTTAGAGAAAATGCTTGATATCATAATACCAAAGTTTCTCATCTGCTACCTCTTCTGTTGTAAACACATGAGCAGGCTTATCCAGTCGCCGAACTATAATTCTAGGTATATCATTCCAAGTATTCACTTGATACATAGAAGCTAGAGTTGCCAGAGCGTCGGCCATTTGATTTTCGTCTCTAGGGATGTGATAGAATTCAAATTTATTAAAGAAGGGTAACAATCTTCTAGCATAATCTTTTTGTAAGGGATCAAGCCATAGTGACGAGTATCCCAGTCTCCTTTAATCTGATTTCTTACCAAAGCCGAATCACCATACACATCTATAATTTTAATTTTGAGATCAGTAGCTTCCTCGAGACCCATAATGCAAGCCTCATATTCTGCCATATTATTAGTACAATCAAATGTCAACCTTGCCATAAAAGGAATGTGTGATCCATGTGGAGTGACAATCATAACACCAAATCCTTTACCAAAAGCATTCACAGCTCCATCAAATATCATACTCCAACAAGATTCAGGATCAGGACCTTCCTCAGGAAAAGGTTCGTCACAATCTTTCACTTTCAGAAACATCACATCCTCATCAGGGAAATCATACTTCACGGACTGATAATCATCAACTGGTTGGTGAGTAAGATAATCTTCCAACACACTTCTTTTAATAGCTTTTTGAGTTCATTATTCGATGTAATAGTCAGATAACAGCATCTTCTAACAAGTAATTCTCCTGGTAAGAGCAGGCTTTTCAAAAATGTACTTGATTGGATCAATTTTGGAGACCGAGCAAGTAGTGTGATTCAACATATACTGCCGCAAACGTTTTACCGCCCAGGACAGAGCACAACATGTATTTTCCAGCATGGAATACAACGATTCACAATAAGTAAACGTTTTACTGAGATAATAAATGGCATACTCTTTCTTCCCTGTTTCATCTTGTTGTCCCAGAATACAGCCCATGGAATTATCTAACACTGTCATATACATAATCATAGGTATTCCTACAACAGGGAGGAGCAAGATATGAGGTTCAGGCAGATATTCTTTAATACTTTCAAATTCCCTTTGGTAGTCATCTGTCGATACACAACCTTGATCTTTCTTTAACAACTTAAATATCGGTTCACACGTTATAGTCATGTGGGAAATGAATCTGGAAATATAATTCAAACGCCTGAGGAACCCTCTGACTTGCCTTTCAGTTCTCGGCGCTGGCATTTCTTGAATTGCTTTGACTTTATCAGGGTCAACTTCAATCCCTTTTTGGATAACAATGAACCCCAACAATTTCCCTGATCGAACACCGAGGGTACATTTATTTGGATTCAAGCGGAGACGATGCTTCCTCAAATGCTGAAACAACTTCAACAAATCTTTTACATTCCCTTCTTCAGTCTGGGATTTAGCGATCATATCATCAACATATACCTCAATTTCTGTGTGAAATAGACCATGGAATATGGTTGTCAAAGCCCTCTTGTATGTTGCACCAGTGTTCTTCAACCCAAAGGGCATCACTCTATAACAGAATGTTCCCCAGGGTGTGATAAACGTTGTTTTTTCCATGTCCTCTGGAGCCATCTTTATTTGATTATATCCAGAAAATTTGTCCATGAACAAGAAAATTTTGAATTTTGTTATGCTATCCATTAACATATCAATGTGTGGCAATGGAAAATCATATTTTGAACTAGATTTATTTAGATCTCTGTAATCTACGCACATGCGAACTTTTCTGTCTTTCTTCGGTACCGGGACAATATTAAAAATCAACTGAGGGTACACTGATGTCACAAGAAAACCGACATTAATCTGCTTTAGAACTTCCGCTTTGATCTTTACTTCCATATCTAGGTGAGTTCTTTGCAACTTCTGTTTGATTGGCGGACACTCTTGCTTCACCGGAAAATGGTGCCCTACAATGTCTGTATCTATACCAAGCATATCTTTGTAAGACCACGCAAAAATATCCATATACTCTTTCAACATCTCAATCAACCTGCTATTCACATCAGGATGCATCAATGCTCCAATCTTGACTTCTTTCAGATCTTCTTCCGAACCCAAATTGATTACTTCCAATGGCTCTTTATATGGCTGAATGGCATTTTCCTCGAGCTCAAGCAATCGTGAGACCTCTTCTGGAATCTCATAATAGTATTCTTCTTCGGCCCCAAACACAGGACATTCAAAGTTTGGAGAGGGTGCAGGATCATTGTATTCAACGGGTTTTTTAATTAATCTGCACATATGATTTATGATTGCTTTTAGAATTTCAGTTATTATTTATTTTGAAAGGTTTTTTTCTGATTACCATTTTCCATGAAAAAGCAGAAAATAAAGACACAATTTGGGAATCAAAGACAACTTTTATTATTGATTTTAAAAATCACAGCAAACAGATAATCCCATACAATATCAATACTTTCACCTTGGGCAGAGTGAAAGATTTTCAAAAAGATTAACAAAAACAAATTACTTTAAAAAATGTATGCAAGAGGGAACATCAATTGTGATCCAGTTCAGAACCCTAACTCTGTGGGTCACATGATTTGGCATTTCTGGCTCTTCTTCATCTTCTAAAATTGCATTAATTTCATAAACAGTTGGATGAAGATAACCCCGGCTACGAAATATATCTTGATACTTGCCTGCAGCAGAATTAGGCTTCATGCTCTTACCTTTATCATCTTTTACAGAGAACCCCAAGCTAGCATTATTCTTGTTTATAGGTGGATCAACAATTTGTCCCCATAATTCACTATGGCCATTACGCACAACCTGCTGCACATCCTTAAACGAAGTCATAGAGTTCTCATTTCCTCTTACATTATCAATGGATAAATCTTGGAACTGGCTTCTAACAGCAGCTTCATCCACTTCCATAATGCTGAACGAGGACAAATTAGATTTCAATAATGACTATTCTCCATTTATAATTACCCTTTTCCTTCACGTACAAAATTCAACTTCTGGTGTAAAGTTGAAGTGATAGCCTCTGCCTCATGTATCCACGGCCGTCCCAGCAAGTAGCTATAAGCGGGTACAATATCCATGACTTGGAAAATAATCTGAAACAAATGTGGGCCTATATGAATAGGCAAGTCCACTTCACCAATTACAGATTTCCTTGATTCATCAAACGCTTTCACAATAACGCCACTTGGGTGCATGGGCGTTCCTTGATATTTAAACTTCATAAGCGTGCTCCTAGGTATAACATTCAATATGGATCCATTATCAATCACACATTGGATAATTAATCATTCTTGCATTTCATTGCAGAAACTCAGGTTATTACATGAAGTAATATTCCCTACTACATTGTTGAATTGGTCTACAGGCATATCACTTTCAACAAAATCTTGGTCCAATACCCTCATCCAATATTCTCTATGAGTAGAGGAGTTAATCAATAAAGCCAAAATATATATTTTTGAAGGAGTCTGCAGTAGCTGATCTACAATTTTGTAGTCGCTCATCTTGATTATCTTCAAAATATCATCCACCTCTTTTTCTAGCGTAGCTCCACTAGATTCACCCACTACCTTCTTGGGTTCAACATTTTCAACAATTTTCTTTCCAGTACTAACATCTCCATGAACAACTGGTGCAAATACACGACCAGTACGGGTCACTCTTCTAGTCTCAACAATATTTCCAACATTAGGAATTGGCTGGATGGGAACTTCCACACCATCCTCTAATATTGTAGCATTATATTTGTAGGGTACAACCTTATCTGACTTGTAGGGGAGAAGACTCGGCTTGCTATGATATTCAACTTCAAAATAGGCGGGTGCACCAAAAGAAGGAAAAATAACACTTACTCCCTCTTCAACACATTAAGTCATTACAGAGTCATCTCTGGAAAACAAATCTTCATCTGAGGAGAAGTACTCATCTGCAGAGGCATACTCATCATCTGACTCTTCTTTAGCCAAACAAACCTCAATCACATCAACTTCATGGTAATCATCCATTTGGTCTGTAACCTTGATAGTTCCATTATCCAATAACAACTGAACACCTTACCTTACAATTGAACATCCTCGGGAGTCCCGACAGCAAATTCGGAAAGATCCATACTGATGTTACACTTGGCCAGCCATGTGGCAGAAAGTAGCATGCAATTGTACAAGATCCTCATTCATATGTTCCACATCAAAGATTCTGAACTCTCTAGGAGATCCAGAAACCATTTTGATTTCCTCTTCATACACTGCACTAGGCCTGATTATATGGGTGAGACCCTCATCCATCATCTCCTGCAAGTCAGTCTTTATCTTGTCAAAGCCCTGTATGTTTGTACTGCAAATAGCACAACCAACATGGTCATGCGTATAATAGCTAAATTCATAGAGGTATGCATGCATTTTCACCAAATCTCCTCTAACCAATTTAATATCAAAAATCCGGAAGTCGCCTGGACAACCGGCCACCATGTTCACATCATTTGCACCTTCATGCTTTGGTAGAGGATTATCTTTCACATTTGGGCCCACATCCTTGAAAGATAAGATACCACACTTCACCAATTTCTATACTTCAGTTCTCAAAGGATAATAATTCTCAACATTGTGCCCTGGTGCTCCCTGATGAAAAACACAGGTTTAATCTGCCTTGTAATACCAAGGCAACAGTGATGGTATAGCGGGAGGTGGTCTGGTATGAACCAACTCCTTCTGAATTAACGCTAGGAGTAATTCTGTATAACTCATAAGGATACAGTCAAAACTCTCCCTTCTCTGATTATACCCTTGATTCCCCTGATGCGATGGTCTCTGATAAGCAACGTTGGTTGGAGCTTCACCAACAACTAGAGTAACTGAGGCGACTTGTTGATGACGCTAATAATTTCTTCTAGGAGGATTAACCCTCCTCTCTTGCATAACAGCGTTTGCATCTCCTTCCTTATTATTGGAAAACCCATAGGATGGCTTCTTCGCACTTCTGTAACTTTCACTTTTTGTTAGGCGACCCTCCCTTACAGCCTCTTCTAAGCGGATACCCATGCTTACCATTTCAGTAAAGTCACTTGGCGCACTTGCTACCATTCTTTCATAGTAGAAAGCACCTAGAGTTTTCAAGAAAATCTTAGTCATCTCCTTATCTTCCATGGGAGGAATCACTTGGGCGGCTACCTCACGCCATCTCTATGTATATTATTTGAAAGATTCCCTGTCCTTCTGGACTATGGCCCTGAGTTGATCTTGGTCAGGCGCCAAGTCCATGTTGTATTTGTATTTTCGGATAAATGCTTCTCCCAAGTCATTAAAAGTATGGATATTAACATTGTCCAAACTCATATACCACTTCAGCGCAGCACCAGTCAAACTATCCTGAAAAAGTGAATGAACAAACGTTGATCATCAGTATGGGTAGATATTCTTCTTACATACATCATAAGATGAGCACGAGGACAAGTGTTACCCTTGTACTTCTCGAATTTCGGGACCTTAAACTTTGCATATATCTTAACATTCGGGACCAAGCATAAATCATTCACATTATGCCTGAACAATTCTCTTCCCCTAAGGGCCTTCATCTCCCTTTGCATTTTGTCAAACTGCTCTTGAAAATCATCCATTTTATCATAGATACCCAAATATTCACTTGGTGGAGGAAAAGGACGACACATATCATCATTAACAACTGGAACCATATTCACCGAATGAGGTGCAGCAGGAGCAACATGCACCACAGGAGGTGCGGGAGTTACAATAGTCTAAAAAACTGGAGTATCTTGAGTACCAAGATTGAAACCTTCAGGCGCAAAGTTCTCTGGCATTCCCCAAGGACAGCCTTGAGGCATGCGATTATGAACAACAGTTGGAATGACAGACATAGGAACAATCGGAGCTTCAGTAGTAAACCTTGTTTGTTGAGGTTTAACACTCAATGGCTGATTCGGAGAAGCCACTAGAGATTCCATCAGAGCAGTAAGATTGTCCATGCTGGCCTTTAGAGCAGAAACTTCATCGCGCAACTCGCGATTCTCTAGTTCTAAGTGATCCATCTTTCTTCTGAAATTAGCTCGAGTCTTGTAGTGGTGAGACAGCTTGCTGAACGAAGTAAAGAAGCTTGGTAAAACACCTGGATATGCATACAAAGGCAAGAAATATGTGCAATATGATACATGATATGCAGTGCACGTGATTTATTTTTATTATTAATATTTCAAGGGACTTAAATATTTATAGACACATTGCAAATATCAAAGTAATAACACATTTGAAATACTGAAAAATTTAATTATAGTAACTTCAAAATGGATTACAAGTTTCAATAATCCCAAGTACAAGATGACAATAAAGTCTAAAACCCTAATAAGTAAAGCTGATGGAGATCACTCTATATGCTGGCGCTTCCCTGTAAGTCTGGCGATCTGCGCCTTCAACCTCTAGTTTTCTTCCACATATCTGGTGGCAACCTCCTTCCAATATCCTAAATTAGGAAGTGAACAACTAACATCTAACTGAGGCTTAGAGGAAAATAAATCCCCTTGCCTCTCCATCATCTCTACATCCCGACTCTCAAGAATCTTAATCAAGTCTTCTTTCTTCTCCAGGTCTACTCTATAGGAAATTTCTAAAGTTTGGCACTTATTCTTCCAAGCATCCTTTTCTTGTTGCATCCTAACCAAAGCAAGTTGTAGCTCTTCTACATCATCCAATAAGGGAAGAGTGGTCTTCAGAAACAAGTCAGGCATAAGTGTTTCCCTGGAATACGACATCTTCAACTAAATAGCTCTCTCTTGGACCCACTGAAGATAAGGCTCCAAAGAAACAACACTCCTAGGTCCCAAGTCTTTCCTACTCTTCCTATGAATGTGACGCCAGGCCTTCACAATCGGTTCCCTAGCTTCCTTATGGTCTTCTCCCTCCTTCAGAAAGAAACTACTCAAATGAATACTATTTGGTTTATCCCTCATCAGATAACGAAGCTATCGTCATGCAAGAACAGAGTTATAGTTAATTCCTCCCTTTGTACCAAGAAGAGGTACATTGGGGAAACTACTACAACTGTTGATAATCTCTATATCCTCGTAAGCTCGATGATACCACTCAATATCCGAGTGAGTAAGTGCCATGATCTTAGAAGCCCAACAGGGTTCCTTCCTGACATCCCAGAAAGCATCAGACTGAGGCATATGAGAAATGAACCACCAATACAACAGAGGCGTGCAACAGACAATCATCCCCCATGATAAGAATTCCAAAGATGAATATAGTAATAATCATCACCCAACAATGTAGGAACTGGGTTTCCAAACATGATGATCCTGATAACATTAATGTCAACAAACATGTCCACATTAGGAAATAAGAACAACCTGTAAGCAAGTAGAGCAAAGATGGACTCAAAAGCGATTGTATTCTTCATCCTGGAAAAGTAACGAGTTTTCTCCAATAAGAACTGAGATGGTAATCCTCTAATCCCTCTTTTAGTATTCATATGGGCTTCAACCTCAGATTTCCCCAGATGGATCAAAGCAGCAATCTCGTGTGGTTTTGGCTCACCCTCCAAGCCAGTAAAAGGAACACGATCGGAAATAGGTAAATCCACCACATAAGAATACTCCTCTAGTGTAGGCATCAACTGATAGTCAGGGAAAGTAAAGCAATGATACATCGGATCATAGAACTGGACCAAGGTCGAGAGACTACCCTGCTTCATCCTAAGCTTCATGAGAGAAATGATGGATCCATACGTCTTCCAAAAATTTGCAGAACACTCGATCTCAGGAATTAGACTGATCAACTTATCTATCTTGGGATCTTTGAAACTGTATTTTCCGGTCTTTCTTTTTCCAGAATACATGGTCTAAAGGTACGTGAGATATTCACAAATGGTCAACTTTCAAGTCCCTTGAAATAAAATTTCTTCAAAAGATGTTTAAGAATGCATGGATGCATGATGTAACAATCACACACAAGGTCACACACATAGGGTTCATTGGTTCAACGTCACGAGCATGAGGTCGAAGGTACATCCTTCCTTCGGATATTACCAACTTCTCGATTAACTCGGTAATTAGTAATATTCTCAAGAAAAACTCGTCCGAGCGTAGTATCGCGTGACAACTATTTCCGGATTACTATGTCATAGCTTCAGTACTACACCTAAAAGGCCAAGATGGGTTAGGTATTCTATGGTCCTCAGCTTCAGCGGGCTCCCTGGTCGAAAGCAACATATCTTCCTAATTACTCGGTAAACGATACTACAGTCAAAGGGGCCGATAATACTGAATCACACTATGTTTGACTCGAATATGACATGTTTTCCTTAGTTTTATTATTGTTTTTCTAGTATTATGCCCTTGTATCGTTTGTTTTCAGGTCACATGTCCTTTCAGAGCCTTCAGAGAAGAAACGAGCAAAAACGCCATAAAAATAGGGTTTTTCCAAGAAAATACATACATGGCATCCAGCTCCGCGCCGGCTACAGGGAACGCGCTGACATGGCACACTTTCACCCAGGGGCCAACTGCCATGTTCCCATTATCTCTCCATTTTCACTCACCGCGCCCGCAGGGAGGATGGCCGCGCCCGAGGCCTTCACAAACCATTTCCCGCTCAGAAGGAGTTAAGGGGCATGCTCGTCTTTGCATAATTCCAGAATCTTCTATAAATAGCAAGTTCATTTCATTTTTGTTTTCATCCAAACTTAGGTGCAAACTTAGATCCAGACAAGTTACTGCTTAGGCATATATTACTACTTTGTAAAGTGATAATCTTCTCACATCGGGAAGTTGTCACACTTGAGTGTGCGAGATTGTATTCAAGTTTGGAGCACTTTGGTTGAAGTTTATCATACTATCTTTTACATTTCCACGACTTGTATCAGATTCAAGCCTCCGATTGGAGCAAGGTTCTAATTTAATTGCTTTCATTTATTTTATGCTCTTACCATAGTCTACACATTTTATAGACTCTAAATGCTCTTACCATAGTCTACACGTTTTATAGACTCTAAATGCTCTTACCATAGCCTACACGTTTTATAGACTTTAAATGCTCTTACCATAGTCTACACATTTTATAGACTTTAAATGCTCTTACCATAGTCTACATATTTTATAGACTTTAAATGCTCTTACAATAGTCTACACGTTTTATAGACTTTAAACGCTCTTATCATAGTCTACTTGTTTTATAGACTTTAAATTCTTACCACGTCTAGCTAAATTTATTAGGGTTAGAATGTAAGGATCGAATCATAACTATGTTCTGTATGCCATACTAATAGAAATATCTTTGGAATGTTTTAGCTTTTTAATACTGGTTTAAATGTGTTTAAAAGTTTATGGGTAAGATCGAAAGCCGTCCATACTCGAGATTAAGCCAGATTAGTTCTTGACCAAACGAAAAGAGCGAAAGCAGTTCGTTTGGTTAGGTAGGATTACTTGATATAATTTTAGAAAACGATTTTGAAACTATTTGCGGACGCGTTTGTGGAATTAAAATCTGATTCTTGGTCAAAAGCCAAGGATCTCTTTAAGTTAAGTTTTCCAAATTAAAACACTTTTTCACTAAGTAAAAATAACTTGTTTCTTAAAAATAGGTTTACTCCTTTAACGCGTTAGGCACCGTTTATAAGTGACAATAAAGGAATTTAATTTAAAGAGTAAACTCGGTTCTTAGTATGCGAAAGCTACAAGTTCCTGTTAAACAGTTCTTTGCTATAAATTGAAAATATTTCCCAAAAGTAAATACTATACATGCATGCTAGGACAATGTCTGATCTCGTGATTTACATTCGATCCCGTTTGTTTTATCTTTTTAATTTTATTCGCTTTTATTTCCCTGTATTGAACTCAATCCCTTATTGATCTGCCTTAGATAAACACCTTAAAAATAGAGTCGATAGATTGAAAATTGGTCTTTGTGGTTCGATAATCTTATATATTACTTCGATAGGTTGTGCACTTGCAGTTATAATTTAGATTATACAGTAAAAGCCCATCAAGTTTTTGGCGCCATTGCCGGGGACCAACTTTACCAAATTCCGTACCCTTTTTGTTATCCCGTTTAGACTAAGGCCACTTATTTAGCCGGTTGATGCGTAGAAATCGTAGCACCGGTAACCTAATAGATCCTTTAGTAGAACCTGAACGTTTCACTCGAGCCCGTCTCTTTATACGAAAGTTAAAGAAAGCTATGGCCGAGGACCGTAATCAAAGACCGCTTAAGGAATTTTCCCAACCATCTAACGAGGAACCTAGTTCTAGTATAGTAAATCCAGCTATAACAACTAAAACCCTCGCTATTACAATTAGTTCAACAAAACCAATTCTCCGGTCTCGCTACGGAGAACCTGAATCAACACTTGAAGGCATTTATCCAATTAGCCGACACCCTCAAAGAAAATGGTGCCACATCTGAAGCAATACGCCTAAGATTGTTTCCATTCTCTCTAAGAGGAAAAGCTCACAATTGGTTAGATTCCATCCCCGCCAATTCGATAACAACTTGGGAGGACCTTAGAAGAGTGTTCCTTGCCAGGTATTTTCCCCCTAGCAAAACCGCTATTCTTAGAAACCTGATCACTAGATTCACCCAAAACCAGGGAGAATCTCTATTTGAAGCTTGGGAAAGATATAAAGACCTTTTAAGAGCTTGTCCACACCATGGCCTAGAGAAATGGTTGATCATTCACACCTTCTATAATGGACTCCATTATAATACCAAAATGTCTATCGACGCTGCCGCAGGTGGTGCACTGATGAACAAACCTTACCCTGAAGCTTGTGCCCTGATCGAAGATATGGCCCAAAACCATTACCAATAGGGGGCAGAACGAGCGACAGTGGAGAAGAAGGAGACCCAAGGAGGGGTGCATGAGATAAGTAGCATGGACATGATGCAAGCTAAAATGGACGCCCTAGCCTTAAAAGTAGATAACATATCCCAAAACCCTACCACAGTAGTTGCACTCCATTCGGAATGCGAACTCTGTGGAACCCAAGGGCATCCACCTTCAGATTGTTACCTGTTAAATGAGTCTAGCTCAGAACAAGCCAATTACACCCAAGGAAACCCGTTCTCGAACACCTATAACCCTGGATGGAGGAATCACCCAAATTTTTCCTATAAGAACAAAAATCCAATCCAACATCCTGGAACACCTAGACCGCAAGGTTTTCAACCTCAAAAATCAAACCAACCTATGCAAGCTGGGCCACCAAGACCAAATCTTATGGAAACCCTAGATACTTTTATCACAACCCAGACTCAGCAAAACAAAGAATTTATGAACCAGAGCACCCATACAAACGAACTAGTGACACAACTAGCAACTAAGTTTGACCAAATGATGACCCATCATAAGATGCTCGAGACTCAGATCTCGCAAGTGGTTCAATCGCAAGCCACGCAAACCACACCTGGAGGACAATTCCCTGGACAAACTCAACGTAATCCTAAAGGACAAGAAAATGCTATCATTCTAAGAAGTGGAACCGCTTACGATGGACCGAAACTTCCAATGATGAGTATACCCGAAAAACCAATAAAATATAGCATACCTGAGAACCAAGTAGAGAAACCAGAGGAACCAAGAACCCAACAGAACCAGGTGGAAGAATAGAACGATAAAACTTATACACCACCACCACCCTATAAACCTCCAATACCATACCCACAAAGACTTAAACAAACCAAGATAGAAAGCCAATACCAAAAATTCATCAAAGTAATAGATAAACTCGATGTAGAGATTCCCTTTACCGAAGTGATTACCCAAATACCATCATATGCTAAATTCTTAAAAGACATCCTGTCAAACAAACGCAGACTCGACGATCCTAAACCCCTAGAATGTCATTCCATCTCTAAAAATAAACTTGCAAAAAAGGACAAAGATCCTGGAAGTTTTTCTATTCCTTGCATCCTAGGAAATCATATGATCGACAAAGCTTTCTTAGACCTAGGAGCAAGTGTAAGCTTAATGCCTTTGGCAGTCTGCAAGAAGTTAAACTTAGGAGAACTACCACCAACCAAAATGTCTTTACAACTAGCTGATATATTTGTCAAGTACCCCACAGGGATATTAGAGGATATACCAGTTAGAATAGGTCAATTTTATATCCCAACCGATTTCGTGGTAATGGATATTAAAGAAGATGACGAAATCCTGATTCTCTTAGGAAGACCATTCTTGTCAACTGCCGGAGCTATAATCGACGTTAAGAAAGGAAAACTTACCTTAGAAGTAGGAGATTATAAGTTTTTGTTTGTTGGCATTATTTTTTGGTAAAACCAGATTTGCAAATGTCATGACTGATGTCATAACATTCTGGGATAAAGGTAAATTCTGCAGAAGGAATGTTCTACAGGAACTACTCAGTGTGAGTAAATATCATGATGATTAAGCTATGATCATATATACTGAATTCTACAAAAATTAGTGATCAAGATACATGATGTCATAACCAATGTTAAGACATCCTGTACTGATCAAGTTGTTGTGCAGATTTATTATTCCTGAGAATTTTCAGGAATCTGGTGTGCTACTCTGAGTTGAAGTATATTGTCTAGATCAGATGCTCACGTGGACATTAGGTTAACCTTGATTAACCCTAATCTGTTATGATGAAAGCCCAAGACCAAGTCTTTAGGTTAACTTTGGTTAACCCTAGCTATTTTTATGGAAGCCCTAAATGAAGAATAGTCTGCTTATATATTTCTCATGAAGCCTAATGGTGAGCAGCGCTTTTCACAGAAGATCAATAAGGCATTGTATAGTTGTAACTACTGTGAGCCAAGCAATTATCGTTTTGACAAGTGACTTGGAGTAGGATTTGGTCATAAGGGTTGTTTATCGCTCAAAGCTTTGAAGCACGAGTGTTGTGTCTATTGATTAAAGCTTTGAAGCAAAATCAAGCGTGTGTATTGAAGAATGTCTTCATAATCTCATTAATCAATAGATTAGTATCACTGTTGTGATTGAGGGGGAGTGAGTAGGAACTCAGGTTTAAGTAGGACTTAGATTGAATTTGCATTGGGTAGGTCTTAAGTGAAGGAGATAAACTGGTTGGTTTATTCCTAAATTAATACCTCTTATAGTGAATTTCCTCCCTGGCTTGGTAGCCCCCAGAGTAGGTGTTGTTATACACTAAACTGGGTTAACAATTGATTGTGTTCTTTACTGTCTTTTAAATTACTGTTTGGTGTGTGTACAATTTGTCAGATACAGTGTCATAACATTCACTGTGACATTAAGTATCTGTTGCCAGAATTTCAATTGGCATCAGAGCAGGCACCCTGCCTGTCTTTCTGGGTGAGATCTAGGGATATTATTTTCTGGCGCTATGGACAAGGAAGGAGGATTTGGAAACAGACCACCTATTCTGGATGGATCAAATTATGACTACTGGAAACCTCGTATGATTGCCTTCTTGAAGTCACTGGACAAAAAGGCTTGGAGAGCTGCTGACAAAGGATGGAACCATCCCACCATAACTGGGAAAGATGGGACAACTAGTCTAAAACCTGAGGAAGAATGGAGCAAAGAATAAGATGAGTTAGCCCTAGGTAACTCTAAAGCATTAAATTCCTTGTTCAATGGAATTGATAGAAACATATTCAGACTAGTACATCAATGTGAACTGGCCAAGGATGTTTGGGACACTCTCAAAACCACCCATGAGGGTACATCCAAAGTAAAAATGTCAAGACTTCAAATGCTCACTACCAAATTTGAGAATCTAAGGATGATGGAAGATGAGACCATCCATGAGTTTCACATGAACATCTTGGAAATTGCCAACACCTCAGGAGCATTGGGAGAAAAGATGTCAAAAGAAAAGCTGGTGAGAAAGATTCTCAGATCCTTGCCTAAAAGGTTTGCAATGAAAGTGACTGCTATAGAGGAAGCTCGGGATATCTGCAACTTAAAGGTTGATGAACTCATTGGGCCACTTCAGACTTTTGAGATGGGGATCAGTGACAATGGTGACAAGAAAAACAAGAGCATAGCCCTTGTATCCAATACTTAAGATGAAATAAAGGAGAGTGATGAAGATAATATTTCAGAAGCTATAGCTATGCTTGGAAGGCAGTTCAACAAACTCATCAAGATAATGGACCCAAAGTCAAGTTCAAGTGTCAAGAACATTTCCTCTGACATTATCAGATCCTATGACTCCAGCAGAAGAACTAAGTCTGAAGAAAAGGGAAATCAAAGCAGAGGAATCCAATGCCATGGATGTGAAGGATATGGGCATATTCGAGCTGAATGTCCTACCTTTCTTAAGAAACAAAAGAAAGGAATGTCTGTTACTTGGTCTGATTGTGACTCAGAAAGTAACTCTGAAGAAGAATCTGCTAAACTAGTTACTAAACTATCTGGTATTTGTAACTCTAATAATGATTCTAGTGATGAGGAAGTGACATTTGAAGAACTTGCTGACTCCTACAAGAAGCTATGTATCAGAAGTGCTGAAGTCTGTCAGCAAAATGAGAAATAGAAAAAGCTCATAGTGAAGTTGGAGGCTGAGAAGAAGGCAGACACTACTACTATAAGCCATCTCGAAGGTGAAGTTCAAATGCTGAACTCCAAACTTGATCAGATGACTATGTCTGTGAAGATGTTAACAAATGGAACTGACAAGTTGGAAGAAATCCTTCAGGCTGGACAAAATGCAGGAAACATGTCTGGTCTAGGATTTGGGGCTGCAAAGAAATCTGATGTTGACAAGAAGAAGACCAGGCCTGATAAACAAATGTCAAAGCAGATGTCACAACATAAGACTCAACATAAAGAACAGAGAAATATGAAGAAAAAGTATCAAAGATGGAGATGTCATCATTGCTGAAGGTTTGGTCACATAAAGCCATTCTGCTTCAGATTATATGGATATCCTAATCATACCCCATATGTCAAACCTAAGACTAACAAGGCACCATATACTCAACAGTGGAAGAAAAAGATTGCAGCCATGATAGCTCACACCTCCCTTAGAGTTTCTGCCAAGGAAGACTGGTACTTTGACAGTGGATGCTCTAAACACATGACTGGAATCAAGAATCTGCTAAATGATGTCAAACCTCATACTACTAGTTATGTCACTTTTGGAGATGGTGCTAGAGGAGAAATAAAAGGAGTTGGAAACTTGGACTTCCCTGGAGTTCCAAACCTAAATGAAGTGTTGCTGGTAAATGGTTTGACTGCTAATCTCATAAGTATCAGTCAATTATGTGATCTAGGATTCAAGGTCAACTTCACCAAGTCTGAATGTCTTGTAACTAATGAAAAACAAGAAGTTGTAATAAGAGGAGTCAGATCAAAAGACAACTGTTACTTATGGGAGTCTGAGAACACTAACTACTCCTTTGTGTGCTCTATAGCCAAAGAAGAAAAGGAAGTGAAACTGTGGCACCAAAAACTTGGTCATTTACACCTTAGAGGGATGAAAAAGATCATATCCATGGAGGCTGTCAGAGGGATTCCAAGGCTTCAGAGTGATGAAGGGAGAGTCTGTGGTGAATGTCAGGTTGGAAAGCAAACTAGAATGTCACATCCAAAGACAAGATATCTGACCACCTCTAAGGTGCTAGAACTTCTACATATGGATCTAATGGGTCCCATGCAGGTTGAAATTCTTGGTGGAAAGAGATATGCCTATGTTGTTGTGGATGATTTTTCCAGATTCACCTGGATAAACTTCATTAGGGACAATTCTGATGTATTTGATGTATTTAAGGAATTGTGAAAAAGAATTCAAAGAGAAAAAGAAGGATGCATTGTCAGAATCAGAAGTGATCATGGTAAGGAATTTGAAAATAGTAAGTTTGATGAGTTCTATTCCTCAGAAGGAATCAATCATGAGTTCTCTTCACCTATAACTCCTCAACAAAATGGAGTTATGGAAAGGAAAAACAGGACTATACAGGAATCTTCCAGAGCAATGATACATGCCAAAAAGCTTCTTATTCATTTTTGGGCTGAAGCTATGAATACAACTTGTTATGACCATAACAGGGTCACCTTGAGAAAGGGAACATCATCCACTCTTTATGAACTATGGAAAGGAAGAAAACCTACAGTGAAGTACTTCCATGTCTTTGGGGGCAAATGCTATATTCTGACAGATCGTGAACAAAGGAGAAAGATGGACCCTAAAAGTGATGAAGGAATATTCCTAGGATACTCTACCAACAGCAGAGCATATAGGGTGTTCAATTCCAAAACCAATGTTATGATGGAGTCTATAAAAGTCATAGTTGATTATCACCATGAGGAAACAAATATCCCATATGATGTTGAGACATTATTTGAGACTTCAACACAAGTGTCTAAAAAGGATGATGTGCCTAATCCTACAGAGTCTGAATCAAAGGAAGGTAACAAAGATCCTTCCATCATAATTCAGAAAGATCATCCTAAGGAACTCATCATAGGAGATCCTAACACTAGAGTCACTACAAGATCTATAGAAAGCATCACAAACTGTTGCTTTGTGTCTAAGATTGAACCAAAAAAATGTTAAAGAGGCTTTGACTGATGAATACTGGATTGGAGCAATGCAAGATGAATTGAACCAGTTCAAGAAACATGAAGTATGGGAGTTAGTTCCTAGACCAGAAGGAACAAACATCATTGGCACAAAGTGGATCTACAAGAACAAGTTAGATGTTGAAGGAGTTGTCACCAGGAATAAGGCAAGGCTTGTTTCTCAAGGATACACTCAAGTTGAAGGGGTTGATTTTGATGAGACTTTTGCTCCTGTAGCCAGACTGGAATCAATCAGACTCCTATTGGGAGTTGCTTGTCTCCTTAAGTTCAAGCTGTTTCAGATGGATGTGAAGAGTGCCTTCCTAAACGAGTACTTAAATGAGGAAGTGTATGTGGAATAGCCTAAAGGATTTGTGGATCCAAATTGTCCTGATCATGTCTACAAATTGAGAAAAGCACTATATGGTCTGAAACAAGCTCCTAGAGCTTGGTATGACAGGTTGACAAAGGTCCTCACTAACAAAGGATACAGAAAAGAAGGTTTGGATAAAACTCTATTTGTCAAGAATGAAGGAGGAAAGATAATGGTAGCTCAAATTTATGTTGATGAAATAGTGTTTGGAGGAATGTCAGATAAAATGGTTAAACATTTTGCTAACCAAATGCAAGCTAAATTTGAAATGAGCCTCATGGGAGAATTGACCTACTTTCTTAGACTGCAAGTCACACAGATGGAAGACTCAATTTTTCTGTCTCAAATAAAGTATGCAAAGAATATTGTCAAGAAGTTTAGAATGGAGAATGCCAGTCATAAAAGGACTCCTGCACCTACTCATTTAAAGTTGTCCAACGACACAAGTGGGGCAAATGTGGATCAAAGCTTGTACAGAAGCATGATAGGAAGTCTGCTATACTTAACAGCCAGCAGATCTGACATTGCCTTTGCAGTTGTAGTATGTGCAAGATACCAGGCTGAACCCAAAGTAAGTCACATCAACCAGGTGAAAAGAATTCTGAAGTATGTAAGTGGAACTTACAATTATGGCATGTTGTACTCTCATGGATGTAAACTAATTCTGTTTGGTTATTGTGATGCTGATTAGGCTGGTAGTGCTGATGATAGAAAGAGCACCTCTGGAGGATGCTTCTTTTTGGGAAATAATCTTGTCTCTTGGTTCAGCAAGAAACAAAACTGTGTGTCTCTATCTACTGCTGAAGCTGAATACATATCAGCTGGTAGCAGCTGTTCTCAAATGATCTGGATGAAACATATGCTGACTGAGTATAATGTCACACAAGATGTCATGACATTGTACTGTGACAATTTGAGTACTATTAATATATCCAAGAATCCTATACAGCACATCAGGACTAAGCATACTGACATTATACATCACTTCATCAGAGATCTTGTGGAGGAAAAGGTG
The DNA here is from genome assembly GCA_948472305.1 of Vicia faba. Taxonomy (NCBI): domain Eukaryota; kingdom Viridiplantae; phylum Streptophyta; class Magnoliopsida; order Fabales; family Fabaceae; genus Vicia; species Vicia faba. The sequence goes on along the minus strand of OX451737.1, from coordinate 1,364,847,720 downwards.
ATTAAGCTGGAACATGTTGCCACTGAACTACAACTGGCTGACATTTTTGCCAAGGCACTTGATGCTAGTCAGTTTGAGAATTTAAGGGGCAAGCTGGGTATTTGCTAATATGAAGAGAGGAAGCAATTAATTTTGCTTAATACAAGGGATGAAAGAGATATTTTAATCAAGTCTATTCTGATTGGGCTAATCATTTGTTTCCCTCTTTCTTTCCAAAAGTTTAAGAAGAGGAATAGACATACTTATATCTCCCTCTTCTCATTTTTCTGTAACATTCTCCATTCCCTCAAAAGAAGATTTCACACACGCTGTCACTTATTTTCTCAATCTCTCAAGATGTCTCAACAATCTGTGTCATCATCTTCATCAAAGGAAACTGCATCTTCCTCACCCACTGACACCGAACCTAGGGCAATCGTAAACTGCATAGATGCTGATGTTCTTGAGATAACTCCACTTCGTGAAATGGCAGCTGATCTTACTAAGGTCAAGAAGCTGCGAACCAGACATGCAAGAAGATCACAAGCTTCTCCATCTGGTAAATCTTCTCAACCATCATCTTCTGTTCCTCCAAAGATAACTAATAGGGAAGGTTCTGCTTATGTTCATCAAGCTATTGCCAGACTAGTCACTAGGATTCTTAATGAGAATCACTCTTCTCCTGGCATATTTGTACGATTGAACCAAGAAACTGCTAGCCCTAATGTAGAAAGGGATCCCAATGTCACTCAGAATGTTGAGACACCTGATGACAACATTGAGAAATCTCCAAAAAAACCTGATGATCACCAGACCCCTACTGACAAGGCTGTTGAACCTCCTGTCATTGATGTTGATGAAGAATTCTCTGACAATGATTTAATTGCCAATATCAACCCTAGAATAGCTAGAAGGATGATGAGTAGAAAAGAGAAGCAGAATGATGCCCAAAGCCCCTCCAAAGAGAAGGGTACTGAAGTTGTTCATGAGAAGGCGAGGCCTGAAAACAAGGCTGAGAAGGATCAAAAAGCTGGAACTTCGAAAGGGAAGGGTAAGGTAAAACCTATGGTATCTGTTGGTAGTCTCTCAAAACCCTTGAGACAACCTATAGCCAAGAAAAGAAAGGCTCCTGAACCCTCTGAATCTGATGAGGAATCAAACTTTGATTTTGATGTTGAGAGCAATGTTCCAGACATTCCTCTCAGGAAGAAACCCTCTTCTAGCAAACTGCCTAAGGTTCTTGAAGTTTCCATTGACAACATCTCCTTTCACCATCCAGAAAATGCAAGCAGGTGGAAGTATGTGTTTCTGAAAAGGATTGCCTTGGAGAGGGAGCTAAACAGAAGTGCTATTGAGTGTAAGGAAGTCATGGATCTAACCAAAGTTGCTGGCCTGATGAAAACAGTGGTCAAGTTTTCCAACTGCTATGAGATTCTTGTCAAAGAATTCATAGTAAATTTTTCTGGTGGTTGTGTTGATGGAAAGTCAGCTAATTTTAAGAGTGTTTATGTGAGAGGAAGGAAGGTAAATTTCTCTCCTACTATGATAAACAAATACCTAGGAAGGCCTGATGATGCTCAACTTGAGCTTGAAGTTACTAACAACCAGGTTTGTCAAACCATCACTGCCAAGCAAGTCAAGCATTGGCCCTTGAAAAGGAAGCTAATTGCAAGCAAGCTGAGTATGAAGTTTGCCATACTACACAAAATTGGTGCAGCTAACTGGGTTCCCACCAACCACAAATCCACCATTTCCACAGGTTTGGGAAGATTTATCTATGTTGTTGGAACCAGAACAAACTTTTATTATGGCAACTACATCTTTGATCAAACATTGAAACATGCTGAGAGTTGTGCTATTAAAGGCCCTATTGGTTTTCCCTCTCTCCTGTGAGGTATAATCATTGATCAGTATCAAGATATCCTGGTTGAAAAAGACTTTGTGTGCAAAAGAGCCCCTGCACTTGGTTTTCACTATAAGTTGTTTCAGGGAACACATGTCCCTGACATTGTTATGACATCTGCTGAGACATCAAAAGTCAAAGCTCATTCCAAGAAAGCAGATGTTATCGCTGTTCTAAAAGAAACCTGCAGAGAGCTTGATGTAAGAAAAAGGACTCTTGAAGAGTTGATTGCTAGTCTGGAACAGGAGGAGAATGAAGAATAAATGAGGGAAGAGGATACTGATGAAGAACAGCATGATGGTTCTGCAAGAAGCTCACCAGAAAATGCTGCTGAAAATAGTGCTTCCTCGGAGGATGACAGTACCTGAAAGTCTGTGTTTGCTGAGTTGAAAAGATTGATGCTGGAACCTGTTGCTGCTATTTGATATCTTCTCTCTGTTTTTTTTTTGTATTTTGAATTTCCTTTTGGATGACTTTATAACTTAAAGTACTAGTACCTTTGGCCTCTTTATGGCTAAAAAGGGGGAGAAGAAATTATTGTAATTTTGGTAGAATTAGATATTGGTAGCTGTTATTAAAAAATTCTGCTGCTTTCTAATCTCTGATTGTTTAGGGGTTTTAGCCAAAAATTTGCCAAAGGGGGAGTTTGTAAGTGTTTGTTTGTTGGCATTATTTTTTGGTAAAACCAGATTTGCGAATGTCATGACTGATGTCATAACATTCTGGGATAAAGGTAAATTCTGCAGAAGGAATGTTCTACAGGAACTACTCAGTATGAGTAAATATCATGATGATTAAGCTATGATCATATATACTGAATTCTACCAAAATCAGTGAGCAAGATACATGATGTCATAACCAATGTTAAGATATCCTGTACTGATCAAGTTGTTCTGCAGATTTATTATTCCTGAGAATTTTCAGGAATCTGGTGTGCTACTCTGAGTTGAAGTATATTGTTAAGATCAGATGCTCACGTGGACATTAGGTTAACCTTGCTTAACCCTAATTTGTTATGATGAAAGCCCAAGACCAAGTCTTTAGGTTAACTTTGGTTAACCCTAGCTATTTTTATGGAAGCCCTAAATGAAGAATAGTCTGCTTATATATTTCTCATGAAGCTTAATGGTGAGCATCGCTTTTCACAGAAGATCAATAAAGCATTGTATAGTTGTAACTACTGTGAGCCAAGCAATTATCATTTTGATAAGTGACTTGGAGTAGGATTTGGTTGTAAGGGTTGTTTATCACTCAAAGCTTTGAAGCACGAGTGTTGTGTCTCTTGATTAAAGCTTTGAAGCAAAATCAAGCATGTGTATTGAAGAATGTCTTCATAATCTCATTAATCAATAGATTAGTATCACTGCTGTGATTAAGGGGGAGTGATTAGGAACTCAGGTTTAAGTAGGACTTAGATTGAAGTTGCATTGGGTAGGTCTTAAGTGAAGGAGATAAACTGGTTGGTTTATTCCTAAATTAATACCTCTTATAGTGAATTTCCTCCCTAGCTTGGTAGCCCCCAGAGTAGGTTTTGTTATACACTGAACTGGGTTAACAATTGATTGTGTTCTTTACTGTCTTTTAAATTATTGTTTGGTGTGTGTACAATTTGTCAGATACGGTGTCATTACATTCACTATGACATTAAGTATCTGTTGCCAGAATTTCAGAGATGAAAAGGTATAATTTATCCTCTCTAAATTCCTTATGGCACCTGTGATAGGAGATGCATGTTATGCAATCGACATCATTGATGAATGCGTAAACGAACTTGAGCAAGATGAACCCTTAATTAAACTACCACCAACACCCATTCTAGAGGATGATGGATATAAAGAACCTTACATTGATAACAACCTCTTTGAATGTTTAGCTCTTACACCCGATCCTATGCCTTGTCTTAAAAAGCCATCTCTAGAACTCAAAGAACTACCCAAGAATCTAAGATATGAGTTTTTGGACGAAGAGATGAATCGCCCAGTTATAATTAATGCCACTCTAGGCCAAAATGAAACAAATCAACTCTTAGATACCTTGCGAAGATACCCTTCAGCATTAGGATATAAAATCTCTGACTTGAAAGGGATAAGCCCGTCCGTATGCATGCATCGGATCATGCTAGAAGAAAATTCAAAACCCTCTAGAGAGCATCAGAGAAGATTAAATCCTATTATGAGTGATGTAGTTAAGAAAGAAGTTCTTAAGTTACTGGAAGCTGGTATAATATATCAGATATCAGATAGTGAGTGGGTAAGTCATGTACATGTGGTGCCGAAGAAAGGAGGCATCACGGTTGTTGAAAATGATAAGGGAGACAAAGTAGCAAAACGAACAGAAGGAGGATGGCGTATGTGCATCGATTACAGAAAGGTGAATAAGGTGACTAGGAAAGATCATTTCCCACTTCCATTTATAGATTAGATGCTCAAACGTCTAGCGAGGCATTCGTATTTCTGTTATCTAGATGGATATTCCAGATTTTTCCAAATCCCTATTCATCCAGAGGACCAAGAAAAAACTACATTCACCTGTCCTTATGGAACGTTTGCCTATAGGCGGATGCCCTTTGGACTCTGTAATGCACCTTCCACCTTCCAACATTGTATGATGTCCATTTTCGCGGACTATCTCGACGGAATTATGGAAGTATTCATGGATGATTTTTCTGTATGTGGATTCGATTTCAAAAATTGTCTCTCGAACCTTGAGAAAATATTAGAAAGATGTGTGGAAGTGAACCTTGTGTTGAATTGGGAGAAGTGTCACTTTATGGTCAACGAAGGAATATTTTTAGGGCATATCATCTCCGAGAGAGGGATAGAAGTTGACAAAGCCAAAATAGAAGTTATAAAGAACCTCAACCCACCTAAAACTGTTAGGGAAGTACGAAGTTTTCTAGGGCATGTTGGATTCTACCGACGCTTTATAAAAGACTTTTCCAAAATAACAAAACCCTTAACTAACCTTCTTATGAAAGATGCTGAATTTGACTTTAATGAGAAGTGTCTTAAAGCCTTCAACATTCTAAAACAAGCACTGATTTCAGCTCCTGTCATTCAACCCCCTGACTGGGAGCAACCATTTGAAATCATGTGCGATGCTAGTGACTATGCAGTTGGGGTTGTCTTAGGGCAAAGAAAAGACAAGAAATTACATGTCATGTACTATGCCAGTAGAACCCTAGATACCGCCCAACTTAACTACACAACTACAGAGAAGGAATTGCTAGTTATAGTATTCTCAATCGATAAGTTCTGATCTTATTTAATAGGAGCTAAGATTGTAGTTTATACTGATCACGCAGCAATCCGATATCTGTTAAACAAAAAAGACGATAAGCCGAGATTGCTCAGGTGGATTCTCTTACTACAAGAATTTGACTTAGACATTAAGGATAAGAGAGGTACTGAGAATTTAGTTTCCGATCATCTATCTAGGCTAGAACATTTGAAACCAGATCTAATACCAATAAACGATCACTTCACTTACGATAAACCGATAGCTAAGATAAACACAATGAGCAAGGATTACTCTGAAACCTATAAAGTTCCTTGGTACGCAGACATTGTGAACTATCTAGCTGCTGACATCATACCCCCAGACTTAAGTTTTCAACAAAAGAAAAAGTTCTTCAATGACATCAAAAGCTTTTATTGGGACGAACCACTCTTGTTCAAAATAGGAATAGACAACATCTTTAGACGATGTGTTGCAGAGGAGGAAGTGGAAAGTGTCATCAAACATTGTCATGCTGCGCCTTATGGTGGACACGCAAGCACATCAAAGACATGTTCCAAAATCTTTCAAGCAGGCCTTTACTGGCCAACTTTATGACGAGATGTCCACACTTACATCACCAAGTGTGACCAGTGTCAATGCACTAGGAACATTTCAAGGCGTGACGAAATGCCATTAAGAAATATTCAAGAGGTAGAACTCTTTGACGTATGGGGTATAGATTTCATGGGCCCTTTTCTATCATCAATGGGAAATAAATATATTCTTCTGGCAGTTGACTATGTGTCCAAGTGGATAGAAGCAATAGGGGAACCCACAAACGACACGAGAGTAGTGATCAAATTGTTCAAGAACATCATATTCCCTAGATTCGGAACACCCCGTCTAGTCATAAGTGATGGAGGATCGCACTTTATATCCAAGATATTCAACAAACTTTTAAAAAAATACGGAGTCAAACATAGAGTAGCAACACCATATCACCCTCAAACCAGTGGCCAAATGGAGGTATCAAATAGGGAAATCAAGCAAATCCTAGAAAAAACCGTGTCAATATCCAGAAAGGATTGGTCCGGAAAGCTGAAAGATGCACTTTGGGCCTATAAAATAGCTTACAAAACCCCTATTGGAACTACCCCATATCAATTGGTCTATGGAAAATCCTGCCACTTACCTTTCGAGTTAGAACACAAAGCATATTGGGCTATAAAATCCTTGAATTTAGACTACCTAAAAGCTGGAGAGAAACGGATTCTGGACATTCATGATTTAGAAGAACTCCGCCTAAATGCTTATGAGAATGCCATCATCTATAAAGAAAGAACAAAGATATGGCACGATAAGAAAATTAATAAGAAAGAATTCAATGTAGGCGATCCTGTTCTTCTGTTTAATTCCAGATTACGACTTTTTCCTGTCAAGCTACGTTCAAGATGGACAGGTCCATTCGTGGTATCAAAAGTGTTAGTATCAGGAGCTGTAGAAATCAAGAATAACTCAAGCGCTCCTTTCGTGGTAAATGGAAAACGACTGAAGTTGTATATAGGAGGTGACCTACCTAACGAATACTCTAATCAGACTCTGATAGACCCACCAATCCCAACTTGAAAAGTGAGATCTTATCGTCAAGCTAAGGACGTTAAACAAGTGTTGCGTGGGAGGCAACCCACGGTTTTTTTTCTTTCTTTATTTATTTTAATTTTAAATTTTCTTTTACGTAATTAAAATTGTAATTTTGAACTGACTCATCTACCTTTTTCAAGACCAAGTGCTCTTATATCACCTTTTTCAGATGGATTTCATTGATGGACTCGATGTAATCTTCAGAGACGACGCTCAGCGGGAGCGATTTTCTACACTGTCTACTTGACCGATGCTTCCGACTAGATACCATGATTCTGCTTGCATGGATGCACTTGGCATTTAGGCCAGTGTCCATCATTTGTGCCATCAGGTCATTTGGGATGCATATTTTGATGAGATCCACGTGCCCTACAGGAATTTCACCTTGGAGTTCCTCAGATCAATAGAGTGTGAGCCCTATGTTTGGACCAGAGAGGACCGTGGGCGGATTAGTTTTTGCATGTTCGGAGCAGAGTATGCTTTTACTTTGAGACAGTTTGGAGATCTGCTTGGATTCGAGACTGCACTTACTACCATCCCTGAGCTTCCTCTAGGGTATTTCATGAGCAATGATATAAATAGATTCTGGAGAGCTATTACCGACGGGGGCAGCCTCGACCCATCTGAGCAATTGTCTAAGAGGATTCATAACCCAGCTCTCAGGTACTTTGAGATGATTCTTTGTCATACCTTCTTCGGGAGGAGCTATTGCGATCATTTAGTGACAACAGAGGAGATACTATTTTTATACTGCGCTAGTCAGTCACGTCCCATTGCAAGTGGAGCTTTCTTGATAGAAAGTATAAATATGGCTGCATTATCCTCTGAGGGATACATGCACGCTGGTGGGAATGTGACGCTGATTGCATCTGCTCTGCGCTTGGATATCCAGTTACTCCGCCTGACACCATATTGTGGTAGCACACGCATCGACATTGACTTCTGCTTAGAACATGGCCTTATGCGCCGAGCTTCTTTTCATCCATATCAGTACAGGCTGCTTATTAACGAACAGACTGTCTACTATTTCACTCTGTCTGATCCACAGATGACCTGCGTCTCCAACCGGGAAAACTGGAACTACACTTTGGAGGGTTGGGGCGAGGCAGTTGTAGACAACACTGACCAGCCAGAGCCAGAGTATTCACCAGAGTCAGAGCCAGAGCCAGACTATTAACCAGAGTCAGAGCCAGAGCCAGAGTATTCACCGGAGTCAGAGCTAGAGTCAGACGACCCAATCACTGAGGATCCGGTTATAGAGAATCCTACCCCAGAGTATACGCCTGCACCTAAGGTTTAGCATATCGTTGTTTATACTAATAACTTGACCTTACAGGAGCCCGACATGAAAACGCAGATGGCAGCCATGAGAGTTGAGATGGATACACTTCTCCAGGAGGTGGCTGATCTCATCCTACAGGTATCGCTAGATGGTTCCACATATGCTAGCGAGATCGACGATTTGACACACGAGATTGCTGAGCTCAGATGCCAGGTGGCTGAGCTGCGAGGGCGTGATTTTTCTAATATCTGATCATGAGACATCTACCATTGTTATTACTAGTATACTATTTTCATTTTTCGCAGACTTACTTTTTCTGTTTTTCAGTTCAGTTGCACTTCGTACTCACTTACATTATATATATATATATATATATATATATATATATATATATATATATATATATATATATATATATATATATATATATATATATATATATATATATATATATATATATATATATATATATATATATATATATATATATATATATATATTGTGTGTTTATTTTATTTTTATTTTCTCTTAACTTGTTTTATTTTATTTTGCGCCAAAATAGAAAATAAAATGTATGTGTATGATATACACATATATTTTACAAAAAAATAAATATTTTCACCTTAAAACGCTAGGTACACCCCAAGTGACAAGAGCAAGCCGCCATTTTTGGAAGCCCAATTGCCCAAAGAACAAAATCTGGCCCAGCTAGAAAATCAACAGGCCACGCCCGCGGAGGGAGGGACCGCACCCGTAGACCTCCAACGGTAAAAAAAGGACTACTTTTTGGAAAACTCACCATTTACTCCATTTTTTCCTATTTAAACCACATTTTCTTCCTCATTTTACCCACATTTTCATACCTTACCTTCCATTATTTCTCCACCTCAACTAAATCTCTATTATATTTCTTTTCCCACTACAATCCTCCCAAATCTATAAAAATCACTATTTTCTTCCTCCACCATACTATTTTCCTTTCTCCTAATCGTTCAAAACAATCAAAATGGACTTCAATGGGTATGTTCTTCGAAACGGAAAACTGGTATCCACACAAAGGAAGCTGCTCGAAAAGCTACAGTCTACAGCAATTTACTCAACCAGGTATATTGACGAAGACTGTCTCTACACTTTAGGTATTTATCATAGTGTTTTTCATTTATTAGATAAAATAGGCATGCATAATATTTTCTCTGCAAAAGAACCTACCTACCTAAGGTTGACATATGAGTTTATAAGTTCACTTATTTATAATGTCACACCTAACACTGCTAGTACCGTAGGTGGGGTACAATTTAGAATGTTTAACCGTGAATATAGTTACTCCACTGACGGTTTAGCTGAGTTGTTAGGGATGCCTTTTGGGGAAGGTGCTATTTGTGAAGCACCCTTGGATACGGAATGGACAACCGCTGCCTATGCTTTTTGGCAAAAACTTACAAACCAAGAAGCAAATTCTTTTGATGGCCTGCTAGCCTCGAGTGTCCATAATCCGGCCATCCGTGTCTTCCGATACCTTTTAGCATCCACCATCTTTGCTCGGGAAAACCCGAACAAGGTGAATGCTAAAGAGTTAATTATTATGCAAGCATGCCTCACCGACACCAAAATTAACCCGGAGCCCTTTATGATTGCTCACATGAGCTATGTCCGAAAAAAGGGGGAACCGCTTTCTTTTGGTGGCCTGGTTACTACTATCTCTCGTGCCCTTAGCTTGGCCACCGAGCTTGCTACTCTGGAGCCACTTCCTCCTCGTATTGCAGGCCTGAAATTTTTGAAAGATATGCGCCTCTGCAAAGCGAGAAGGGAAGGTGGCTATTACCTTATGATTGGTAATGCTGTTGTACCAAGTGTTGTCCTTCCCTTTACCCGTCGCACTGACATTAGATTGGAGCATAACTGGACCTATTATTTAAGCGCTCCCTCTTTCACTGGTCCGTTACCCCCGAATTTTCCTTTAGAGAAGGGCAACAACACTGATGACGAGTATGACTTTCAAACAAAGTCACCTCCTCGATTTACACCATCACACACTGCACCATCTTCTTCTAACCCTCCTGCAGGTACCACCTCGAGCTTCCATGTCACTGAGGACATGTGGAGAGAGCATATGGCTAGAGAGGAGAAGCGTGATGCCCTCCTTTCACTGATCCAGTAACAGGTTGCCGACAACATGACTTTCATGCAGGCGTCTCAAATTTAAAATGCCTGCTCTTTGACTACCATCATGGAAAGTCAATTGGCTTTCCAGAACGAGCAACACCGTAAGCAGACTAGCTTCTCTACTCACTTCCAATTAATGGAGGCCACACAAGGCACATTAATTGGTCGGACTAGGGAACTACAAGCTGCAAATGCTGCTCTCACTGAGTGCATGGAACAATTTAGCCTCGATAGAGATCGCCACCACTGTAGTCGTAGATGCCGTTCCGGACGTTCACCTCAGGATGGCGAGGGTACTAGTGGTCCTCACTAGTTTTACCAGGTACCTCCTACCTAGACTTGTTTTGGAACATTGGGGACAATGTCCAATTCAAGTGTGGGAGCATTTTATCGCTTTTATTTCCTTTTCGTTATTTCTTTTTCCGTTATTTCCCTTTTCAGTACTTTATTTTCTTTTCGGTATCTTTTAGTTATTTCCCTTTTAGTTGTTTAGCCGTTAAATAAAATACATGTGATTGACGAGTCATTTTGCGTAGTGTATCCTTAAGTTCTCCACCACTTCCTAGCCTTGAGAAAATTATTTTGCTAAAAATGAATACAACATGTTTTTAGTTAGTTTTTTGAGCCATAAGTAAAGTTTTTAGGTTTAGGATAGAGTGTGATTAGTCATAGGTACCCTTTTTGAAACAAATCAACATCGTCTTTTACACCATAGACCTTGTAAATATTAGAGTTAATTACGTCTTCTCCCCATGCTATGATTTTAATTTTACAAAACGGGTCCTAAGTAGTTTATTTTCGTAGTCGGCTCCGGCCTAAGCATGCTCTACGTGTAGGATCGATGAAAATAAGTGAATGATCTTTTTGCCTTGAAAAATATATACATATATAAGCAAAAATGTATGGTTACGACCATGAATTGGGTGATCCTGACACAATCATTTAATTCCACTGGTCGCGAACATCCACAAAAAATATAATAAGTGAAAAATAATAATAAAAGGCATTACCCATTATGGATGGTTCAGAGGTATCTGGTGCTGAACTCGGTAGGGCAGATTACAATCTGATCCCCCACAACTATAATTGGGTAATAACGGGATTACACCAATTCTTGTACCATAATCCCATTGCAAAGATCAGAATCACTAACCGGTCACTACACTATGAGTATGTACGGATAACGGGCTTAATGTGATTACACCTGAATGAAAAAAAAGGACCTTGCCTAAAAGATAAGTCTTAGCATAAGTGGGAGTAATAGGAGTTGACTTGTGTAGGAATAAGGTTTATGTCCGCATTCTGCGGTAAAGTGTCACTTCGATGTTCTTAGTTCAAATAGTTGGTACCTGTCGAACACACTCTCACTTGAACCTTACTGCTTTAGCTCGATAACTAGAAAAAAAACACTTATATCCCTTTGACTACTTTTGAGAGTTTTGCTTGAGGACAAGCAAAGGTTTAAGTGTGGGAGAATTTGATAACACTGAATCGCACTATGTTTCTGACTCGAATGTCACATGTTTTCCTTAGTTTTATTATTTTTTTTTCTAGTATTATGCCCTTGTTTCCTTTGTTTTCAGGCCACATGTCCTTTCAGAGCCTTCAGAGAAGAAACGAGCAAAAACGCCAGAAAAATAGGGTTTTTCCAAGAAAATACATACATGGCGTCCAGCTCCGCGCCGGCTACAGGGAACACGCTGACATGGCGCACTTTCACCCAGGGGCCAACTGCCATGTTCCCATGATCTCTCCATTTTCACTCACCGCGCCCGCGGAGAGGATGTCCGCGCCCGCGGCCTTCACAAACCATTTCCCACTCAGAAGGAGTTGAGGAGCATTTTCGTCTTTTCATAATTCCAGAATCTTCTATAAATAGCAAGTTCATTTCATTTTTGTTTTCATCCAAACTTAGGTGCAAACATAGATCCAGACAAGTTACTGCATAGGCATATATTACTACTTTGTAAAGTGATAATCTTCTCACATCGGGAAGTTGTCACACTTGAGTGTGCGAGATTTTATTCAAGTTTGGAGCACTTTGGTTAAAGTTTATCATACTATCTTTTACATTTCCACTACTTGTATCAGATTCAAGCCTCCGATTGGAGAAAGGTTCTAATTTAATTGCTTTCATTTATTTTATGCTCTTACCATAGTCTACACGTTTTATAGACTCTAAATGCTCTTACCATAGTCTACACGTTTTATAGACTCTAAATGCTCTTACCATAGTCTACATGTTTTATAGACTTTAAATGCTCTTACCATAGTCTACACGTTTTATAGACTTTAAATGCTCTTACCATAGTCTACACGTTTTATATACTTTAAATGCTCTTACCATAGTCTACACGTTTTATAGACTTTAAATGCTCTTACCATAGTCTACACGTTTTATAGACTTTAAACGCTCTTATCATAGTCTACTTGTTTTATAGACTTTAAATGCTTACCATGTCTAGCTAAATTTATTAGTGTTAGAATGTAAGGATCGAATCATAACTATGTTCTGTATGCCATGCTAATAGAAATACCTTTGGGATGTTTTAGCTTTTTAATATTGGTTTAAATGTGTTTAAAAGTTTATGGGTAAGATCGAATGTCGTCCATACTCGAGATTAAGCCAGATTAGTTCTTGACCAAACGAAAAGAGCGAAAGCAATTCGTTTGGTTAGGTAGGATTAATTGGTATAATTTTATAAAACAATTTTGAAACTATTTGCGAACGCGTTTGTGGAATTAAAATCTGATTCTTGGTCAAAAGCCAAGGATCTCTTTAAGTTAAGTTTTCCAAATTAAAACACTTTTTCACTAAGTCAAAATAACTTGTTTCTTAAAAATAGGTTTACTCCTTTAACGCGTTAGGCACCCTTTATAAGTGACAATAAAGGAATTTAATTTAAAGAGTAAACTCGGTTCTTAGTATGCGAAAGCTACAAGTTCATGTTAAACATTTCTTTGCTATAAATGGAAAATATTGCCCAAAAGTAAATACTATACATGCACGCTAGGACATTGTCTGATCTCGTGATTTACATTCGATGTCGTTTGTTTTATCTTTTTAATTTTATTCGCTTTTATTTCCCTGTAATGAACTCAATCCCTTATTGATTTGCCTTAGATAAACACCTTAACAATAGAGTCGATAGATTGACAATTGGTCTCTGTGGTTCGATAATCTTATATATTACTTCGATAGGCTTTGCACTTGCAGTTATAATTTAGACTATACGGTAAAATCCCATCAGGGGCCTCCACTGAATGGGGGATCTCATGCCTCCTTTTTTGGGATTACTCCCTCAAAGTCAACATGACTATATCGCCCGTCCTATCTTAAAGTTTACCCAAGTCCAGGTATAGGACTCATAAGTAATCACCAAGCACCCTGAAAACTTGGAAAATCCAGACAAACATATATACAACATATATCACATAAACAACAATAGCACATATACAGATATAAGCAAAGATGGGTTCAACCCACTTAGGAATGGACCAGCAAGAGGTCAATCTTTCCCAAGTGAAGTCGCCAATTTTTTTCTGTAGCGGTAGAAATGTTTAAGACTAAGCCATTAGATTGACTATACTTATACAGATAAAATTAAAAATCGCCAATGTGCTTTATTGTTTCCAAAGGAATGGGAAAAGAGAGAATAACCCAAAAAGAGGGGGAAATAGTCAAGGCAATGGGGTAGGTTATGCAAAGGGAAGGTATTAGAATCCTAAACATCTACGGTACTCCATAGGAACCTCTTTGAAAAATATGTATATTTTGGCTATAAAATGTAGTAAAGAAAATAGATGGTGGAAGTGAGAAAAGAAATATATTTTTTATGATTTTTGCACCCGCCGTGGTTGCGAACCTTTAGTTTCTATGTACCACCTTTCGTACAATAGAGGATCAGGGTACACGTAGTTTACCTTTTAAACAATTGTAAATCACAAGTGTGTTGGTTAAATTTTGGAGATAAGACATCACGTCATTGTCCGTGTGGAAAACACACTTACTACCCACAATCATGAGAAAGGAGAATTTGCATCATCTAAAAGTGGAGGATATGGCTTGGATTTTAAAATCAACAATGCCTCGCTCAACACCCAAGTGGAAAATATCTCTCTTCACTACATATTGTAGAAGTATAGTTGTTTGCATCACTACAAGGATTGACAAGAGTCCAATCTTTTGAGAAAGGTTTTAAAATAAAAGCCAAAGTGGAAAAATGGTTTGAAATGATATTGATTGACTTTTAGTCTTCTCACAAAAAATGTCAACGTATTATTAAGTTTATTGAAGTTTGTTTATGAAAATGTTTTGAAAATGCATGGACCTAAGTCCAAGTTTATTATGAAAATTGTTCAAGTTTCAAAACAAGAAGAGTTTTCAAAAGGAGGAGGGAGATTTTTGAAATTAAAGAAGATGGGAGGAGAATAAGAGACTATCCTAAAGCATAAGGTAAAATCAATGGATAAGAACCATCTAACCAATAAGAAGCCAATACTTGACATCATGAATCAAGATAGAATTCCCATCCTTTGGATTAAAAGCAAGCAAGCAAAGATACTACGCTCAGACGAGTTTTTCTTGAGAATATTACTAATTACTAAGTTAATTGTGAAGTTGGTAATATCCGAAGGAAGGATGTACACTCTGGGAACCTCTAGAACCTTGTTTGTTAGGTGATAACTTTTAGACCATACCTTATGGGTAGTACCTTTGACCTCATGCTCGTGACGTTGAACCTATTTACCATATGTTTATGATCTTGTGTATGATTGTTGTGGCATGCATTCATGCACCCATGAGCATCTCTTAAAGTCATTTTATTTCAAAGGACTTAAAAGTTGACTCTTTGTGAATATCTCAAGTACTTTTTGACTATGGATTCTAAAAAAAAAGACCGTAAAGTACAGTTTCAAAGATCCCAAGATATATAGCAGATGAGTCTGATTCTCGAGATTGAGTGTTTTGCAAATTTTCCGAGGAAGTATGGGTCCATGATTTCTCTCATGAAGCTCATGGTGAAGGAGGGCATTCTCTTGACTTTGTTCCAGTTCTATGATCCAATGTATCGATGCTTTACTTTCCCTGATTATCAGTTGATGCCTACACTAAAGGAATATTCTTATCTGCTGGGTTTGCCTATTATCGATCGTGTTCCTTTTACTGGTTAGGAGGATGAGCAAAAATCACATGAGATTGCTTCTTTGATCCATTTTGGAAAGTCTGAGGTTGAATCCCACATGACTACCAAAGGAGGGATTAGAGGATTACCAGCTCAGTTCTTATTAGAGAAATCACGTTACTTTGCTAGGATGAAGAGTACGGTTGCTTTTGAGAGCATCTTTGCTCTACTCGCTTATAGGTTGTTCTTATTTCCCAATGTAGAAAAATTTGTTGATATTAATGCCATCAAGAACTTTATGATTGGAAATCTGGTTCCTACATTGTTGGGTGATACTTATTACTCTATTCATATTAGGGATTCTTATCATGGAGGGATGATCATCTGCTGCACGCCTCTGTTGTATCAGTGGTTTACTTCTTATTTGCCTCGATCTTATGCTTTCTAGGATTTCCGAAAGGAACCTCGTTGGGCTCCAAAGGTCATTGCACTTACTCATTCAGATATTGTTTGGTATCATCAGACTTATCGTGATGTAGAGATTGTCAATAGTTGTGGTAGTTTCCCTAATGTACCTCTTCTTGGTACAAAAGGAGGAATAAACTACAACCTTATTCTTGCATGATGACAACTTGGATATCTGATGAGGGATAAGCCAAATAGTATTCATTTTAGTAGTTTCTTCCTGAAAGAGGGATAAAACCATAAGCAAGCTAGGGAGCAGACTGCGAAGGCTTGGCGTTATATTCACAGGAAGAGTAGGAAGGACTTGGGACCTAGGGAGTTGTTTGTTTGGAGCCTTATCTATAGTGGGTACAAGCAAGAGCTATTCAATTGAAGATGTCATATTTTCGAGAAGCACCTATGCCTGATATGTTTGTGAAGACCACTCCTCCCCTATTGGATGATATGGAAGAGCTACAACTTGCTTTAGTTAGGATGCAGCAGGAAATGGAAGCTTGGAAGAATAAGTGCCAGACTTTAGAAGTATCCTACCGAGCAGGCCTGAAGGGGAAAGACGACAGGATTGAGATTCTTGAGAGTCGGGATGTAGAGACGATGGAGAGGCAATGGGATTTATTTTCCCCTAAGCCTCAATCTGGACCTAGTTTCCCACTTCCTGATTCAGATGATTGGAAAGAGGTCGCCGCCAGATATGTAGAAGAAAGCCAGAGGTTGAAGGCTCAGATTTCCAAACTAACCGGGAAGCTTCAGCGTATAGAGTAATCTCCATCAGCTATGCTTATTAGGGTTTTAGACTTTACTTTCATCTTGTACTTGGGATTATTGAAACTTGTAATCCATTTTGAGGTTATTATAATAAAAAATTTCAGTATTTCAAATGTCTTATTACTTTGATATTTGCAAATTGTTGATAAATCTTTAAGTCCCTTGAAATAATAATAAAATAAATCATGTACATTTCACATCATGCATCATATTTTACATGCTTCTTGCATTTTCTATGCATATCCAGGTGTCTTACTGAGCTTGTTTACTTCGTTCAGCAAGATGTCTCACCAGTACAATACCCGAGCTTATTTCATAAAGAAGATGGATAACCTAGAACAAGAGAATCACGAGTTACACAAGGAAGTTTTTTCTCCGAAGGTCGGTATGTCCCATCTCACTGCTCTGATGGAATCTTTGGTGGCTGCTCAGAATCAGCCAATGATTGTACAACCTCAATAGACATTGGTTGCTACTGAAGCTCTGATTGTTCCTGTTTCTGCTACTCCAGCTGTTGTTCAGAATTTTAAGCCTCCGGGAAATCCTTGGGGAATGCCAGAGAACTTTATGCCAGAAGGTTTTAATCAGGATCCTCAGATTGCCCCACTTACTCAGACTACTCCTTCTCCCGCACCTCCTGTTGTGCATGTTACCCCTGCTGCTAGAAACGAGATTCACTATGCTGCACCTCCCTCGGTGAATGTGGTTCCGTTTGCTAATGATAAAATGTATCGTCCTATTCCCACACCAAGTGAAAGCTTGGGTTTATATGATCGAATAGACGATTTTCAAGACCAATTTGATAAGATTCATAAAGATTTGAAGGCCCTGGAGGAAAAGAGTTGTTTGGGAAGAATGTGAATGATATCAGTTTGGTTCCAAATGTGAAAATACCTACTAAGTTTAAAGTACTGGAGTTCGAAAAGTACAAGGGAAACACTTGTCCTCGTGCTCACTTGGTGATGTATGTAAGAAGAATGTCTACTAATATAGATGATCAATGCCTATTGATTCATTTCTTTCAAGACAGTTTCACCAGTGCAGCGTTGAAGTGGTACATGAGCCTGGACAATGCAAGTATTCATTATTTTAATGACTTAGGGGAAGCACTTATCAGACAATACAAATACAATGTGGACATGGAGCCTGACCGTGATCAACTCAGGGCCATGGTCCATAAGGATAAAGAATCATTTAAGGAATATGCACAAAGATGGCGTGAGGTAGCCTCCCAAGTGATTCCTCCAATTGAAGAAAAAGAAATGACAAATATTTTCCTGAAGACACTAGGTGCATTCTATTATGAAAGAATGGTGGCAAGTGCGCCCAGTAACTTTAATGAAATGGAGGGAATAGGCGTCCGTTTGGAAGAGGCTGTAAGAGAAGGTCGTCTGACAAAAAGTGAAGGTTCTAACAATGTGAAGAAGACATCATAAGGATTTGTTAAGAAGAAATAGGGAGAGACAAATGTTGTTATTAAAGAAATAAGGTTTAATCCCTCTAGAAGAAATCATTAGCACCATCAACAGGTTGCCTCGGTAATTGCGGTTGTAAATGCGGCTCTGACTACAATTTCTTATCAAAGACTATCACCTAAGGGGAGTCAAGGGAAGAATTAGAAGAGAGAGCCTTTTTACCCTATCCCTATGAGTTATGTTGAGCTACTCCTAGCTGTAACACGGTGGGAGAACTGACTAGCGTGTTTTGCATTTGGTCGCAATTGTTGCGGGTAGCAAGAGTCGCCACTAACTTTTCTTTTATCCACAAGGAAAGGTGGAAAAGAACAGGAAAGACCTTTGAGATTATTTCTTGAGTTCTGGGGGTAGATTATGAAAAGGGAAGGTGTTAGCACCCTTTTCATCCATAGTTATCTTTGGGCTCCTAGTTGCTTTCTAGATCACTTGTTTTGTTTGAAAATGTGCTTTGTGGTTGTTTTTGAAAGTATTTTGAAAAGGCTCCTTTGTTTAGCCAAACTTTATAATGGTTCTTGTTCGTAAGAACATATACAAAGTGTTGGACTTTTTTGAAAAAAATATTTCATGTTTTTAAAGTGTTTGGTGTGTGTTTGCAAGGATGTTTGTTTTGAAAGTGAGCAGGCAACTAAGAACGTTTCTACCTACTCAAAATTATTTTTTGTTCGTTTCTCTCTTCCTTTGATATTGCTATCTTACCATTGATTGGTAAGAAGCCTTATCTTTAGATGTAAAGGGACAGACGTGGGTCATCGTATAGTCATGATAGCAATGTTATAAGATATCTTAGCATTTCTCTTTGAGGGACTAAGATCACTTGAAAGGCAACTTTTGAAGCGTCATCGAGGGACTATGATCTTGTATTTTTGATTGTTTTTGCTAAGATATCCCACATGCATAACATGACCATTTTTTATGCAACAAGTGGAGTTAACCTTAGGGGTTCATGTGTTTATAGTGTGTTTAATTTTCATGCATTTAATGTTTGATTAGGGTTGTCTACTTGTTATTTTTATCTTCCCATACATTTCCTAATTTACTAGCATTTATATGAAAGCGATAAATTGCGGAAAATAAATATTATATGCTATTACAATAGTTAGGGGGATGGGGTGTAAAAATTTAAAAATGTGGATTGCAAGAAATTAAAGTCCTAATTATATATTACAACCATATTGAAATAATGTACAAGAAATGTAAAATGGACTTGTTTTGTTTTTGTTAAGAGAAGAAAACAAGTTTTTTAAGAAAATATTTTTGATCTTTTGGTTCTAAAAGAAATAAAATAACATATGTGAATATAAAAATATTTTTGGTGTTTTTGATTATTAAAGATAAAATAAAATAATAAGAGGAAAAGGGGTCAGAATCAGCACGTTGATGATACAAGAGAGAACAGAAGTTCTGACTCTGATGCACTACAAATCAGAAGGAAAATGTTAGCATACAAAAGGAGGGTCAAGAGGCCTGGGTCTGGGCACACTACAGTTTTGGAGTTGTTGGGAACAAGGACAATTTTAGAAGTTCTGATGCAACTGGCAGCCTAGAAGTGCTAATGTCATTGGAAGGTCAGAAGTTATGGAGGTTGAGGGAGTTTGGAAGTTCTGATGTAGCTGGAAACCTATAAGTTCCAGTGTCACTGGCAAGCTAGAAGTTCTGGTGATGGGTATGTGAAGTGTCAATGTTGTTGAGTGTGAATGTCTATAAACTATGGTCCAGGATCAATGTTTTGATAAGCAATTAAAGGGATTGATCTAGAAGTTTTGGTCCAATTAATTGGGTAAAAATTCAAGAAATAAACAAAAAAAGAAGTTATTTCTAGGGAAAGAACTCAGGACCCTTAGCACTAATGTCTTATGCGCACGCTCTCTACCATTATGGTGGCTATACATCCAGTATTAGAAGCAACAACATAAACATATAACACAAAGTAAGTTCTGATGATGAACGTCATCTTCTTCTCCACACTTATCAAAGCATCTGCAGCTTAGTCATTTCTCAACAAAACAGAAAATGCACACATAACAGTTATGGCAGGTTTCATCATGGTTTCTGAAACATAAAAATATAAGGACTGTAAATCAGAAACAAGCATTTATCTGCTAATCCTGATTTCCTTAAGAAGTTTTGAACTGATATTCTCCCTACTTAGGAAGAAAATACATGATACCTCAGAATATGTATAGCATCTGAATCAGGATGTCTACATTGTATTTTGGACATGCAAGTTTAATAATGCCTAAATAATATGATGAGAGTCAGCAGAAGCTTACCTTGCAGCTGAAAAATGTTCTGTGAACTAGAGCCTGGCTCTGGCTGCTGTGATGTTCTGGATAACTTTCTCACGTGCTCAGAAGGTTGGAATAACCTTTAACTTGAGCTATGAATGGCTGGAAATTCTGGAACAACCAAGAAGCAAAGTTCTGATTTTGAAATGGAAGTTGGTGGAGATGGAATTGTAGTTTGAAAATAGAAGTTGGGATGACTTCTAAATGTGTATCAGAAACTATGTTAATGATTTGGTCGAGAAACACTTGAGGAAAATTTGAATTTGAATGCAAAAATCAAAGACTAGCAGGTTTTATATTTAGGCTGCAGCTTCAAGTTCTTGGGAGATTTTAGCAAGGTTTCAAGGCTTTTCTTTTCAATTTTTCGACCTCTTTACAGTTGCAAATGGATTTCAATTTATAGGGAAGGATTTTGTAGTTTGGAGAAGTCAAGAGTACAACCATCATGCTAGGGCGCTGACTCGTTCTTCAAGCAAGTTAAACAAGTGTGGTGGTTAGCATTTTTTAGTCGTGCCTAAGCTGGATTTGTATCCATGAATTAAGGAAAAGTAACCTCAGAGGCAAAAGCAAATCATGGGACCAACATAAACTTGTACAAAAGTTGTCTTTTCAAGGACAACAATGATACTTCTATTCCACACGTGGGGAAATCCTTTGGACAAAGACTCAAAAGTGTGTGTGAGAATTAAATGATGATGAGATTTGTCAAAAAAGAATCCTGAAATATGAGATTATGTGTCATAGCTTTATCTGGATCAGAATTTCAGCAACAACATAACTTAGAACAAACATCCAACTTCTGATCGTTGAATCTCCCTACTCTAGCATGTTCTGAAGGAGTTCTCAGACTTTTCAGAAAGCTTATAACACGCTTTGTAGACTTTATTTGAATTATTCTTGAAAACTCTGGATAAACCAACATGAAAATTGACCCAGAAGTTCTAACCAATTTTTGTTTTGGAAATGTCCAGAATTTACTGAGTGTTTAAGTTTCATGAACCTGTCTTCAAAGATTTATAACTTGAAATCCCAGCATTTCTAGGAGAAGTTCTGCTCTGCAATGTTTTAGATCTCATTGAGATATACAATTCTTATGTCAGAAATTCTTCCAGAATCAACTTGCATCACGGTGAAAATCTGGCCAGAAGTTCTGAACTTGTCATATTTTCTTAACACTTAGAAAAAATTCAGAGTGTTCAAAACTTTGACTTTTCCAAAGCAAATTTGACTTTTGATTTTCTTGATGAAAGAAACTTCATATTCCAACATGCCTTGATGAAATATGATTCTTGAAACTTGATTTTTGATCCAAAAGTCAAAGTTTGACTTTTTTCAGTGTGTAATTGACCATTTTGCCCTTGTGCCAATTCAAAACCTAAATTGATGTATCAGTGCTGCAAACTTGACGTCATGGAAGATCTTGTGAGAAAATCCTTGAGAAATGAGAGGGAAATTTTGGGGGTGCAACACCAGCATTGATCCAAAAAAAGTTGGTCCAGACTAGGCTACCTCTTGCTACACCATCCCCTTTACCTTGGTACTACAAGGAAGATTAGACGCGCGCTTTTCATCAGGTTGCACCAGGGCATAATGTAGAAAATTGTTATCCTTTAAAGTCTGAGGTACAGAAAATGGTTAGATCTGGCCTTTTCTCCTTCAAAGATGTCAATCTTAATGTAAAAGATAATCTTCTCCCAAAACCTGGAGGAGCGAATGCTGTTAACATGGTTTCTAGTTGTCCAGGGGACTTTCGCATTTATAATATTAATTTGGTTAGAGGAGACTTGGTAAAAAAGCATGCAAAACTTTGCGATTTTAGTTACTATAATCATGACCATGCTGGTTGTAGTATTTGTAGTAATAATATACAAGGTTGCGATAAGATAAAGGCTTATTTGCAAGAGATGATGGATGCGAGCCTCATCCATATAATCAGGCCTAGGGCAGAGTATGAGGAGGAAGTGAACATGGTCTTTGGATGTCCTGGATAATTCAGGATCTTTGATGTGGAACATATTAATGATGGTCTCGTACAATTGCATGCTACTTTCTGCCACATGGCCGGTCAAGTAGAGCACCACTATGGATCTTCCCGAGTTTTCTACAGGGACTCCCGAGGATGTTCAATTGTGAGAAAAGGTATTCAAATGTTATTGGATAATGGCACTATCAAGGTTTCAGGAAAAAGAGATGATCACCATGAGGTTAATAAGATCGAGGTTTGCTTAGCTAAGGAAGAATCAGATGATGAATATGCTTCCGCGGATGAATTATTCTCCTCAGATGAAGGTATGTTCTCTGGTGATAATTCTTGGATGTCTAATTTTTCTAAAGAAGGTGTAAATGTGATTGTGTCGTGTTTCAGTGATTCTTCCCCTGTTGAAATTGAATATTGTAGCAAGCCAGTTGTTTCCCCGGTAGTGATTTTCTTGCCAGGGCTCGTTCCATATATATCCGACAAGGCTATTTCATACAAGTATAATGCTATAATTTTAGAGGATGGTGTGGAAGTTCCAATCCAGCCTTTATCTAATGTTGTAAATATTGCTGAGACTAGTAGAATGACCCGTAATGGTCGTGTATTTACACTGGTTGTTCAGTGAAATGATAATGCTGGAAAGAAGGTTATGGAAAGTATTAGAGATAAGAAGGCTGCCGGGGAATCCAGTGGTGCTACCCTGGAGAAGGACATATATGATATTTTGAAGATAATCAAGATGAGCGACTACCAAATTGTGGATCAGTTATTGTAGACTCCTTCAAAAATATTTATCTTGTCATTATTGATGAATTCTGCTGCCCGTAGAGAATCATTAATGAGGGTGTTGAACCAAGATTTCATGGAGTATGACATGCCATTAGATCAATTCAACAGTGTGATGGGTAGTATTACATCATGTAATAACCTAAGCTTTTGTGATGATGAATTTCCTAACGAGGGGAGGAATCACAATTTGGCTCTTCATATATCCATGACCTGTAAAAGAGATTCATTATCAAATGTGTTGATTGATAATGGATCCGCCTTGAATGTGATACCAAGGAGTGTCCTGATGAAGTTGAAATTTCAAGGGGATCCTATGCGCCCAAGTGGTATTATTGTCAAAGCTTTCAATCAATAAGGAAGTCAGTTATTGGGGAAGTCGATCTGCCTATTCACATAAGTCCGTGTTTATTCCAGATTACTTTCCAAGTCATGGATATTGTACCTGCATATAGTTGTCTATTGGGAAGCCATGGATACATGAAGTCGGGGTTGTCACTTCCACTCTGCACCAAAAGCTGAAGTTCATGCGTGAAGGCAAAGTGGTTATTATAAATGGAGAGCAAGCATTACTAATATCTAATCTATCATCTTTCAGTGTCGTGGAGGTAGATGAAGGTGTTGTTGGGACACATTTCCAAGCTCTATTTAATGTTAACATAAGGGAGAATGAGAATTCTATGACTTCATTCAAAGATGCTCAATATGTTGTGCGCAATGGTCCAAGTAAAGTATGGGGACAAGTCGTTGATCCTCCCATCAACAAGAACATGGCTGGTTTGGGATTCTCTACCAAGAATGGAAAAGGAGAAAGTTTTAAGTCCAAGTCCATTATGAGCATCTATCATGATGTTTTCTGCAGCAGAGGATACCTCCATCCAACTGTTTCTGGAGTTAAGGCTATCGAGGATAATGAAGAAGATCAGGAAATGTCGAGTTATGTGACACCTGGAGTCAGAATCCAGAATTGGGTCACTTATGATGTTCCCTCTTTCATTCATGTCTCAAAGTAATTTGTTTTTTCTTCTTTGCAAAAAGCTTTCATTCTGCCCAAGATGAAAGTTAATATTGTATGGGCTTATCTGTTAGCTTTGATCATTAAAATCATAAATAAATGTTGTCTCTGATTCTCAAAATTATGTCTTTTATTTTTCTGTTTTTCATGGAAATTGGTAATCAGAAAAAACCTTTTTGAATAAAATATATTTGAAAATAAATCTGCATAATCTCTTGATATATGTGTCAGTTTCTAAAAGCAATCACAAATCACACGCGCATATTAATTACTTAACCTGTTGAATACAATGACCTTGCACCCTCTCCCAACTTTGAATATCATGTGTGTGGGACGGAAGGAGAAGAATATGATGAGATTCCAGAAGAGGATTCACCGTTGCTCGAGCATGAGGAAAATGCCATTCAACCGTATAAAGAGTCATTGGAAACAATCAAATTGGGTTCAAAAGAAGAGCCAGAGGAAGTCAATATTGGAGCATCATTCCATCCTGATATGAAGAGAAGGTTGATTGAGCTATTGAAAGAGTATGTAGACATCTTTTATTGGTTTTACCAAGATATTCCAGGTCTAGATACTGATATTGTGGAGCATCATTTGCCTTTGAAGCCAAAGTGCTCGCCCGTCAAGCAGAAGTTGAGAAGAACTCACCCTGATATGGCAGTAAAAATCAAAGAAGAAGTCTTAAAGTAGATTAATGCTGGTTTTCTTGTGACATAAGTGTATCCTCAATGGATAGCAAACATTGTGCCCGTACCAAAGAAAGATGGAAAAGTCCGCATGTGCGTAGATTACAGAGATTTAAATAAAGCAGGTCCAAAAGATGATTTTCCATTGCCACATATTGATATGTTGGTTGATAGCACAACAAAATTTATAGTGTTCTTGTTCATGGACGGATTTTCCAGATATAATCAAATAAGAATCGATCCAGAGGACATGGAAAAACAACATTTATCACACCCTGGGGAACAATTTAAATACCTATTATACCGAGACCTTAAGTTCAAATTTTTGAGTTGCCCCGAGTAGTTTATATTAGCAGTCAGCACCATCTTAAGCATAAACTACGTAGGGAGTTGATAAATTTAAGTGGATGATCCCAAAAATTCTAAGTATATATGCCAATACTTAATAAAAATAGGGAATGCACCTATTAAGTTAGGTGACCGTCACTCGGCCACTTAACCCAACGGTTGTGGAACCTACAAAAGTTTTCATAAAAATTCGTTGTTAGTTGGTTAGAGGTGTCTGGTGCTGAACTTGGTAGGGTAGACTACGGTTCGATCCCTCGGAACTTGCAATTGGTCAAATAAAGGGTTTACCAAACTCGTGTACCAAAACCCCATTGCTAAAGGATCAGAGTCACTAACAAACTACTATACTATGTATGTTTAACGATAAAGGGCTTAACGTGATTGCGCCAAATGAAAGTGGGTAAAATAAAACGAAATAAATAGGTTGAGCTATAATAGAATGATTCAAACTGGTTTAGATTAAAGAGGGAGTTTATTATTGTATTTACAGTTTTGTGTCACTACGGTATCCTTAGTATTGAATTCGAGTACCTATCATTCCAACAAAATGTCTCACAACCACGTACAATTTAAGTTATGTCGTGTATTTGTGTCCAACCCGCTTTTTTAATTGAATTTCATGATGATTATTTGCTTGAGGACAAGCAAAGGTTAAAGTGTAGGGGAGTTTGATAAAATGATATTTCATCGTATTTTCGACTTGACTAGAAAGGATTAGTTTACCGTTTTTATCCATTTATATCATTTTATGTTGGTAGTGTTTATGTATTTCGGGTGTTTTTCTCCTTAAGGCTTGCATGAGAAAAGAAGAGGAATTGGCATAGAAAGAACAAGAAAACATGTTGAAATAGAAGAAAAGATGGAAATCTGCGCACAGAAGTTTATGGCCCTCTCCACATCTTCTATGGCCCTCGCCACACATGTTTAGTCTGTGGCCCTTGCCACACTTCCAGTGGCCACCGCCACAGGTTCTTTTATATCAGGCCCATTTTCCTCCCACGTCATAGCCATGATTCCCTCATTCTTCATATTTCCTCTCTGCATGACCAGGGTGGCGAGATTATCTCCATAAAGGAAGTTGTTCCTAATATTTATGGAGGGTGTTACGTAAATACATCAAGCTATAAAAAGAGGAAGAATTTATAGTTACGGGGTCGAAGAATTTTCCATTGTTCAGAGCATTTTCCTTTCTAGTTTCTAAGCAGAAAAAATCACCACTTTAAAGTAATAACATTCCATATCATGGAGATATTACAACATTAGTTTAGATTTACAGTTTTAGTTTCTCTTTAATTGTTTACTTTCAGAAGCGAATCCTGCCAACAACTGTGGAGGATCATGAAGAATAATTTTCAAGTTACAGTAAATTCTTTGTACTAGAGATTTATTCCTAGGTTTGTAATATAAGCTTTATTTATATTTCCGCTATAGAAAATCGTGTTCCATTTTATGATTAATTACCGTAATATCATGTCTCTGTTATAAACTATGTCCGACTAATTCCATGAGATACTGGTATGTAACATAATCTAATCGAAGGTATTAGAAAACCTTTGGGTATTAATATTTCTAAAACTCTAACAAAAGCACACGTAAGTTCTACCTAAAATTAGGTATACACAACTCTATATATAACATTAATCTGGACTGGGTTGGGCTTCAAAATCGTCGCAGTGAGGCTGCGCAAAGTCTGCAAAATCTTCTCCAAGAAAATAGGTCTTCAATAATTTGTTTCCTAAAATGTCTCCATATTTAGAAATATTTTATATCTTCAAAAACCACCATAGAATCTCTGGTTAGTCAATCTTGAACGTCATATAAGCTAACTAAATATTCCCTGAATATTCAGTAACTAACATATAATTTGAAACATAACTGTCAACTACTGCCGACACAATGTCCTATCCTCTTGTTTGGGACATCCTATTCAACATGTTGAAAACTTCATGTTGGAACATCTTTTTCAACATGTTGCTGCCAAGTTGGTTTTACCAAAATGTATGTCAATCATAATTTCAGAGAAATAACAAATATTACTCTTGAAATTTTTAAGCAAAAGTGGGTATTTTTAAGAGTAGCAATAGAATAAATCCGAGGAATATGTGGAGTTAGTAAAGCATGCATCAGATGAATTTTTCTAGTGGGAAGCCTGAAAAATCTTGATGTAGATGAGTAAAGATGGCTTGTTATTGAGTTGCAGCATGTCTCTGGAGTTGGTTCTTCTAGTTTTTCTCTTTAGCATTCCTCAACCCCTTTTGATACCAGGTTTTGTGAAGATGCTGCTCAGTAGCATTTATATGCTTTTGTTCGTGCGTTTGGTTTTTTCCCTGTCGATGGTCTATGTGGATGATTTTCGTAGTATCATGTTTCATTTAAACGACCAAAAAGATACATGTTTCTCTATTTTTATTTGTTTATTCATTTCTCTTATTCTGATTGGAATATTTTACACCTACACTGTATGTTATCATTACATGTTTGATTTGGTATATTTAAATTGTTTGAGGGTAATTCTCATGATATACTCTTGCATAGTGACAGAAAAAGATATAATGTGTGACTAGATGGAGTATTAATATAACTGACTATATAAAATAATCACTTGACACCACTTTAACTCAGAGTAAGTATAAATATAATATGACATCCGCTTAGTTTTTCAATAATCTTTTTGTGTAAGCAAAACTATAATTTTCATGTCATTTTCACATAACAAGTTGAGTTTTACTTTTAACTCAATTATTTAGTACACAAAATCAATACCTTAATTAATGCAAAAATAAAAAACAAGATCTCAATCAGTAAACAACAACAATAATCAAGTTTTTCCACAAGAAAATCCTTATTTAATACTCAAATAAGAGATTAATTAGTACACAATAATAACCAAGCATTTTCCACTAAGTTGGAACTTAATTAGAACACAAACATGAACTAACTTAGTACAAAGAAATTAAGACATTACAGTACACAAACACTGATTAATATATATGAATTAGTTTTGTTTTAACCATCCATCAAGGTAAATTTGGTTGGAGTCAAGGTTGGATTTTGCATTTTTGGTTCGGGTATCTTTCAACCATCCATCAAGGTAAACTTGGTTGGAGTTATGGTTGGATTTTGCATTTTCAGTTCGGGTATCTTTCAACCATCCATCAAGATAAACTTGGTTGGAGTTAGGGTTGACTTTTATGTTTTTGGTTCGGGTATCTTTCAACCATCCATCAAGGTAAACTTGGTTGGAGTCAGGAGTAGATTTTTCTTTCTCAGCTCGGATATCTTTCAGCCAACCATCAAGGTAAACTTGGTTCGATTCAGATGTAGATTTTTCTTTTTCAGCTCGGATATCTTTCAACCATCCATCAAGGTAAACTTGGTTGGAGTCAGGGTTGGATTTTGCTTTCTCGGTATGAGTGTCTTTCAACCATCCATCAAGATAGACTTGGTTGGAGTTAGAGGTGGATTTCGCTTTCTCAACTCGAGTATCTTTCAACCATCCATCAAGGTAAACCTGGTTAGAGTCAGGGTTGACTTTGGATTTCTCAGTTCTAATATCCTTCAACCATCTATCAAGGTAAACTTTGTTGTAGTCAGGGTTGGCTTTGACTTTCTCGGCCCTGGTATCTTTCAACCATCCATCTAGGTAAACTTGGTTGGTGTCATGGTTGGCTTTGGCTTTCTCGACTCTGGTATCTTTCAACCATCCATCAAGGTAAACTTGGTTGGAATTAGGGTTGACTTTTGTTTTCTCGCCTCTGGTATCTTTCAATCATCCATCAAGGTAAACTTGATTGGAGTTAGGGGAGAGTTTTTGGTTCTTTAGTGGAGTGTTTTTGAGCCAACCATCAAGGTAAGTCTGGTCAACCTGGTTCATATATCTAGCAAAGCTTCCATGACCATTCTACAATACAATTAAATAAATAGATATTAATGAGTGAGAAATTAATTACATGTTTTGGATGGTATATATGGTTAGAAAAAAACTAGTGTGTTATGAGACACATTTTGTTGTATAATAGAAGATATATTCGTTATGTATATATAACAGATAGATACATAATTTGAAACATAAATATAGCATGTAGAATATTTTTAATTTAATTAAAACAAAACAACGTAATTTTTTTAAATCGTATAAAAAAGCTCGATTCTTAGTATGTTTTAGGTATAAAAAACAACTAATTAGAAGAATCTTAGAAGCATGCATTAAATTCTACATGCTTGTACAATTGCAAATAAAGATGAAAATAATATATTATGAAGATGTTGAATATTTTTAATCTTTTAACATGCATGCACAATTGCAAATAAAGATTAAATAAATTATTATTATGATAAATAATTGATGAAAAATAAAAGTATAAAGGATAGAAGCATGCATGGAAAGTTAGTAACTCACGATCAACAATAGCAGGAGAAAAGGAATGAGAGACAAAATAACTCTACGTGCCATTTCTTTTTGTTATGTTATTTTACTATGAAATATGCATTGGAGTGGAAGTGAGCTGACTTATTTATAGGCAAGTAAAAAAGACTAGTAGTACAAATAACTAGGACATTAGTACTTTGTTTAGCAAAATAATTTTTTAAGTTTATAGTTCATTTCTTATGAATATGACTTATGTTTTCTTCATTGCCATGAGTTGTATGAATCTAAAATTTACAACACAAACAACAATTAGTATGAATCTAGGAAATAAGACAAAATAGTCTCACAAGAAACTCTTGAAAATAGTGTGTAGAGTTTGCATGCTTTGAGAAGTTAATGTAACAACTTAAACCGACACAATCAATCACTTATAGAGCTTTGCATTAAATAATTGTAGTTGTCTTTTTAAGAGTCAAAAGAGAAGAATTTGGAATCCAAAGCAACGTTTTTTAATTTAATTTTAAATTGTCAAATTTTATTATAAATAAATGTTTATAACATGAAAGTTTGAAGTAGTATATAGATGAAACATATATTACTAACAAACTTTGTAATGGCATAGAATTGAAACAAAATGGTGTGCTAATAAAAGTAAATAGATGAAACATATTACTGAAAAATTCCAAGAAACATCCAAATATATGTGACATTTTAAAGTGGTTCGTGATAGACTAATACAATCAGTCATTATTATAAATAATAAAAATATTTTTTTGAGTTTATTAACTATTTGAGTGAATATATTCTCTACGGTATACATTTTCTGCAGTGAAATCTGAGCTATTGATTTAATTATATTTTATTTAACTTGAGAGGGAGTCATTCTAATAAATGAGGAAGATGTGAACTGAATTTGGTCCAGTGAAAAGTCCACGAAAGATAATCCTCCCCCACTAATTCATGTATTTGATCTTTGTTATATATTAGATATATAATTGTTTATTTTCTAATCGTTTTATTTTATTCTTGAATTCTCATAAAAAATACTATCTAAATTTTAGAATTCAAAATTTTCAAAAATACTATCTAAATTTTAGAATTCAAATATTTAACACTTTCATAATCTTTTTCTTTTTCACTTTTTTTTTTAAGTTGGTAGTTTTTGGACTCTTCAATCTGAATTAAATTTGAAGTCTATAATTTTAATAAAGAAAATATTTTTCATATATATTTTATAATGGGGATTAAAATATAATCATTAATTGAAGAAAATAAAATAAAATTCTCTTTAAATAGTTTTCGGTATTAATAAAAAAAAATGTCTTTTGTTCGTTGTGAGTTATAAAATCAAAATTTAATTTGGATTATAAAATTTAAAATTTGTAAAACAAAAAAAAAGTTTAAAGAGGAAAAATATCACCATATATTTTAAACCAGTAAATCAATTACAATAAGTAATTTATTTATATACGTTCATATAATTTTTTCCTACATCATTTTCAACCTTCACAACCTTATTTCAATCCAAAAACTACCAAACCATACCTGGATAGTTTCACGTGTAGCATAATATGTTCCATGCAGCTCGAGTAAAGGGCAAACAATTATGAAACGAGAATTTATTTCTCTACCTTGTTGTCTTCTTGCAGGTATTTGGAAAAAAAACTCAAAATACCTCAAGAACTCGGATGTGATATCTGAACACGCCGTATTTATCAAGAAAATGTGTTTTCCAATGTGCATATCCGAAGCCATTTTATTTTGTCAAGAAAAGGTAACTTCACATGTGCATATCCAAATCCACCCCATGATTTAACACTTTGGATATGCACATCCGAAGTTATTAAATTGTTATATGGACCGTCAACAAAACATAGAACTCATTTCTTTACAAACTCATAAACCTCATTCCAACTCATCTCCTCATTTCTACTCATCTCAAGTCATTTCAACTCATATCCAAAGCTACAAATTTGTGTATGTTTTTGCTATTTCCATTTGATTTAGTTTGC
Source organism: Vicia faba (assembly GCA_948472305.1). Taxonomy (NCBI): domain Eukaryota; kingdom Viridiplantae; phylum Streptophyta; class Magnoliopsida; order Fabales; family Fabaceae; genus Vicia; species Vicia faba. The sequence goes on along the minus strand of OX451737.1, from coordinate 1,364,816,220 downwards.
AAAGCTATAATAATTTATTAGGTTATTAGAATCAAGGATATTGTGTAGGTTGATGTTAGAGTGGTTAAATGTTGATGTTTGTGTGACAAAATCACTAGAATAAACACCACCGCTACGAACAAACCTCGAAACATTCGCGTGAATCTTCTTGCCATCAATGATAATGTTATCAATCTTCACTGCCAACATTCTAGCCTCCACAACTTCCTTGAACCTTGCAAAACTAAATATATTCTTGACTTTGTTTCTTTTGGGTGGAATAACCACTTCCACAACATCACCCACCCAACCAAATAACTCATATGTCATGAGCTCTGATTCTATAAGGGATTTCAGAAAAGAAAATGGTATAAATGTTGCCTTCCGCAGACTAAAATGAAACCTGGCAAATCGAAAAGGTGTCCCAGTGAAGAACCACCATCCTTATGCCTTTCCTTCTCACCTCCGTCCACACAGGACTGCCGGACATTAACTTAAAATTATAAAAGTCACTGGTACCTTTTAGAGAGTTCTCTCTATAGGAACTTTTTTTTACAGTAATTTATTAAGGTGTTAGTTATGGAAATAAATTATTAATATGTTGTATAATAATAATGGCATTATACACACCAACAAAACACAACGCCTAAAATCTAACCATTTGGATGGTGATGAAGAAACCTTGTATGTTCCACATCGTTTTCCTTTCACTTCATTTCCGTGTTTATATAATTCACACAAACGTACACAATTGTATATTTGTGAGTTGGTGTGATATTGTTAGGATATGAGTCCAAGGCGCAAACAATTTGTTTTAAAATTTTTATTAATTAATTTATAAATAAAAACTCCATCTTGATTGATTGCAAGCAATTTAATTTTGCTGCACTCCAAGAGTAAGAGTAATAGTGTATTCTCTCCACATTTAATTACTTTTTATTTTTAACCATTAAATTGAAAAGAATTAATATGGAATAAGTTACTATTAGAGTAAGAATAATATATATATATATATATATATATATATATATATATATATAAACCAATAAAGTAAATAAAAAACTTACCTATATTTCTTTAATCAAATGGGCTATGTTGACACTAAAATCTTATATACCTATATTATTTTTCAATCAAAAAACAAATTGTTAAAAAGACAAAGTTATGTATAATTGTATCTATATACGGTGTGATTGAACAATCATAGGTTGCAACTTCGGTTGAAAAGGAACGCAAATGATATAGCTACTACTCAAGAAGAACACAAACTTACAGGTAATACGATTTCAGTTCTCTTCTACGTATAATTTTTTATGTTATTATTTTGGTATATACCATATCAAACTTTATAGGAACCAAATTCAATATATATATATATATATATATATATATATATATATATATATATATATATATATATATATATATATATATATATATATATATATATATATATATATATATATATATATATATATATATATATATATATATATATATATATATGATACACACCCTCTCCACTATATTATGCATTCAATACCAAATTAAACACATGATGTAGACGGTGTTGGGCTTGGGCTCCCTTTCTATCTAGAGAAATATCTAAATATAAATAGTTTAGTTGTCTCACATATTTAAAGGGAGAGTATCAATTTAGGTTTGAGAAAAATACGGAGAAAATAATGATTCAAAAGAGAAAAAAGATGAGAAAAACTCATTCCCGTTTTTCTAAACAAGTATGAATAATTAAATCAACTATCTCCTATTACTTCACCGTCAGATCAAACTGAAATTTAGTGGCCATGTTCGCAACACATGTATCTACTTTTTGACCCTTCAGAATTTCAAAATAAATTATGAGTTGAGAGATATCCGCTTCGCATTGAAGCTGCAAATTTGAGTAATTTTTAGCTTTTTGATTCTTATTTGTAAGCTAGTTTTCTTTGTGGTTCTTGGTTTTTATCACTATTTTATGAATCACTTTAAGAATCTCTTGAATCTTCAATTGATTGTAGTGGAGCTATTTCTTTGTCTCGATGACTTGTGGTTTTTTAATCTCGTATTGAGGGGTTTACGACATTAAAAATTACCACCCACTCGCGTTTCACTTTCCAAATTCATTTCAGCCTTTCAATTCCTCGAATCACTCCGTATATCATACTTCTCCGCTTATATTGACCTGAAGCAAAGTAAACCCTACTGTATCAATTAAATATTGGCTTTGATGCAATTAAATAAAATCAATATGTTGAGTTAGAGAGTGTTACATCATTTAAATTTACCAATTATGAATATATAAAATGAAAGAAAAAGCTAAAATATACGAAATATAATTTGTCACAATCACGCGAATGACTTTTCCAATCAAGTCTCTCTTGATTTTAAGCGTTTCTTATATGATGCTATTTTTTTAACTTATATTAGTACAACTTGTATTACTTATACATGTTGTCTCTTGTCCATATTTGTATTCCTCATCTCACGAGCTTCCTAAAAAATCTGTTAGATGTTTGTTTCAATGGGTTTTAAAAAGTTGTCATGTTCTATTTTCTAGTGAATTTCCTCTGACTATTACTCAGTTTCATTTGTTACTATTAATCTGGATTTGTTTTTCTGGTTTTTTATCTATTTTTAGTGGTGAGTAAATGTTCAAGTTATTGGAACAAGTTATAGTCTGGTGTTCAGATAAGAGGAAGAGTTCGGTGTCTTCACAAAGACAAGCATCTATTTCTAAGAAGCTAGCTTAAACCTAATAAGATATGAAATACATCGGCTCTTATTTATTCTTATTTCAAACATTGCATTTCTTCCATCATGTATTAATCTTATTTGTTCTTCCATTTATTCAGGTGGCTTTTCTTCTACACTTCATCTCCTCCATTAAGGTTTGTTATTTTTTGTTCATTTTCCTTCTCTAACTTTATTTATTGATTCCTAAGAGTTATCATTTTTCATTGTTGTTATTTTCGTTTTTCAAATGTTGTTTCCATTTTTAACGTTTTCTTCTGTATTTGGTTTCCGCAATTGGATAATGGTCGTTGTAACACGGTGGGAGAACTGACTTGTTTTTGCGTTTCACCTCAAATGTTGTGGATAGCAAGAGTCGCCACCGACTTTTATTTTATCCAATAAGGAAAGGGTGAAAAAAATAGGAAAGACCTTGATAGATTTTGTGTTTGGGGGTAAGTTATGAAAAGGGAAGGCGTTAGCACCGTTTTCATTTGTAGTTTTCCACGGGCTCTTAATCGCTTAGGTCACTTTGAAAATTTTCTTTGTGTGTGTGTTTTGAAAATTATTTGAAATTTTCCAATGTTAGGCGAACTTTATAATAATTCTGGTATATGTCCTCAAGAATGTATATAAAGTGTTTGAAAATATTTCATTATTTTGAAAAGTGTGATGTGAGAAACGTTTTGTTTTTGAAAAGTTTGTGAGCAAGTGATTAACTTTATCCTACCCACTCAAGGTCGTTCTTATTCTTTTCCTTCTCCATTAGAGATAGTGATATTCGTACCAGTTGTTGGTAGGTAGCCATGTTTATTGGAATTGAAGGAATTGGCGAAAAGTCATTGTATTGTCATTGAAGGTAACTTGTAAGGATACCTTAGAAGTTTCGTAAGTGACTGTCTTCATATTATTCGTAGGCAACTCGAGGGACTAGATTATTTTTCCATAGGCAACATCGGAGGGTTATCGAGGGACTATAATCTTTTATTTGAGGGTCTTTTCTAAAGCATCCCTACTTTTGAGGGACATGAATGTTATTCCGAAGTCAACAAAGAGAGGCTACCCTAGATGTGTAAGTGTGAAAGTATGTTTGATTCAGTTACGTTTATCTTGCAATTAGGGTTTTTATATCGGTTGAATTAATCTTTCCATACACACCCTAGTTACTAACAGTATCATAAAAAATATAGTAGCAGAAGATAAAGGCAGAAATGTAGACCTAGGGTTATTATAGAGCTTTGGGGAAATTACATAATAGTAAAGGTGCGAGAAATAAAACCCTAAACTATTAAATCACGGAAGCAATTACATAATAGGAAAATGTAAAGAAATATAAAGCTACACTAATAATTAGGGTTTACAAAAAAGGTTTGTTTTTTAGGTTAATTAAAAAAATTAGGGTTAGCCAAAAAATAATACGGGAAGAAAAATCAAAGAAATAAGGGTTAGAAACAAAAGAAAAGGACAAATATCGGGGGTGGGTGTTGAACCCATACCATTTTCCTTCACCACAACATGGCTTGCCACTGCACCAGGCATGTGGTGGTGTCTAGAGAATGAGTGCCACTCAAAATGCAATAAACCTGCAAAGATTGAGAAAATACGAAAAAATGTCAAAAGGCATGGATCAAACCCATGCCCTGAGAGACTAATGAGTTAACGCGCGCGCCTTTTTCACTGGGGTGGTTGTTTCATCCGGTCATACTATGCAAACCAACAAATATATAATAAGTGTAACACGGTGGGAGAACTGACTTAGTTTGTGCTTTATCTCAAATGTTGCAGATAGCTAGTGTCGCCACCGAATTTTCTTTTATCCAATAAGGAAATGGTAAAAAAAACAGAAAGAACTTGAGATTATTTAGTTCGGGGGGTAGGTTATGAAAAGGGAAGGTGTTAGCACCCTTTTCATCTGTAGTTATCTACGGGATCTTAATCTCTAGTTCATTTTTGAAAATGCTTTATGTTTGTGTTAGTTTGAAAATACCTAAGTGCGAAAATTTTGTAATGATTCTCGTATCATTGAGAATGTATACAAAATGTTTGTTTTGAAAATATTCATGAAAGAAAGTGTTGTTTTGTGAAAAGATGTTTTGTTTTGAAAAGTTTGTGAGCAAGCGACTACGAGTGTTCTACCTACTCAAAGAAGTCTTTGTTATTTTCCTCCTCCTTTAGATAGTGTTTCCCTACCATCAGTTAGTAGGAAGCCTTATTATTGGATGTCAGGGACAGGTGCGGGTCATCGTACAGTCATAGAAGGCAACTTGTAGGATGCTTTAGCAATTGTTGTAAGGGACTAAAATTGTTTACTAAAGGCAGTATCGAAGGGTCATCGAGGGACTACTATCTTTTAACTGAGTATTAACTCTCTCTCCGGTCAGTATTAACTCAGTAAATCCTGCAGATGAGCTCCCAATCAGATGGTTGAAGAAAGGGCCCGATAGAGTGCCTAAGAACATGTCCACCAACTCCCTTTCAGAAAGTGGGGCTTGAACTCTCCCAGCAATATCTCTCCACTTCTGTGCGTAATCCTTGAAACCCTCATTGGAAGCCATGACCATACTCTGAAGTTGAGTACGGGTAGGCGCCAAATCAGCATTATATTGATATTGCTTATAGAAAGTTGCGGCAAGGTCTTCCCAATTGTGGACGTTGGCCCTTTCCAGTTGGTAAAACAAGTCGAGTTGTGTTCCAGATAGGCTATCTTGGAAAAAATGTACCCACAAGTCTTTATCGGCGGAGTGCGGCTAGATCTTTCTCACATATGATCGGAGGTGCATCTTAGGACATGACACCCCATCATATTTTGCAAACAACGACACTTTGAACTTCGGTGGGATCACAATTCTCGACACTAGCCCCAATTCTTCAAAGTCTAGACCTGGCACCTTTTGTATTTCCATAGCGCTCAAACGCTCTTCAAGATGTCTGTACTTATCATCTGCTGGAGGATACTGTTCCTCGGAGTAGACTTCCTCTTCTTCCTCCTCTTTAGATTCTGACGAAACCGCTGTTTCCTTTCCTTTCCCCTCTCCTTCACCGGATGTTGTTGCAAAATTTAAGGTTCTCCTAGTCTGTTCTTGAAACCTTCTCCCCATGTTCAAAACCCCGGTGACTTTCTTTGTTTTCTTTTTCTTTTCTTCAGCTAGCAGAGTCTTCAACTCTTCTTTCCCCTTGGCTAGGGTCATGAGCAATTGTTGAAACTGCGTGTTTTGAGCTTGGAGATCTTTGATTGTCTGTTCGAGATCCATCTTACTGAAATAAACAGTAGAGATATGAGGAAACTCGTTGCAAAAGACCTGTTTATGTCATGATGAATGATATGTGCATATATAATGTTTTCAAGGATTTTTAAAGATTCAAGTTCATTTTAGACAAAAAGAAACACACGTTATATTAAAGAAATAGAATTTTTAATACATCAATGCCCCTCGGGAAAATAATACAAAACTCTAAGATAAAAAAGTAGTGTGCATCCTCTTTGGTGCTATGTAGGCATTTAGAGTATACTCCTCATGAAGTAGCCTAGTGAGTTCCAAAACCTTCTTCTCGCTTGCGTAGAATTGGGCTTCGAAAGTATCTCGCTCTCCTTTGAGATGTATCCAATCGCTTTGTAGGTCTTCAAGAGATGTGGGCATGTCATGATGTAGGATAGTGTATGGAACTTCTCCCTCCTTAACAGGCTCAATGATCACCGGAAGGATGGAAGGATAAGGCATCATAACACTTTGAGCGCGAGTTCGTACCCACTTGAGGTAAGGCTCAAGAGGGATGGAATTATTGTGTCCCAAAGTCTTTCAATCCACCTTGTTTAGCATCCTCCAAGCTCGGATGAATCTCTGGCGAAGACCTTGATCGTTGTTGTCGTTGTCGAATACCAAGCCTTTAATCAGCATCTCATGCAGGCCATCCCTTTAGGCATAACCAAACTGTCTTAGAGCTAAGCATGGGTTGTAGGTGATACCTCCCCTAATGCCAAGTAGAGGAACATTAGAGAATTCTCCATAACGGTCAACAATCATAACATTCTCTTTGGATCGGGAACACCAATGAATATCTGAATGTTTGAGCGTCATTAACCTTTGTGACCACCTTAATCCTTGCTCATTCTTTAAGACTGATTGGGGAAGATGAGAAATAAACCATCTTGCCAGGATAAGAGTGCAACACATAAGGACACCTCTTTTCCTCATTGTACGAGTGTGAAAAGAGTGTAGGATATCCCCTAGCAATGTAGGCACCGGATTGCGTGACATGAATATTTTGACGGCACTCAAATCTATGAGTTGGTCATGATTGGGAAACAAAACCATACCATAGATGAGGAGAGTCACAATTTACTCAAAGGCTTGCAAGTCTAAGGAATTCCAACAGCTTTGGGTTTTCTCAAACAGGAAATTTGCTAAGAAGCCTTTGACACCACTTCTAGTTTCCCAATGGGTTGTGACATCAGATGAGTGCAAGTGCAGAGCTTGAGAAATCTCTTCTGGATTTAGGACTCTTTTTGTATCGTTGAAAGGTAGTTGACTGAGAATGGGAATCCTCAAGAGTTGAGAGAATTCTTCCAAAGTAGGCACAAGCTCATAGTCGGGAAATGTGAAGCAATGGTGCAAAGGATCAAAGAACTGGAAGAGCACCTTCATCATATCCGCATTTGTGTTAGAGGTAACCAAGTTGAGTAGACGACCATGCCTCTCGGTGAATGGAGAGTTCTCAGGGATCCTTGAAGCTAGCTCCTTGAGTTGTGGAGGAATTATTACAAGGTTGACTTGGATAGTTTTCCTGCGAAGTGAATCCATATCCTACAAAACAAGAACAAAGATGAAACTCCAAAATCCTTGAAATGGTTAGTGATGTATATGATGATCATGATATCCATGATGTTATGTACAAGTATGCATATACAAGTAAAGAAAACAAGTTCTTAGTTTAGGCTTGCATGGGATTTTATAGGTAAGTACCCTCTTGAAGTTTAGTTGGCTTAAACCTGTCCTAATAATAGTAACCGGGTTCTAAGGAGATCAATATCACCGGATTGTTTCCTTGGTCATTGTTTCAGCTCAAGCCTCTTTAATGGCGACCGAAATATCCTAAGAAACCAAACCTCAATGAGTGTAGTATCGAGTATCTACCAACTTCAGACTGCACCAAAGCCGGTCATCTCACTACATCCTAAAGGCCAAGTTGGTCAAGTAAAGGGTTCTAGAAGTTCATTAGTTCTTCATGATATCACTCAACAGCCCCGTATTCTCTTTGATTGACTCAAAGGCTACCGGTACCCACAAATATGTCACACTAACATAGCTATTGCTTAGACCATGTCGGTATACCCCGCACAATTTCCACAATGTATTGCTATTTACCTATAATGTATCCCAAATCCGGGTAGAGGATTTCAAACCTAAACAAAGAATCATAATGTAAAGCAAACAAGTCAAACAATGTAAGAAAATAAATGTGATCTAGCCTTAAGGTAACCCCACTTTTATAATAATCCCCTGCAGAGTCGCCAGTTCTGTGATGCGGTGGGAGAACTGACTTGAGGTTTTTGCGTTTTATCGCAAATGTTGCGGTTAGCAAGAGTCACCACCGAATTTTCTTTTATCCAAAAGGAAAGGTGAAAAAGCACAGGAAAGACGTTTGAGATTGTTTCTTGAATTCGGGGGGTAGATTATGAAAAGGGAAGGTATTAGCACCCTTTTCATCCATGATTTTCCATGGGCTCTTAGTTACTTGCTAGATCACTTACTTTTGTTGTTTGAAATTGTGTTTGGTGTGGTTTTGAAAGTATTTTGTAAAAGAGGCCATTTGTTTAGGCAATTTTTGTAATGATTCTCGTTCGTAAGAATGTATACAAAGATGTTTGTCTTTATTTTGAAATTTTTTTCAATGTTTATAAAATGTTTGGAGATATGTGTGTTTGTTTTGAAAATAGCAAGGATAGTTGTTTGAAAATAGAGCAAGTTACTAGAAGTAATCTACCTACTCAAATGTCTTTCTTGTTCATTTTCTATTCCTTTGACATTGTTGTCTTACCATTGATTTGGTAAGTAACCCTATCTTTGGATGTAAACGAGACGGGAATCGATCATCGTATAACTATGATTAGCAATGTTGCAAAGTATCTTAGCATTTTTGAGGGACCAAGATCATTTTGTAAGGCAACTTAGAATAGCGATATCGAGAGACTATGATCTTATACTTGTTTGTTTTGCTAAGATACTTCGCATGCGTAATATGGCCATTTTTGTATAAGGCAACCAAGTGGAGAAATCCTAAGGATGCTTGTGTGCAAGTGTGTTATTTTCATGCTTGATTTTGTCTTGGATTTAGGGTTTTCTATTTGATTTGTTTTTATCTTTCCATTTAAACCCTAATTACTTGCATTATATATAAAAGCGGTAAATTGCATAATTTAAAGATTACTACGCTATTACAATCAAATCAAATTTGTACAAAAATTTGAATAAATAATATAATGTAATTATGCAATGTTATGTATATGCAAGAAAAAGGTTTTGGTTTTATTTTTATGTGAAAATGAGTTTTAACCTAATCCTAAAAATATTAAAAAAAAAAGAAATTATTTCTTGAGAAAAATGGTTAACCCTAATTTCTAATTAAAAGGAAAATAAAGTTCTTTAAGCATTATTTTATGTGTATTCTTTGTATTAAAAATAATAAATAATATTCATGAAAATATTTAGTCTTTTTATATAAAAAAAATATTTATATGTGTGAGAAAAAGAATAAATAATTAAACTAGTTCTATTTTTTTTTATTTACAAGTTTATTAAAGAATATATATATATATATATATATATATATATATATATATATATATATATATATATATATATATATATATATATATATATATATATATATATATATATATATATATATATATATATATATATATATATATATATATATATATATATATATATATATATATATATATATATATATATATATATATAACTAAAATAAAATATATTTTTTATGAGAAAAAATAAAATGGACCAAAAATATAAATTTAGCATTTTTATATTTTTATGATTTATTATTAAGGAAAATATATTTAATAAAATAGAAATAAAAAATAAAAATGAATAATAAAAATTAGGGGCAGGGGTGTTGCAAGAAAACAAGGGGTAGCATGTTAGCAAAAAACGCTAAGGCCCAAGTGTTGAAGCCCATCCTGCAAACAGCCAAAAATGAAACTGGAAAAAAATAAAAAAACAAAAGGTAACGCCAAGGTTAGAACCCATGACCTATGCATTTCCAGCGCGCTACCTTGCCACTTGGGTGGCTGTACATCCGTTAGTTTATGTGAAACAAGAAAAACATAACACAAAAAGTGTCCTTTGCCCTGTACTTCGTCTTCTTCCTCTAGCCAGCCGGACCCCCTGTAACTCTTTCAAGTCTCAACAAAAATGGAAATTGATAACATGAATGTTATAGCATTTTATTACACGATTTTAACCATGTGCATAACTAAAACTATAAGTTCAAGATCAAAGAGAATTTTAGTGGCCCTAATTCTTAACCTAATTTTTTCTGAAACTTCAAACTCAAAATTCTCTCAACTCAAGCCAAATAAATGCAAGTTATGGATATGTACAGCTTCGTAGCAATGATGTCTACATTGTATATTCACAAATGGAAAGCTAACTATTCCTGTATCAAGAGTTGGAAAAACAGAAAACTCACCTTGAAAATGAAAATCGTGTTTTGGAATGAGCTTGCTTTAGGATGCAGTGATGATCAGGTTAGCTTCCTTGAACCTCTAGGAAGCTAATGCAATGCCTAGCGTGTCTTGAGGGTGGCTGGAATGATCTGGAGAAATCCACCTGTGTTACTCTATTTTTGAAGTTCAACAATGGGGAAGATGGAGTTACAGTGATGTTTCAGGGTGTGGGATGGTTTTCTTGTAAGCTAAGGAAGCTTAAGGAAGCAAAAGTCCTGAAAACGCACGAGTGAAATAGAAGATTCAATTTACAAGTCATAAATGGTAAGTTTGGAGGCTTGGTATGCAATTTCTGATTCTAGGGTGTTTCAAGGCTTGGGCATTCGTCCTTTTAGTTGCAAAGTGATAGCTTTATAAAAAGCAAAATATTGGAGGACTTGTGCTTGCTCAGAAGTACAAGATCACATGTCTTGCTACATTTCTTGTTTTTGAAGCAAGTGTGAGAAATGACTTCTTAATGCGTGGTTCGGATCTTGTAGGGTAGTGTGGAGCTTTAAGCATGTTTTGTTCAGGCTTAGAGGCTTGGTTTGTGCAGAAAGAACAATTCCAAGGCTCAAGAAATGAAAAAATGCATAAAGCATGCTTTTCCAAAATGGCAATGTTGCCTTTCTTCCATAAATGGTTATTTTCTTATACAATGCATTGAATGTTTGGATTTAGGGCATGAAATCTTATGCAATCCATTAATGGTGGAGTGACAAACGAGTTTGAGGCCTGAAAAGTGAAGATTGTACAACATGCTTGAGGATTTGAATTTTGTTCTTCATGAAATGGCTTGAAATCAAAGTGAGAAATTGCCAACTTCATCTCTTTTATTTTCCCTACTCAAGAATGATCTCAAGGAGTTCTTGGACATTTTGGAAAGCTTACAATGTTCTCTACAACTCATCTTTGAAATGCGTTTCAAGATTCCTCTTGGAACTAGGTGAAAACTTTCCATGAAGTTGGGTCAAAACCTGCCTAAATTAGGGCAAAATTTCACTAAGTTATTTTAGTTCATGGGCATGTATTTATAAAATTATATCGTGAGATCCAAGCATCTTTAGGGAAAAATGTGTGAAGAAAAGTTGTAGATTTCATGGAGATCTACAACTTTCATGTTGGGAATTTCCTTTGAATCATCTTGTATCATGGTGAAAAAATGGCTTAAAGTTTTAAAAAAATAAGAAATTTTCTATACTTAATTTCTTGATGAACAAGTTTCACATTTTGACATGTTTTGATGAATTGTGATCCTTGACACTTGATTTTGACCAAAAATTCAAAGTTTGACTTTTCAATATACAGATGACTTTTGATCAGTTGACTGCAAATTTCATCTATCAATGCAATGGAATTGCAATATTTTGAACCATGTAAATAGGTAAAGATGGTACAAATGAACCCTTGAAATCATGCTTCAAACCAAATGGTCATTTGTTAGGTCAAAAATCAGAAAATGCCCTTTCTAAGTCAAAACCCTAATTTTGACCATTTTGCCCTTTTGATGATTTGATCAAATTTTCTTGAAGAATTGTGGTCCAAACTTGATCAAATGATGCATATGAGTCTAAAATGTTGATGTTGATCAAAATCTATGAAGTTTGACTGTAAATTGGCCATGGTTGACTTTTTCCCCAATACAACTAATTTTTAGGTCAATTGTCCAATTGACTCATCAAAAATGTGATTCAAGGCTTGAAACTTGTCATGAGTAATCTTAGAGGTCCATAATGATGTTTGGAAGTCATATGAAGCATTAATAGTCCAAAAATCATTGTGCAAACTCAAACCCTAATTTTGGGTTATCAGTGTAAGATGAGATGTCTTGAGTTGACCAAACCCTAATCCAGTCTTGAGTCAAAGAGATCTTGTGAGAATAATCTTGATAAATGAGAGGGCAAATTTTGGGGTACAACATACCCAAAAATTTTCCCTCTCATTTTCCCAAGATTTCTCTCACATGTGTGGTTACAAAACACAAATTTAAAGGAAAAGAAAAAATGAAAAAACATTGAAGATGTTAATATGCCTTTCGACAAGACAAAAGTTTGCTTCGAATCCACATCCTTCGATTAGACTTCCGGCCTCTTTCGATGCAATCTTGGCTTGTATCTTTCGATTGTGCATTAGCCTATGACACGCTGGATTTGATTCACAAAACAAGAGCTTCCTGCATGCAACCTTTGATTACACCATTGGCTTCACATGGTTCACAGTGCAATGGTTGCCTGCATGCCTTTTCGTTTGAAAAAATAATTCCCTCCATGGTTGCTTTGATTCACAAAATGATGGCTAGCTGCATAAAACTTTCAATTGAACCACAACTTCCTTCTTGCGTGCAAGAGGCGCCTACCAGGCCAGCATGCATAAGGCAAGAGCCTCATATAGCCTCCTTTGATTCCAAGGCAAGCTTTAGTTACACATTTCGTTTGGGCATGTGGCTTCCTTCAATCCAAGTTTTGGTTACACCCTTTGTTTATACATGTGGCTCCCATCATGCAAGCGTTAGATTGAGAAAATACCTCTTGCATGTTTTCTTGAAGTCACAAAGCATTGGCCTCCTGCAGCTATCCTTCGAATCAGAAGCCATTTGTTTTCCATGTTTGCCTTTGACACCACAATGCCAGGATTTCCTTCATGCCAGCAGGCACAAGGAAGGGACCTCCTACACACACCCTTTCGTTTGGCCATGTGACCTCTGGAAGGAAAGCCTTCGATTGGACAAGAGCCACCTTCACACAAAGCTTCATTTAGAGTTTTGATTCTCTTCGAATCAGCATACTTTGAACCCAACTCTGGACCCTTCGAAGAAAGTTTGTTTGAATAACTTTGAGCAAATCTCATAGCCTTACCCTACTTGTCAGGCTATCTTGCTTCCAAATCTTTATATGATCAAAGGCTTACACAAATATGTGAAGCTTTTTCTATTGGATAATACCATTCTTGGTTAAAATAGCAAAAGGCTACATACCATTTTTTCATAAAGAGTACTTTTATCACAAAATCAGCTCCCAATCTGATTTGTGTCTGAACGAAAAACAGTGCCAAAAGCACAAGTCCAATCTCCTGCCAGCAAGACCCCACTTGTACTAGAAACATGGGAACAACGAAAAGGGATTAAACTTGTTTCATTTTCAACCAAACCATGGTTTGTTATCCTACAAACCTGGTTACTTCAAACACCTTCAACCTTTTCTCTATAAATAGAGAAGCATTTGCAAGCTAAAAGGGACTTTTTCTGGTGATGGGGAACGAATCTCAAATTATCAAACACTCTCAAACACAAAAACACATATTCAAATCCAGAATCCAGAAGAAATATCACACTTATTTCTCTGGCCCTTCGAATCTAAAGAAACACAATACTTGTTTCTTTCTCTCTTTCGAATCTGACACCAACTCAACACTTGGTTTCCTCTTTCGAATCCAACATTATCCTTGTTTCTTTCCCTAAAATTCCAGGGACACTCAGAGCAGCCACTTAAGGTCCAGCACACACGTTCCAGCTTCAAACAAGGTAAAAGTCTCTTAACCTTGAACCTTTCGTTTCTAGCATAACATATGAATAGTCATTCTGTTCATTTGAAGCATGTACGTAACATTTTCTTCCTTTTTTTCCCACCCTTTAAGTTTGTTTTCATTTCTAACCCTTTTGATTTTGTTTCTTGATTTATTAAATATGCTTAAGAACTAACCTGGCCATAAGACAATGATAGCATGGCCTCAGGCCATGTTGCTTTTTAAATCTCAAACGAAGGAAACAAGAGGAAGGAAGTATGAAACAAAGCTTCAGGCTTCACCCCCTTACTGCTTCACATTCTAAACGAAGGAGCCAGAAGGGAGAAACGAAAGACCTTCACACTGATTTCTTGGCCCAGTCGAAAGCAGCAGCGATAAGGGAGAAATGAAAGTCATCCACATTGAATCCCAAGCCCAATCGAAGAAGGAAGCAAGGAGCTTGGCGTGAAGAGTGCAATTCATGCTGATTCCAGTCCCCAATCGAAGGAAGCAGAAAGGTAGAATCGAAGGCTGCATCTCATGCCTCAGGCTAAGCCCAAATCGAAAGGCGTGAACTCACTGACTCTAGGCCCAAATCGAAGGAAGCCAAAGAGCGCAGAATCGAAGGGTTTTTCTGCCTAGATCGAAGCATTCATTTTTCTTTCTTTTATTTTTGTTTTGTATTTACATTTTAATGTTATTCAATATGGTTGTAATAATGTATGATTTATTTTCTGCATTTTTATTACTTTTCTAATAATATTAGTAATTAGGACGTATGGCAAGATAAAACCAACAAGTAGAAAACCTAAAATTAAAAGACAAAATGCATGCAAATCAAACACATTATTCACACACATGCACCCTTAAGGTAATATCACTTGTTACCTCAGAAAAATTGTCATGTCCCTCGAATATGGGCGTTTTATAAAAGACCCTTGATAGAATATCGTAATCCTTCGATGACCCTCAATGTTGCCTTCGGTAAATGATCTAGTCCCTAAACGACATTGCTAAAACGTCCCATAGGTTACCTTCTATGACTATACAAAACATCCCACGCCCGCCCCTTCACATCCAACGATGGGGCTTCTTACCAAATCAATGGTAAGATAGCAACATCTAAAAGCCGAGGAAAAGAACATTAGACCTTTTGAGTATGCAGGATGCTCATACTTGCTCGCTTGCTCACAACAAAAACATTTTTACACCAACACTTCTAAATTGAAACATTTTTAAAAGACAAAACTCTTTGTACGCATTTTTATATAAATGAGGATCATTAGAAAGACACTTTTCAAAATCACTTTCAAAAAACATATTCCATAAACACCTCTTTGAACTATTTTTCAAAACCAACACTTTGTACGCATTCTTATAGAGACGAGAATCATTACAAAGACATTTTTTTAAAATATTTTCAAAACCACACCACAAAGCACATTTTTAAACAAAGCAAGTGATCTAGCAAAAAACTAAGAGCCAATAGATAACTATGGATGAAAAGGGTACTAACACCTTTCCTTTTCATAACCTACCCCCTGAACTCAAGAAAACATCTCTACAGGTCTTTCCTGTTATTTTTTCCCTTTCCTTTATTGGATAAAAGAAAATTCGGTGGAGACTCTTGCTATCCGCAACAATTGAAATCAAATGCAAAACAACCAAGTCAGTTCTCCCACCGTGTTACAGAACTGGAGACTTTGCTGTGGACTACTTAAATGTGGGGTTACCTTAGGGCTAGATCACCTTTACTTTCTTTTGATTGTTTGACTTGCTTGCTTTACATTATGGTTCCTTGTTTGGGCTTGTTTTGACCCTCCACCCGAATCTGGGGCACCTTTTAGGTAAGTAGAAATAGATTGTGGAAACTGTATGGCATAAACCAATACAGTTAAAGCAATAGCTATGTTAGTGTGACACATTTGTTGGTATCGGTATCCATTGTGTTTAATCAAGGAGAATACGGGGCCGCTGAGCAGTGTCATGAAGCAATAAATGACCTTAGAATCTTAATTGAAAAACTTGGCCATTATTAAGTAGTGAGATAGCTGGTTTCGGCGGAAAGCTGAAAATTGGTTGATACTCGATACTACACTCATTGAGATTGGACTTTTGGGATATCTCGGCCGCAAGAAAAGATTGATTGTGCTGAGATAATGCCTAAAAGAAAGGTCACTGGTATTGAGATCCCCTAGAACCCAATTACTTTCTAGGACAATTTGAGCCAACTAAACTTCAAGAGGGTACTTACTTACAAACTCCATACAATCCTATACCTAAGGATTTGTCTGCTTTATGTGTATTTGTACATAACAACTTTCTTGCTTTGCATACTTGTACATCATGACATCATATCATAAGAATTATCACTAACCATTTCAAGGATTTAGGAATTTATATTTGCTTTGTTTTGTAGGGCATGAATCCCATCAGAGGGAATACCATCCGAATCAACTTCGTGAAAGCACACCCTCTACTACAAGAATTAGCATCAAGGGTTCATGGAGATTCTCCCTTCTCCAAGAAATATGGTCGACTTCTCATCTTGGCTACCTCCAATTTCTAAGAAGAAATGATGTGTGTACTCTTCCAATTCTTTGATCCCATGCATCATTGCTTCACCTTTCCTGACTATCAGTTGGTGCCTACATTAGAAGAGTTCTCTCAACTATTAGGAGTACCCGTGCTTGATCAAATACCTTTCACCGGTTTAGAAGAGATTCCAAAGCTTGAAGTCATTGCCGAAGCCCTGCATCTGAAGAGAGCCGACATTGTAAAAAATTGGGAGACAAGAAGCGGAGTTAAGGGTTTCTTAGCCAAGTTTATGTTGGAGAAGGCTCGTTCATTCTAAGAAGATATGGATTTTAAAGCCTTTGAAGATGTCTTAGCCCTTCTAATCTATGGTTTGGTTCTATTTCTCGATCTGGACCTATTCATAGATGTGAATGCCATAAAGGTCTTCCTCTCTCGTAATCCTTTACCTACTTTGCTTGGAGACATTTTACATTATTTCCATACTCGCACCATGAAGAAAAGAGGTACTCTCTTTCATTGTATTCCCTTACTCTCTAAGTGGTTTACTTTGCACCTACCTCGATCAACATTAAAGAACGAGCAAGGATTGACATGGTCTCAAAGGATGATGTCCCTCACACACTCTAACATTTATTGGTGTTCTCGATCCTTGGAGGATACTACTATCATGATCGTTGTGGGGAATTCCCTAATGTCCCATTCTTAGGCATCAGGGGAGGTATCACCTATAATCCTTATCTTGCATTATGACAATTTGGGTATGCACAAAGATATGGTCCTCACAATGCACTCATCCATGGTTTGGTATTCAACTATGAGGGAGACAACCAAGGCTACCGTCAAAGGTTCATACGAGCTTGGAGAATGATAAACAAAGTGGATAGCAAGATATTGGTGCGTAAGAAATCCATTCCTTTGGAGCCTTATCTTCAGTGGGTACGAACTTGTGCTCAATGATTTGGTATGCCATACCCTACCACTTTTCCTATCATCATGGAGCCTTTAGTTCCTTATGTTATCCTTCATCCTACCATGCATACTTCTCTTGAAGACTTACAAAGAGATTGGATCCAACTGAAGGAAGAATGAGACACCTTCGAATACCAGTTCTACGCGATTGAAAAGAAGGTTCTGGAGCTTACAAGGTAGCTTCATGATGAGCGAAATTTGAACGCCTACATTGCGCCAAAGAGGATGCGTTCGACGTTTTTGTCTTAGGAGTTTATTTTGCTTTATTTCCTCCATTGTAAGCCCAAGGGGTATGGTTGTAATCAAGCTAAACTTATTAATACAATTGATATTTACTATTTTTCTTTTCTATAACAAATTTAAATTTTTTAAGTCCTTGAAAACATTGCATCCACATACCATGAATCATATCATGAGAGGCTTTTCCCACATAGGTCTCTCATCTGCTTACTATTTATTTCAATAGAGATGGTGCTAGAACAAACTATCAAGGACATTCAGAATCAAAATGCTCAACTTCAAGAAATGTTCTTGAACCAATCCAAGTGGTAAGAAGAAGTGAAAGCACTCATCACTAGGGGCATGACCATGGGGAATCCTGAGGACGACAGGGATGACCAGTTGGAACGGCTACAAACTGAAATGACAACAATGAAATTCCAGATGATGGGACAACTGGTGGGCTAGATGGCTCTTATCCAAAACTTAGCTCGGGGTCAGGAGGAGCTAAGGACCCTTGTCAACAAACTTCATCAAGACGGTTGAAACCGTATGAAACAAACTGTCGAGAGTGGGGATCAAGTCATTATTCATCCTCCCATGAGACAAGAAGCCGGTTTGGTGGAAAGCTGACCTTTCCAAGTTTCTGCCACGTCACGGGCCCAACAGCGACCTCGCCAATGTCAACGGGGAAATCATCAAAGGAAAAACGAGCCCGGGAGACAGTTTACTAACATCAACATGCCACTGTCTCAAGCATTGCAACACATGTTAAGGATGAACCTGATCACGTTGACAAGACCTCATCCAAACCCCAAAACCTCTTCTCCTAACTACAATCCCGATGCAAGGTGTGCCTATCATTCCGACATTACTAAGCATGATACAAACAATTGTTGGGTTCTGAAGTACAAGATTTAAAACATGATCAACGGAGAAGCATTGGAGTTCAAACAAGACGGTTAACTGGAGCTCTTCTACCACCCCTCAAGGGAATCTATATGGAAGTGACGGTCTGGGCGAGGAAATTTTCTGTTTATTCGAATTTTCAGTTGTAATTTCTTTGTTTTCTTAAACACTTATCTTTATGTCAGACTTTGGTTACTCTCTTTAATGCATTAAATATGTTTGTATTGAGTTATTCCATTCATTTTCACTCTATTTAAACTATGCTTTTTACCCCCTTTATGATATTCAACTCTTGTTTCAAAAAGTCGCAAGCCTTTAGAGGGAGGATGACGAAAACAATGCCAAATCTCATACAATATGCTTTTGGACAGACCTTGTTGATGATGTACATGCGTTTCTTTCAATTCCTAAACATAAGAGTTATAAGGAGGATAATCCCTAGTCAACCCTTTGAGCCTAAGAAGTAGGAGTTACTTTTTTTTACACAAATTGAAACCTTTAATCAAAACCTGGGGCAGGATAGTCTCTCAGTTAATTCAATTGCGTGTTCAGTCACAAACTTTCACTTCATATACAACAAATGGCATCAAAAAATTTCCTCTGGAATCAAAAGACAGCGATGGTTCCTTATCAAATAGGAAGTCCTTATCTCTCAAAAGAAAAACCCACTAAGTAAAAACCTATGAAGGAGACTTAAAAAAAACTGGGGCATCCCGCTGACTGTAATCTCAAAACAAGAACAGTCAGGCAAAAATCAGGAATAATGAATCAAAAAAAGAGGACGCTATAAATCCTCGACAACATGAAAAACGACTCCATTCCAACAAACTTAACTTGTCTGAGCCATCACCAAAATGTTATTTCAGACTCAATTGGAATTCAAATGAACAATTTAGTTGTGTTAAGGATTGAAGAACATCACGAAGAACGGGCGAGTATAAATACACTTTGAGCCTTATCCTTTGTTTCTTAAACCGTGAACTAGACCATGCTACAACCCTTTCAAAGTCCTAATTGAAGCATGGGTTAGTTCAAAAGCATACTGTTACAAAAGGTATCCTGACTCCTGTAAGGCTTACTCTAAATCCTGAGTTGAATTTTCTTACAAAATTTCTTTTATCTTGCTAAAATGCATTTTCAAAACTTCAATATAAGGATAAACTTTGCATTATTTGAATATCACTGTTAGCATATGGCTAATTATTTGACAGCGGAGAAATTCACACGACAAATATCCAGCGAACGAAACTCTCTCAGTGAACAAAATCACTTCAAATGGGATGACACTTCCAACGACAAATCTTCTATTAAGCAACGGGGCATGACATGTCACTGTCCAATACATCTAGGGCAGTAAAGTCAAGATTCCAAGAAATCTCTCAAGAAGTGTTGAGTAACTAGGGGCAGGTATTATTCTGAATCACTTAGGGCATTGAAAGTGAATTCCTACAAAGGGTTACGTATGGTCAGGCAAACATTTCTCGCAATACTACAACCACTATCTACTAGGGGCAGCGACAAATTTCCCACAAAGTACTTTTCATAAGGTGATACCCAACCAGAGTTTCAACCTCCAAAAACTTCTCCCCAACAGAGTTAATCTCAAGAATCCTCGAGGAGTTTTGCCAAAATAAAAAACCTCTCCAACAGAATGGCGACATGGTTTATTTCCCCAAAAAACAGAAATATTCCCCATCTTGAATTTTTCTCTCATACTATCACAAATCAAGGGACCATAACTATTCTTCTCCAGTAGACTTTTCCACAACCCCAGTAAGTTGTTGCAAAGCCTGGGAGACAACCAGATAACGGTTAACTTCTTTATCCCCAACAAGTTGTTAACTTCCTTTCTCTTCCACCAAGAGATAGCTCCCTAGTAGAGCAACGAACAACTGAAACTGTTGAACTCTTTTCCCCAAGCAGAAATCAACACTCTCCATAGAGTTTTCTTCTCAAGCAAAATAAACACCCCCTGTGGATTTCTCCTCAAAAAAACAAAATTAGGAATCCCCAGCGAAAACATTCTAAATAAAGTTCGAAGGTCACATACTCTTCATCTCCAACAGTAGTGTGGGATTTAACTTCCCAAAACTCCATAACACTTGTCAAGGATTTATTTTCAAAGACAAAGTTACATTTCTACAACATTCACAGCATATGCATACAAGATTCCTTCATTATCTGTTGAGGTGGTAATCATCCAAGATTCCATAAACACCTCTTTGAACTATTTTCAAAACCAACACTTTGTACGCATTATTATAGAGACGAGAATCATTAAAAAGAAGTTTTTTTTCAAATATTTTCAAAACCACACCACAAAACACATTTTCAAACAAAGCAACTGAACTAGCAAGCAACTAAGAGCTCGTAGATAACTACGGATGAAAAGGGTGCTAACACCTTCCCTTTTCATAACCTACCCCCCGAGCTAAAGAAAACATCTCTAAAGGCCTTTCCTGTTCTTTTCACCCTTTCCTTTGTTGGATAAAAGAAAAGTCGGTGGCGACTCTTTCTATCCGCAAAAAATGCGATCAAACACAAAACAACCAAGTCAGTTCTCCCACCGTGTTACACTCATTTTGAAAACTCTTCTTGTTTCAAAACTTGAACCACTTTCATAATAAATTTGGACTTATGTCCATGCATTTTCAAAATTTTTTATTAATCAATCTTTAATAAACTTAAAAAAACCTTAACATTTTTATGAGAAGACTAAAATTCATTCAATCTCATTTAAACCATTTTGCCATTTTGGCTTTTTTACTTTGAAATTTTCTCAAAATATTAGACTCTTGTCAATGCTTGTAGTGATGAAAATTATTATACTTCTACAATATGTAGCGAAGTGAGATATTTTCCACTTGGGTGTCGAGCGAGGATATGTTGATTTTAAAATCCAGGCCATGTCCTCCACTTTGAGATGATGCAAATTCTCCTTTCTCATAATTGTGGGTAGTAAGTATGTTTTCCACTCGGATAATGACGATGAAGTCCTGTCTCTTAAAATTTAACCAACACACTTCTGTTTTAAAATTCTTAAAAGATGAACTATGAGTACACCGATCCCCTATTGCACGGAAGGTGGTACGTAGGCACTAAAGGTTCTCAACTGCGGCGGGTGAAAAAATTAAAAAAAAAACTTGTTTTCTCATGTCCACCATCTATTAATGTATACAACATTTATAAGCCAAAATACACATCTTTATAAAGAGGTTCCTACGTAGTACCGTAGATGTTTAGGGTGCTAATACATTCCCTTTGCATAACCAATCCCCGAACATAGATTCTCTCCCCCTCTTTTTGGGTTATTCGCTCTTTTCCCATTCCTTTGGAAACAATAAAGCGCGGTGGGGATTTTTATTTTGATACGTGCAAGTCAAGTCAATCCAATGGCTTAGTCTCAACATTTCTACCACTACACGCGGTCACAAATTGCGACCGGTGCCAACGCATTGGCAACATCTCTAGACGCGACGAGATGCCACAAAAATGCATTTTAGAAGTAGAAGTTTTTGATGTGTGGGGAATAGACTTCATGGGACCATTCCCCTCTTCTTTTGTTAACCGGTACATACTTGTCGCTATTGATTATGTATCGAAATGGATTGAAGTTATTGTTTCTCAAAAAAATTACACATGAGTATTAATCAAGCTCTTCAAGAATATAATTTTTCCTAGATTTGGTATGCTGAGACTTGTCATCAATAATGGTGGTTCCCATTTTATTTATAAGATCTTTGCAAAGATATTACTGAAATACAGATTCCGACACCGTGTAGAAACATCCTATCACCCATAGACGAGTGGGAAAGTAGAGGTCTCAAATAGAGAAATTAAGCAAATTCTAGAAAAAACTGTTGCCACCTCTAAGAAAAATTGGTTTTCAAAGTTACACGAGTCTCTATGGGCATATACGACAACCTATAAGACCCCAATAGGAACCACACCATTTAAGCTAGTTTACGGTAAATTTTGTCTCAAACAACCGGATGAAATCATCAAAGATAAAATTCAATGAAGTCGCCATCAAACATCTTTTATCCTACAAGAAGGTAAAGGTAAACTTCGAGAAAACCTAAAGGGGTGAAATCATGGTCTTGCGACCATAGAGATCGGGTAAGGAAGTCGGTTACACGAGGAGAAGGTATTAGCACAACACATGTATGTGATACTCCACATGATCCACTTATGTTTGTTCTAATCTAAGGGGTGTGTAAATTTAGGTATAAATATTAAGAGCTAAAAATAAAAATGCAAAAGGGGGAATGCATGCAAAATAAAAGAGAAAATAATGTAGGGAAAATAAAAGTTGTGCTCGTTCGGGCCATACCCCAATGCCTACATATCCCTTTGAAGGAATCAAAGCAGTTGTAGTTAGGCTTCAAAAGTATCTGTTTGTTTTGTGTTTTTTAATAAACGATATTAATTTCTCCTTCTGCTGCAACTCGACCTTTGGAGACATACGCGTCATCACAAAAATGAATTAACATGTCCTTCTGAAAAAAGTTTTGAAAGAAAAGCCCGAAGGAAAAAAGAGTTTGCGTTAGTTGGTGTTTTTGTTGCAGATAACAGCTAGTTGATCTCAAGAGAGAGATATTAGCCACTTCTCCACTAATTCATGAAATAAGTTTTCTTTTAATGCAAATGCAAAAGGGGAAAGAAAAGTCTAAAGGGAGACTAGCAAAATAACCCTAGATTTTCCATGCATTATTGATCTTATAGTCGAAGATAAAATGGGGCATCTCTACCTAATGTTAGAATACATGGATATAAGCCTAAGGTCTATTCAACTAAAACTTTAGGAAAAATTGACTTGAAGATCCTATAGAGAGCATAAAAGAGGTGGGTCTACTAGAGAAGGGAAAAGGGATGACCAAGCATCAAGAACATTTAACACTCATGATAAAAACAATGGATGGAAATCTTAAGCACACTAGGAGAGGTGGACAAGAAGTAATCAAGGTTGAAAGGTAAATAAAGATGTTAGGAGTGTGAGAGAATGAAGGAGATATATCCTAATAATACCAAGTCAGTAGTATATTTTAGGATAACAAAATTAACCCTAAATTATGCACACAAATTTTAAACACAAACACCTTGGTCAAAGTAAAGCCCTATATATGTTCCTTAATCAAAATTAGGTTAAAAATAGAAGAAAAATTTGTAAAATTGAGTAAATTAAAACCTAAATTTGTAAAGACTGGTAAAATCCAGAAACATGATTTAAATTCCTTGGAATAAATTGAGTAGTTAGAAATGATTGAAAATTAACAAGACTAGTTAATGAACGGGTCAAACTAGAGAGTTTAACAAAAATATTTGTGAAAAAATCTAAAATCAAAAGTTAAAATTCAACAAAAGTGATTCTTGTGATCTTAAATCATCCAAGGAATTTAAACATATTTTCTTGGATTTTTCCATGGAGAGGAAATTAGGCTTGAAATTGTTTCTTAAGGCCTAAGTAATAAGCAAGGTCAAAAACCAATGTTAGTTTCTAAAAATTAGAAAGAAAAAAAAAAAGAAAATTGAAGTGTAAATTCAATTGAAAATCATAGAAAACTAGTTTAGTACCTAAGAGTCAGTAAATCTATTTTTATGGAATTTTATTGTTGAAGGAAGATATCAAAAGAAAATTAATTGCACAACATGACAAAAAAATAAAATAAAATGATATAGTTAAAGATTAATTTTATTTTCTTATCACGAAGTTTTGTAAAATCAAACAAAAATTATTTTTATGAAGAAGATAATGGAGCCTAGGATATTTTTTGATGATTTTTGATCCTTAATGAAGAAGAAATCCCTAATTGAATTATTTAATTCTAAAAAAAGATAAAAAAGAAATAAAATTAAGAATATGAAAATATAGTAAAAAAATAGGCCTAATATTTTTCCTTGATAATTTTTGGGTAAGGGAAAATATTAAAACAAAATTAAGAAAAACAATTAAAAAATTATTAAAAATTAAAAAATGGCAAAGCCTATTACACCTATTAAAGTTAAAAAATGCTGTAAGAGAAATTCAAATCATGTTCAATGGATGCGCGCCACATAATCGTCCCTGAGCTTGAACCATGCCCTATCATGTTTTGTTCAGTTTTACATGTTGGATTCAGATCATGATTTTTACTTCATTTCTTGATGAAAACGCACAAAATATTGGTCAAACTAATGATCTCATAGAGTAGATTAATGTAGGATCAAAGATTTTCAAAAATGATGTACATATAAGGGAGAAAATCGCGTTTGAAAATTATTGAAATCAACATATTATGAACGTGTAAAAACATAATTCAATCAAGTTATTTCAGATATATCGATCTCTCTTATTTCTCCATGAAATCTAACGATCCAAACATCAAAGTTCATCAGGAGATTGCAAGGAATAAGAGTACCCTATTAGATTCTTCAATTGTTGCAAGAAAAAAATGAAAATTAAACATGAAGTCACTGCAACAAGAAATTTTCACACAACTTGCAGTGCACGATTTTAAGCTTCAATCCGCACATGAACACTCATCAGATCTAAGATTTAGCCAGCTACCCTATCATACAAGATCTACATCTTAAAATGTAAGCACAAATTCATATCAAAGTTCAAGATCAACTTACCTCATGTGAGTGAAAAAAAAATTTACTATAGGCCTCTGAACTTGCAAGAAATCCATTGAACCTTGCTCTTTCACTTCAAATGGAATGTAGTTGTGCAGAAATTGGAGCTTCGACCAAAGAATTTGAGAGAAAATGCAAAGGAGAATTGATGAGAGCTTATATAGAGCAATGAAGTGTGTTGAAGAAGTATTGTTAACGGTATGGAAGTCTTTTGCAACATTAGATCCATTGGAGACAATTTAGAGGTTATTGCATTTTGTGCCATCAGTGTTCAAGCTTGCAGTCGTTTTGGGAACTTATAGGGAAAAGAATGAGAATGTGAGGCTTGCGTTGCATGTGACATAAGAGCATGTTCAATAATAACAAAATATGATATGCTGTATATATAGGATATTTTTTGATGATTTTTAATCCTTAATGAAGAAGAAATCCATAATTGAATTATTTAATTCTAAAAAAAGATAAAAAAGAAATAAAATTCAGAATATGAAAATATAGTAAAAAAATAGGCCTAATATTTTTCCTTGATAATTTTTGGGTAAGGGAAAATATTAAAACAAAATTAAGAAAAACAATTAAAAAATTATTAAAAATTAAAAAATGGCAAAGCCTATTACACCTATTAAAGTTAAAAAATGCTGTAAGAGAAATTCAAATCATGTTCAATGGATGCGCGTCACATAATTGTTACTGAGCTTGAACCATGCCCTATCATGTTTTGTTCAGTTTTACATGTTGGATTCAGATCATGATTTTTCCTTCATTTCTTGATGAAAACGCACAAAATTTTGGTCAAACTAATGATCTCATAGAGTAGATTAATGTAGGATCAAAGATTTTCAAAAATGATGTACGAATAAGGGATAAAATCGCTTTTGAAAATTACTGAAATCAACATATTATGAACGTGTAAAAACATAATTCAATCAAGTTATTTCAGATATGTCGATCTCTCTTATTTCTCCATGAAATCTAACGATCCAAACATCAAAGTTCATCAGGAGATTGCAAGGAATAAGAGTACCCTATTAGATTCTTCAATTGTTGCAAGAACAAAATGAAAATTAAACATGAAGTCACTGCAACAATAAATTTGCACACAACTTGCAGTGCACGATTTTAAGCTTCAATCCGCACATGAACCCTCATCAGATCTAAGATTTCGCCAGCTACGCTATCATACAAGATCTACATCTTAAAATGTAAACACAAATTCATATCAAAGTTCAAGATCAACTTACCTCAAGTGAGTGAAAAATAAATTCACTATAGGCCTCTGAACTTGCAAGAAATCCATTAAACCTTGCTCTTTCACTTCAAATGTAGTGTAGTTGTGCAGAAATTGGAGCTTCGACCAAAGAATTTGAGAGAAAATGAAAAGGAGAATTGATGAGGGCTTATATATAGCAATGAAGTGTGTTGAAGAAGTATTGTTAACGGTATGGAAGCCTTTTGCAACATTAGAGCCATTGGAGACAATTTAGAGGTTATTGCATTTTGTGCCATCAGTGTTCAAGCTTGCAGTCGTTTTCGGAACTTATAGGGAAAAGAATGAGAATATGAGGCTTGCACCGCATGTTACATAAGAGCATGTTCAATAATAACAAAATATGATATGTTGTATATATGGGTCGTGACCAGCTCAGTTTCAACTTAAAAAGTCTCCCAATTGATTCGTGCAATTTCTTTGCTTAAAGGGCATTTAAAAAGCTCTTTCCATGTAGATCATCATAGAACTTTAAAATTTTTAAAAAGGTTCTTGGATCACGAAGAATAGTTGGTTTGAAATTGAGAAAAAAAGGATAAATTGTCAGCCTAGGCACGCGCGTGGATGGCCTGCATGCTGGGAAAAAAACTTAGTTTCATGTCCTCCTTTTCTATGATCATATATTTTTCATTATTTTCTCAAATGAAGTGATTCAAATATCCACATGAAGATTACATATTCATTTGCAACTTCTCTTTGAATTTAATTTTAAATTATCACTTGTATTAAGAGATAGAGCATCATGAATAGGGGCACACCATGTGTTTGTGAAAATGCTGGCCTGAGCGTGCAAGCATGACTTGTAACTTACCATCTTTATGCCTTAAACTACTAAGTCCACTAACTCACAAATGCTTCACTTTTAGTACTTAAGCTCACAATAACAAACTTGTAGGTTTTTTCTCAAGCTTTCCAAGCATGTTAACAAACTTGTTTGCTTCCATTGGACAAAAACGAGAAAGTTATAAATGTTCACAATTCAGTACTATTTGGACTTAAAGACTTAGGAATTTTCTAAGTATCCAAGTAACTTCTTGAACAAGTTATCTCCATTTTTACCTCTTCTCTTTATTTTATGACAATAATGATCATGAAATATTAAAATAAGATAGTTGACCAAAAGTCTACTTGGTCAACTTTTACTTTGGTTGACTTTTGTTCAAAATTACCATTTTCCCCTTTTGATCAATTGAAATTCTTTCACTCAAAATTGGAACTCAATATTTCAATAATAGGTTCTTATCAACATATAGAGATGCATGGAATTATGTCTTGCCCAAAAAGTCAGAGATTTCTTGATTAAAATCAAAACCCTAATTTTAGCCCTATGTGTTAGGAGAAAGTGACCAATATTCAAAGCCCTTATTCTTCTTGACAAATTGTGAAAATCTTTGAACAAAGATGTCTTATATGATGATGGAAAGGTAATACTTCACACTCTTAACTCTTATAGGCCTTAAACTATTCAACTGACCAAAACCCTAATCTTACGAAATGAACAGTAGAAATGTGACTCTTCCCCAAACTTTGCAAATTTCCAACTTCTAATGATCATATGGGACAAATTAGATATATTGCAATATAAGAAACCTTTGAGAGTTTAAAGATTGAAGATATGAGATCCTCTTTTGTACTAATTGACCAAATAAACATCTCTTATAGCCTGCATAAGAACTTGGGAACCAAGATACCTTAATCCCATCATGAAGAAGAACGATAATGAGGAACTGGGCGAAGGTGGACCTAAAACCGAAAGACACCGGGTGGAGGTGAAATTACCAGTTTAAAGAAGACGTTGGGTGAAGATGAACCTACTGGGGAGAAAAGAAGAACGTCGGGCGAAGGAAAATTCCAAAATGAGAAGAAGACTAACCGAAGGTAGAATTTTGACGAAATACCGCTAATCCAAAATGGACTTATTAGGGTTAAAGATACGTATGTCTAGTGAACATTAGACACACACGATAGAGAGGCTGATCATGGAAGACTCTTACAGGGGATATTAAGTTAGCTAATGGAAGGAAAACCCGACCAGCACGGATAAATCAAAGACAAAGAACCGACTACGCTAAAACCCAAAAGACATAGATCAAAGGTGAACTAGACAAAAGGAAGAGACCAACCAAAGAGGACTCTAACAAGAATTTCCCATATAGGTCAAGCTTTAAAAAGGTTGGGAATGCGCCAGAACCATAATATCCTTCAAGCCAAAAACGGGATATGATTCTTTAAGAGTGGCATATATCTAGATTATCACACACCAAGTATAAATACTAAAATACTTAGGAAAAAAGTAAGGTTATAAGCCGACTCTTACTTGTACTCTGAGGTGAGGTAAACACGGGTAAAATAACCGAAGACTTGCAAGGGAAAGAAGAGACCACAACTTACTGGGAAAATGGGGAATACCAAAAAACCCGAATGGAGGTAAATCAAACAAACTTCACTAGGGAAACATAATAGAATCACATTGAGCTTGCTGCAGAGATAATTCAAATTTGAGTGTGTAACAATTCGATTACCAAAAGTGAACATGATTGGCTTATAATCATGCATGTTTGAATTTTTTATAGCATAATGCTCCATTCATTGGGAATGCTACCCATTTTGGTAGATGCGATGAAATGATGCATGTTTGAGCGATGCATGAAGAACATCCGACAACAATCAACTGTTGAGGAGATAATGAACTCCCGAACGAAGATCATAGCACATCTGATCTCCTATAAAGAGGAATGAACCTGGACATCAGTGGGGAAACACAATTCAGACCCAACAGCTTCTGAAGATTGCTATCACTAGGTAAATAACTTCCTATGGGGAAAACTACAAACATAAATCGCAACTTTGAAAGAATCTTAAATTCTCGTCAAACTCTCAACCCCGTTGGGAACAAATCAAATCCGCTCTAGATGAGGAAAACTTTATTGGGAACATAAGCTTTTACTAGGGATCACATAAATTCTTCAACAAAAAGAATTTTATAAAGACCACACAGGGGATAACAACTAGAGGCAATAAACTCCACTTGGGGAAGGGAAGAAAACCTATGAACTACAACTTGAAATTTGGAACTCTACTGGGGAATTCTCCAACAATACTCTCCTACTGAAGATAAGAGACCCTTGAATAACAAATGCCAATGCACGTCTCTTCAGAAAAAGCCAGGGACCTGACCCACTAAAATAACAACTACCTCTTCTACTGTGTAATAGACAAACTTCAGATAGTGATATCAACAACACCAACTAACAAATATTGGCAATGTGGAGCAGAAATCAATTCCAATTGGGCAGAAAAACCCTAATTCCATGGGAAAACCAAAACAGAATCTCCAATGGGTAATTGGGAATCTCCTCAAGAAAACTCTGATATAGGCAGATCGCACTGGGGAAAAGAGTGTAAACTTGACTGGGGATTAACATGTGTAATTCAACAAGAAAACGAAAGCTAATATCACTGGGGAAGCCGAAATATGTCAACTTCAAGGGGAGGATATAAAGAATCCTTCAATAAAACCAGAAAGAATAAACTACAATGAAGAGGAAGAGTGTACTCAAACAAGGGTACGACATCGTTGGGGATACATGATTCTGTCCTGAGTAGAAATGAGCGTTCACCAGGGTTATTGGATCGGATTCTGCACAAAGCGTAAATTATAATAACATTCCCCAATATGGGATGTTTGCCTTAGCTGTCATATCATTTACATGAAACTCTAAGAAATTTCATTTACCGGTATCATGTGCTGTAAAGATTTTAACATTTTTAAATGCAAAGTTTATCAAAAATGTTGAACGTGTTTTACAATAAAAAAATTAAAATAAAAACAAATTGGCACAATTCAAAATAAAACTTTTATTGATTGATTGGCCTGTAAATAGGCATTTACATCAAGAAGAAATTCCTGAAAAGAGGAAATTGCATACAAAGCATACAAAGGAGAAAACAAAGATGGCAGTGTGAGTGTGGATTTATCGAGTACAACTGTTCTACAACTCTTATGACCTCAAAGCTCCTTAGTATCTTGATTTCTAAATAAATGATCGGATGGATGCTTCCCAAGCCAACCCAACAAAAATCTAAGTTGATATTAAAGATGCAACGCAAACTGTAGTATTCACTTTTAATCCCTAACATTTTCCTGGAATTCCCTTTCGGGTTTTCAATCCATCGGGATACCCTTTTTTTCCTAAATTGCCTTTGACAGGTTCAACTTTGCGGGAGTACATTCTTTTTTCGAGTAGGTAGATGCTAGTAGGTACTTGCTCAAAATTAAACTTTTTCACACTTGCACACTTTTCAAACAAAGTTTTCGAAAACACTTCGTAACACTCTTTAGGACGGATACAAGGGTTAAAACGAAGTAAAAAAAAACTTTTCAAAATACACGAACACGGAAGCATTTTTTTTAAAATGATGAGCAAGTACCTAAGAGCCCGTGGAAAACCACAGATAGAAA
This sequence comes from Vicia faba, assembly GCA_948472305.1. NCBI lineage: Eukaryota > Viridiplantae > Streptophyta > Magnoliopsida > Fabales > Fabaceae > Vicia > Vicia faba. The sequence continues at coordinate 1,364,785,299 of OX451737.1, read as the reverse complement.
GGATGTTAATCCCTTCCCTTTATATAATCTACCCCCCGTACTCAAAATCTCGAAAGAGGAATTTTTCTGTGCTTTTTTCCTTTCCAGTTGGATAAAATAAAAGCCGGTGGCGACTCTTGCTTACCGCGACATTTGCGAACAAAAAACGCAAACCAACATTTATCCTAAAACAATCGGTTCTGCCACCGTATCACAGAACTGGAGACTCTGCTGGGGATTAATAAGTGGGGTATACCTTAGGATTAGTTCATCATAAATCACTTCTCTTGTTTGATTTGATTGCTTTACTTTTGAGGGTTTTATATTGGGAGTTACTATAGATCCTAACTTGGATCTGGGGGACACCTTTTAGGTAAGTAGCAATAAACTGTGAGGGAATTGTACAGCGTAGACCGATACGGTTAAAGCAGTAGCTACGTTGATGTGGCACATTGGTTGGTTCAAGTATCCTCTGTGGAGAAACGAGGAGAATACATGGCTGCTATGTGTGTCGTTAAGCATCAACTGACCTTAGAACCTATAATTGACCAACATGGACATTAGGAAGTAGTGAGATATCTGGCCTCGGTGTAAAGCTGAGAACTGGTTGATACTCGATACTACACTCATTGAGACCATACTCTCGAGATAGTTCCAGCCGCAAGAAAAGATTGCGTGAGCTGAAACCATGACCGATGGAGGATGGTCAATGATATTGAGAACCCCTAGAACCCGGTTACTATTATTAGGATAGGTAGAAACCAACTGAACTTCAAGAGGGTAGTACCTAGACCCCATGCATGCCTAAAACTTAAGGGCTCTTGTGTGACTTGTTTGCATTTACCATGTCTGTTATCTGCTATACCTGTTGTTTGTTTTACCATGACATGATGCATAATAACATAGCATGCATACTTAATTATACTAAACATTTCAAAGACCGAGCGGATTTATCTTTGTTCTGTTTTGCAGATTATGGCTTTCGTGCGTAGAAACACCATCCGAGTTAACTTTGTGAAAGTACCTGCTCAACTCAAAGATTTGGCCTCGAGAGTTTCTGAGACTTTTTCATTCATTAGGAGACATGGTCAGCTTCTTAGCTTGGTTACCTCAAAGTTTGATGAGCAGATGATGGGTGTGCTTTTCCAGTTCTTCGATCCGGTACATCATTGCTTCACTTTCCCGGATTATCAGCTAGTTCCCACTTTGGAAGAGTTTTCTCACTTATTGGGCATATCCATCCTCGAGCAGATGCCCTTCACAAGTTTAGAAGAAACTTCTAGAGCAGAAGACATTGCTTCAGCTCTACATTTGAAAAGGGCTGATGTAGTATCCAACTGGGAGACACGAAGTAGGGTTGAAGGTTTCTTAGCCAAGTTTCTAATAGATCAAGCTCAGCAGTTCTGGGATAATTTGGACTTTCAGGCTTTTGAAGGCATATTGGCTCTCCTTATCTATGGTTTGGTTCTTTTCTCGAATCCAGATTCCTTCATAGATGTGAATGCGGTTAAGATCTTCCTGTCTCGCAATCCTGTACCTACTCTTCTGGGTGATATCTTGCATGCCCTCTATACTCGTACTGTGCAAAGAAGAGGGACTCTCATGTGTTGCATGCGGCTGCTGGCGAGGTTGTTTATTTTGCACCTCCCCAAATCCGTTTTGAAGAATGAGGAAGGGTTATGATGGTCTTCCAGGATAATGTCCCTTGCTCATACAAATTTTTTTTTGAGTTCTAAGGATATGGAAAGCAGTGCTGTCATTGATCGATGTGGTGGATACCCTAATGTCCTGTTTCTTGGAATCAGAGGGGGAATAACCTACAACCCATGCCTAGATTTACGACAGTTTGGTCACGCTCGGAGAGACGGTCCTCATGAACTACTTCTTACATATATTGCATTTGACTACAAGGAAGACATTGACGGGCATCGCCAAAGGTTTATACGAGCTTGGGGAATGTTGAACAGGTCATACCCTCAAGAAGTAGGACCAAGGACTTCTCTCACTATGCATCCTTATCTCCAGTGGGTCCGAGGTCGTGCTCAGAAGCTTGGGATGCCTTATGAAGCAGTGTTGCCAGTAATTGTGGAGCCTACCAATGAAGAAGGCGTTCCTTATACAGTCCTTTACCCCTACATGCCCACTGATCTTGGAGCATTGAAGAGATCCTGGATTCAGTTGAAAGAGGAGAGGGATACCTACCGGGAAAAGTACCATGAGCAAGAAAGGAAGATCTTAAAGCTCACCAGGAAACTTGAGAATGAAATGACAATCAATGACTATGTCATCACGAAGGGGAAGCGTCCATGGGATTTATGATTTTGCTTTTTCTAATTTAGATTTGTTTTTTATTTACTTCATTGTAAATGCCTTAGAGGCATTGTTGAACCTTTTACAAGTTTAATCTAATAAAGTTTGTTTATTTCTTGGTTTGTAAATTTAAATCTCCCAAAGTCTTTGAAATCATTACATACGCATCCCATTATCATGCATATCATTACAGATATCATTACAGGTTTCTCATCTCCTTCGCTATTTATTTCAGCACGAAATGTCTTCTGAAATACCTACCGATCAAGCCATCAAAGCTCTTCAGGCACAAAATGCCCAATTCCAAGAGATGTTCTTGAACTTGGCTAAAGGGAAAGAGGATTTGAAAACTCTCATCCTGAAGGAGAAAAAGAAGAAGAAGAAGGTGGTCCTTATGAATATGGGTAACAGATTTGGGAATAGGTTGCGACAGGAAGCTGATCTGTCTCTTTCATCCAAAGGAGAGGATGACCAAGAGGAAGAAAAGGGTCCCAGTCCTGTGGTCTCTGATAATGATACTGATTTTGATGATGAGCAGTATCCTCCTACTGAGGATAGGTACAAAAAACTCGAAGACCGTTTGAGCGCTATGGAGATTTAGAAGATACCTGATTTAGACTTCAGAGATCTGGGAGTAGCATCTGGGGTGGTGATCCCTCATAAGTTCAAAGCTCCAGTTTTTGCCAAGTACGATGGAGTATCCTGTCCAAAACTCTATCTCCGCTCGTATTTCCAAAAAATCCAACCTTACACTGCTGATACAAATTTGTGGGTACATTTCTTTCAAGATAGTCTGTCAGGGACTCAACTTGAATGGTTTTATCAATTGGAAGGAGCTAATGTCCTAAACTGGGAGGACCTTGCTACTGCTTTCTACAAGAAATATCAATATAACACCGACCTTGCTCCCACTCGTACTCAGCTTCAGGTTATGTCTATGGGTGCTAGTGAAGGTTTTAAGGATTATGCTCAGAAGTGGAGAGATCTGGCTGGAAGAGTCCAACCCCTTTTGTCCGATAGGGAGTTGATTGATATGTTTCTAGGGACGTTGTCTGGTCCATTCTTCAATCATCTGATCGACAGTTTGTCGTCTAGGTTTACGGAATTGATTTTGACTGGGGAGAGAGTAGAAGCTGGTATCAGAAGTGGTAAGATACATAAAGGTACTTCATCAAGTGCAGAAAAGAATCCCTTCACCAGTAAGAAAGAAGCTAGTGCAGTTTACGGCTCGAGGAGCCAAAGCAGACCTAGACGCCATCAAGCAGTAAATGCAGTAGCAATATCAAGACCCATTGTTGCCCCACAATGCAACAATTAGCAAAGGATCGATAGACCGCATAGACAGTACACTCGGCTTAATATGACCTTGTCTCAAATTCTACAACAATTGTTGAAGACCAACCTGGTAACTCTGAGGGAAGCCCCGAAGAATTCCAGCACCACACCTCTGCTATATAATCTGAACGCCCGCTGTTCCTATCACTCTAATAGCCCAGGTCATGATACGAACAACTGTTGGGCCCTGAAGAATAAGGTGCAAGATTTGATTGAAGCTAAAGAGATTGAGTTTGACGGTCCAGAGAAACCCATTGTCATAACTGCTCCTATGCCCAAACATGGTCATGGAGTAAATGCTGTGGACGATGACTTATTTGTGACCTACGTGGAAGAAATTTCTACTCCTTTGATGACAATCAAGAAGAATCTATTGTTGGCCGGTTTATTTCCGGGTTGTGGCGAAGCTTGCCACCTATGTTCAATCCTTCCTGCTGGTTGCCACTTATGGAAATCAGGTGTTCAATGCCTGATGAATAATAGAGAGATCCTGTTCGAGAAGACTGTGATTTCGTTGGTTCCAATTCAAGATGTTGCCATCATACCCATTTTCTCCAATCCTTCCAAGGCTTTCTCGAGAAAGCCTGTTAGGATTACATATGTTCCAAGAATTGCTCCATTAATCATTATTGTCCCTGGTCCTATCCCATAAACTTTAGATAAGGTTGTCCCTTGGCACTACAGTGCAGATATGTATTATCATGGAGTTTAACATGACTTGAAGATTGAAGAAGCTGATACTGATGTCAGCAATATTGTCGGGGCTAGCAAGGTCACCTGAAGTGGAAGACTCTTATCTCTGGAGATTTACCCTCCTATTATCCACAAACTTGTCGTCATTTCCCCTGCTAGTACATTAGCTACTGTCCCAGTTCCTATTCCAGTTATCACCCCTGTCACCGAGCCATCTGGTACTCGGGGCAAAGTAATCACAGGTGAGCCTGCCAGAACAGAGGCGCCTAAGAATATCATTGTAGAAACCAATAAGCAGGAGATAGAGGAAATTCTAAAGATTATCAAGAAGAGTGACTATAACTTAGTCGAGCAGTTGGGGCAGACCTCGTCAAAAATCTCCATGTTATCTTTGTTATTGTGCTCGGAAGCCCATGCAAAGGCTTTAATTGCTTTCCTGAAAACTGCGCATGTGCCGCAGGAAACCTCTGTCGATCAATTCAAAGACTGCGTAGCTATTTTGACTGCCGACATCGGGTTGGGTTTCTCAGATGGTGATCTGACTACTAAAGGAAGAAATCATAATCATGCTCTGCACGATTCGATCGAGTGCAGGGGCACTAATCTGGCCCATGTACTGGTGGATACTGGTTCCTCATTAAACGTTTTGCCGAAAAAAGCATTAGACATCTAGACTTTGAAGGTTTGATTCTGAAACCGAGTAATATTGTGGTTAGAGCTTTCGATGGGTAAAAAAGGATGGTGCACGGGGAGGTGGGCGTCCCTATTAAAGTTGTCTCTCAGACTTTTGCATCTACTTTCTATGTGATGGATATCCGACCATCTTATTCTTGCTTGCTGGGTCGCCCTTGGATTCATAAGGTTGGGGCAGTGACTTCTACGCTCCATCAGATGTTGAAATATCCAGTAAACGGGAAGATCATCACGGTACAAGGTGAGAAGGAGTACATGGTGAGTCATCTTAATTCCTTTCGCTATGTGGAGATGGATGGGGAATTCATCGAAACCCCTTGTCAGAACATTGAAGAGGTCCCCCAGACTTTAGCGTCAACTGAAGTTGTTGCTGACAAACCTATGATGAAGATGGATTCCCTCAAGGATGCCAGGGCTGTAATTGAAAAAGATGGGTGTGCAAGTTGGGGTCATCTCCCCGACTTTGCACACAAAACTGACAAGTTTGGTTTGGGCTTTATTGCAGAAGCTCAAAGGGATGTTTGGCGCGTGCGGATTGGAAGACCTCCTCTGCACATCAGTAATCAGGGAGTGAATGCAATTGAGGATGATGAAGAAGAGTCAGATATCGACAACTAGATTTACCTGACTACCAACGGTGGATTGAACAACTGGACCGCGAAAGACTTCATGCCCGTTTCTTTTATTACACAGTAATTGACTTTTGTTTTGAGATTTGTAATAGACAATTTAAAAATTTACGGCCCGGTGCCTAGCCCAAGGCACTTTGGCTTTGTTTGTGAGGGCTTATTATTTCTCATTTTCATATATCATCAATAAAGCATTGGACGTTTTCTTGCATTCCAAATTTTACGCTCGTTTTTTTTATTTTTCATATCTCACTTTATCAAAAAATAGTTATTGTCTCACACACACTCACATATCATAATGCAGATCAACATTCACTCTGGATCCCATTGATAACGACTCTGCTAATGCCAGTTATGACTTCGAAAATCTGATCAACCAAGCTGAGGACAAAGGTGAGGATGATTGTGAAGTGCTTGGGGAACTTGCTAGACTGTTGTTACAGGAAGAGAGGGCCATACAGCCTCATGAAAAGCCAGTGGAATCAGTGAATTTGGGTACAGAGGAAGATAGGAAAGAGGTCAAGATAGGTGCAAATCTGGAGCCTAGTGTCAAGCAACGGTTGATACAGATGCTACGCGACTATGTTGAGATCTTCACCTAGTCCTATGAAGATATGCCTGGTTTAGACACTGATATTGTGGTACTCCGCCAACCAACTAAAGAAGACTGCCCTCTGGTAAAGCAGAAGGTTCGCCGTATGCACCCCGAGATGTCTGAGAAAATCAAAGCTGAGGTCATGAAACAGTTTAACACCGGATTTCTAGCTGTTACTTCTTATCCACAGTGGGTTGCGAACGTTGTTCCGGTGCCGAAGAAGGATGGTAAGGTGCGAATGTGTGTGGACTATAGAGATTTGAACAGGGCGAGCCCCAAAGGCGATTTCCCACTTCCTCACATCGATGTTCTGGTCGACAACACCGTGCAGCATAAGATCTTCTCCTTTATGGATGGTTTTTCCGGTTACAATCAGATTAAGATGGCTCCTGAGGACATGGAGAAGATAACTTTCGTTACACAGTGGGGCACCTTCTATTACAAAGTAATGTCTTTCGGGTTGAAGAATGCTGGGGCAACTTATCAGCGCGCCATGGTCGCTTTGTTCCACGACATGATTCACCATGAGATTGAGGTTTACATTGATAACATGATTGCAAGGTCCCAAACTGAAGAAGAACATCTTGACCATCTCCAGAAACTGTTCGACAGGTTGAAGATGTACAAGCTGAGGTTAAACCCGAACAAGTGCACCTTTGGGGTAAGGTCTGGTAAGTTGTTGGGCTTCGTCGTTAGTGATAAAGGTATTCAAGCGGATCCTGAAAAAGTAAAGGCTATATAGGATATGCCAGCTCCCCGAACATAAAAAGAAGTCAGAGGCTTTTTGGGACGGATGAATTACATTGCCCGATTCATTTCACATCTGACCACTACTTGTCAGCCGATCTTCAAGATGCTGAAGAAAGATCAAGTGGTAAAATGGAATGATGAATGTCAGACTGCTTTCAAAGGATCAAGGAATACCTCCAAGAGCCACCAATTTGAATGCCTCCAGTTGAAGGAAGACCTTTGATTTTATACTTGACAAAACTGGATAATTCTATGGGGTGTGTCCTGGGGCAGCATGACGATTCTGGCCGAAAAGAGCACGCTATTTACTACCTTAGCAAAAAGTTTACCGACTGCGAGACTCGATATTCGTTGCTCGAGAAAACTTGTTGCTCTTTGGCATGGGCCGCTCGCCGGCTAAGACAATATATGATGACTCACACTACCCTATTGATATCAAAGATGGATCCAATCAAGTATATCTTCGAAAAGCCTGCCCTGTCTGGAAGAATAACAAGATGGAAGATGATCATAACTGATTATGATATCCAATACACAACCCAAAAAGCAATCAAGGGAAGTGTGCTGGCAGATCATTTAGCACATCAGGCCGTGGATGACTACCAATCCATGAATTTCGAGTTCCCGGATGAGAACATCATGTTGGTGACCGACTGTGAAGAACATGGACCGGATGAAGGACCTGAGGAAGGATCCCAATGGTCTATGTATTTTGATGGAGCCTCAAACGCATTGGGTAAAGGCATTGGCGCCGTGATCATATCTCCTGAGGGTTGTCATACTCCATTCACCGCCTGATTATGTTTTAACTGCACCAACAATATGGCGGAGTATGAAGCGTGCATCATGGGTCTTCGAGCGACTATTGACCTAAGGATTAAGTTCTTGAGTGTATTCGGAGATTCTGCTCTGGTGATCAGTCAGATCAAAGGCGAGTGGGATACGAAAAACCCAAATCTTATTCCTTATAAAGAGTACATATTGACGTTGCTTCCACACTTCGATGAGATAACCTTTAAACATTTCCCCAGAGAGGAGAATCAGTTAGCGGACGCGCTAGCTACCATGTATTCTATGTTCAAGGTCAGGTGGGACAATGAAGCTCCCCAGATTACCATTGAGAGGTTGGACGAACCTGCACATTGTTATGACACTGAGACTGAAGAGGTGGAAGATAAACCCTGGTTCCATGAGGTAAAGAGGTATCTTGAGGCTCAAGAGTACCCCGAGGGTGCATCTGTTAACGATAAGAAGTTTCAGAGGAGATTCACGGTGAAGTTCTTCATCAGTAATGGTATCCTCTACAAGCGTAACCATGATTCAACCTTACTGTGATGTATGGACAAAAGCGAGGCAGAAATAATCATGGCAGAGTTACATGAAGGTACTTTCGGAACTCATTCTAGTGGACATACCATGGCAAAGAAAATCCTACGGGCAGGATATTATTGGTCTACTATGGAAGTCGATTGCTATCAGCATTCTCGGACCTGTCATAAGTGCGAAGTCTATGCTGATAAGGTGCATGTACTTCTAGTTCCTCTGAATTTTTTGACAACACCTTGGCCCTTTTCAATGTGGGGCATCGACATGATTGGCGAGATCAGACCTACCGCGTCCAACGGACATCGTTTCATCCTAGTAGCTATTGATTATTTCACGAAGTGGGTTGAGGCAGCTTCCTTTGCTACAGTAACCAAGAACGTCATGGCGCGGTTTATCTGACACAATTTGATCTATCGATATGGTGTACCAGAGAGGATCATTACGGATAATGGTACAAATCTCAAAAATACGATGATCACCGAGCTCTGCAAACAGTTCAAGATACAACATCATAATTCTTCTCCTTACCGGCCGAAGATGAATGGGGCTGTTGAAGCAGCTAATAAGAATGTCAAGAAAATTGTGCAGAAGATGACAGTGACATACAAGGACTGGCACTAGATGTTACCATTCGCTCTTCATGGGTACTGCACCTCAGCGCAGACGTCAATAGGGGAAACACCCTACTCTCTGGTATATGGCATGGAGGCAGTCTTACCCCTTGAAGTCCAGATACCCTCTCTCCAGATTATGAAGGATGCAGGTTTGAGTGAGGACGATTGGATCCAGACCCGTCTTGATCAGCTGAACTTAATCGATAAAAAGAGACTTACTGTTATTTGTCATGGTCAGACGTATCAAAAGCGAATGATCAAGGCATTTAACAAGAAAGTCAGACGACAAGAATATCAAGTCAGGGATCTGGTGATCAAACGCATCATATTGCCACAAGGTGATCCCAGGGGCAAATGGACTCCTACGTACGAAGGGCCATTTGTGGTTAAGAACATTTTTTTGGGAGGAGCTATGATTCTAACCACCATGGATGGTGACGACCTTCCTCACCCCGTCAATGCATACATAGTGAAAAAATACTACGCATAATCAAAGACCCGCTAGGTTGACTGGCCTAGGCAAAAATAAGGGCTTCCCGGCGAACCAAAAGGGTTCGGGAAAAAATAAGGGTTGAAAATAAATAAAAAACTATACACCCGACAAGTCGAAAACCTGAAAAGGCGGCTTGGGCAAAAAAGAGTATCCCGGTAGACTGAAAACCTGAAAGGGCGGTCCAGGAAAAAATTTGGGATTAAAGCGTAACACTATGTGTCATACCCCAATTTTTGACCTAAGATCCCATTTTTATTTTTGCATTTTTATACAAAAGCCAAGGTCACTAAATACAGTTGGTTTTAACCTCTCACCTTTGGGCATTGATTATGCAGAAATTGTCAAGTGTTTTGAACATTCTTAGCCTATGTATCACTAACTTCTAATCAAGCACGAAATATGTGTTTTTGTTTCTTTGATTTCATGTGCTGACAGGTCCTTCGATTTGCACATTTTTACTGCCTGCAAGCCTGCTTTCGATTGGACAAGTTTGCTGCCTACAAGCCTGCTTCGATTGGGCAACATTGCTTCCTTCAGTCACAGGCTTCGATTCAACATTGCTTCCTTCGAACACATGCTTTGATTAGGCAACATTGCTTCCTTCGAACACGGGCTTTCGATTGGGCAATACGTCTATTTCGATCCACAAGCTTCGATGGGCAATACAGTCTCCCTTCGATCCATAAGCTTCGATGGGCAATACAGTCTCCCTTCAGTCACAAGCTTCGATTTGGGAATACAGTCTCCTTCGATTCACAAGTTGGACCACTATACTGCCAAACTCAAGCCAGTTGTGCTGCTATGCAGCAGTCCTGCACCAGCCTGCCACTAAGCTCCAAAATACTGACAAGCCTGCGTTGTCTCAGTCATGTACTTGCACCAAAAAGGAGTGCACAAGAACTACATTGAAGAAAACTGGGGGGACCATATACCCAAACAGTTCGAATGTCATTTGTTTTCCCCCCAAAACCATATCAAAGCTCGCCTATAAATACAAGGCTTCACAACATGTTCAAAGGAGGATTTTTGGGACCAGAGGAACGAACTCCCCAGATTTTCTCAAACAAAAAAAAATATCTCAAGTCCCCTCAATACTTGTGAAAAAAAATCAAGAATCCACACACTTCAGTCTCCTTCGATTCTGAAGATCACCCCACTCATAGTTATTTTGTTCAAACTCAAAAAGACAACCCCCTGTGACTATCCTTCGATTCCGGTTTGGAAAGAAACATAAGACTTGTTTCTTGCCTTCCTTCGAATCCAGCATTCCCAGCACAGCCTGTGACCCCTCTTTCGAATCCAGCATCCAGGGCCACCACTCAAGGCCCCACATCCATTCGAAGCCTCCATCAAGGTAAGTCACTCTTACCCTTGAACCTTTCATTTCATGCCATAACATGTAAATAATACTTTTGTTCGTTTCAAGCATGTACATATTTGTTCCTTTCGTTTCCACCCTGTTAACATGTTTTTAAAAGCTACCTCTTTCGTTTTTCTTTTTGTTTAACTATTAAACTGTTGAAAGACAAATACTAGCATGGCCTCAGACCATGTTGTCATTTAATGTTTGAAATGAAAGAAACAGGAAATAGGAGTATGAAACGAAGCCTTTGGTTTCCTCTGACTTCCAGGCCCAGCCAGAGACACGCTTCACTGACTTCCAGTCCAATCGAAAGACAGAACCTCACTGGCGCAAACTCCCAGTCGAAGGATACAACTCACTGGTGCCAGCCCCCAGCCGAAGGATACAACTCACTGGTGCCAGCCCCCAGTCGAAGGATACAACTCACTACTGACAGCCCCTAGTCGAAGGATACAACTCACTGGTGCCAGCCCCCAGTCGAAGGACAGGACCTCGCCCCTGCCAAGGCCCAATCGAAAGACGTGACTTTGCTGCTGCCTTTGCCCAATCGAAAGACAGGACCTCGCCCTGCCAAAGCCTTAGTCGAAAGACACTCTTTTTCTTACTTTTATCTTATTTTTTTTTCCTTTCATATTTTTTATGCCTTTTGATATGTTTGTAATAGCGTAGGTTTTTTATCTTTCTGCATTTTTTTTTACTTTGTACAAATGCTAGTAATTAGGAAAGATAAAATCAACAAATAGACAAACCAAAAAAATACAAAACACTCTTTAATCATTACTTGAATATATCTTAAAACTCACAAAAACACTCAACAAATCAAAACTCCCCAAGGGCATGTTATCTACGTTCTACCGCGATACCGGCCATGCTTATTGCTAGAATGCGCGTGTTAATGTCTCCCATTAAAAAACACAAAACAAATCAACTTTTTTCTAGAGGAACTATGGTGTTTTGATTCCTTCATTGGATACGTAGGCAAAGGGTCGTGAAACCCTCACGAACGCAATAATAAAAACTCATTTCTTTCCCCTTAAGCAAACATAGTTGTAGATAAATACACCCTTGTATATAACAAACAATTTTAACCAAAAAAACAGATATTTCAAAAGGTTCCTGCGGAGTACCGCAGATGCATTGGGTGCCAATACCTTTCCATTGCATAACCAACCCCCGAACTCTCGATCTCTTTCAAAAACGCATTGTATTCTTTACTTTTAAGTATTATTTTACATTGCATATTTTAGGGTTTTATTTCTCTCTTTTCCCTTTTCCCTTGGAAATAATAAAGCGCAGTGGCGACTCTTGATTTTGCGAGTCGAGTTAATTAATAGCTCGATCTCCGATTTTCACCGCTATAGAATTGGCGACTATACTGGGGAATAGATTGACCTATTGATGGTCCATCCCTAAGTGGGTTAAGCCTAGTTTGTTTTATCTGTTTTATCATTATTTGATTGTTTGATTAATTGTGATATATTGTGGTTATTTGGGTGTTTATTACAAAGGACAAGTCCTATACCCGGACTAAGTTACACCTAGGAATAGGACTGGCGGTATAGTCATGTTAACTTTGAGGGAGTAATCTCGAAGAAGGAGGCATGAAATCCCCCACTCAGTGGAAGCCCCTTTGAACGTAGTATTTGTTTACCAAGTAATCGGGAAGACATTATTGCTTTTGACCTGGGAGCCAGTGAAGCTGAGAACCGTAGAAACCTAACCCATCTTGGCCTTTTAGGTGTAGCGCGGATATTATAACGGAGTAATCCAGAAGTAATTGTTACGCGATGCTACGCTCGGATGAGTTTCTCTTGAGAATATTGTTAATTATTGAGTAATCAAGACGTTGGTAATATCCGAAGGAGGAATGTAGACTCTGGGAACTTTTAGAACCTTGTTCTACAAGTGTGATTAAACCGTTAGTACATACCTTGGGGTGGGCTTTACCTTTGACTCCATGCTCGTGACGTTGAACCTTTCAACTTTATTTGTGACCTTTCTTGTGGTTGTTGCATAACCATGCCTTCATGCATCCATGAAACCCTTTTCACTTGATTTTCAAGGAATTTGGAGGTCTTTCTTTGTAAGCATCACAAGTTTCGTCAAACTCAATGGATCTTGGGTGTTGATGGGGTGAAAACCCTAATCCACCAAAATGGATGATTGATCTTGATGATAACTTGATCAACGCTTTGATCCAATTTAAAATTCATCTTCTATCTTCATACTTTGATGTTTACAACTTAATATCTTGAGTTCCTTGAAAGTCAAATAAAAACTCTCTTTTGCATATCATGCATCATTCTACATTTTGGTTTCATTTTCAAAGGTCTTTTTTTTCCAAGTCTTATTTTTCCTTTGGTCTCACCAGTACAACACTCGCGCTAAGATAACAGTGGAGAATATCAAGCAAGAGGTTTCTGAACTCCGCAGAGAGGTGACTAATTTGAAAGCTGGTATGGATCACTCAACTGTTTTGGTTGAAATTTTGGTTGGCGCCCAAGTCAATCCTTCTAGGAAGGAAGAAGCGAGGGTGAACATGGGAGTGCATCTAGACGAAGATGTTTGAAAGGGATGTTCATATGAAGATGGCAATCTTAACATTCAATTCAACCCCTTTGCTAAAGAATAAGTGAATCTCTGTTGATTTTAGCCTTGAAGTTAAGGAGAGGTTTCCTTCAGCACAAATCCAGATGGAAATCCTTCCCAGATTATTAACTCATTTCTGCTTTTGTAAATTTTCTTGTTTGTCAAAACATTGTTTGCATGTAAGAACTTGTTTGCATCTGAATGATTATCCTAATACAATGAGTATGTTTGTCTTGAAGAAACTCATTTGTTTCACTCATATTTGCTTTCAAATTTTAAATTGCTTTTGCATTATGATATCAACTTGTTGCTCATTCTCTTGCCTAGGCAGAGATTCAAGGGAGGATGATGATCCAAAGAACACAAAATCTCTGGTTGTATGCTTTTTGAATAAAATCTTGCTGACGATGTACAGGCATTGTTTCAAATCCCTAAACAATGGAGATATAAGGAAGATAATCCCTTGCTAACCCCTTTTGAGCCTTGAAGTAGGAGTTTCTTTTCTTTACGAAAAAACCCTCAAATTTTAACCTGGGGCAGGGTAGTTTTCAGTTAATCTGATTGAGTGTTCAAAATTCATAAGGAATATATTTATGAAGAGAAACTACGAGGGCTATCCTTCATGTATAATGAAGCTAGAAGATATGGAACCACAATGTCATCCCTCATTCATCAAGAAACGAGGCAGTCACAATCCTCTCAACAAGTCAATACAAGCTAATGTCACACTTTGTTCAAAAAAAAATCAAAATCAAGTAAAAAGAAGGCCCGCTAAGTCAAAAAACTTGAAAACAAGTGACTTAGGCAAAAATTAGGCAATCCCGCTGGACTATCAATTCAAAAGAATTAGTTCAGGCAAAAGTTAGGGAAACTAAAAATTTCAAAGAAAGGACTACAAAGAAAAATCCTCAGCAATGAACAAATTGGTGACTACAAACACAAAGACATAAGGGTGGTTGCTACTCCGAAAGCTTCGTCATTTCCTTAACCGTCACAAAATCCTTTTGAGAGATGAACACTCATGTTTGAATTAACTGAACATAAGGTTGGAGAACATCATGAAGAATGGGTGGACACCAAATAATTTTGAGCCTTAAATCCTTTTTTCTAAAACCATGAACCAGGCCACGTTACAACCTTCAAAAGTCCTAATTGAAGCAAGGTTATTTTGAAAGCATATTTCAATGAGATAGTGTTCCTGACTCCCATGAATGTTTTTTGAATAGTTATGTTGGTATCATATGCTTTTTCTATACGAAAATTAATGGTGCTCTAACTCGCAAAATTTGTGCGATATCTTTTCAAAATCTTCAAGACTTACATAATTGTTGCATTAGAATTTTCATTCTCATAATAAACTTTTTCTAACTGCAAAACATTTGTTTGATATCAAGGAAGCTCACATATAAGCACTAGTGATGAGTTTATTATTTTAAGGCCTAAAACTCTGTTGAGTAATTAGAGAATCATTTCAAGAAAAAAATCATATCCAGGGGCATGTCACGTGAAGACCTTAAGCACGAACATGTTTCTTTTCCCAATTAATGCTTTCCCAACTTGTTTACTCTTTTGGGGCAAAATTTTAAGACTTTGTTATGCCAACTACAGTCAATCCGGGGCAATCACGTCAAGATTTGATGAATCTCTCTAAGAGTTTGAAGACACCAGAGCATGGTGAATGCCAGGTCTTTTGTAAAATCCTCTTGACATGATTTCTCCTTATCAACCATATAGCTTGGGGCATTTTAGAAGTGAATTTATTAGCAAGAATTGTCGTGCATCACGCAGCTTATCAGCAGTAAACTCGGGGCATCCAAAATTAGTCCCAGGGGAAATCCAGATTTGTCAAGATATGTGATATGTATTGCACACATTATCAAAGGGTGGTGTTTCCAGTATCTCCATCTAAGCATGACTTTTTCCAGCTGAAACATTGTTTGTGTTGTTAACCTTTCAACGGATTGTTAACGATAGAAGACTGGACTTTGGGTTTTCACCGAAAAATATCTTCCTCTCCAGAGATGTTTAAGCCTTGTAAAAGGACTTTGCTCCCATGATGGCTTTTGTTCTATCTCCAGTAATGTTCCCATCCTGTTGAGATTAGCCGAGTGTCGAGTTGTACTGTGATGTCTTATCATCTCCAGTTTATCTTTTCTATTTGTTTTGTCAGCATATACATGACATTCATTTATTCATTCACACTTGCATCATGCATGCACATTTGTATTTGTTGATGTCATTGAGTTCATATACCTTAGTTATGTCTATTCAAAGAGCGTATTTGATCTTTCCAAATAGAGTGTCAACCTAAGCATAAAGTGTGCCTCCTTTCTAATTCCCCACTGAGTTAACTCTCGTGGAAGAATCTTGCTTTAGCTTTCCTTTTCCATCTCTGGATAGGATAAATCCCCATTTGAGTTGTTTCCTCCTTGGGTGGAGTCTTGTTTGACTGTTTACTCTCAAGTTTATTCCTGGATTGAGCTTTGTCTCTTGTGAATGATACCTTGTGGATCTCTCTAGGCTATGAAACCTAGATGGAGAGTGCATTTATTTTTCAATTTAAATACTTGGTCTCCTCAGGAAGGATTTATTCATGGTTCCCCATTGAAGATGAACTTTATTCCCTAGTAGTGTTATCATAACCTTCTTCTGGAATATCGACGTGACAACAAGCGACTGACTCTTTATTTGAGCAGTTTGATTATTTCTGAATTTCTTTATGACAAATGGCGGTCTCTTCATGAGCAGTTTGTCCATCCCCGATGAAATTATTGATTCTCACCTCCAGCAATATCTTCAGGATGTGTTATTTATATCTTTGAAAGCAACAAGTGGCGGACTCTTCATGAGCATCTTGTGTGCTTTAATATTCTTTGAAGACAACAAGTGGCGGTCTCTTTATGAGAAGCTTGTGGGTTATTGGTATCTTTGAAAGATAGCTAGTGGCAGAATCGTCATGAGCAGCTTGTGTGCTTTAATATTCTTTGAAGACAGCAAGTGGTGGTCTCTTTATGAGCAGCTTGTGGGTTATTGGTATCTTTGAAAGCAACAAGTGGCGGAATCTTCATGAGCAGCTTGTGTGCTTTAATAATCTTTGAAGACAGCAAGTGGCGGTCTCTTTATGAGCAACTTGTGGGTTATTGGTATCTTTGAAAGCAACAAGTGGCGGACTCTTCATGAGCAGCTTGTGTGCTTTAATATTATTTGAAGACAGCAAGTGGCGGTCTCTTTATGATAAGCTTGTGGGTTATTGGTATCTTTGAAAGCAACAAGTGGCGGACTCTTCATGAGCAGCTTGTGTGCTTTAATATTCTTTGAAAACAACAAGCGGTGGTCTCTTCAAGAGCAACTTGTATGTTATTGGAAAACACCAAGCGGCGGTCTCTTAATGAGAAACTTGTATGTTATTACCTTTGAGAAAACAGCAAGCGACGATCTCTTCATGAGCAACTTGTATGTTATTGTCACCTTTGAAAACAGCAAGCGGCAGTCTTTTCATGTGCAACTTGTATGTTAATGTCACCTTTGAAAACAGCAAGTGGTGGTCTCTTCATGAGCAACTTGTATGTTATTGTCACCTTTGAAAACAGCAAGCGGCGGTCTCTTCATGAGAAACTTATATGTTATTGTCACCTTTGGAAACGACAAGCGGCGGTCTCTTCATAAGCAACTTGTACGTTATTTATATCTTCAACAAAACAGCAAACGGCGGTCTCTTCATGAGAAACTTGTATGTTATTGTCACCTTTGAAAACGACAAGCGACAGTCTCTTCATGAGCAACTTGTATGTTATTTACACCTTTCAAAACAGCAAGCGGCAGTCTCTTCATGAGCAACTTGTATGTTATTAACACCTTTGAAAGATAACAAGTGGCGGCCTCTTTATTTGAGCAGCTTGTGTATCCCCAACAATAATGTCTACTCAGCAAATGGCATCCCTTCGGAAAAATCCCATGGGGAAGTTTGCAATTTATCCTTTTCAAGCAATATCTTGGTTAAAAATGGATTGTGTTACCATTCTTGGTAAAATTCAGAAGTCATAGATGTTTATCTCCAGTCTCAGTACTGATGACAATCATTTTCCAGTCACAGTGCTGATGTCAATCATTTTCCAGTCTCAGTACTGTTGTCCATCATTTCCTTTTCCAGTCACAGTACTGATGTAAATCATTACCTTCTCCAGTCTCAGTACTGATGTAAATCATTTCTGCCATCCTTAGTGCTGATGTCAATCATTTCTTTTCCAGTCACAGTGCTGATGTAAATCATCTCTTTTCCAGTCTCAGTACTGATATAAATCACAAGAGTCTCTCACTTCAAGTCTATGACTCTGTTTCCCCAGTGGAGTTATAATCTCTTCCCCTGTGGGATTACTGTATAATGTGCTTGGTTTCTCTGGCATAGTCTGTCTCATGCGGCATCATACCTCATTAAATTCAAAACATTACATTCATATCAGATCATAAACATAATTGTGGTATCTTAAGGCCAAAAATTGTGTATTCTATAGTTAAGTCCCTTCAATCTCGTCAGATAGTTGAAACTTAAATAGGGGCAGCTGTCATACCCCAATTTTTGACCTAAGATCCCATTTTTATTTTTGCACATTTATACAAAAGCCAAGGTCACTAAATACAGTTGGTTTTAACCTCTCACCTTTGGGCATTGATTATGCAGAAATTGTCAAGTGTTTTGAACATTCTTATCCTATGTATCACTAACTTCTAATCAAGCACGAAATGTGTGTTTTTGTTTCTTTGATTTCATGTGCTGACAGGTCCTTCGATTTGCACATTTTTACTGCCTGCAAGCCTGCTTTCGATTGGAAAAGTTTGCTGCCTGCAAGCCTGCTTCAATTGGGCAACATTGCTTCCTTCAGTCACAGGCTTCAATTCAACATTGCTTCCTTCGAACACGTGCTTCGATTGGGCAACATTGCTTCCTTCGAACACGGGCTATCGATTGGGCAATACGTCTGTTTCGATCCACAAGCTTTGATGGGCAATACAGTCTCCCTTCGATCCACAAGCTTCGATGGGCAATACAGTCACCCTTCAGTCACAAGCTTCGATTTGGGAATACAGTCTCCTTCGATTCACAAGTTGGACCACTATACTGCCAAACTCAAGCTAGCTGTGCTGCTATGCAGCAGTTCTGCACCAGCCTGCCACTAAGCTCCAAAATACTGACAAGCCTGCGTTGTCTCAGTCCTGTACTTGCACAAAAAAGGAGTGCACAAGAACTGCATTGAAGAAAACAGGGGGACCATATACCCAAACAGTTCGAATGTCATTTAATTTCCCCCCAAAACCACATCAAAGCTCGCCTATAAATACAAGACTTCACAACATGTTCAAAGGAGGATTTTTGGGACCAGAGGAACGAACTCCCCAGATTTTATCAAACACAAAAAAAATCTCTCAAGTCCCCTCAATACTTGTGGAAAAAAAACCAAGAATCCACAGACTTCAGTCTCCTTCGATTCTGAAGAACACCCCACGCATAGTTGTTTTGTTCAAACTTAGAAAGACAACCCCATGTGACTATCCTTCGATTCCAGTTTGGAAAGAAACATAAGACTTGTTTCTTGCCTTCCTTCGAATCCAGCATTCTCAGCATAGCCTGTGACCCCTCTTTCGAATCCAGCATCCAGGGCCACCACTCAAGGCCCCACATCCATTCAAAGCCTCCATCAAGGTAAGTCACTCTTACCCTTGAACCTTTCATTTCATGCCATAACATGTAAATAATACTTTTGTTCGTTTCAAGCATGTACATATTTGTTCCTTTCGTTTCCACCCTGTTAACATGTTTTTAAAAACTACCTCTTTCGTTTTGCTTTTTGTTTAACTATTAAATTGTTGAAAGACAAATACTAGCATGGCCTCAAGCCATGTTGTCATTTAATGTTTGAAATGAAAGAAACAGGAAACAGGAGTATGAAACAAAGCCTTTGGTTTCCACTGACTTCCAGGCCCAGCCAGAGATACGCTTCACTGACTTCCAGGTCAATCGAAAGACAGAACCTCACTGGTGCGAACTCCCAGTCGAAGGATACAACTCACTGGTGCCAGCCCCCAGTCGAAGGATACAACTCACTGGTGCCAGCCCCCAGTCGAAGGATACAACTCACTGGTGCCAGCCCCCAGTCGAAGGATACAACTCACTGCTGCCAGCCCCCAGTCGAAGGATACAACTCACTGCTGCCAGCCTCCAGTCGAAGGACAGGACCTCGCCCCTGCCAAGGCCCAATCGAAAGATGTGACTTTGCTGCTGCCTTTGCCCAATCGAAAGACAGGACCTCGCCCTGCCAAAGCCTCAGTCGAAAGTCATGCCTTCACCCTTTTCAGCCCCAATCGAAGGAGGCCAACAGAAGGCAAATAGAAGGATGCCACTGCCTGGGTCGAAAGACACTCTTTTTCTTACTTTTATCTTATTTTTTATGCCTTTTGATATGTTTGTAATAGCGTAGGTTTTTTAATCTTTCTGCATTTTTTTTACTTTGTACAAATGCTAGTAATTAGGCAAGATAAAATCAACAAATAAACAAACCAAAAAAATCCAAAACACTCTTTAATCATTACTTGAATATATCTTAAAACTCACAAAAACACTCAACAAATCAAAACTCCCCCAAGGGCATGTTATCTTTGTTCTACCGTGATACCGGCCATGCCTAATGCTAGAATGCGCGCGTTAATGTCGCCCATTAAAAAACACAAAACAAATCAACTTTTTTCTAGACGAACTACGGTGTTTTGATTCCTTCATTGGATACGTAGGCAAAGGGTCGCGAAACCCTCACAAACGCAATAATAAAAACTCATTTCTTTCCCCTTAAGCAAACATAGTTGTAGATAAATACACCCTTGTATATAACAAACAATTTTAACCAAAAAAACAGATATTTCAAAAGGTTCCTGCGGAGTACCGCAGATGCATTGGGTGCTAATACCTTCCCATTGCATAACCAACCCCCGAACTCTCGATCTCTTTCAAAAACGCATTGTATTCTTTACTTTTAAGTATTATTTTACATTGCATATTTTAGGGTTTTATTTCTCTCTTTTCCCTTTTCCCTTGGAAATAATAAAAAGCGGTGGCGACTCTTGCTTTTGCGAGTCAAGTTAATTAATAGATCGATCTCCGATTTTCACCGCTACACTATGTGTCGTTGGATCATCTTGCAACTAGACTTCGGTATCGACTATCAAACTCGGACGACGCCAATCAATCTGATATACCTTCAACCAAGTAGCAAAGTGATGAGACGCTTGAAGATATAAAGGCAATAGTAGAGTTGGAGCCCAGTGGGATTTTTTTCACATAGCTGTTTTTCTTTGTTCTTCACAAATTGTATAATTTCTATATTTCGGCGGCGTTCCCTTACTAGGACCTCAGCCTCTTGTACAAAACGCCTATCAAAGGATAATTTCAAAAATCAATACAATTCATTTTACAACAAATTTCAAAGTTGCTTTTATTTTTTAATTTTGTTTTGCAAGAACGTCCAATGATTCATTTTTGATATATGCATTTGAAAATAATTATTGCTCATAAATATTTACATGCGAATCAAAAGATGATTACTCGTAATTTCAGGAACAGGGGCAAACAAGAAATGTCAAAACCTTACAGTTGCTCTACTCACCGGGTACAAGGATAGACCTAACTAGAGAGTATGAATAAAGGCACATACACTCCCCACAGAGTAAAAGATACCCAAAAACATCAGTGTTAATTATCCCTAAGCAGAGTTCATCTATCGCTAACAATGGAAGACTATCCCCAGTAGAGTTTATTTCTTCCACAGATAGAAGCTCAATCCCCAACCGGGTTCATTATCACCAGCAACGATAATTCATCCCCAGCCGAGGTTATTTCTCTAAATCAGCAGATCTTCTAGCAGAGTGTCTTTTCCCCACAGAGCCATTTTCTCACCAGTTTATTCTCCAGCCAAGTTATTCTCCCGCCAATTTATTCTCAAATCATCTCCGATTGTTATCCCCAGCGAGAACGAAGAACTCAACACTTTATATTCTCCAGCAGCAGTCCGGGATTTATTTTCCCCAGTTAGAGAATATCATAAAAACATTGCATATCTATACATCATGACATGTGCATAAGCATCATACATCACAATCTCATTTATTTTGAGAACATCATTGCTCAACACATTTCATACATCATGACATTACATACGACTAACTCTTTACCTTTCAGGGAAAGGTACAATCCAAATTCTCACGAGTTTTATCTGGCTCAGTCAAATCAATGCTAAAGATTTCTATTCCAGTTCAAGCTATGAAGCCCGGATCCGACCGGGTAGTATCTTGATTTCCCCATCATATTGTGAAGCCCGGAGAACGACCGGATAACAGTATCAAATACCGCGAAGCCTGGAATTGACCACTTAGTGGTTTATCTTAAATTTAAGCTATGAAGCTCGGGTTCGACCGGATAATAGTTTAATCCCCAGCAAGTTATTGTGAAGCCTGGAGAATGAACAAATAGCAATGCAAGTTACTGTGAAGCCTGGATTACGACCAAATAGCAGTACAAAGACACCATGAAGCCTGGAATCAACCAGATAGTGGTATATCATAAACACAAGCCGTGAAGCCCGGAAATCGACCGGATAACAGCTCAACAAGTTATTATGAAGCCTGGATTACAACCAGATAGCAATACAAGACACCATGAAACCTGGACTCGACCAGATAATGGTATAAGACATTGTGAAGCCTGGATTACGACCAGATAGCAGCCAAGAATACTACGAAGCCTGGAGTCGACCAAATAGTGGTATATCTTTAATGCAAGTTATGAAGCCCGGATTCGACCGAATAATATGTTGATTTCTCCAAATGCCATGAAGCGTGGATTCGACCAAATAATGGTATAATACATCGTGAAGCCTGGATTACGACCAGATAGCGGCAATGCACTGAAGCCTGGGATTACAACTAGATAACAGTAAGGGACACTGCGAAGCTTGGATTTCGACCAAATAGTAGTTTACCTCGCCATTTCATATGAAGCCTGGAAATCGACCGGATATTGGTAGGCCTTTGTCGTCAAATGGAAGCCCGAATGCGACTGGATAACCACTTGATTTCTTCTGAAGCCTGGAATACGACCAAATAAGAAGTAAGGTATTGTAAAGCCTAGAATCGACCAGATAGCAGCACAGGACACCATGAAGCCTAGATTCGACCAGATAATGGTATAAGACATCGTGAAGCCTGGATTACGACCAGATAGCGGTAAAAGAAAGCTGAAGCCTGGAATCGACCAGATAACAGTATAAGAGACTATGAAGCATGGATTTCGACCAAATAGCAGTTTACTTGGACAATTACTAAGAAGCCCGGAATCGACCGGATATTAGTACGGCCTAAATTCAAGTTGAAGCTCAGATGAGACCGGATAACAACTTAATTCCTTCTGAAGCCTGGATTACGACCAGATAAGAATTTAGAAATTGCGAAGCCTGGAGAATGACCGGATAGCAAGTTTAAACTCATCTCCCCGTTAAGTCACTGTAAAGCCTGGAGCACGACCAGATAGCAATCGATCTTATCACTATGCAGCCTGGATCACGACCAGATAGTAGTTCATTTTCACCTCTTCGACCCAGAGACGATTCCCCAGTAGAATAACGGACGACCTAAGCTCCTAAAATTCAACTTTTCCTTAAGACAGAGACCAACATTCCCCAGCGTAGTCCTCCTCAACAACAGGTGTACGGGCTCTCGCAAAGGAATCTCTTATGCGATCGACACTCCTTCGAATGGCATCTTTAAGCCCATCCTCTATCTTCAATCTCCAAATGGCATCTATAAGCCCATTCTCGACATCGCAAGACAAGTACCACTTCATGCGAGTGCAAATTTCTGGGCACTCTAGTGTTCAATCATCTTCCACCTTCGGATCACGAAAGGCAAGCGGGCCAATCTACATCCTCAGGTTTAAGAAGATTGAATAGGGGAAACTGTTCTACCCCGAAATTTTGCTTCCCATATTTCTCAATACATTTCAAGTGAGGTCCTCAAATTGCTCAAGGAAGTCCAAGGGTTGACCAGACAAACTCTCTCTTAAGGCAGTCTACCTCAAATTAGGGTTTCAGTTTGCATCAAGATACTTGAATCCAAAGTGTCTCAAATTCTCACTATTATCCTAATATGTTCTCAAGATCATCCATGTCAAGTTTCAAGCCTTGCAGAGAAAGTTTGCTCAGTTAATTGCTCCAAAGCCTGAAAATCGACTATGCTAGGGCAAAAGTCAACTGTGGCCCACATACAGTCAAAGTTCAAGATTTTTGGTCAACATCCTCATTTTTAAGTATTATTCATCATTTGATCAAGGTTTGATCATGATTTCTCAAGGATTGCTCATAATTCATCAAAACCCAAAAGTTGCTAAATTAGGGTTTTATAGGAAAAGTCAACTCAACTTTGATCAAGCATAACTTTCTCATACTTTATCAAGAATGAACCATTCAACACTAATTTTGAAGAGGATGCAATTCCCTACAATTCATCTTCATCTCCAAAGTTCAAAATATGCGCTCACAAGAAGTTATGAATTTGGACATTATAGGTCATTTTGAAAGGTCACCAAAAACACCTTTTTTGTCAAAGCTTCATACATGAACATGGAAGACCCAATTGAGCTGAGACTAAAAGGGTTGCTTAGAGGACATCTTGAGATTTCTAAAAAGTCCAAGAACACATCTCTAGGGTCAAAATTGAGGAAGTTATGGATTGGCAAAGTTGACCTTTTTTGCAAAATGGCCAAAAGTCAAATATGTCTCAAATTGCAATTTTTGTCAAATGGGCCCAACTTTTTGTGCTAGAACTGAACTTGTAGAATGGTCCACGACCCATGAGCCCTGCAACTTTTCATTCTTTTGATTTTATCATTTATCTTGATTTTATTTAATTTAAATCAAATAAAATCTATAATAAATAATGAAAATATCAAAAATAATTTAAACCTTGAGATTTTGTGCATATTTCAGGTCCATGAATAGCTGGAAATGAGATCAAATCCTGCAAGGTTTGTTTGTACACAAAAATATTGGATTTTGGCTTAATTTGGAAAAATTTACATGAGAATAAAATCATGATCAATCATTATTGAAGAAGATTTGAAGCAAATTTGTAAACCTAATTCACTCAAGGGTACATATAGCACATTGGCTGACCAAAAGCACAGGGATTAGAGGCGTGAGAAGCTGAGGAAAAAACTTGCAAAAAACTCAAGAAAAGTGGCAATCAGATTTAATAGCTTCAGGCGCTTTCAATCCATTCCAAGCATACCATTCACTTGCTGGACATCTAAGGACTCTATCCCAACCATTAGCAAGTGTTTTCGTGCCCAAAAATGCACTGTAAGTATCTCACGACATTGATACTTTCTTGAAATTCAATATCACGATTATGGCATTTGTAGCATGAATTCTTTACGTATTCTTGGTCATTGAAACATTTTCAAACTAATGATAATACTCAATTGCGTTTTTGTTAACCATGTAGAAAGTTTCCATTATTAGGGTTTAGGTTTCGTTTTTAGGGATTCTTCATACAGGAACAATTGGCCCTAATGGAGGAGACCATTGTGATCAGCGGGTTAAACCTAGTTGATCCATGGTATTGAATCTTATTTATATTGCTTGTATGCAGTTTCTAAAATACACAGGGTTATAGCTACAACGCCATGCCTTAGGTAAAAGTTCAGAGTTTTAAACGACAGATCCAGGGAAGAAGACGATGGCGTGTCACAACTTTACTGGCCGGTTTAAATTCTAGCGCGTTTATTCTGGCCCGAAACCTGTAATTCTGATCTATTTGTTTGTTTCTATTGTATTGATAAACTAACACCCAACGCAGTTGGTCAGAAGAAGGAAGTCAGAAGTTCATGATTCTGGGTTCGATCACAGGCGTGAGCTTTTGGCCTTTTTCCCCTTTGTGTTCACCAGATCCAGCGCCTGCACTTTCTAAGGATAATCTTCTGGACACATCAACCAGGACCAGATCACCATCCTCTGGACCATCATCCTTTGATCACCATCTTCTGGACACATCAACCAGGACTAGATCATCATCCTCTGATCACCATCCTCTGGACCATTATCCTCTGATCACCATCCTCTAGACCATCATCCTCTAATCACCTTCCTCTTGACCATCATCCTCTGATCAGAGCCGCTGACAGCAGGCCCTTTGGTTATTTCTTATTTTTTCTCTAATTTACCTTTCTTTAGTTATTCCTTTTTTTATTATCAACACCAAAATCACCTTTTTTTCAACAAAAAATCATAAGATCAATTTTCACAAAATCTAGAATTAGGTTTTATCTATTTTATCAAATTAACTTAATATTTAATTTTAGGGTAATTTTAACCTTTTGTAAATAATTTAAAATAAATTAGAAAATTAGGGTTCGGTTGATTTAATTTTTATTTTCTTTTCTTTAAATAACAAAAATATAAAAATAGGTCAAATTAATTATTTTTTCTTAATTTAAATTAATTAGTAATTAGGTTTGTATTTATTTAATTAAAACCTTATTTTCTCAAAATAATCAAAAAAACCACAAAAATGATTTTTCTTTCAATTAGGTTTAGACGGGGTCAAAATCCTAATTTTCTCTCGTTCTCGACTCATCGCGCATTTATTTATTTTTATGATATTAATGTAACTGTTCATGGGATGTAATAGTTTAATTAGGACTTTTCATTTATTTATCGTTTTTATGGGTTTTTGGCTATGTAATTAATCCCCCTCCCCGAATCCTTGTAATAGCGTAGTTTTATTTCTCGCGTTTTAATTTTTGCAAATATTAACTGTTAGATGTATGATTATAGGATTGCATGACAAGAATGTATGCTAATTTTAAAATGGTTAGCAAACCCTAAATGTCAAAAGATAATAACTTGAAATCAAATCACTCTCACATGCGCACTCCTAAGATATACTCTCACTTCGATTGCCTTCGGTAAACGATCTTTAAGTATAGGGTGTCTTAGTGGTTGCCCTCTTGTCTAAACAAAGATCAAATATCTTGTACGAAAATGTTGCCTCGGAAAGGATGCCTCAGAAATGTTGCCTCAAATATGATCTTAAGACATTAGGGTTATTACTAAGACGTCCTAACATTGCTTTAGTGATCGTATGTCCCTTTCGAATTGACCCTTATAACTCCAACGACGGTGCTACCTACTCATTAATAGTAGGATAGCGCTGTCTAAAGGAAACAAGGACAGGAACATTCTTTTTTTGAGTAGGTAGATGCTAGTAGGTACTTGCTCAAAATCAAACTTTTTCACACTTTCACACTTTTCTAACAAAGTTTTCGAAAACACTTAACACTCTTGAGGACTGATATAAGGGTTAAAACGAAGTAAAACAAAAAATTTTCAAAATACACGAACACGAAAGCATTTTTTTAAAAATGATGAGAAAGTACCTAAAAGCCCGTGGAAAACCACGGATAGAAAGGGTGCTAATCCCTTCCATTTCTATAATCTACCTCCCGTACTCAAAATCTCGAAAGAGGAATTTTTCTGTGCTTTTTTCCTTTCCAGTTGGATAAAATAAAAGTCGGTGGCGACTCTTACTTACCGCGACATTTGCGAACAAAAAACGCAAACCAACATTTTTCCTAAAACAGTCGGTTCTGCCACCGTATCACACCTTGGTTATCTACAGGATTTCCGAGATTTATAGGTTGACCATTCTGAATATTCATACCGACATTCGAATCCAGATTCACATTCCGAGCACCACCTCCCGGATACTCAACCATATTCTCAGTACCCAAACTACCATTAGGATTGTTGATGATGGCCCCTTGCATATTCGCATTCAAAGTTTCACCACCATTATTCATAGTTTCAGCATGCCTCACAATCATGGCTCTCATTTCCTCTTGCTGGCGAGCCATGTTCGGAATGATCTCCATTTACTGGTCAACTCCAGTATCCATCCTGATACCCATAGCAACAACATTTGCATGAATTTGTTCCATTTTCTTTCTGGAAGTACTCTGAGTGTTGTTGCGATGCGAGTTTGTAGTAGAAAATTCTGAAAAGAAAACCCATATCGAAGATAAGAAACCTATGGGAACCACCTGTTATGATATGATATGCATGAATGAATGATCATGCATGAAATGTTTTATCATTTCCATGGTATCCAAAAGTTTTTTCAATCCCTAGGAACATTAAACAAACATGGCAACAGAGATAATCAGGGATCGACAAGAGATATAACAAAAATAATTGGCTTCATTAAAAATAAGATGATCAAAAGTGACTTCCTACAAGAATGAACCAAAATGCATAAAGAAATATAAATGATCCCATCCAACAAGACAAGTGGTGATCAAAAGACACCAAAGAAGAAAGAAAAACGACAATCAATGCGGTGGATCTCTGACCTCTGTGTAGTACAATGGCCCCCCTGTCGGAAGTACCCTTCACTCCACTCTTTGATTTCTGTGAATAATTTCTTTGTCGTTTCACGATCTCGTCCACGTATGAAGCTATCAATCACCACATCCTTCCAAAATAGTTTTCCCTCCAAATACACACATTTCTCCATGAAGCGATCACACTCTTTGCACTCTGGAAAATGTATGGGTATGGGAACATCTTCCATCTCTTTTATTTTGTCCCGGAGTATGGAATTTTCTTTCATTACTTCAATCATCCGAGATTCCTTTGCTTCTAGTTCCAACATAGCAACTTTAAATTGATTTCCCAACTCTTTGGCTTTTGCCTTGTTTCTATTGTTAGCCATTTGGAATTTAAAAGTTTCTTGACGATTCTTCTCAACATCAATGAGGGCCATTTGATACTCTTCTGTAGATGAAAATAAAATTTATGTCCCAGGTCTTCTTTTGTTCTTCCTACCTTCATAACTACCTTCACCTTCATATTCTTTTAGCTGACGTGCTAATTCTCTCTTCTTCTTTTTTTGTCAGGAAGTATATTTCCATTTTTTTGTCTTCAATATTTTCGTGAAGATCCCTGTTTTTCAACTGTACATGATAAAAGTGTTCTTTAGGTGTATCATGTTGTAGCTTAGTGGGTTGAGGATACAAGAATACCTCCTTTTGAAAAGGCAATATAAGAATTTTAACTCTTTCTTTCACCCAATCCACATAAGGATAAAAAACTAACACTTCCATTAATCCAAAGAACTCTTTTCCTTTCCTCCAAATGTGGGACCAAGAAACTTCTCCTTTTTTTCAATAATTCAAGGTCTTCTCCATATTTTCAAATGACAGGTTCAACTTCTTTAGTTGTGGGTGAACGCCTCATAGCATAACCTAATTGGTGAAGGGAGAGTACTAGATTGTAATTGATAATCCCTTTTGTTCCTATGAGTGGAACCTTAGAGAAACTAGCACAGTTAGAGATTACATCAATACTATAAACCTTAAGTTTTTACCACTGAATATCAAAAGAGGTGAGCGTCATCACTTTGGATGCCTAAGAACAAGGATCTTCCTTGAATGGTCCCTTTGTAGGTAATTGTGCCATGAACCATTTGTAAAGCATTGGCACATAAGATACCACTACTCCCTTCTTCCCATACTTAGAGTGAATGGAATGGTAAGTGTAAGTTAATAAGGTAGGTATCGTATTTTTATTCATGAAGACGCACAAAGAAGCCAAGTCCAATATCTCCTTAATCTCAGGGAAGAGAACAACCCCGTAAATGGTAGTGGCCAATAATGCATAATAAGCATCCCAATGTTCCTTGCTCGCCATTTCTTTAACCTTTCCTGCCATGAAATCTATTGGAGACCACAAGTTACTTTATTGTGTCTCCACTTTCCTTTTACATCACTAAGGCTCAAATAAAGAACTTTAGAAATAGCCTCATAGGCATGCTTAATAGGGACCTGGATAAATGGAATGTTATCAGTAACTCTGATGTGGAGAAGATGAGAATACT
This sequence comes from Vicia faba, assembly GCA_948472305.1. NCBI lineage: Eukaryota > Viridiplantae > Streptophyta > Magnoliopsida > Fabales > Fabaceae > Vicia > Vicia faba. The sequence goes on along the minus strand of OX451737.1, from coordinate 1,364,755,958 downwards.
CCTCAAGAGTGGCCAACAATTGATAATCATGATAGGTGAAACAATGTAAATCTGGATCATAAAACATTAGCAAAGTCTTACCAACCTTATCATCAACCCGAGCATCCAACAAAGATAAGAGATTCCCATATCTTTCACAAAAAACACCCATTTGTTGACAATTCATGAGATATCTAAGCTATCCAAGAAAGGGTCAAACACTTGGATGAAACTGGTAGTTGAAGGTATCCCTCTTTGTCTTCATGACGATATCAGTGTTGTTTTCAATTCTTAGACGAAAAGAAAACTCTAGAAAATCCTGGAAATGACAATGCGTATGCTAGTTAATCATTTTTTGTACAACATATATATTTTTAAAAAATAAATATGCTACGATGTTACATGATAGGACCAGGGTTTCCAATAAACGGGACACTATTGTTCTGCTGTATAGAGTCATAGGTTTAAATGTTTGAGAAAGTCACCAATAATAGTGATCAACCAATGTTTCCAACAGAAAGAGAGTCACCAACATAATCAAAGTCACCAATTGAACCAAAAATCACCAACTGGACCAAAATCACCAACTAAAATAGAGTCACCAACTGTACCAAAGTCACCAACTATACCGGTAAGAAATTAACCATCACACTCACAGGTGAAGACTAGGTCAGGGTAAGGCAAGGGTAACTCGCAAATCACGGGTTCGCATGAAAGTAAAATCATTGCAACACAGATGTGCATGATGAAGATACCTTTATTTGAATCTCATTCGTGCGTGGTATATGACATGACTGCACTAATGGAACCACGTCCTATTGCCGTCATTTTCCCAATCTATTCCTAAGTCCTATGAGTTAACAACACCGACCTGGGTATTGGGCCTTTTACCTCAAAAAGTAACATCACACCCCCACAGAAACAGCACAACAGCAGTATCTAGAGTATATAAAATAATAAAATTCAATGCATGAAAGTATATAATCAGAGCATATAAACAAATAAACCTAGAAAGCAATAACATATAAACACCCCATAAGAAATAAAACAAACACAAGCTAAGACTAAATTGCTAAGTATGGACTATCAATATGTCAATCTTTCCCCAATGAAGTTGCCAGTTGAAACAACCGGCTGAAATCATCAAAGATAAAATTCAATAAAGTCGCCATCAAACATATTTTATCCCACATGAAGGAAAGGTAACATCGAGAAAACCTAAAGGGGTGACATCATGATCATGCAACCATAGAGATCGGGTAAGGAAGTCGGTTACACGAGAGGAAGGTATTAGCATCCCACACGTCGGTGGTACTCCATAGGATCCACTTATGTTTGTTCTAAACTAAGAGGTGTGTAAATTTAGGTCTAAAGCTTAAGAGCTAAAAATACAGATGCAAAATGAGGAATGCATGTAAAAGAAAAGATAAAATCATGTAGGGAAAATAAAAGTTGTTCTCATTTGGGCCCTACCCTAATGCCTACGTATCCCATTTAAGGAATCAAAGCAGCTGTAGTTCGGCTTCAAAATGTTCTGTTTGTTTTGAGTTTTTTAATGAAAGATATTAATTTCGACTTATGCCGTAACTCGACCTTTGGATACTTACGCGTCAGCACAAAAGTGAATTAACATGTTCTTCTAAAAAAAGTTTTGAAACAAAAGCCCGGAGGCAAAAAAAGTTTACGTTGGTTGGTGTTTTTATTGCAGATAACAGATAGTTAATCTCAAAAGAGAGAGATATTACCCACTTCTCCACTTATTCAAGAAATAAGTCTTTGAGATTTGAACCACACCAAGGCTTAGAATCGAAGAGCAATAAGATTGAGAAGAAACCTTCTTATCATCACTCATGCTCAACAGAGCTTTTAAGTGTTTTGGAGTTTTCCTTAAAAAGAAGTTTTTGTTTTTAATGCAAATGCAAAAGGGGAAAGAAAATTCTAAGGGGAGACTAGAAAAATAACCCTAGAGTTGTCATGCATTATTGATCCTATAGTCGAGGATAAAAGGGGGCATCTCTACCTAATGTTAGCATTCATGGATATAAGCCTAAGGTCTATTAATCTCAAGCTTTAGAAAATATTGATTTGAAGATTCTATAGGGAGCATACAAGAGGTGGGTCTACTAGATAAGGGAAAAGGGATGACCAAGCATCAAGAAAATTCAACACACATGACAAAAACAATGGATGGAAATCTTAAGCACACCAAGAGAGGTGGATAAGAAGTAATCAAGGTTGGAAGGGAAGGAAAGATGTTATGAGTGTGAGAGAGTGAAGGATATAGATCCTAATAATACCAAGTCAGTAGTATATGCTAGACTAAAAAAATTAACTCTTAACTATGCACACAAAATTTAAACACAAACACCTTGGTCAAAGTAAAGCCCTATATATGTTCCTTAATCAAAATTAGGTTAAAAAATAGAAGAAAATTTTGTAAAATTGAGTCAATTAAAACCTAACTTTTTAAAGACTTGTAAAAGCTAGAAAGATGATTTAAATCTCTTGGATTAAATTAAGGAGTTAGAAATATTGGGAATTAACAAGACTAGTTAATGAAAGGGTCATACTAGAGAGTTTAGCAAAAATATTTGTGAAAAAAATGTAAAATCAAAAGTTAAAATTCAACAAAAGTGATTTTTCTGATCTTAAGTTATCCAAGAAATTTAAACATATTTTCTTTGATTTTTTCAAGTAGAGGAATTTAGGCTTTAAATTGTTTCTTAAGGCCTACGTAAGAAGAAAGGTAAAAAACTTGGACAAAGTTTCTTAAAATCAGAAGAAAAAAAGAGAAAATTGAAGTGTAAATTTATTTAAAAATCATAGAAAACTAGTTTAATAACTAAGAGTGACTAAATCTATTTTTATGGAATTTTATTGTTTAAGGAAGATATGAAAAGAAAATTAATTGCACGACATGCCAAAAAAAATAAAGAAAATGATATAGTCAATGATTGATTTTATTTTCTTATAACTACTTTTTGTAAAATAAAACAAAAATTATTTTTATGAAGTTGATTCAAAATGGAACCTAGGATATTTTTTGGGGATTTTTCAGATTAGTTAAAGTTTAAAATAAAAAATTATAAAACCTTAATAAAGAAGAAAATCCTAATTGAATTAATTGAATTATTTAATTCTAAAAATAAAAGATAAAAAAGAAATAAAATCCAGAATATGAAAGTATAGTAAACAAAATAGGCCTAATATATTTTCTTGATAATTTTTTGGTGAGGGAAAATATTAAAAGAAAATTAAGAAAAAAATTAAAAATGTATTAAAAATTAAAAAAATGCCAAAGCCTATTACACCTATGAAAGCTCAAAAGCGCTGTAAAACAAATTCAAACCATGTTTAATGGATGCACGCCACGTATTTGTCCCAGAACATGAACCATTCCCTAACATGTTTTGTTCAGTTTTACATGCTGGATTCAGATCACGATTTCTTCTTCATTTCTTGATGAAAATGCACAAAATTGTGATCAAACTAAATATCTCAAAGATTAGATTAATGTAGGATCAATGATTTTCAAAAATGATGTACGAATCACGGAGAAAAGCGCGTGTGAAAATTATTGAAATCAACATATTATGAACATGTAAAAACAGAATCAATAAAGCTTTTTCAAATCCATCGATATCTGTTGGTTCTCCACCAAATCTAACGATCTAAACATCAAAGTTCATCAGAAGATTGCAAGGAATCAGAGTACCCTATTAGATTCTTCAATTGTTGCAAGAACAAAATGAAAATTAAACATGATGTCTTTGCAACAAGGAATTTGCACACAACTTGCATAACACAATTTTAAGCTTCAATTTACACATGGAAACTCATCATATCTAAGATCTAGCCAACTATTCTATCATACAAGATATATATCTTAAAATGTAAGCTCAAATTCAGATTGAAGTTCAAGAACAACTTACCTCAAGTGAGTGAAAAATAAATTCACTCTAGGCTTCTAAACTTGCAAGAAATCCAATGAACCTTGTTATTTCACTTCAAATGTAAAGTAGTTGTGCAGAAATTGGAGCTTCGAGCAAAAAACATGAGAGAAAATGCAAAGGAGAAAATTTTGTTTCAAGAAAAAGGTTGAGCCTCGAGCAGAATTTAAGAGGTTTAGTATGAGTATTCAACAAGTTTTTTTTTTTGAAATGAGAATGGATGAGAGCTTATATAGAGCAATGAATTATGTTGAAGAAGTTTTGATAAGGGTATGGAAGTCTTTAGCAACATTAGAACTGTTGGAGACAATTTAGGGGTTGCTGCGTTTTGTGCCATCCGTGTTCAAGCTTGCAGTCGTTTTGGGCACTTATAGGAAAAGGAAGAGAATGTGAGGCGTGCACAACATGTGACAGAAGAAAATGTGAAAAAATAACATAATCTGATATGCTACATATATGGGTCATGACCAACTCAGTTTCAACTTAAAAAATCTCCCAACTTACTCGTGTGATTTCTTTGCTTAAGGGGCCTTTAAAAAGCTCTTTTCATGTATATCCTCAAGGAACTTTGAACTTTTTAAAAAGGTTCTTGGATAATGAAGAAGAGTTGGTGTGAAATTGAGAAAAAAGGAGAAACTGTCAGCCTAGGCACGCGTGTGCATGGCTTGCATGCTGGGCAAAAAACTCAGTTTCATAACCTCCTTTTCTATGATCATATCTTTTTAATTATTTGCTCAAATGAAGTGATTAAAAGATCCACATGAAGCTTACATATCCCTTTGCAACTTTTCTTTGAATTTCATTTTCAATTATCACTTGTATTACGAGATAGTGCATCATCAATAGGGGCACACCATGTGTTTGTGAAAATGTTGGCGTGAGCATGCAAGCATGACTTGTAACTTGCCATCTTTATGCCCTAAACTCCTAAGTTCAATAACTCACAAATACTTCACTGTTGGGACTTAAGCTCAAACTAACAATCTTGTAGGTTTTTTCTAAATATTTATAATCATGCATGGTTTGCTTCCATTGGACAAAAAATAAGAAAGTTTTAAATGTTCAAAATTCAGTACTATAGGGACATAAAGACTTAGGAATTTTCTAAGTATCCAAGTAAGTTCTTGAACAAGTTATCTCCATTTTGACCTCTTCTCTTGATTTTATGACACCAATGATCATGAATAATGAAAATAGGATACTAGAATTTATAGTTGACCAAAAGTCCACATGGTCAACTTTGACTTTGGAATACTTTTGGTCAAAATGACCATTTTTCCCCTTTTGATCAATTGAACTTCTTTCACTCAAAATTGGCACCCAATCTTTCAATAATAGGTGCTTATAAACATATAGAGTGGCATGGAATTAAGTCTTGCTAAAAAATTTAGAGATTTCTTGATTAAAATCAAAACCCTAATTTTAGCCCTTTATGTTATGAGATAATGACCAATATTCAAAGCCGTTAATCTTCTAGACAAATTGTGAAATTCTTTGAACCAAGATATCTTATATGATGATGAGAAGTTAATACCTCACACTCTTGACTCTTACAAGCCTTAAACTCTTATACAAACCAAAACCCTAATTATGAGAAATGAACAGTAGAAATGTGATTCTTCCCTAAACATTGCAAATTTCCAACTTCTAATGATCATATGGGACAAATGAGATGTCTTGCAATATAAAAAACCTTTGAGAGAGTTTAAAGAGTGAAGATATGAGATCCTCTTTTGTACTTATTGACCAAACAAACATCTCTTATAGACTGTAAAAGAACTTGGGAACCAAGATACCTTAATCCCATCATGAGAATGTATGAGTATTTATGATGAAGCATAATCCATGAAAGGTAAAATAAAGAGGGAAAATTTTGGGGTGCAATACTGTCATCTGCCGATAGAATTAGAACATAAAACTTATTGGGCTATTAAGACCCTTAATTTAAATTATATTGCCGCATGAGAGAAGAGAATTTTAGACATTCATGAACTAAAAGAACTTAGATTAGCCGCATATGAGAATGCTCATATCTATGAATAAAGAACTAAAAAATGGCACGACAAGCGTATATCGAGGAAAGAGTATAATGACGGTGACATAGTACTTCTTTTTAATTCTTGACTTAAACATTTCTGTAGTAAGCTTCGTTCTAGGTGGTCCGGTCCTTTTGAAATTACCAAAGTTTTTCCAAACGGTGCAATAGAAATAAAGGGTAAATCTAGTGAACCATTTATCATAAACGGGCAGCGCTTAAAACATTATCAATGTGTTAACAACAAAGACTACAATTATAGTTTAAAGCTCACGGAGTTGTCCGGTAACTCCCAAAATTAATTTTTATTTCAAACGAGCTTACGACATAAAACAAAGCGCTTGGTGGGAGACAAACCACATTTTTAATTTTAGTGTTAATTTTCGTTTGTCATTTCTTACTGTATTCCTTTTTCTTTTTTTACTTATCTACATAATTACTCGTGATAATTTATCACTACTAAATTAGTATCAACGTCTACTTACTTTCAAGCTAACTTAACTTTAGCTAACTAACTAACTCTCACGATGAAACAAGTGGTCTATATGGATAAAACCTTCAGAGGCAGAGCTCAAAAGCGGCGATTTAAAGTTATAGCTGAAAAGGAGATGGCTCTAACCATCTCCCCTGATGGTCGCACCATGACTTTCCTAGGCATTAGAGATAGTGTAATGTTTCTACTTGACCAAATTGGATGCAGATATTTCATGGTAGGAAGAAGATTTAGTTCTTACCGTAAGGTGACCCTTGAGTTCCTTAGTTCACTTACTTTCATACCTGGCCATGGATTAGGATTTAACCAAGTTTTGATTATTTTTATAATGTTTGGAATTGACTTTTGTTATAATAGAAGAGAGTTTTCTAGCCTTTTAGGAGTTCCTGGTTGCCCACACGTCTTTGCTAGCACCCCAGAAGGCGGTATTTTGGACCTTGAAATTGGATATTTTTGGGATAGCATAACTGGAGATAGCAACCCCGAGCATGATAACATGTTTTCTGCGAATATCCATAACTCGGATATTCGTTATTTCCATAAGATTCTTGTTCACACCTTTTCCGGAAAAGAACAAAACATTACCTCGGTGTTCAAAGATGAACTTTTTATCATGTATTCTTCATCCCAAAATTGCCATGTTAATGCTCCTACATTTATGTTGGCTAACTTCTCCTGTCTTGCACAAGTTAATAATGAAGCCATCTTAATAGGAGGCTCAATGACCATGATTTCAAATGCTATCAGGTTGAGATAACCACTAGTCAGACTCGACCCTCTAAGAGGAATACATCCCATGAACATCCAGTTCTTTTTCAATACCAGCTTCACTATAAACCTAGGACCGAATGAGTTTTAACTCTTTATCAATAATTGAGTTCTGCACCTTTTAACATTTCCAAATCCCAAGACTAGATTACATGAGAGAAATAACTGGCTTTTTGAATTAGACGAACCCCGTAATGAGCCACAAACGCCTTCTGATACTCATCAAGTCTATGACTATTTTGATATCTCTGAAGCTGAAACCAATCCTGAAACCCCTCCATTCTACCATAGCCTTCCATCTACTAACCATACTGACCCTGCAGATATCCATCAAATCATTGCACCATTTCCACTTGAGGACCATTAGCCTGACACATCCTCTTGTACCTCCGTTACACCACTTTATCCACTTCCTGATCACAATGTTATTATCACCGCCTTCCAGACTAACATTTCTAACATTAGAGCCGACCTTGCTTCTTTGCGCGTCAACTTTTACAGATTTATGGATGTAGTGACGGAGCAGTTTGATAATATCTATCAACATCTTTATTCTACTGCTCCTCGCCTTGGACGTAGTGGCTGATTTTTGAATGATATTGTTTTCTTAATGTTAAGACTTTCCTGTTTTCTTAATTAGATATGATGTTTTAATGTTATTTTGTAATTTTCTTGCTTTCTTTTGTTATAGTAAGAGTTTTTCACCTTTTCAGTATTTAATCTTTTGGAATTTTACTATTTCATTTTATGTTTTTCATTTTTTCTATTATTTATCTGCTATTGTTATTATATGTATGAGTTTAAGTTGAATTTTGGTTAAAATTGCGGACTGTTCATGTTTTACCCTTGTGGCGCTCGCCACAAGGCCGTGGCACTCGCCACGGTATCCAAACTACGTGCCCCCGCCACGGTTTGTGTGGCCCTTGCCACATTCTTCATATAACAAAAACAAAAGTGTTTTTCTAAAAAAATCTTCGTTTCCCCATCTTCCTTCATTCGACCCAACCCTTTTCAACTTCCACTTAGCTCTCATTATCACCCACTCATGTTTCACTTTCCAAATTCGATTCACCCTTTCAATTCCTCAAATCGCAATACATATCATACTTCTCTGCTCATATTGACTAAAGAAAACTAAACCTTATTGTATGAATCATGTCTCATCGCTCCTAACAATCAAATAGAATGGCAAGACCATCACTTGATATATCAACAATCGTCTTCGGCACTAAGGATTCTGGTTCACAAAGCGAGAAGTACCTTAAGTTCTACCAACATTATGTCATCCCTACAAGGTACGTTGATGAGTCATGTTTACGTGAACTAGGACTCTTAGACAATGTTCAATGGATGCTGACTAGTTCAAGTCTAACTCATATATGCTCGTTGAACCATCCAACTTACGAACCCTTGACTCTAGAGTTCTTGAGTTTTTTTATTTACGACACCCCTATGGCAGAACCATATCTCACTGGAACCTTCAGGTTTAGGATGTTCAACAAGGAGTACTCATTAATCCAAGATACAATAGGGGATATGTTACATTTTCCACGTCGGTAGAATGTAGCCTGTAGAGTTCCTTTTGAGGCAGATTGGTAAATCGTAGTGTTTGATATTTAGGAAAAGTTAACATGTGAAACAACTCTAAATTGGGATGGACTTAATGCCTCCCTAATCCATAACCCAATCATCTTCTACTTTCACCGCATTCTGGAAAGCACAATATTCAGTAGGATTAACAACCACGATGTAAATTCTAAAGAGTTGTTCTTTCTGCATTGCATCTTTACACTGACCATAATCAATGTCAATCCCTTTTTTCTAGCTCAAATTCATTCAATTTGTACAAGAGAAACCAATCCTTTCTGTATATGGGGATAGTCACATCCATTGCCCTTGCCTTGGGCCTAGGAGACAAACTCACAAATTTGCCATCAATACCAGCCTTGTACCTTAACATCGACAACTGTCAATCTGCTCACTTGATTAAAGCTCGAGAGGATGGAAAATATTATTTGATGGTTAGAAATAAAGCGATTAAGAGTGTCTTCTTTCCCCGTCGCAATCGAACTAATGCACAAAATATGGATAATTGGCTTTATGATCTATCTTTCCCTGAGCCCAATGTTCATGCTCAAGGTGCACAAGGCGGCCAAACAAATGATGAGTTCAATGAGATGGAGCAGGGTGCCCCTGAAGTTCATCTACAACCCACACAGGTTCCTTTTGAACGTGTCGCTGGAACATCATCAATACGCCGAAGAAGACATGAGGGAACTTCTGGCCCATCTGATGACATTCGTGTTGAAATGAGGCGGCGTAGTGATATGGATGCTCAGTGCAAGATATTCATACTCAGTAGGCTGAGATGATTTGCCTTATCTAAAAGATTCATCAGGATCAGCGTGACTATAATGACAGGAATGAACAAAGAATGTCAGGCATGATCGACCAGATGACAACTTTAACAGTGCATGCGGACAGCTTACATGAGTATATTCATCATGTAGGTATTCCACCTCATCAGCCTTGAAATGGTGGTCATGGACGAGCGTGTGGAAGAGATCACCAGTAGCAGATACCCCAGGTTCTACCTTTCTTTTTTACCTTATTTCGAAACATTGGGGACAATGTTGGATTTAAGGTGAAAAAGAAAGGTAGAACCTGGGGTATATGCTACTGGTGATCTCTTCCACACGCTCGTCCATGACCACCATTTCAAGGATGATGAGGTGGAATACCTACATGATGAATATACTCATGTAAGCCGTCTGCATGCACTATTAAAGAGATCACCAGTAGCAGATACCCCAGGTTCTACCTTTCTTTTTCACCTTATTTCGAAACATTGGGGACAATGTTGGATTTAAGTGTGGGGGAGAAAGCTTTACTTCTTTTGTTTATCATTTTTGTTTATCATATTCTAGGTAGTTATATTTTTCCCCTTTTTCTCATTTAGTGTAAGTGTTAGTCGATTCGAATTCTTGTGAAGTCGAGTCTCTATACGTGTTTTTCCGCTATTTGTTGATTCCCCCAATTTTCTTGTACCATAACAAAATTTTCTGCTTTGACCTATAACATAAAAATTTAAAAATTTTATAGCTTGTTTTATACTTAGGCTACATTGGATTGATTTGAGAAAGACTCACCAAAATAGATACCACTTTGACACCCAAAACTCCCTTGATATTTACGATAAATTTGAATATCTATTATACCGAGACCTTAAGTTTGAATTTTTGAGTAGCCCCGAGTAGTTTATACTAACAGTCAACACCATCTTAAGCACAAACTACGTAGGGAGTTGATGAATATAAGTGGATGCAAAATTAGTTTAGATTTATAGTTTAGTTTCTCTTCAATTGTGTACTTTCGGAAGCGAATCTTGCCGACAACTGTGGAGGATCATGAAGAATAATTTTCAAGTTGCAGTAAATTCTTTGTACTAGATATTTATTCCCAGGTTTTAATATAAACTTTATTTATATTTGCGCTATAGAAATAATGTTCTATTTTATGATTAATTACTGTAATAGCATGTCTCTGTTAAAAACTATGTTCGACTAATTCCCTGAGATACCAGTATGTAACATAATCTAACTGAAGGGATTCGAAAACCTTTTGGTATTAATATTGATAAAATTCTTTCTTGGTTTTTGTTTCTAATTTAATTAATAAAATTTTTTTTGTTATGAGAGTAAAAGAAACAAAGGTTAAAATCAATACAACTAGAGTTTGAGGTTTTGAATCGGATAGTAGTAACTGAACATTGATTCTAAATACAACGACATTGCTTTAGGGTCAATTTGATTTTGTTGGTTTCCAAAATGTATTTTTAAATTCAAATGAGACAGCGAGAGCAAACATTTAGATATAAGAATACAGTCTAAGTCATTAAAAACGAGAGTGTGAGATGAGGATTTTTAAACTAAAATTTTCTACTGAAAAGTGTTTTTGAGAAAAACAAAACCAATGGTTAGTCGGATCCCTGATGTCGGACAAATTACATACTTGTATCCCTTATTTCACTTATTTTATTAAACTTGAATTTACTCCTTATTTCCCTAAAAAAACCTGTGATTAATTTTCGGCCTTAGATTACATAGTAACATTAGATATCATTAGTTTAATTAACAGCCATTATGGGTTTGATATCTTTTAAAACTACACGATTAGACTGTGCGCTTGCAGTCAGTAATTATGACAGACTCATAAAGTCGCGATCACATGTTCGCAACACACGTATCTACTTTTAGACCATTTAGAATTTCAAAACAAATTATGAGTTGAGAGATATCTGTTTCTCACTAAAGTTGCAAATTTGAGTAATATTTTAGAAAACATATCCATATACAGGAAATTTAATACCGCTCCTGATTACAAGGTCTTTCTTGCTGAGAGACAACCATATCCGGAAATTTAATACCACTTCTGATTAAAAGGTCTTTCTTGCTTAGAGACAACCATATCCAGGAATTTAATACCACTTCTAACCTCAAGGTTAAAGAGATGCATAGTAGAGCAAATATAAAGTATGATCCAAACACACCTTTGAAGATTAATCAACATAATGAACTTGTCGTAGGGATGGTATTCCACTACTAATGTATAATTTGTGTGTGATGAAAAATAGCGACACATGATGGTGTGGTTTGCTGTATGGGACTATGGGATTTACTTAATTGTTGGTTTGCAGTAACATTTTAACAAGAAACATTGCAGCGCATTTGTAATTGAAGATATAAAATGAAAGAAAAACCTAAAATGTACGAAATATAATTTGTCACAATCACACAAATGATTTTTCCAATCATGTCTCTTTTGATTTTATGTGTTTATTATATGATGCTATTTTTTTACTTATATGAATACAACTTGTGTTACTTATAAAAGTTGTCTCTTAGTGAAATAAAAAAATGAAACCGTAAAAAATGTCTAAGCCAAACCCGAACCCATAACCACGGGGTTCAAAAGCACCCTTATTATCGCTCGATTGTATCTACACTGTGTTATATTATTTCAAAGACTTTATATATTATTTAATATCTATTATAATTTTTTTAACTCTTTTCCCGATTTTGAGGCCTCTAATTTTTGAGGCGTTGGATTGTGAGTCTAGTTACCCTGGCTCAAGGTCGACCATAGTTAGGAGTTTGATCTTCACTAGCCACACCCTTTAATTTTAAAAATTATAACTATCTACTACCTAACTAAGATTGAAAGATGCATCAACAATTTATAATCTACTCTTTAATCAAACTAAGTGTTACACTACAAAATACCTATTTTAGTAATTGACTAAATAAAATTATACTTACCTATGTGGCACAATCGAACTACTAACATCCCATTTTATTCAAAACTTAACTATGTGGGGTCCATTCATGAACCTTATGCTTCCTTTTTGATCATAGTCTTTAATGTGGTTCAAATCACTAAATCTTTTTTCAAGGTAAAAAATACAAACCAATTCAAATATTTTGCCGTCGGGTTCCCTTCAGATTTTTTTTGAAGATCTTTTCACAAAAAGGATGTGTTATTTTCGTTCTACGCAAAACGACGAGTAAGTATCTAAAGGTCGAGTTACAATATGTCAATTTCTAGAACGTGAATGTAAAATTATCTTCCTAAAAAATACAAACAAACCAAAAAAGCTTTTTAGGTGAACTACGATTACCCTGATCTCTCATTGCACGAAGAGGGTACGTAGGCACAAAAATTCACAACCGCAACGGGCGCAATAATAAAGAACTTTTCTTTTTGTATATAATACTTTGCATTCATGCATTCCCCTTTGCTTTCTATCTTTAGATTTAGACACACCCTTTGATTAGAACAACAAGAATAGATCCCATGGATTACCACCAACATGAGGGGTGGTAATACCTCTCCCTTTCATAATCGACTCCTGTACCCGATCTCTTAGTGGCAAGACCTTGATTTCTCCCTTCTCAGGTTTTCTTCGATGTTTTCCTTTCCCTTATGTGGGATAAATAAATATTTGACGGATTGACTTCATTGTTTGGATTTATTTTCCTAGTTGCTTCAAATGAAACCGACTTTAACACACAAAAGCTGGATATAAAAACAAAACAAACAATGTTGAAGGTAAATAACACACAAATATGTTTAACCAGTTCGGTGACAACAACACCTACTCTGAGGGATACCTAGCCAGGGACGAAATTAACTAGATAGTATCTATTTCTAGAACATACAACCAACGTACAAGCTTACAATTTACGCACTTAATCACTATTCTTTGCGTAACTTCTACGTAAGACACCTAGGTATGAGGCCCTCCTCAAATCTCTCTTCTATAACACCCGGGGATTGGAGCAAATCTAAACACAACAGAGAATACAAACAAGGAAGTCACTCTTGCAAGACACATAATCCTAAATACTTAAAAGCATAGGAGAACTGACACACAAATACTCAATTCTAAAAGCTTATGAGCATATGACACACAAATACTCAATGCTTAGAATCTTATGAACATCTGACAAACAAACATCCAATGTTTAAAGCTCATGGATGCTTGACAAAACATACAACCCAATACAATCCTACTCTTCTATCAAGATGATATTAGAGAGGCTCATAAATAAGGATTATAAAACCCTAACAAAAACACACGTAAGTTCTATCTAAAACTAGGTATACACCATTCAATGTATAAAATTATTTTAGACTGGGTTGGGATTCACAATCGTAGCAGTGCGACTGCACAAAGTCTGCAAAATATTCTCTAAGAAAATAGATCTTCAATCATTTGTTTCCTAAAATGTCTCCATATTTAGAAATTTTGTATATCTTTTAAAACCAACATAGAATCACCGATTAGTCAATCTTGGACGCTACATAAGCTAACTAAATATTTTTTGAATAATCAGTAACTAACATATCAGCTGAAACATAACTGTAAACTACTGCAGACACGATGTCCTATCCTTCTGGTTGGGACATCCTATTTGACATTTGGAAAACATCAAGTTGGAACATCTTGTTGAAAATGTTGCTTCCATGTTGGTTTTACCAAAATGTATGCCAATTATAAATTCAGAGAAATAACAATCTCCCCCTTTGTCACATTTTGACTAAAACAATCAAATAACACTTTGAAACAACCGGTTGAACAATCAACTGATAATGAAATCAATGAAGTCGCCATCGTAGGGATGGTATTCCACTTGTAATAGAGATGATATTCCAGTACTAATGTATAATTTGTGTGTGATGAAAAAGAGCAACACATGATGGTGTGGTTTGCTGTATAGGACTATGGGATTTACTTAATTGATGGTTTGCAGTAACATTTTAACAAGAAACATTGCAACGCATTTGTAATTGAAGATAGAAAATGAATAAAAAATCTAAAATGTACGAAATATAATTTGTCACAATCACAGAAATGATTTTTCCAATCATGTCTCTTTGGATTTGATGTGTTTATTATATGATGCTGTTTTTTACTTATATTAATACAACTTGTGTTACTTATAAAAGTTGTCTCTTAGTGAAATAAAAAAATGAAACCATAAAAAATGTCTAAGCCAAACCCGAACCCATAACCACGGGGAACTAAAGCACCCTTATTATCGCTCGATTGTATCTATAGTGTGTTATATATTATCAAAGAATTTATATATTATTTAATATCTGTTATAGTTTTTTAACTCTTTTCCCATATTTTGAGGCATCTAATTTTTTGAGGTCTTGGATTGTGAATCTGATTACCCTGGCCCAAGGCCGACCATAGTTAGGAGTTTGATCCTCACTAGCCACACCCTTAAATTTTAAGAATTATAAATATCTGCTACCTAACTAAGATTAAAAGATGCATAAGCACTTCATAATCTACTCATTAATCAAACTAAGTGTTACACTACAAAATACCTATTTTGGTAATTGACTAAATAATATTATACTTACCAATCAAATTAATCCATTCATCCATGTGGCACAACCAAAGCTACCAACATCCCATTTTATTCAAAACTCAATTATGTAGGGTCCATTCCTGAACCTTGTGATTCCTTTCCGATCATAGTCTTTAATGTGGTTCAAATCACCAAATTCTTTTCAATGTAAAAAATACAAACCGATTCAAATCTTTTTCCTTCGGGTTGCCTTCGGCTTTTTTTTGAAGATCTTTTCACAAACAGGATGTGTTATTTTCATTCTATGCAAAACGACGAGTAAGTATCTAAAGGTCGAGTTACAATATGTCAATTTCTAGAACGTGAATGTAAAATTATCTGCCTAAAAAATACAAAAAACCAAAACAGCTTTTTAGGTGAACTACGATTGCCCTGATCTCTCATTGCACGGAGAGGGTACGTAGGCACAAAAATTCACAACCGCAACAGGCGCAATAATAAAAAACTTTTATTTTTGTATATAATACTTTGCATTCATGCATTCCCCTTTGCTTTCTATCTTTAGATTTAGACACACCCTTTGATTAGAACAACAAGAATAGATCCCATGGATTACCACCAACATGAGGGGTGGTAATACCTCTCCCTTGCATAATCGACTCCTGTACCCGATCTCTTAGTGGAAAGACCTTGATTTCTCCCTTCTCAGGTTTTCTTCGATGTTTTCCTTCCCCTTATGTGGGATAAATAAATATTTGACGGATTGACTTCATTGTTTGGATTTATTTTCCTAGTTGCTTCAAATGAAACCAACTTTAACTCACAAAAGCTGGATATACAAACCAACAAACAATGTTGAAGGTAAATAACACACAAATATGTTTAACCAGTTCGGTGACAACAACACCTACTCTGGGGGATACCTAGCCAGGGACGAAATTAACTAGATAGTATCTATTTCTAGAACATACAACCAACGTACAAGCTTACAATTTACGCACTTAATCACTATTCTTTGCGTAACTTCTACGTAAGACACCTAGGAATGAGGCCCTCCTCAAATGTCTCTTCTATAACACCCGGGGATTGGAGCAAATCTAAACTCAAAAGATAATACAATTAAGGAAGTCACTCTTTCAAGACACATAATCCTAAATACTTAAAAGCATATGAGAACTGACACACAAATACTCAATTCTTAAAAGCTTATGAGCATATGACACACAAATACTCAATGCTTAGAATCTTATGAACATCTGACACACAAACATCCAATGCTTAAAGCTCATGGATGCTTGACAAAACATACAACCCAATACAATCCTACTCATCTATCAAGATGATATTAGAGAGGCTCATAAATAAGGATTATAAAACCCTAAAAAAAACACATGTAAGTTCTATCTAAAACTAGGTATACACCATTCTATGTATAAAATTATTTTAGACTGGGTTGGGATTCAAAATCGTAGTAGTACGACTGCACAAAGTCTGCAAAATATTCTCTAAGAAAATAGATCTTCAATCATTTGTTTCCTAAAATGTCTCCATATTTAGAAATTTAGTACATCTTTGAAAACCAACATAAAATCACCGATTAGTCAATCTTGGACGCTACATAAGCTAACTAAATATTTTTTGAATAATCAGTAACTAACATATCAGCTGAAACATAACTGTCAACTACTGCAGACACGTTGTCCCATCCTTCTGGTTGGGACATCCTATTTGACATTTGGAAAACATCAAGTTGGAACATCTTGTTGAAAATGTTGCTTCCATGTTGGTTTTACCAAAATGTATGCCAATTATAAATTCAGAGAAATAACAGTCTCCCCCTTTGTCACATTTTGACTAAAACAACCAAATAACACTTTGAAACAACCGGTTGAACAATCAACTGATAATGAAATTAATGAAGTCGCCATCGTAGGGATGGTATTCCACTTGTAATAGAGATGATATTACACTACTAATGTATAATTTGTGTGTGATGAAAAAGAGCGACACATGATGGTGTGGTTTGCTGTATAGGACTAGGGATTTACTTAATTGATGGTTTGCAGTAACATTTTAACAAGAAACATTGCAGTGCATTTGTAATTGAAGATAGAAAATGAAAGAAAAAGCTAAAATGTATGAAATATAATTTGTCACAATCACACAAATGATTTTTCCAATCATGTCTCTTTGGATTTGATGTGTTTATTATATGATTCTATTTTTTACTTATATTAATACAACTTGTGTTACTTATAAAAGTTGTCTCTTAGTGAAATAAAAAAATGAAACCATAAAAAATGTCTAAGCCAAACCCGAACCCATAACCACGGGGTACTAAAGCACCCTTATTATCGCTCGATTGTATCTATAGTGTGTTATATATTATCAAAGAATTTATATATTATTTAATATCTATTATAATTTTTTAACTCTTTTCCCATATTTTGAGGCCTCTAATTTTTTGAGGTCTTGGATTGTGAATCTGGTGACCCTTGCCCAAGGCCGACCATAGTTAGGAGTTTGATCTTCACTAGCCACACCCTTAAATTTTAAAAATTATAACTATCTACTACCTAACTAAGATTGAAAGATGCATAAGCACTTCATAATCTACTCATTAATCAAACTAAGTGTTACACTACAAAATACCTATTTTGGTAATTGACTAAATAATATTGTACTTACCAATCAAATTAATCCATTCATCCACGTGGCACATCCAAAGCTACCAACATCCCATTTTATTCAAAACTCAATTATGTAGGGTCCATTCCTGAACCTTGTGATTCCTTTCCGATCATAGTCTTTAATGTGGTTTAAATCACCAAATCCTTTTCAAAGTAAAAAATATAAACCGATTCAAATCTTTTGCCTTCGGGTTGCCTTAGGCTTTTTTTGGAAGATCTTTTCACAAACAGGATGTGTTATTTTCATTCTATGCAAAACGACGAGTAAGTATCTAAAGGTCGAGTTACAATATGTCAATTTCTAGAACGTGAATGTAAAATTATCTGCCTAAAAAATACAAAAAACCAAAATAGCTTTTTAAGTGAACTACGATTGCCCTGATCTCTCATTGCACGGAGAGGGTACGTAGGCACAAAAATTCACAACCGCAACAGGCGCAATAATAAAAAAACTTTTCTTTTTGTATATAATACTTTGCATTCATGCATTCCCCTTTGCTTTCTATCTTTAGATTTAGACACACCCTTTGATTAGAACAACAAGAATATATCCCATGGATTACCACCAACATGAGGGGTGGTAATACCTCTCCCTTGCATAATCGACTCATGTACCCGATCTCTTAGTGGCAAGACCTTGATTTCTCCCTTCTCAGGTTTTCTTTGATGTTTTCCTTTCCCTTATGTGGGATAAATAAATATTTGACGGATTGACTTCATTGTTTGGATTTATTTTCCTAGTTGCTTCAAATGAAATCAACTTTAACACACAAAAGCTGGATATACAAACAAAACAAACAATGTTGAAGGTAAATAACACACAAATATGTTTAACCAGTTCGGTGACAACAACACCTACTCTGGGGGATACCTAGCCAGGGACGAAATTAACTAGATAGTATCTATTTCTATAACATACAACCAACGTACAAGCTTACAATTTACGCACTTAATCACTATTCTTTGCGTAACTTCTACGTAAGACACCTAGGTATGAGCCCCTCCTAAAATATCTCTTCTATAACACCCGGGGATTGGAGCAAATCTAAACTCAACAGATAATACAAACAAGGAAGTCACTCTTTCAAGACACATAATCCTAAATACTTAAAAGCATAGGAGAATTGACACACAAATACTCAATTCTTAAAAGCTTATTAGCATATGACACACAAATACTTAATGCTTAGAATCTTATGAACATCTGACAAACAAACATCCAATGCTTAAAGCTCATGGATGCTTGACAAAACATACAACCCAATACAATCCTACTCTTCTATCAAGATGATATTAGAGAGGCTCATAAATAAGGATTATAAAACCCTAACAAAAACACACATAAGTTCTATCTAAAACTAGGTATACACCATTCAATGTATAAAATTATTTTAGACTGGGTTGGGATTCAAAATCGTAGCAGTGCGGCTGCATAAAGTCTGCAAAATATTCTCTAAGAAAATAGATCTTCAATCATTTGTTTCCTAAAATGTCTCCATATTTAGAAATTTTTTATATCTTTGAAAACCAACATAGAATCACCGATTAGTCAATCTTGGACGCTACAAAAGGTAACTAAATATTTTTTGAATAATCAGTAACTAACATATCAGCTGAAACATAATTGTCAACTACTGCAGACACGATGTCCTATCCTTCTGGTTGGGACATCCTATTTGACATTTGGAAAACATCAAGTTGGAACATCTTGTTGAAAATGTTGCTTCCATGTTGGTTTTACCAAAATGTATGCCAATTATAAATTCAGAGAAATAACAGTCTCCCCCTTTGTCACATTTTGAATAAAACAACCAAATAACACTTTGAAACAACCGGTTGAACAATCAACTGATAATGAAATCAATGAAGTCGCCATCGTAGGGATGCTATTCCACTTGTAATAGAGATGATATTCCACTACTAATGTATAATTTGTGTGTGATGAAAAAGAGCGACACATGATGGTGTGGTTTGCTGTATAAGACTATGGGATTTACTTAATTGATGGTTTGCAGTAACATTTTAACAAGAAACATTGCAGCGCATTTGTAATTGAAGATATAAAATGAAAGAAAAAGCTAAAATGTAAGAAATATAATTTGTCACAATCACACAAATGATTTTTCCAATCATGTCTCTTTGGATTTGATGTGTTTATTATATGATGCTATTTTTTACTTATATTAATACAACTTGTGTTACTTATAAAAGTTGTCTCTTAGTGAAATAAAAAAATGAAACCATAAAAAATGTCTAAGCCAAACCCGAACCCATAACCACGGGGAACTAAAGCACCCTTATTATCGCTCGATTGTATCTATAGTGTGTTATATATTATCAAAGAATTTATATATTATTTAATATCTGTTATAATTTTTTAACTCTTTTCCCATATTTTGAGGCATCTAATTTTTTGAGGTCTTGGATTGTGAATCTGATTACCCTGGCCCAAGGCCGACCATAGTTAGGAGTTTGATCCTCACTAGCCACACCCTTAAATTTTAAAAATTATAAATATCTACTACCTAACTAAGATTAAAAGATGCATAAGCACTTCATAATCTACTCATTAATCAAACTAAGTGTTACACTATAAAATACCTATTTTGGTAATTGACTAAATAATATTATACTTACCAATCAAATTAATCCATTCATCCACGTGGCACAACCAAAGCTACCAACATCCCATTTTATTCAAAACTCAATTATGTAGGGTCCATTCCTGAACCTTGTGATTCCTTTCCGATCATAGTCTTTAATGTGGTTCAAATCACCAAATCCTTTTCAAAGTAAAAACTACAAACCGATTCAAATCTTTTGCCTTCGGGTTGCCTTCGGCTTTTTTTTGAAGATCTTTTCACAAACAGGATGTGTTATTTTCATTCTATGCAAAACGACGAGTAAGTATCTAAAGGTCGAGTTACAATATGTCAATTTCTAGAACATGAATGTAAAATTATCTGCCTAAAAAATACAAAAAACAAAAACAGCTTTTTAGGTGAACTACGATTGCCCTGATCTCTCATTGCACGGAGAGGGTACGTTGGCACAAAAATTCACAACCGCAACAGGCGCAATAATAAAAAACTTTTCTTTTTGTATATAATACTTTGCATTCATGCATTCCCCTTTGCTTTCTATCTTTAGATTTAGACACACCCTTTGATTAGAACAACAAGAATAGATCCCATGGATTACCACCAACATGAGGGGTGGTAATACCTCTCCCTTGCATAATCGACTCCTGTACCTGATCTCTTAGTGGCAACACCTTGATTTCTCCCTTCTCAGGTTTTCTTCGATGTTTTCCTTTCCCTTATGTGGGATAAATAAATATTTGACGGATTGACTTCATTGTTTGGATTTATTTTCCTAGTTGCTTCAAATGAAACCAACTTTAACACACAAAAGCTGGATATACAAACAAAACAAACAATGTTGAAGGTAAATAACACACAAATATGTTTAACCAGTTCGGTGACAACAAAACCTACTTTGGGGGATACCTAGCCAGGGACGAAATTAACTAGATAGTATCTATTTCTAGAACATACAACCAACGTAAAAGCTTACAATTTACGCACTTAATCATTATTCTTTGCGTAACTTCTTCGTAAGACACCTAGTTATGAGGCCCTCCTAAAATGTCTCTTTTATAACACCCGGGGATTGGAGCAAATCTAAACTCAACAGATAATACAATTAAGGAAGTCACTCTTTCAAGACACATAATCCTAAATACTTAAAAGCATATGAGAACTGACACACAAATACTCAATTCTTAAAAGCTTATGAGCATATGACACACAAATACTCAATGCTTAGAATCTTATGAACATCTGACACACAAACATCCAATGCTTAAAGCTCATGGATGCTTGACAAAACATACAACCCAATACAATCCTACTCTTCTATCAAGATGATATTAGAGAGGCTCATAAATAAGGATTATAAAACCCTAACAAAAACACACGTAAGTTCTATCTAAAACTAGGTATACACCATTCTATGTATAAAATTATTTTTGACTGGGTTGGGATTCAAAATCGTAGCAGTACGGCTACACAATGTCTGCAAAATATTCTCTAAGAAAATAGATCTTCAATCATTTGTTTCCTAAAATGTCTCCATATTTAGAAATTTTGTATATCTTTGAAAACCAACATAGAATCACCGATTAGTCAATCTTGGACGCTACATAAGCTAACTAAATATTTTTTGAATAATCAGTAACTAACATATCAGCTGAAATATAACTGTCAACTACTGCAGACACGATGTCCCATCCTTCTGGTTGGGACATCCTATTTGACATTTGGAAAACATCAAGTTGGAACATCTTGTTGAAAATGTTGCTTCCATGTTGGTTTTACCAAAATGTATGCCAATTATAAATTCAGAGAAATAACAGTCTCCCCCTTTGTCACATTTTGACTAAAACATCCAAATAACACTTTGAAACAACCAGTTGAACAATCAACTGATAATGAAATCAATGAAGTCGCCATGGTAGGGATGGTATTCCACTTGTAATAGAGATGATATTACACTACTAATGTATAATTTGTGTGTGATGAAAAAGAGCGACACATGATGGTGTGGTTTGCTGTATAGGACTATGGGATTTAATTAATTGATGGTTTGCAGTAACATTTTAACAAGAAACATTGCAGTGCATTTGTAATTGAAGATATAAAATGAAAGAAAAAGCTAAAATGTACGAAATATAATTTGTCACAATCACACAAATGATTTTTCCAATCATGTCTCTTTGGATTTGATGTGTTTATTATATGATTCTATTTTTTACTTATATTAATACAACTTGTGTTACTTATAAAAGTTGTCTCTTAGTGAAATAAAAAAATGAAACCATAAAAAATGTCTAAGCCAAACCTGAACCCATAACCACGGGGTACTAAAGCACCCTTATTATCGCTCGATTGTATCTATAGTGTGTTATATATTATCAAAGAATTTATATATTATTTAATATCTATTATAATTTTTTAACTCTTTTCCCATATTTTGAGGCCTCTAATTTTTTGAGGTCTTGGATTGTGAATATGGTGACCCTTGCCCAAGGCCGGCCATAGTTAGTTGTTTGATCTTCACTAGCCACACCCTTAAATTTTAAAAATTATAACTATCTACTACTTAACTAAGATTGAAAGATGCATAAGCACTTCATAATCTACTCATTAATCAAACTAAGTGTTACACTACAAAATACCTATTTTGGTAATTGACTAAATAATATTGTACTTACCAATCAAATTAATCCATTCATCCAAGTGGCACAACCAAATCTACCAACATCCAATTTTATTCAAAACTCAATTATTTAGGGTGCATTCCTGTACCTTGTGATTCCTTTCTAATCATAGTCTTTAATGTGGTTCAAAGCACCAAATCCTTTTCAAGGTAAAAAATACAAACCGATTCAAATATTTTGCCTTCGGGTTTCCTTCGGCTTTTTTTTGAAGATCTTTTCCTAAAAAGGATGTGTTATTTTCGTTCTGCGTAAAACGACGCTTGAGTATCTAAAGGTCGAGGTGCAATATGTCAATTGCTAGAACGTGAATGTAAAATTATTTTCCTAAAATACAAAAACAAACCAAAACACCTTTTTAGGTGAACTACGATTTCCCTGATCTCTCATTCCACAGAGAGGGTACGTAGGCATAAAGTTTTATAACCGTGACAGGCACAATAATAAAAAACTTTTCTTTTTGTATATAATACTTCCCATTAGTGCATTCCCCTTAGCTTTTTGGATTTAGATTTAGAGACACCCTTTGATTAGAAAAACAGGAATGGATCCCATGGATTACCATAGATGTGAGGGGTGGTAATAACTCTCCCTTTCATAATTGACTCCCGTACCCGATCACTTAGTCGCAAAAACTTTATTTCTCCCTTCTCAGGTTTTTTTCGATGTTTTCCTTTCCTTTATGCGGGATAAGTAAATATTTGACGGAGAGACTTCAGTGTTTGGATTAATTTTCCTAGTTGCTTCAAACGAATCCGACTTTAACACACAAAAGTTGGATATACAAACAAAACAAACAACGTTGAAGGTAAATAACACAAAAATATGTTTAACCATTTCGGTGACAAAACCACCTACTCTGGGGGCTACCTATCCAGGGACGAAATTAACTAGATTGTATCTATTTGTAGACCACACAACAAACGTACCAGCTTAAAATCTACGCACTTAATCATTACTCTTTGCTTAACTTCTACCTAAGACACATCTAGGTATGAGGCCCTCCTTAAATAACTCTTCAATAACATTCCGGGACTGGAGCAATTCTAAACACAACAGAGAATACAAACCAGGAAGTCACTCTTTCAAGACACATAATCCTAAACACTTAAAAGCTTATGAGAACTGACACGCAAATACTCAATTCTTAAAAGCTTATGAGCATATGACAAAAAAAATACTCAATGCTTAAAATCTTATGAGCATCTGACACATAAACATCCAATGGTTAAAAGCTCATGGATGCTTGACAGAACATACAACCAAAAACAATCCTACTCTTATATCAAGATGATATTAGAGAGGCTCACAAATAAGGATTATAAAACCCTAACAAAAACACACATAAGTTCTATCTAAAACTAGGTATACACCATACTATGTATAATATTATTTTAGACTGGGTTGGGATTCAAAATCGTAGCAGTGCGGCTGCACAAACTCTGCAAAATATTCTCTAAGAAAATAGGTCTTCAATCATTTGTTTCCTAAAATGTCTCCATATTTAGAAATTTTATATATCTTTGAAAACCAACATAGAATCACCGATTAGTCAATCTTGGACGCTACATAAGCTAACTAAATATTTTTTGAATAATCAATAACTAACATATCAGCTGAAACATAATTGTCAACTACTACAGACACGATGTCCTATCCTTCTGGTTGGGACATCTTATTTGACATTTTGAAAACTTCAAGTTGGAACATCTTGTTCAAAATGTTGTTGCCATGTTGGTTTTACCAAAATGTATGCCAATTATAAATTCAGAGAAATAACAATCTCCCCCCTTTGTCACATTTTGACTAAAACAACCAAATAACCCTTCGAAAGAACCGGTTGAACAATCAACTGATAATGAAATCAATGAAGTCGCCAACGTAGGGATGGTATTCCACTTGTAATAGAGATGATATTCCACTACTAATGTATGATTTGTGTGTGATAAAAAAGAGCGACACATGATGGTGTGGTTTGTTGTATGGGACTATGGGATTTACTTAATTGATGTTTTGCAGTAACCTTTTAACAAGAAACATTGCAGCGCATTTGTAATTGAAGATCTAAAATGAAAGAAAAAGCTAAAATGTACGAAATATAATTTGTCACAATCACACAAATGATTTTTCCAATCATGTTTGTTTTGATTTTATGTGTTTATTATATGATGCTATTTTTTTACTTATATTAATACAACTCGTGTTACTTAGAAAAGTTGTCTCTTAGTGAAATATAAAAATGAAATTGTAAACAATGTCTAAGCCAAACCCGAACCCATAACCCCGAGGTTCCAAAGCACCCTTATTATCACTCGATTGTATCTACAGTATGTTATATATTATCAAAGAATTTATATATTATTTAATATCTGTTATAATTTTTTAACTCTTTTCCCATATTTTGAGGTCTTGGATTGTGAATCTGGTTACCCTAGCCCAAGGCCGACCATAGTTAGGAGTTTTATCCTCACTAGCCACACCCTTAAATTTTAAAAATTATAACTATTTACTACCTAACTAAGATTGAAAGATGCATAAGTACTTCATAATCTACTCTTTAATCAAACTAAGTGTTACACTACAAAATACCTATTTTGGTAATTGACTAAATAATATTGTACTTACCAATCAAATTAATCCATTCATCCAAGTGGCACAACCAAAGCTACCAACATCCCATTTTATTCAAAACTCAATTATGTAGGGTCCATTCCTGAACCTTGTGATTCCTTTCCGATCATAGTCTTTAATGTGGTTCAAATCACCAAATCCTTTTCAAGATAAAAAATACAAACCAATTCAAATATTTTGCCTTCGGGTTGCCTTCGGATTTTTGTTGAAGATCTTTTCACAAAAAGGATGTGTTATATTTATTCTGCGTAAAACGACGGTTGAGTCTCTAAAGGTCGAGCTGTAATATGTCAATTGCTAGAACGTGAATGTAAAATTATCTGCCTAAAAAACACAAACAAACCAAAACACCTTTTTAGGTGAACTACGATTGCCCTGATCTCTCATTCCACAAAGAGGGTACGTAGGCACAAAGATTTACAACCGTGACGGGCGCAATAATAAAAAACTTTTCTTTTTGTATATAATACTTCCCATTAGTGCATTCCCCTTAGCTTTTTGGCTTTAGATTTAGACACACCCTTTTATTAGAACAACAAAAATGGATTCCATGGATTACCATAAACGTGAGGGGTGGTAATACCTCTCCCTTTCATAATTGCCTCCCGTACCCGATCACTTAGTCGCAAAACCTTGATTTCTCCCTTCTCAGGTTTTCTTCGATGTTTTCCTTTCCCTTATGCGCGATAAATAAATATTTGACGGAGAGACTTCATTGTTTTGATTAGTTTTCCTAGTTACTTCAAACGAATCCGACTTTAACACACAAAAATACAGATATACAAACAAAACAAACAATGTTGAAGGTAAATAACACATAAATATGTTTAACCAGTTCGGTGACAACAACACCTACTCTGGGGGCTACCTAGCCAGGGACGAAACTAACTAAATAGTATCTATTTGTAGACCACACAACAAACGTACCAGCTTAAAATCTACGCACTTAATCACTACTCTCTGCTTAACTTCTACCTAAGACACGCCTAGGTATGAGGCCCTCCTTAAATAACTCTTCAATAATGCTCCGGGATTGGAGAAATTCTAAACACAACAGAGAATACAAACCAGGAAGTCACTCTTTCAAGACACATAATCCTCAACGCTTAAAAGCTTATGAGAACTGACACACAAATACTCAATTCTTAAAAGCTTATGAGCATATGACACAGAAATACTCAATGCTTAAAATCTTATGAGCATATGACACACAAACATCCAATGCTTAAAAGCCCATGGATGCTTGACAGAACTTACAACCCAAAACAATCCTACTCTTATATCAATATGATATTAGAGAGGCTCACAAATAAGGATTATAAAACCCTAACAAAAACACATGTAAGTTCTATCTAAAACTAGGTATACACCATTCTATATATAATATTATTTTGGACTGGGTTGGGCTTCAAAATCGCAGCAGTGCGGCTGCACAAACTCTGCAAAATTATCTCTAAGAAAATATGTCTTCAATCATTTGTTTCCTAAAATTTCTCCATCTTTAGAAATTTTGTATATATTCAAAAACCAACATAGAATCACTGATTAGTCAATCTTGGATGCCACATAAGCTAACTAAATATTTCCTAAAAAAATATTCAGTAACTAACATATCAGATGAAACATAACTGTCAAATACTGCAGACACGATGTCCTATTCTTCTGGTTGGGACATCCTATTTGACATGTTGAAAACTTCAAGTTGGAACATCTTGTCCAACATGTTGTTGCCATGTTGGTTTTACCAAAATGTATGCAAATTATAATTTCAGAGAAATAACAATCTCTCCCTTTGGCACATTTTGACTAAAATAACCAAATAACTCTTCCACAAGAAAAACACCATAAAATATGTTTGAATATAATCAAACACACACATCAGAGGCATATCAGCAGAAAACACATTCGTGAGGTTAGCAACAAAGAAGCAAAACTATGGGAGATATTGTTAGTAGTAAGTTGATCTACTAGTACCAACACCCTGAATATCATACTACTCCCTTTTTTAGCCACAATATGAAAAAGATAAGTAGACAATATTAGCAAATTTAAGCACCTAAAGTTTTAAGAGAGAAGGTCCAAAAAGAAACTAAAAACACCTTGGGCATTTAACCATTACAAAATCATAAACTAAGATAAACAGGATCATAAGGCAGACCCAAACAAAATCACATGACCAAATATCATGCATCAGCATCTTCTTCTTCTGTAATAGCAATGGCAGAATGTTTATCAGGTGCACCACCATCATTAGCATCTTTATCAACATATGCAACACCAACAATAATTGTTAAAATTCTTTATATATATAGATCCCAAGTCTCCTCCTTAGGGTATCAAACTGAAACGCGTCAAGAGACTTAGTAAAGATATCAAGAAGCTGATTCTCAGTGCTAACATGCTCAAGAGTTATGACTTTGCCCTCCACAATTTCTCTAATGAAGTGGTTCTTAATAACAATGTTCTTGGTACTACTATGCTGAATAGGATTTTTAGAAATATTAATAGCACTCAAATTGTCATAAAATAATGTGATGACATCTTGTGTGACATTATACTCGGACAACATTTGCTTCGTCCACACTAGTTGAGAGCAGTTGCTTCCTGCTACTACGTACTCATCTTTAACAGTAGACAGAGAGACACAATTTTGTTTCTTACTGAACCATGAAATCAAATTGTTTCCCACAAAGAAAATTCCTCCAGAGGTAATCTTCCTATCATTAGCACTTCCAGCCCAATCATCATCACAAAATCCCACTAACAAGGAATTTGTATCATGGGAATACAAAATATCATAGTCACGCATACCATTCACATACTTCAGAGTCCTTTTTACTTGGTTGATGTGACTTACCTTAGATTCTTCTTGATACCTTGAAAATATCCAACAACAAAAGTGATGTTTGGTTTGCTAGCAGTAAGATATAGAAGGCTACCAATCATGCTTCTATACAAACTTTGATCAACACTAACTCCCTTTTCATCTTTAGATAACTTCGAATGTGTATGAGCAAGAGTTCTCTTATGCCTTGCATTTTCCAATCCAAATTTCTTCGCGATATATCTTTTCATATTTGCTTTGACAGAGAAAAATGGAGTCTTCCATCTACTTGACTGGAAATCTAAGAAAGTAAGTTAACTCACCTACCAAAATCATCTCAAACTCAGATTACATCTTCTTGATAAAATTTTGGACCATTTTATCTGAGATCCCTCCAAAAACAATTTCATCCACATAGATTTGAGCTATCAACAATTTTCCAGCTTCATCTTTGACAAAGTGTGTTTTGTCAATTCCATCTTTTCAATATCGATGATTGAATAGAAATTATGTCAACCACTCATAACAAGCTCTTGGAGCTTGTTTTAAACAATACAATGACTTCTTTAGTTTGAAAATAATATCTGGAAAGGAAGGATCATTAAACCCTTTTGGTTGTTCAACATAAACTTCTCCATCCAGGTACCCATTTATAAAGGCACTCTTGACATCCATTTGATACAACTTGAACTTTAAATGACAACCTACTCCAAGAAAAAATCTGATAGACTCCAAGTGATCCACATGAGCAAATGGTTCATCAAATTCTACTCCTTCAATTTGAGTGTATGGTTGTGCAACAAGCCTATATTTATGTCTAGTAACACCACCTTGTTCATTCGTCTTGTTCTTGTACACCCATTTTATACCAATAACATTTACCCCATTAGGTCTTGGCACTAAGTCGTATACATCATTCCTCTTGAATTGACCAAGTTCATCTTGCATAACATTTATCTAGAACTCATTAGTCAAGGCTTACTTCATATTTTTTGGTTTAAACTTTGATACAAAGCAAGCATTTAACACGATTTCTCTGTAACTGGTGACTACTCCTTGTCAAGGATTTCCTATTATAAGTTCCTTAAGACGATCCTTTTAAATTTTGAGTGATGGGCCTTTGTCAGCTACCTGAGGTATTTCAACTGCAGGAATTGGCACTTGAGCCTGCAACATATGTGTTGGATGTTGATGCATTTTCTTCAAGAACCTCGTCACCTGTAGGAATAGTTTCCTCAACTTCTTCGGGGACATCATCTTCTCTAGTTGAGTCATCAACAATCATATTTGATGAATTCATCATCACTTTGGTTTTGGAGTTGAATACTCTATATGCTTTACTGTTTGTAGAGTATCCTAGAAAAATTCCTCCATCACTTTTAGCATCCAACTTCCTTCTTATCTCATGGTCTACCAGAATATAACACTTAATTCTAAAGACATGGAAATATTTGACAGATGGATTTCTTCCTTTCCCACAATTCATAGAGAGTAACAGGAGTACCAACTCTGATATTCACTTTATTGTGAATATAGCAAGTAGTGTTCATGGCTTCAGACCAAAAGTAAAGGGGTATTTTATTGGCATGAAACATAACTCTGGCACATTCTTGAATAGTCGTGTTCCTGCGTCTAACCACACCATTTTGTTGAGGAGTGATGGGTTAAGAAAACTTTTAACTAATCCCTTCAGAAGCACATAATTCCTCAAACTTATTGTTCTCAAATTCCTTCCTGTTGTCACTTCTGATTCTGAAAACACCACAGTTCTTTTCTCTTTGAATTTTGTGACATAATTCTTTGAATATTTCAAACACTTCAGATTTCTCTTTGATGAACATCACCCAAGTGAATCTTGAGTAGTCATCAACAATAACAGAGTCATACACCTTTCTCCAGGACTTTCAACCTAAGTAGGTCCCGTCAAGTCCATGTGAAGTTTCTCTAGAACTCTTGAGGTGTCAAATGTTGGATCTTCTTATGAGACATCATTTTCAGCTTCCCAATTTACCATTCAATACAGGTTATCCCTTCATCAATATTTAGCTTAGGAATATCTCTAATAGCTTCCATTGACATGATATTTTTCATACCTTTCAGATGTAGATGACAAAGTTTTTGATGCACTAAATTGACTTTATCATCTTTTGACATTAAGCATGTTGAGAGACATTATATTTCTGGAGAACTCCATAGGTAGCAGTTGTCTTTTGATTTGGTTCCCTTCATAACCACTTCATTCTTATCATTTGTAATCAAACACTCAGATTGAGTAAAGTTAACTTTGAGACCTTGGTCACATAGTTGATTGATACTTATCAGATTTGTAGTTAGCCCTTTTACAAATAACACATTATCAAAAATAGGTTGTCCTATATAGTACACCTTTCCAACACATTTTATTTCTCTTTTTGAACCATCTCCAAAAGTGACATAGCTAGTCGCACGTGGTTTAATGTCCACTAGGGATTTCTTAACACCAGTCATGTGTCTAGAACAACCACTATTAAAATACCAATCCTCTCTAGTCGAGGCTTTGAGAGAGGTGTAAGCTACGAGTCTATACGAATCATGGTGAGGAGATCCTTTTGGCTTTTCTTTATTATTAACATATTTTATTCTGTAAGGAGTCATATTGTTAGGATATCTATACAATTTGTAACAACAGGACTTTAAATGACCAAACAACCCACATTAATGACATCTCCATGGTTGATACATGGGACTATAATACCTTCTCTGATGTCTCGGTTGATATTGGGACATCTGACTTGACGTGTTCTGCTCTTGTTTCATATTTTAAGGAACAAACATCACTAGTTACTTTTCGTTTTTAACATCTTGGTTATCATAACTAAGACCCTTCATATTCCCAACATTCTTCCTAGTTTGAAGAATCTCATTCAGCATAGTAGAACCATTGTTTAGAATTCTTACAGATTTGGTCATATTGTCAAGTTTTGATTTTTGCAATATTACCTCCTCTTTAAGATTAGCAATGATAGATAAATGCTCTTCTTTCTCAGCCTCCAATTGAGTAATAAATATCTTTTGCTCTAACATATTTTGACACATTTTTTCATTCTTGAGGCACAACTTTGTCAATCCAACCGCCAGTTCACCAACAGTGAGTTCTCCAACATATGATTATTTATAGGACTCAAAAGTTTCTTCATCAGACTCACAAATTCCATTCAAGGCAGTCACTTGCTTGGATGATTATGCTACATGGTCACTTTTAGATTCTCCCTCTGACCATGATACAGATAAGCTTTTCCCTTGTTTTTTTAGATAGGTGGCACATTCAGCTATTATGTGTTCATATCCCTCACATTCATGGAACTGGAAAACTTTCCCTTGGTTTGTCTTCTCTTCAAATCATGACTTCCTTCCCAGGTCTGGGCATTAGTTGATGTCTAATGACATGTTCTTAGCAATTAACCTTGACATCCTCAACACCTTGTAAAATTGTCTTCCCAATAGCACAAGGTACTCAAATACTCCTCTGAGTTCACCTTTCTCTTATCCTCTGAGTCTTCAATACTAGAGGCAAAAGCTATACTCTTATTCTTTTCAGACCTTTCGTTGATAGCAAACTCAAAAGTCTTAAGCGAACTTACAAGTTCATCTGCTGTCATAGTGCTTATATCTTGGGATTCTTCATTAGCAATCACCTTCATGTCAAATCTATTTGGAAGAGATCTGATGATCTTCCTGATCACCTTATCTTCTGATATCTTCTCTCCCAAGTCTTCTGAGTCATTTGCAATATCTAGAACAGTCATGTGAAAGTCCTGAATACTTTCATCCTCCTTCATCTTCATGTTCTCAAATTTGGTGAAGAGATGTTAAAGTTTTGCCAACTTTACCTTAGTATTTCCTTCATGAACTTTCCTTAAGGCCCCCCATGCAACTTTAGCATGTTTACAATTCTTTATCAGCTTGAACAAATTCTTATCAACTCCATTGAATATGGAATTCAATGCTTTAGACTTTCCTTGAGATGATGACTCATCATCATCACTCCAATCTTCTTCGGGCTTCAACACATCAGTAACCTTTCCATCTGCACCCATAACCTTTGGTGGATCCGATTCTTTGACAATATTTTTCTAGGCCTTGTTGCCCAGTTATTTTATAACCATTTCCATATAAGGTTTCCGACTGTCAAAGTTGGTACCATCTAGAATAGGTATTTAAACCATTGTTCCACCATCCTTGGCCATTTCACCAGAAAGTAACTTCCCTATATCTCACCCAGAGACAAAGCAGGATACCTACTCTGATACCAACTGAAATTATGGCTGTCAAATCCCAAATTCCCTAAGAGATGTTGAGATACATGATCTGACTTCAACATGAAACAACAGGATATACAAACAAAACTAATAGTGTTTAAGGTAAATAACACACAAATATGTTTACCCACTTCGGTGACAACAGTGCCTACTATGGGGGCTACCAAGCCAGGGATGAAATTAACTAGATAATATCAATTTGTAGACCACACAACAAAAATACCAGTTTACAATCTACACACTTAATCATTACCCTTTGTTTAACTTCTACCTAAGACAAACCTAGGCATGAGGCCCACCTCAAATCCCTCTTTAATCACACTCAGCAATTGAAGCAACTCTAAATACACTAGAAAACAAAAATAGGAAGTCACTCTTCCAAGACACACAATCCTTAATGCTTAAAAGCTTATGAGAGAAGACACACAAATACTCAATGCTTAAAAGCTTATAAGAATCTGACACACAAATACTCAATGCTTAAAAGCTTATGATCAACTGACACACAAACATCCAATGCTTAAAAGCTCATGGATGCTTGACAGAACTTACAACCCAAAACAACCCTACTCTTCTATCAAGATGATATTAGAGAGGCTCATAAATAAGGATTCTAAAACTATAACATAAGCATACATAAATTATACCTAAAATTAGGTATAAACCACTCTGTATATAACATTAATCTGGACTGGGTTAGGCTTTAAAATCGCAACAGTAAGGCTGCACAAAGTCTGCAAAATCTTCTCTAAGAATTAGGTCTTCAATAATTTATTTCCTAAACTGTCTCCATATTTAGAAATATATTATATCTTCGAAAATCAACATAGAATATCTGATTAGTCAATCTTGAGCGTCACATAAGCTAACTAAATATTTCTTGAATATTCAGAAACTAACATATAAGCTGATACATCACTGTCAACTACTGCCGACACAATGTCCTATCCTCCTGCTTGGGACATCCTATTCGACATGTTGAAAACTTCAAGTTGGAACATATTGTTCAACATGTTTCTTCCAAGTTGGTTTTACCAAAATGTATGTTGATCATAATTTCAGAGAAATAAGAAATATTACTCTTGAAATTTTTAAGCAAAAGTGGGTATTTTTTAGAGTAGTAATAGGATAAATCTGAGGAGTATGTGAAGTAAAGCATGGATTGGATCAGTGTTTATAGTGGGAAGCCTGAAAAATATTGGAGTAGATGAGTAAAGATGGCTTATTATTGAGTTGCAACATGTCTCTGGAGTTGGTTCTTCTAGTTTTGCTCTTGAACATTCCTCAACCCCTTTTGATGACACCTTTTCTAAAGATGCTGCTCAGTAACATTTATATGCTTTTGTTCGTACGTTATGTTTTTTCCATGTTGATGGTTTATGTGGTTGATTTTTGTAGTATAATGTGTTGTACCCCAAAATTTGCCCTCCCATTTCTCAATGATTTCTCATCACAAAGCCTTTGAAGATCAAGATCCAGTTAGGGTTTCATCTACTCAAGACCTCTCCTTGCACTATTGACCCAAATTAGGGTTTATGTTTGCACAAAGATGTTTTGACCTAAAATGCCTAATATGACTTTCTTGCTTCATATTGGACTCCCAAGTTTATCCTCACCAAGTTTCAAGTCTCGATTCCAAGTTTTGCCCAGTCAATTGGACAGTTGACCTAGAAATCAGCTGTATTGGGGAAAAAGTCAACTGTGGCCAATTGACAGTCAAATCTCATGAAAATTGACCCACAACAACATTATTAACTCATATGAACCATTTGATCAAGTTTGGATCACAATTCCACAAGAAATTTGATCAGATCACCAAAAGGGCAAAATGGTCATTTTTAGGGTTTTGACTGCACAAAGGCAATTTTTGACTGTTTGACCCAACCAATGGCAAACCAAGCTCACATATGGACTCAAGGACCCCATGGAATTATCTTGACATGCTCAACAAACTCAAAAGATCCCAAGTACACAAGATTGACAGTTGAATTTCCCAGTCAATTGATCAATTTTGACTGTATACTGAAAAGTCAAACTTTGACTTTTTGGTCAAAATCAAGAGTCAAGATTCATTTTTCATCAAAACATGCCAAATCATGAAACTTGTTCACCAAGAAATCACAAAATGCAAATTAGGGTTAGAAATGAGAATTTTTCATAACTTAGAATTTTTCTAAGTTATGAAAAACCCTAATTTTCTCCCAACTTTGCCCCACTTTCTCACCAAGATCCATTTGGATTCAAACAAAAGTCAAAACATGAAAGTTGTAGCTTGTTGCATAATCTACAACTTTGATGCACAAAGTTTTCCCAAATGAAGCTTGTATCTCAAGTTACAAATTTTTGAATAAGGGCACCAAACCATTCTTAACTTAGTGAAATTTTAATCTATTTTGACAAGGTTTTCTACCCAACTTCAAGGCCATTTTCCATACACTTCCACTTGGAATTTCAATTTTCATTTCAAAGATGGATTGTAGTACACATTCCAAGCTTTCCAAAATGTCAAAGAACTCATCAAACAACCTCATAACTTGAGAGAATCGAATTTCACAATATGGACAAAACTCACTTTTGAATTGATCATGAACATGTTCATAACTTAGGCCATTTTCAAGTCAGCATAGTTTGTGCTACATTATAGGTCCTAAAACCCTTTGACACTCAATAATTTAATGCCAAACCTTTGTGCCAAGACCATGTTTTGTGTATTCAAGCATTGTCTAGAAGATTAATCCATTTATAGATAAAGCATTATTTCCATTTTGAAAAAGTAGAACTTTATGTCCATTTTGCAAATCCAAGTGGTACAACCAAAATCTTCTAGGCACAAGTTATGAGACACATTGCACTGATCAAGGCAAAGGGTTGCAGCATGTTATGGGGGCCTGCATCAGTCTAGAACATCAACTTGCGTTTTGTTGCTTAAGAAAGAAGAAACATAGC
Source organism: Vicia faba (assembly GCA_948472305.1). Classification (NCBI taxonomy): domain Eukaryota; kingdom Viridiplantae; phylum Streptophyta; class Magnoliopsida; order Fabales; family Fabaceae; genus Vicia; species Vicia faba. Next base: position 1,364,720,183 of record OX451737.1, on the reverse strand, counting down.
ATAACTTGTACCAACTCTCATATCAGCTTGCAAACCCTTAAGCAAACTTGTGAAACACATCCAGGACATCCCAACCAAGCTAGTGCACGATCCTAACATCCCTCATACACCCCAAATCCCAGAATCACCTTCAAACTGCAAGAACAGGGCAAGGCCTGCAGTTTGAGTGCCATCTCCCATTTCTTTCAAGCTTTCTTGCCCAAACCAGTTCACATACATTCCCTAGCATCTATGCAAGCTAACCATGACTTGAAACACGACCTGTAATTCCTCTAACAAGTTCCACCATTTTCACTTTTTCATTTTGTAGTTGAAGTTCTACAGCTCGATTCAAGGTGTCTCAAGGCAAAGTAAATATTGGAACAACATCACCACACCTCAAGGAAGCTATACCAACCATTATCTTGCACTGAAAGCTTCCTCATTTCCAGATAGAACTTTAACTGAACAGGTATTTTGGTGAACTTCTATCTCTCTTATTAGGCATCATTAGCTCTGAGTTTGTGAATAAGCAATGTTCTACTCATGCCACTGAACCTGTACATGCTTTTACTTTTCATTTCTTTTGCCTGAGCTGTGAGAATTTAAGGTTTGAAAATGGCAGAAAATCTAGGTCAGGATTTGGGGGAAAAGAAATTCTCCCTCATCTTAGAGAGTTAAGACAAGTTCTGCATATGGTTGGATTCGTCTCTTTATGCTGAACATTTTTTATGTTATCAGTTTTCATTAATAAGCCAGGAATCAGGATGTTTGAATAGAGGAACAAGGCGCGCGTTTTTTTGATACTTTCTGGCCAGAGGTTGAAGAAAGGTTGCATTGGGCTGGGCTTGCTTTGTATTTCCTTTTCACACCCAATAATTGCTTCTGAACCCCCTGAGCCCATTTGGTTTATTTTTAATATTTTTTGACTTTTTCTTTTTTTAATTAACTCATTTATTTTTTCTCATGATATTAAAAATATAAAAATATTTTTTCTCACCATTTTTGAATTTATTAGGTATTTATTTGATTTTTCTTTTAGTTTATACATAAAAAATAAATACATATACTTTTTATTTAAAATACTAAAATAGTGCAAATACATTTTTATACACTTTTATTTTGTTCTACTCTCTGAAAATATTTTATAGAAAAAATACCTTTTTTTTATTAAATATTAAATATTATTTAATTAGTATATATAATACATATTTTGTAAATAATATAAATAAATATACTTATACATTAATATACTTGGAATAAAATACCAAAAATATACATATTTCATTTTATTAATATTTAACATTAAAAATGCATTTTTACAAATATACTATATTTTTATTTTATTTTTGTATGTAAATAATAAATATTATGTGTATTGAATAAATATCGCCTTTTATTTTGTAAACTAGGGTTTTGCCCTAAATATGAAAATACTCCAAAAAATAATACCTTTTTATTTCTTTTTTTTATTTTTACATAAATAATACTTTTTTCATACATATAAAAATTCTTTTTGCATTCTTGCATATTTGTTTTTATTTCCATTTAATTATGCAATTATTTGTCTTGTAAATATTCAAAAAAAATGATGTAATAGCTAGGTTTAATTTCTTGTCTAAATAACCCCCATTTGAACACTTGTACCCCCCTCCCCATATTATTATGTTGTAATAGTGTAGGAATTTAAATTTCGCACTTTAATGTTTTCTAAACATACCATGCTAGAATTAGGGTTTGTATGCGAATAAAACGAACAAATTAGTTTGACCTAATCTCAAGATAAACAAGCATGAAAATGGACAACACATTTCACACTTGCACCCCTAGGGTATTCCACTTTGTTGCCTTCAATTAAATTGGGCCATATTGTATGTTGAATTTCTTTGGGTAAAACAAACAATTAAATGATCATAAGTCCCTCGATGACGCTTTCAAAAAAAGTTGCCTAAAATGATCAAATCCTTTTCAAAGAAAAAATTGCCCAAAGACATTTAACACTATTGCAATTATGGTCTAAACGATGACCCACGCCCGTCCCTTTCACCTCCTAATACAAGATTGTCCACCAAATGCAATGGTGGAACAAAATTGTCAAAAGGTTTAAAACATAACAAAAATCTTTGAGAAAACTTTAGGGTAGATAACTCTTAAGTACTTGTCAATTTGCAAAGAAAACACTTGCCTAATTTCAAACCACACTTCACAAACACTTTCAAAACAAACTTTTAAAAAACCTTGGAACATCTTTTCAAAATACAAAGCACCTTTTGTAAAACATTCGAGTAAAGAATTGTTACAAGGGTAGCCTATACAAGGCATCTTTTCAAAACATTTTCAAAACCACACACCAAGCACCATTTCAAACAATTGAAAACCAAGGCAAGTTGATCTAAGCAAGTACCTAAGAGCCCATGGATAACCATGGATAGAAAGGGTGCTAATACCTTCCCTTTCTATAATCTACTCCCCGAACCCAAGAAAAATCTCAAATGTTTTTACTGTGCTTTTTTAAACCTTTCCTTAGGATAAAATAAAAAGTCGGTGGCGACTCTTGCTCAACGGAAACATTTGCGAAAACAAACGCAAAACCCTAGTCAGTTCTCCCACCATATCACAGAACTGGCGACTCTGCTGGGGACAATTTTAAAAGTGGAGTAACCTTAGGGCTTAGATCACCCTCTTGCATGACAAATTGTTTGAATTGTTTGCTTTATGTCTTGGCTCTATTGTTTGGGTTTACAATCCTACACCCAGATTTTGGGAAACATTTCATAGATAGCAATACGTTGTGGAAACTGTGCGGGGTATACCGACACGGTCGAAGCAATAGCTATATTAGTGCGACATATTTGTCAGTACCGGTAACCCTTGAGTTCAATCAAGGAGAGTACGGGGCCGCTGAGTGATGTCACTAAGCACTAATGACCTAGAACCTTACTTTACCATCTTGGCCTTTTATTAGGGGTAATGAGATGACCGGCTTTGGTGCAGTCCGAAGTTGGTAGATACTCGATACTACACTCATTGAGGGTTGTTTTCTTGGAATATTTTGGTCGCTAGTTAAGTGGCTAAACCAAAACAATGAACATTGAAAATAATCCCGTGATATTGAGCTCCTTAGAACCCGATTACTATTTATAGGACAGGTTTTTAAGCCAACTACACTCAAGAGGGTACTTACCTATGAAACCCCATGCAAGCCTGAAACTAGGGTTTGGTGTGATTTGCTTGTACATATGTCTTGTGCATACATCATAAACATCATAAAACATCATATGCATCCACTAATCATTTCAAGGGTTTGGATCTTCATCTTTGTTCTTGTTTTGTAGGTCATGGAAATTCCTCGCAGAAACACCATTCAAGTCAACCTTGTGAGAATCTCTCCTCAACTCAAGGAGCTCACCTCAAGAATCCCGGAAAGCTCATCCTTCAGTGAAAGACATGGTAGACTGCTCAGCCTAGTCACCACCAACATTGAATAAGACATGATGAAAGTGCTATTCCAGTTCTTTGACCCTCTTCACCACTGTTTCACTTTCCCTGATTATCAGTTGGTACCCACTTTGGAGGAGTTTTCTCAACTCCTGAGAATTCCTATCCTTAATCAACTACCCTTCAACGGTACGGAAAAGGAACCAAAGCTGGAAGATATTGCTCGAGCATTACATCTACAACCATCCGACATCAAGGGGCATTGGGAAACCAGAAGCGGCGTCAAAGGATTCTTAGCAAAATTCTTGTTTGAGAAGGCACAAGAATGTTGGAATTCATTGGACCTACAATCCTTTGAAGAAATTGTGGCACTCCTTATCTATGGGTTGGTCTTGTTCCCAAATCCTGACCAACTGGTAGATGTCAACGCCGTCAAAATCTTCTTGTCCAAAAATCCAATACAAACATTTCTTGGGGACATCCTTCACTCATTTTACACACGAACAATGAGAAAGAGGGGTGTTCTCATGTGCTGTACTCCTCTCCTTGCAAGGTGGTTTATTTCGCACCTTCCACAATCTGTCTTGAAAAATGACCAAGGCTCAAGGTGGTCCCAACGGTTGATGACTCTTACTCACTCTGATGTACATTGGTGTTCTCGGTCCAGAGAAAATGTCATCATCGTCGATCGTTGCGGAGAATTTCCTAATGTTCCTTTACTTGGAATCAGAGGAGGTATCACCTATAACCCTTGCCTAGCTTTGAGGCAATTTGGATATGCACGGAGGGATGGCCCTCATGATATGTTAATTCCTGACCTAGTTTTTGACTTCGACAAAGATGCGCAAGGACTTCGCCAAAGATTCATCAGAGCTTGGGGAAAACTCAACAAGGTTGATAGCAAGACTCTGGGACACAAGAACTCCATCCCTCTTGAGCCTTATCTCAAGTGGGTACGAGCCCGAGCCCAAAGTCTAATGATGCCTTATCCTCATGTACTCCCAGTGATTAAAGAGCCCGTCAATGAAGGAGAGGTTCCCTACACCATCCTACATCCAGACATGCCTACATCGTGGGAGGAAATGCAGAAAAGTTGGATTCAGCTCAAGGAGGAACGGAATACTTTTGAAGCTAGCTTCTACGCCAGTGAGAAGAAGGTTCTAGAGCTTACCCGCCGACTCCATGAGCAAGAGGCCCTCAACACCTACATCGCACCAAAGAGGATGCGCAATGTCTTTTTGCCTTAAGAAGTTATTTTGTAATATTTGGCCCATGGGGCATTTATGTACTAACAAATTTCTTCTTATTAATATGACGTGCGTTCTTCTTTGTCTGAAACAATTTTGAATGTTCCAAATCCTTGAATGCATTGCATACATAAGCATACCATTCATCATGTGCATAAGCAGGTCTCACTCCAGGTTTCCTTATCTGTCTGTTGTTTATTTCAGTAGGATGGATCTCGAGCAAACAGTCAAAGACCTACAAGCTCAGAATGCACAGTTCCAGCAACTCCTGATGACCTTGGCTAAGGGTCAGGAGGATATCAAGACTCAATTGGGGAATAAGGACCTAGTGAAAAAGAAGAAAAAGAGGATTGGGGTGGCTACTTTGGGGAGAAGATTTGACGGAGAAGCTCGAAGAGTGCTTGAATTTCCTCCTACTTCTGATGAAGGGACCAGTAAGAGAGATGGAGTTGCGGTGCCTTCCGAGTCTGATGCGGAAGAAGAAGAGGTCGAAGAGGATGAAGATTATTCTGACTAGCAATACCCTCCAGCTGATGATAAATACAAGGGTTTAGAAGACAGATTGGCCGCCATGGAATTACAAAGAGTACCGGGTTTGGATTTTGAAGACTTGGGTTTGGTTGCCGGGATTGTGATTCCCCCAAAATTCAAAGTGCTAGTGTTTGTGAGGTACGATGGGCTGTCCTGTCCAAAAATGCATCTCAGGTCCTATGTGAGAAAGATTCAACCCTATACGGCAGACACAAATCTTTGGATTCATTTCTTTCAAGACAACCTTTCTGGAGCTCAGTTGGAATGGTTTTATCAGCTAGAAGGAACCAGTGTCAGATTTTGGGAAGATTTAGCCACCGCTTTCTACAAACAATACCAGTATAATTCTGACCTTGCTCCTACTCGTACCCAACTTCAGGGTATGTCACTAGGAACAAGCGAGGGATTCAAAGAATATGCACAAAAATGGAGGGATTTGGCTGGCAGGGGTGCAGCCTCCTTTAACCGACCGCGAGCTTGTTGATATGTTTCTTGGGACCCTATCTGGGCCATTTTTCAATCATCTAATTGGTAACTCTTCTGCAGGGTTTACCGATTTGATCTTAACAGGCGAAAGAATAGAAGCTGGCATCAAGTCAGGAAAGATTCAGAAGGGTGTTGCTGCAAGCGTTGAGAAGAAGCCTTTTAAGAAGGAAACAACCATGGTATATTCTCAGGGAAGAGCAGGGAAGACGGAGCTTAGGCTAACTGTGGGGGCCGTAATGATTCAGAACGCTCCTAGTGAGCAGCCTCGCTATAACCAGTCCAGACCAAATCAACACCGGGTGGAACGGCCACAACGGCAGTTCACCCGTATTAACATGACTCCAGCGCAAGTGCTTCCCCATCTACTGAAGTTGAATCTCTCCACCATCAAGGAGGCACCAAAGAATGTGAATACGTCTTCTCCGCATTATCATGCCAATGCTAAATGCGCCTACCATTCAGACAGTGTTGGACACGACACCAATGATTGTTGGGCACTAAAGCATAAAATCCAAGACCTGATAGAGGCTAAGGAGGTAGAGTTTGACGCTCCATAGAAGCCTAATGTGATATCTGCACCCATGCCGAAGCACGGCCGAAATGTCAATGCCATTGAAGAAGATTTGTATGTTGCTGATGTCAGTGATCTGACTACTCCATTGCTAACCATTAAGTTGAATCTGTTGAGGGCCGGGATCTTCCCGGGATGTAAAGAAGACTGCTATTGTTGTTACTCTCTACCGTTTGATTGTCCGTTACTGAAGAAAGGCATCCAAGGCCTTATGGATAGCCGACAAATTTTGTTTGAAAAAGTTTCTGTTGTTCCAGTTCATACTGAAGATGTCTCAATCATAACCATTCACGCCAATCTTTCCAAGGCCGTCAAAAATCCTGTTAAGATTACACCAGCTGCGAAATCTGTTCCTTTGAAGATAACAATGCCAGTGCCTGTTCCCTATGTTTCTGAGAAGTCGATACCTTGGAACTATGGCGGTGACTTCTACTACCATGGTATCAAACAAATCTAAATAATTGAAGAAAGTTCGGATGACGATGAAGCCAGCATTAGTAACATTGCAAGAACTAGCAAAATCACCAGGAGTGGGAGAATATTTTCTCCAGAGATTGCCCCTCCAAGAGCAATCTTTGGACCCTCGTCAGCCGATAAGGTCGTCCCTGCACCAATAAAACTTTCTGCTAGAACTCCTTTGATTGAAGATGTTGTTGATCCTAATACTGTCTCTCCTACCGCTGCTGACAAAGGTAAGGGAATCCAAGATGAGCCCGTCAGGACGAGGGCTCAACCCTTGGTGATCCCGGAAACCTCCAAGAAGGAAATGGACGAGATTTTGAGGATAATCAAAAGAAGTGACTACGATGTGGTAGAACAGTTGGGGCAAACCCCCTCAAAGATCTCCATGCTGGCACTACTACTTTTCTCGGAAGCGCACGCTAAAGCTCTGATAAAGTTTCTGAAGGCAGCTCATATGCCCCAAGAAACCTCTGCGGATCAATTTCAAAATTGCGTGGCTAGCCTTACTGCGGACAATGGATTAGGTTTTTCTGATGCCGACCTAACTCCTAAAGGTAGAAACCACAATGATGCTTTGCACATTTCGGTCGAGTGTCGAGGAACTACTCTCGCGCACGTCTTGGTCGACACTGGTTCGTCGCTAAATGTTTTGCCTAAGAAGGCCTTGGACCGACTAGATTGCGAAGGGTTGGAATTGAAGCCGAGTGATATTGTTGTCAGAGCTTTCGATGGTTCGAAGAGAATGGCCCATGGAGAGGTTGAAATTCCCATCAAGATAGGCACTGAGGTGTTTAAATCCACTTTCTATGTGATGGACATCCGTCCATCATACTCTTGCTTGCTGGGTAGGCCTTGGATACACCATGCTGGGGAAGTCACCTCCTCCTTACATCAGATGTTGAAGTATCCTGTCAAGGGAAAGATCATTACTGTCCATGGTGAAGAAGAGTACATGATTAGCCACTTAAATTCTTTCTGGTATGTGGAGGTTGAAGGAGAGTTCATTGAGACACCGTTTCAACATTTCGAAGAAGTCCTTCCTGAAATAGCAGTAGCGAAGTTGGCAGCTGAGACACCGAGGCAGATGGCCAGGATGGCATCTCTGGAGGACGCAAGGGCCGCAATAAAGGAAGGGAAGAATTCATCTTGGGGGAAGTTACCTGACATTCCACATAAGATAGACAAATTTGGATTAGGGTTCACAGCCGCAGGCCAGAAAGCTATGCGTCGTTCGAAGATTGAAAGAGCGCCAGTCAAAATTTCTCCCTACGGAATCAACGCTTTGGAGGATGAAGACAGAGAGAGCAACATTGAAGAGTGGATTTATCCAACTGTCAAGGGAGGATTGAGCAACTGGGAAGCAAAAGACTTTGTCCCCATCACTTTTATTCATCAGTAATTTATCTATCAAACATTTCCTACTTGGTCTGTAATATTTACTTTCAAACAATCCGTACACTATCTTTTCACCTCATGCCTTGCCCGGGGCATGTAGGTCCACTTGTAAGGGTTTGATTATTTTTTCATATCCATGTGCCATGTTTAATGATTCATTGGACGTTTTTCATTTGATAAACTGCTTGTGTTCATTTTCTTTCCTTTTGCATTTTTTGTTTAAGGATGGCTATCCCTTACACACACCCACACTCACCAATGCAGGTACCCATCCACTCCGTATTCCATGGGTGACTATTCTGCTATATCTTTCAATAACTCTGAAGATCTGGTCAATCTAACCGAGTATGAAGATGACGAAGGTTGTGAAGTACCCGGGGAACTAGCCAGACTTCTGCAACAATAGGAAAGGGCCATCTTACCGCATGAAGAGCCATTGGAAACTGTTAACTTGGGAACCGAGGAAGACTGAAAGGAGGTACAAGTGGGTGCCAATTTGAAACCGAATGTCAAGGAACGCCTGATACAGTTGTTGAATGAGTATGTTGAAATCTTCGCTTGGTCTTATGAAGACATGCCGGGTTTAGACACAGACATCGTGGTTCACCGTCTCCCCACAAGAGAAGACTGTCCACCGATCAAGCAAAAAGTTCGCCGAATGAGGCCTGACATGTCCGAAAAGATCAAGGCAGAAGTAATGAAGCAATTCGATGCTGGCTTTCTGGCCGTTACGTCCTATCCTCAATGGATCGCTAACATTGTGCCAGTACCTAAGAAAGATGGCAAAGTCAGGATGTGTGTGGACTACCGGGATTTGAATAGGGCCAGCCCCAAAGATGATTTCCCGCTACCTCACATTGACATTTTAATCGACAATACAGCTCAGCACAAAGTGTTTTCCTTCATGGATGGATTCTCGGGCTACAATAAAATCAAAATGGCCCCCGGGGATATGGAGAAAACAACTTTTGTCACACAATGGGGCACTTTCTGTTACAAGGTGATGCCGTTCGGACTGAAGAACGCAGGGGCAACTTATCAACGCGCCATGGTAGCTTTATTTCATGATATGATACATCACGAGATTGAAGTTTACGTAGACGATATGATAGCTCGGTCGCAAACAGAGGAAGAGCACCTTGAACATCTGGAGAAGTTGTTTGTCAGGTTAAAAGAATACAAGCTCAGGCTGAATCCAAGTAAATGCATTTTTGGAGTTAGGTCTGGTAAACTCCTGGGATTCATTGTAAGCAACAAAGGCATTGAAGTCGATCCCGCAAAAGTAAAAGCAATACAAGAGATGCCTGCTCCCCGTACTGAGAAGGAAGTTAGAGGATTCTTGGGGCGCTTAAACTATTTTGCCAGATTCATCTCGCATCTGAATTCTACCTGTGAGCCAATTTTCAAACTCTTGAAGAAAGATCAGGTAGTCGAATGGAACGACGATTGCCAGGCTGCTTTTGATAGAATCAAGGAGTATTTGCTAGAACCTCTTATTCTGATGCCACCCGTCGAAGGAAGACCATTGATAATGTATTTGACCGTCTTGGATAACTCAATGGGGTGTGTGTTGGGCCAGCATGACGAGTCTGGTCGAAAAGAGCATGCTATTTATTACCTTAGCAAAAAGTTTACCGACTGTGAGACTCGCTACTCACTGCTCGAGAAAACTTGCTGCGCTTTGGTATGGGCTGCTCGCCGACTAAGACAGTATATGTTGACTCATACTACCTTGTTGATTTCCAAAATGGATCCTATCAAGTATATCTTCGAGAAGCCCGCTTTATCTGGAAGGATAGCTAGATGGCAAATGATCTTAACCGAGTATGACATTCAGTACACCACCCAAAAAGCTATAAAAGGGAGTGTACTAGTGGACCATCTGGCTCACCAGGCTATCGAAGATTATCAACCCATGAGATTTGACTTCCCAGACGAGGACATCATAAATTTAGACAACATTGAAACTAACGGACCGTATGACGGACCCGAAAAGGGATCCCAATGGACCCTGTACTTTGATGGTGCTTCAAATGCACTTGGAAATGGTATCGGCGCAGTACTCATTTCTCCGGAAGGTTGTCACACTCCTTTCACGGCCCGACTTTGCTTCAGCTGCACAAACAACATGGCTGAGTATGAAGCTTGCATCTTTGGTCTCAAGGCTGCTATAGACTTGGGGATCAAATCTTTGATCGTATTTGGGGACTCGGCTTTGGTTATCAGTCAAGTCAAAGGAGAGTGGGACACTAAACATCCTAATCTTATCCCATACAAAGAACATGTCCTGACATTGTTGCCTCATTTCGAGCAAATTACCTTCGAGCATTTCCTGCGAGAAGAGAATCAGCTAGCAGATGCTCTGGCCACAATGTCCTCCATGTTTAAACTTAACTGGGATAACGAGGCTCCTCAAAACACCATCGACCGAATGGATGAACCTGCGCATTGTCACGAGATTAATACTGAAGAGGTAGTGGAACAACCCTGGTTCCATGAAATCAAAAGGTATCTCGAGACCAGAGATTATCCTGAAGGAGCTTCAGTAAATGACAAGAAGTTCTTAAGGAAATTTGCTGCCAAATTCTTCCTGAGCAACGACATCCTTTACAAACGAAGCCATGATTGTGTGTTACTCTGATGTGTAGACAAAGCTGAAGCGGAGTTGATCATGACTGATATACACAGCGGCACATTCGGCACTCACTTGAGCGGGCATACAATGGCTAAGAAGATCCTAAGGGCAGGCTATTACTGGTCTACCATGGAAGCTGACTGCCATCAACATTCCCGTACTTGCCACAAGTGTCAAGTCTACGCTGACAAAGTTCATATCCCTCCGGTTCCTCTCAACGTCCTGACTGCTCCGTGGCCCTTTGCAATGTGGGGCATTGACATGATTGGGGAGATCAAGCCCACGGCTTCCAACGGACATCGCTTCATCCTGGTTGCCATTGACTATTTCACCAAATGGGTCGAAGCAGCTTCCTTCGCCTCTGTTACTAAAAATGTGGTTGCCCGTTTTATCAAGCAAAATCTCATATGTCAGTACGGTGTTCCAGACAGGATCATCACAGACAACGGTACAAATCTGAATAACATGATAATCACTGCATTGTGCGAACAGTTCAAGATTTATCATCACAATTCATCCCCCTATCGGCCAAAGATGAACGGTGTTGTTGAAGCTGCGAACAAAAACATTAAGAAGATCATTCAGAAAATGACAGTCACTTACAAAGACTGGCATGAGATGTTACCGTTTGCTCTACATGGATACCGTACGACGACACGTACTTCAATTGGGGCAACCCCATTTTCTTTGGTTTATGGCATGGAAGCTGTTTTGCCTATGGAAGTCCAGATCCCTTCTCTAAGGATTATGAAGGATGCAGGTTTGAATGAAGATGATTGGATGCAGACCCGACTTGATCAACTCAATCTGATCGACGAAAAGCGACTTGCTGCTATATGACATGGTCAGACGTATCAAAAGCGGATGATCAAGGCCTTCAATAAGAAAGTCACACGTCAAGTGTATCAAGTCGGAGATCTCGTAATCAAGCAGATTATCTTACCGCAAAGTGATCCCAGGGGCAAATGGACTCTTACATATGAAGGACCATTTGTGATTAAGAGCATATTTTCTGGTGGTGCAATGATTCTGACCACCATGGACGACGACGATTTGCCGCACCCTGCGAATGCAGACATAGTCAAAAGATACTACGCATAAAATAACCCGACAAGTCGAAAACCCGAAAGGGCGGCTTGGGCAAAAATGGGTATCCCGGTGAATCGAAAACCCGAAAGGGCGGTTCAGGCAAAAATTAGGGATAAAAACAAAAAAAAATTGTACACCCGGCAAGTCGAAAACCCGAAAGGGCGGCTTGGGCAAAAAGGGGTTTCCCGGTGGATCGAAAACCCGAAAGGGCAATTCAGGCAAAAGTTAGGGAATTAAAGCGTATGACTATGTCTCGTCGGATCACTTCAAGGACAATCTCTTCATCAACCGGTTCCAGGCTTCTGATCAATCCAGTCATCGTCAAGCGAAGCATTGAATGGACGGATATTCAGAGTTGTGAAAGCTATAGCCGAATGGAATCCCATGGAATTATTTCACATAGCCATCCTTATTTTGTATAAACTTTTCAAATATTTACGACAAAATCCTCTTACTAGGATGATTGTCTCCTTTGTACAAATATACTCATAGAAAATCAATACAAATACTTTTCCCAGAAATTTGTGTCATTTCCTTTTCTTTTCTCTGGCACTATTTGTTTTATTTTGAGAAACGTCCAATGTTTTGTTAAATAGGCATATGCATTTGAAACATAATCATTTCCTTATGAACCAAGAAAGAGGATTACTGATAGGTCGAAAGTACAGTTGGATAACCCGATACCCTTTTAAAGGAAACCCCCGGGAGATTTGGAATCCATATCCCTAGCAAGTCTTAAAGCTCATCCCCAGTGGATTCTGGAAGCTTATCCCCCGCAGAGTACAGACGTCTCTCCCGAGTTTTATTCAAAGTTATTCCTGACAAGGCCTTATAACTGGGTTATCCTCAGCTAACAACCACGGAAGATCGCACTCGCCAAAATTCTTCCTATCCCCAGCGGAGTTCATCAAAATTCCCCAGCAGTAACTTATCTTTACAATCCCCCAGCCAGAGGGTCTTCAGGAATTCAATTCCCCTCAGAATTTAAGTTTCAATATCCCCAGCCGAGCTAAAACTTCAAATTATCAATCCCCAGCGGAGCCAGACTAATGAACCTTTTCCCCACAGAGTTTTAGGAAGGAAAATCTTGAGTTCCCCAGTGAAGTCGCCAGAGATACTTCCCGCCAAACTGAAGATTCTCAGTCTTGCATCCCCAGCATAAGTCTACTAGATTGGTACTCCCTAGTAGAAGTCATTAGGAATTCCCCGGAAGTTTGGTATACAACCCAAGCTCTTTGTTCCCCAGCAACAGCCAAGGATTTGTTCTTCCCGGCAGCAGTCAAGTTATTCTTATCTTCAGTCATCCAGGATTCATCTATCCCCAGCAAGACAGCTCATCAGCTTACATGTGCATTCATTACATTCATATCATAAACATTGATATAACATGTATTGCATCATGCATTTCATGCAACATAATTCTGTGTTTAGCTAACATTTTGTCCGTTTCAGGATAAGAATAAAAGGCTATCATTAACAGCTTCAGATGCAGTTTTACACGGACTCATCATCAGGCAACCCTACACCAGTTCCCCCTCAAACTTCAAGATTTCTGAAAACAGTTTACGGGTTCTCCAAGTAACGGATGTTAACCTATCACTTGTTCAGTTTCTTCTCAAGACTTCTGAAAACAGTCTATAGATTCTTCCCAACAACGGATGTTAATCTATCACTTGTTCAGATGCAACCTTTGAAAACAGTTTACGGACGCTTCCCAACAACGGATGCTGCTCTATTGCTTATTCAACTTCAAGATTTCTGAAAACAGTTTACGGGTTCTCCAAGTAACGGATGTTAACCTATCACTTGTTCAGTTTCTTCTCAAGACTTCTGAAAACAGTCTATGGATTCTTCCCAACAACGGATGTTATTCTATCACTTGTTCAGATGCAACCTTTGAAAACAGTTTACGGACGCTTCCCAACAACGGATGCTGCTCTATTGCTTATTCAACTTCAAGATTTCTGAAAACAGTTTACGGGTTCTCCAAGTAACGGATGTTAACCTATCACTTGTTCAGTTTCTTCTCAAGACTTCTGAAAACAGTCTATGGATTCTTCCCAACAACGGATGTTATTCTATCACTTGTTCAGATGCAACCTTTGAAAACAGTTTACGGACGCTTCCCAACAACGGATGTTGCTCTATTACTTATTCAACTCCCAGATTTCTGAAAACAGTTCACTGGTTCTCCAAGTAACGGGTGTTAACCTATCACTTGTTCAGTATCTTCTCAAGACTTCTGAAAACAGTCCATGGATTCTTCCCAACAACGGATGTCAATCTATTGCTTATTCAGACCCCCAGTTCAGAGATGGTCCCAAGCATGGACACCTCTCTGATATTCATTCCAGATGGCATCTTTAAGCCCATCCCCGACAAGTTTCTGTCACTCTCCCAGATGGAATCGTTAAGTCCATCTCCAAATGGCATCTCTAAGCCCATTCTCGCATCCATTGCTTCGACGAGTGCAAATTTAAGGGAACTCTAGTGTCCAATCTCCTTTTACCCTCGAGTCACGAAAGGCAAACCTGCCAATCTAACTCTTCGGATTCAAGAAGATTGAACAGGGGCAACTGTTGTACCCCAAAATTTTCCCTCCCATTTCTCAATGATTTCTCATCACAAAGCCTTTGAAGATCCAGATCCAGTTAGGGTTTTATCTGCTCAAGACCTCTCCTTGCACTATTGACCCAAATTAGGGTTTATGTTTGCACAAAGATGTTTTGACCTAAAATGCCTAAGATGACTTTCTTGCTTCATATTGGACTCCCAAGTTTATCCTCACCAAGTTTCAAGTCTTGATTCTAAGTTTTGCCCAGTCAATTGGACAGTTGACCTAGAAATCAGCTGTATTGGGGAAAAAGTCAACTGTGGCCAATTGACAGTCAAATCTCATGAAAATTGACCCACATCAACATTATGAACTCATATGAACCATTTGATCAAGTTTGGATCACAATTCCACAAGAAATTTGATCAGATCACCAAAAGGGCAAAATGGTCATTTTTAGGGTTTTGACTACACAAAGGCAATTTTTGACTGTTTGACCCAACCAATGGCAAACCAAGCTCACATATGGACTCAAGGACCCCATGGAATTATCTTGACATGCTCAACAAACTCAAAAGATCCCAAGTACACAAGATTGACAGTTGAATTTCCCAGTCAATTGATCAATTTTGACTGTATACTGAAAAGTCAAACTTTGACTTTTTGGTCAAAATCAAGAGTCAAGATTCATTTTTCATCAAAACATGCCAAATCATGAAACTTGTTCACCAAGAAATCACAAAATGCGAATTAGGGTTAGAAATGAGAATTTTTCATAACTTAGAATTTTTCTAAGTTATGAAAAACCCTAATTTTTTCCCAACTTTGCCCCACTTTCTCACCAAGATCCATTTGGATTCAAACAAAAGTCAAAACATGAAAGTTGTAGCTTGTTGCATAATCTACAACTTTGATTCACAAAGTTTTCCCAAATGAGGCTTGTATCTCAAGTTACAAATTTTTGAATAAGGGCACCAAACCATTCTTAACTTAGTGAAATTTTAACCTATTTTGACAAGGTTTTCTACCCAACTTCAAGGCCATTTTCCATACACTTCCACTTGGAATTTCAATTTTCATTTCATAGATGTATTGTAGTACACATTCCAAGCTTTCCAAAATGTCCAAGAACTCATCAAACAACCTCATAACTTGAGAGAATCGAATTTCACAATATGGCCAAAACTCACTTTTGAATTGATCATGAACATGTTCATAACTTAGGCCATTTTCAAGTCAGCATAGTTTGTGCTACATTACAGGTCCTAAAACCCTTTGACACTCAATAATTTAATGCCAAACCTTTGTGCCAAGACCATGTTTTGTGTATTCAAGCATTGTCTAGAAGATTAATCCATTTATAGATAAAGCATTATGTCCATTTTGAAAAAGTAGAACTTTATGTCCATTTTGCAAATCCAAGTGGTACAACCAAAATCTTCTAGGCACAAGTTATGAGACACATTGCACTGATCAAGGCAAAGGGTTGCAGCATGTTATGGGGGCCTGCATCAGTCTAGAACATCAACTTGCCTTTTGTTGCTTAAGAAAGAAGAAACATAGCATAACTTGTACCAACTCTCATATCAGCTTGCAAACCCTTAAGCAAACTTGTGAAACACATCCAGGACATCCCAACCAAGCTAGTGCATGATCCTAACATCCCTCATACACCCCAAATCCCAGAATCACCTTCAAACTGCAAGAACAGGGCAAGGCCTGCAGTTTGAGTGCCATCTCCCATTTCTCTCAAGGTTTCTTGCCCAAACCAGTTCACATACATTCCCTAGCATCTATGCAAGCTAACCATGACTTGAAACACGACCTGTAATTCCTCTAACAAGTTCCACCATTTTCACTTTTTCATTTTGCAGTTGAAGTTCTACAGCTCGATTCAAGGTGTCTCGAGGCAAAGTAAATATTAGAACAGCATCACCACACCTCAAGGAAGCTATACCAACCATTATCTTGCACTGAAAGCTTCCCCATTTCCAGATAGAACTTCAACTGAACAGGTATTTTGGTGAACTTCTATCTCTCTTATTAGGCATCATTAGCTCTGAGTTTGTGAATAAGCAATGTTCTACTCATGCCACTGAACCTGTACATGCTTTTACTTTTCATTTCTTTTGCCTGAGCTGTGAGAATTTAAGGTTTGAAAATGGCAGAAAATCTAGGTCAGGATTTGGGGGAGAAGAAATTCTCCCTCATCTTAGAGAGTTAAGACAAGTTCTGCATATGGTTGGATTCGTCTCTTGATGCTGAACATTTTTTATGTTATGAGTTTTCATTAATAAGCCAGGAATCAGGATGTTTGAATAGAGGAACAAGGCGCGCGTTTTTTTGATACTTTCTGGCCAGAGGTTGAAGAAAGGTTGCATTGGGCTGGGCTTGCTTTGTATTTCCTTTTCACACCCTATAATTGCTTTTGAACCCCCTGAGCCCATTTGGTTTATTTTTAATGTTTTTTGACTTTTTCTTTTTTTAATTAACTCATTTATTTTTTCTCATGATATTAAAAATATAAAAATATTTTTTCTCACCATTTTTGAATTTATTAGGTATTTATTTGATTTTTCTTTTAGTTTATACATAAAAAATAAATACATATATTTTTTATTTAAAATACTAAAATAGTGCAAATACATTTTTATACACTTTTATTTTGTTCTACTCTCTGAAAATATTTTATAGAAAAAATACCTTTTTTTTATTAAATATTAAATATTAATTAATTAGTATATATAATACATATTTTGTAAATAACATAAATAAATATACTTATACATTAATATACTTGGAATAAAATACCAAAAATATACATATTTTATTTTATTAATATTTAACATTAAAAATGCATTTTTACAAATATACTATATTTTTATTTTATTTTTGTATGTAAATAATAAATATTATGTGTATTGAATAAATAATGCCTTTTATTTTGTAAACTACGGTTTTGCCCTAAATATGAAAATACTCCAAAAAATAATACCTTTTTATTTCTTTTTTTTATTTTTACATAAATAATACTTTTTTCATACATATAAAAATTCTTTTTGCATTCTTGCATATTTGTTTTTATTTCCATTTAATTATGCAATTATTTGTCTTGTAAATATTCAAAAAAAATGATGTAATAGCTAGGTTTAATTTCTTGTCTAAATAACCCCAATTTGAACACTTGTACCCCCTCCCCATATTATTATGTTGTAATAGTGTAGGAATTTAAATTTCGCACTTTAATGTTTTCTAAACATACCATGCTAGAATTAGGGTTTGTATGCGAATAAAACGAACAAATTAGTTTGACCTAATCTCAAGATAAACAAGCATGAAAATGGACAACACATTTCACACTTGCACCCCTAGGGTATTCCACTTTGTTGCCTTCAAATAAATTGGGCCATATTGTATGTTGAATTTCTTTGGGTAAAACAAACAATCAAATGATCATAAGTCCCTCGATGACACTTTCAAAAAAAGTTGCCTAAAATGATCAAATCCTTTTCAAAGAAAAAATTGCCCAAAGACATTTAACACTATTGCAATTATGGTCTAAACGATGACCCGCGCCCGTCCCTTTCACCTCCTAATACAAGATTGTCCACCAAATGCAATGGTGGAACAAAATTGTCAAAAGGTTTAAAACATAACAAAAATCTTTGAGAATACTTTAGGGTAGATAACTCTTAAGTACTTGTCAATTTGCAAAGAAAACACTTGCCTAATTTCAAACCACACTTCACAAACACTTTCAAAACAAACTTTTAAAAAACCTTGGAACATCTTTTCAAAAGACAAAACACCTTTTGTAAAACATTCGAGTAAAGAATTGTTACAAGGGTAGCCTATACAAGGCATCTTTTCAAAACATTTTCAAAACCACACACCAAGCACCATTTCAAACAATTGAAAACCAAGGAAAGTTGATCTAAGCAAGTACCTAAGAGCCCATGGATAACCATGGATAGAAAGGGTGCTAATACCTTCCCTTTCTATAATCTACTCCCCGAACCCAAGAAAAATCTCAAAGGTTTTTACTGTGCTTTTTTAAACTTTCCTTAGGATAAAATAAAAAGTCGGTGGCGACTCTTGCTCAACCGAAACATTTGCGAAAACAAACGCAAAACCCTAGTCAGTTCTCCCACCGTATCACATCATGTTTCATTTAACCCACCAAAAATATATATGTTTCTCTATTTTTAAATTGTTTATTCATTTATTATATATTCTAATTGGAATATATTACACCTATACTGTATGTTATCTTTATATGTTTGATTTCGTATATTTGAATTGTTTGATTGTGATTCTCATGATATACTCTTGTATAGTGATATAAAAAGATACAATGTGTGACTAGATGAAGTATAAATATAATATGACATATGCTTAATTTTTTAATAATCTTTTTGTGCAAACAAAACTATAATTTTCATGTAATTTTTACATAATAAATTGAGTTTTATTTTTTAATAAATTATTTAGTACACAAAACCAATAACTTAATTAGTGAACAAATAAAAAACAATAATAACCAAGCCTTTTCCACAAAGTTGGAACTTAATTAGAACACAAATATGACAAAACTTAGTACACAACAATTAAGACATTACAGTACATAGACACCAATTAGTATATATGAACTAGTTTTGTTTTAACCATCCATGAAGGTAAATTTGGTTGGAGTCAAGGATGAATTTTGTGTTTTTGGTTCGGGTATCTTTCAACCATCCATCAAGGTAAACTTGGTTGGAGTTATGGTTAGATTTTATGTTTTCGGTTCGAATATCTTTCAACCATCCATCAAGATAAATTTCGTTGGAGTTAGGGTTAACTTTTACATTTTTGGTTCGGGTATCTTTCAACCATCCATCAAGGTAAACTTGGTTGGATTCAGGAGTAGATTTTTGTTTCTCAGCTCGGATATCTTTCAGCCATCCATCAATGTAAACTTGGTTAGATTCAGAGGTAGATTTCTCTTTTTTAGCTCGGATATCTTTCAACCAACTATCAAGGTAAACTTGGTTGGAGTTAGGGTTGGATTTTTATTTCTCGGTATGAGTGTCTTTCAACCATCCATCAAGATAGACTTGGTTAGAGTTAGAGGTATATTTCGCTTTCTCAGTTCGAGTATCTTTCAACCATCCATCAAGGTAAACCTTGTTAGATTCAGGGTTGACTTTAGATTTCTCAGTTTTGATATCCTTAAACCATCCATCAA
This sequence comes from Vicia faba, assembly GCA_948472305.1. Classification (NCBI taxonomy): domain Eukaryota; kingdom Viridiplantae; phylum Streptophyta; class Magnoliopsida; order Fabales; family Fabaceae; genus Vicia; species Vicia faba. The sequence goes on along the minus strand of OX451737.1, from coordinate 1,364,700,569 downwards.
GGTAAACTTGGTTGGAGTCAGGGTTGGCTTTGACTTTGTCGGCCCTGGTATCTTTCAACCATCCATCTAGGTCAACTTGGTTGGAGTCATGGTTTTCTTTGGCTATTTCGACTCTGGTATCTTTCAACCATCCATCAAGGTAAACTTGGTTGGAGTTAGGGTTGACTTTTGTTTTCTCGCCTCTGGTGTCACTACGCCAAAAAAGTCCTAAGAAAGCGTTTTTTTTGCCCTCTAGCAGCGCTTAAAAGCGTTGGCTATGGTAGCGCTGCTATAGGTTTTAGCAGCGCTTTTTGTTTAATGAAAAGCGTTTTCGTAGGTCTACCTAATACAATACTTTTTCTAAAAAGTACTCTCTTAAGTAGGCTTTTCGCAGCGCTTTTTTATGAAGAAGCGCTTTCATAGGTCTACCTAAGGCAGCGCTTTTTTCTGGAAAAGCGCTCTCATAAGTTTTCTTTTAACAGCGCTTTTTTCTGGAAAAGCGCTGTCTTAGGTAGGCTTTTAGCAACGCTTTTTTCTGGAAAAACGCTTTCATAGGTGGTCTTTTAGCAGCGCTTTTTCCTGGAAAAGCGTTGTCATATGTTTACCTTAGACAACGCTTTTTGTGAAAAAGCGCTTTCATAGGTTACCTAAGGCAGGATTTTTCTTGAAAAAGCGCTTTCATAGGGTGTTTTTTTAGAAATATAATTTATATAATTTCATATACCTGCATTGTTTGCAGCATATTATTTATATAAACTAGTTGCTATAACCTGTAATTCATAAACCGCGGTAATGCATTATATACCATTGTAATCCAAAATATATATACACCATTTTTGTACCTCAAAATATATAAAAACCATTGTTATCAGCATTGTAACTCAAAATCAGTATTACAAAATCAACCCTAACAACAACTAAACCAGTCCTAATGTATGAAAGAAACACGGTCAATTATGTATTAAGGTCCTGGTCCTGCGAGGTTTCAACATTATAACACGGTCAATATGGTATTCCATGTACACATATAACGTATTCATAACACTTTTCACATAATAATGTATTCATACCTTATATGATTCTCTACTCTATAAAATATTGACACAATTCCTCTTTGATTTCTTCCAACTGAAGTTTCGTGTAATATGCACATTTGTATTCATCGAAGTACTACATAACAAAACATAATATGCATGATTTAGTTAAAAGTAAAAAATTATATGAAATATCCGAGAAATAATAAAACAAATCCTAAGTTATAAATGCATACCGTGACTGGAATCTCTATTTGATTCAGTTGAAGGATTTCTTTGATAAATCACATAACAAAGTATCCGCAATCTATACCGTTTTGCTGTTGAGGACACTACATAGAAAAACAAATAAGAATATATAGTTGTATTGTTTTATCAAATAGCATAAATATTATAATCAAAATAGTGGAAATTAATATAATTGCACTTTGATCCAATTAATATTGTTTGATTTAGACCGTTATACCCGAGCTTCTCTTTGACACCGGAATACTTGTATAGCTCTAACTAAATAAATATATATATTTAGAACAATGTCATCGAAATAATTAAATATATAAATACACACAAATATTTAGAATAATCTCACTTACGTATCAATCATTAACTTCATATCCGGATAATCTCACTTACGTACCAATTCAATTATTATTCCTATCTCTACCATGTCCTCCCTTGCTTTAAGGCCATCCTTAGACTTCCCTTTTATATTGAGTAACGTACCAATAACACTGTCAAATACATATTTTTCAATATGCATAACATCAAGAAAATGTCTTACGTACAAAGATTTCCAATATGGCAATTAAAAAAAAATCGACCTCTTCTTCCACCCACCTGTGACAACTTTATGTGAAAAAGGCTTGCCAAACTGAATACTCGCATCTTTCACCTTTTCAAATATTTGATCACCTGTCAATCCAGACGGGGCTCTACGTTTTTCGGTATCTCCATTAAACTCTTTTCTCCATCCACGATATTGATGTTTCGAATTTAAGAATCTACGATGACCGAGAAAGACATTCTTCTGACAAAGTTTCAATCGCATCGTATCGGTTCCATCTTCACAGATAGGACACGCTTTTTCACCTTTAATGCTATACCCGGATAGATTTCCGTAGGCTGGAAAATCGTTAATTGTTCCAAACAAAATCGCCCTCAAGTTGAAACTTTCTCTCCTATACCCATCATAAACCTCCACACCGTTCTCCCACAAAATCTTCAAATCTTCGATTAAAGGTTCCAAATATACGTCTATGTCATTTCCTGGTTGTTTAGGCCCAGAAATTAACATAGATAACATCATGTACTTACGCTTCATGCATAGCCACGGAGGTAGGTTATAAATCATAAGAATTACAGGCCATGTGCTATGCGAGATACTTTGAATACCGTATGGGTTAAGTCCATCAGTAGACAATGCCAAGCGAAGGTTTCTTGCTTCTTTTCTAAATTCAGGATAATCATTATCAATTTTCATTCACTATGGTGAATCTGCCGGATGTCGAAACTTTCCATCAACAATTTTTTCATCTGCATGCCAAGTTAAGTGTCTTGAATCGGTTTCACTATGATACATCCGTCTAAATCTCGAAATTATAGGAAAATACCATAAGACTTTTGCTGGAGACAACTTTTTCTTATATCGAGGGGCACCGCATTTAGGACACTCATTTAATGATGCATAATGGTTTCGAAACAAAACACAATCTTTTGGACAGGTATGTATCTTGTCATAGCTCATGCCAATAGAGTACAACATATTTTTGGCCTCATACGTTCGATTGGGGAGAACATTATCCTCTAGTAGCATATCTTTCATAAGGGCTAATAACTCTATGAAAATTTTATCTGACCATCCATTACCCGCCTTTAAGTTGTACAACTATAATACCGCAGACAATCTTGTGAATTTTGTACAACCATTATACAACGGTTTCTCTGCATCGCTTACCAACCTCTCGAACATTTGGTTTTCGTCAGTGACCTTCTCTCCCATCTTCGGCAACTTCCACAGGACCTTCTCTCGCATCCGACAACCTCCATTCTCTGGAGAGCATGAGCATCCTTCTCCAGTGAACAAATCATCTTCCTTTTCAAATTTATTTTGTTATTGTTCTACATCCTATCCTAGTTACTCTATTACTTTTATAAATTTTATTATCTCCTCTTTCAAATTTTCTTCTTATCTCCTTCTGTTAACTTTTTCCTATGGTCAGTTCTCATCTTTTTCATTTACAATCATCTCGTCATTTCTGAGGTTACCTTTTTCATTTTGCAATTTTTTCCTTAGGTCATCACCCATGTTATTATCTTCACCTTACTCTCTGTTCTCATTTTTTCCCATAAGACTTAGGATATCATATTGTTAGTACTTTATGATATGCTATTATGACGCCTACAATATTATTTTATGTTTTTCTATCAATTCAGTTTACAACTGTTGACATATCACAAAGACATTTTAACCTTAGAAAGAAACATAAACAATAAAGTCAAAATAAGATAAGGACACTGTAATATAGATATGAATAGTAGTAACAAGGATATGCAATTCTCAAGATGTTTCAAAATTAAATCAAGACAGTATTTACAATCTATTGATACTTTCAAATCACAAACGCAAATTAATTCATTAACAGCTCAATAGTAATTGTAGATATAAAAACTTGGCTATGAGAGAGAAGTAAGAGAATTAGGGCTCACTTTTCGGTCTCTAACAATAGTAAGTGTGTCATCTCTACTTCTTTCCCTAAAAAACACACCAGAAACATCAATCCAACTCCATAACCAAAATAAAAGATGACAAAACACCAATTTAACTACACCACACCTCATCCAAAGAAATTTACCTCGCACTTGTGTCTTTATGCCCATTGACATCTGAAACTGTAGATCTACCAGTAACCTAAAACAAAACCCAAAGAAAATTTCATTGAAAAAAACACTTAAAAATTCCAGATCAAAATAACAACAAGAACAAGAAATGCTCACAAACCGCAAACTTTCCAATGGAATTCACCATCCACGAACAATAAATCCAATTTATACAATTAAATAGAATTAAACCGCACCTCATAACAAAAAGGAAAATCCATAATCGTCATTTAATTCCAATATTTCGTTCTCGTTTTTACCCTCACATAATACAATTTTCACACAATTCAAAAAATCAACAACAAAAAAGAGCTTCAAAGTCGAAATTCACAAAACCTTGATGTGTCCTTTAACTGTAGGCAAGGAAGTAGCAGCAGCAGCAAGATGAGGAAACTGCACGTGCGAGAGCGGCCTAGTCACGTGCAAGGCATGACTTAAATAATCCAAATTCATACCGCGCCGTTGACCGCCGTAGAAGCTCTGGTTTAGGGTTTTTTCGTGAAGAAAATCTGACTGAGAATAGAAAAGTGATACGAATTATGTTTTGATATTTATTATAAAACTACCTACGAAAGCGCTTTTAAAAGCGCTTTCTAAAGATCATCTATAACAGCTCTTTTACATCAAAAAGCGCTTTCGTAGCATATCCTATAGCAGCGTTTTTAAAAGCGCTTTCTAAAGGCCAGCTTTAGCAGCGCTTTGGAAAAACGCTTTCTAAGGCTGACCTTTAGCAGCGCTTTTGAAAAGCGCTTTCTTAAGGTACCCTCTGAAAGGCCAGCTTTAGCAGCGCTTTCCAAAAAGCGCTTTCTAAGGGTGACCTTTAGAAGTGCTTTTGAAAAGCGCTTTCTTAAGGCACCATTTGAAAGCACTTTTTTAAGCGATTTGTTTTTTTTAAAACCTACAGCAGCGCTTTTTTCAAAAAGCGCTTTCTTTTATCTGTTGCTAAAACTTATTTTTGGCGTAGTGTGTCTTTCAACCATCCATCCATCAAGGTGATTGGGGTTAGGGGAGGATTTTTTGTTCTTTAGTGGAGTGTTTTTGAGCCAACCATCAAGGTAAGGATGATTAACCTGTTTCATATATCTTGCAAAGCTTCCATGATCACTCTATAATATAATTGAATAAATGGATATTAATGAGTGACAAATTAACTACATGTTTTGGATGGTATATATGGTTAGAAAAACACTAGTGTGTTATGAGACACATTTTGTTTTATAATGGAAGATATATTCATTATGTATATATAGCAGATAGATACATAATTTGAAGCATAAAAATAGCATGTAGAATATTTTTAATTTAATTACAACAAAAAACAACATAATTTTTTAAATCGTATAGAACAACTCGATTCTTAGTACGTTGAATGCATGAAAAAATAATAATTAGAAGAATCTTAGAAGCATGCATTAAATTCTACATGCTTGTACAAATGCAAATAAAGATAAAAATGATATATTATGAAGATGTTGAATTTTTTTAATCTTTTAACATGCATGCACAATTGCAAATAAAGATGAAATAAATTATTATTATGATAGAAGCATGCATGGAAAGTTAGTAACTCACAATCAACAATAGCAGGAGGAAAGGAATGAGAGACAAAATAACTCTACGTGCTATTTTTTTTTTTTTTGTTATGTTATTTTGCTGTGAAATATGTATTGGAGTGGAAGTGAGCTAACAGGCAACTAAAAAATAATAGTAGTACAAATGACTAGGACATTAGTACTTTGTTTAAAAAAATAATTTTTTAAATTTATAGTTCATTTCTTAGGAATATGCCTTATGTTTAGGTCATTGTCATGAGTTGTATGAATCTAGAATTTACAACAAAACAACAATGAATATGAATCAAGGCAATAAGATAAAATAGTCTCACAAGAAACTCTTGAAAATAGTGTGTAGAGTTTGCATACTTTAAGAAGTTAATGTGATAACTTAAGCTTACACAATCAATCACTTGTAGGGCTTTGCATTAAATAATTGTAGTTGTCTTTTTAAGAGTCAAAAGAGAAGAAGTTGGAATCCAAAGCAACATTTTTTAATTTAATTTTAAATTGTCAAATTTTATTATAAATAAATGTTTATAACACGAAAGTGTAAAGTAGTACTAATAAAAGTATATAGATGAATCATATATTAATAACAAACATTGTAATGGTAGAGACATTGAAACAAAAAGGTGTGCTAATAAAAATAAATGGATGAAATATATTACTAACAAATTCCACCAAACACCCAAATATACGTGACATTTTAAAGTGGTTCGTGATATACTAATATAATCGGTCATTATTATAAATAATAAAAAAAGTTTTTTTGGTTTATTAACCAATTGGGTGAATAGATTCTCTACGATGTACATTTTCTGCAGTGAAATTTGAGCTATTGATTTAATTATATTTTATTTTACTTGAAAGGAAGTCATTCTAATAAATGGTGAAGATGTGAACTGAATTTGGTCCAGTAAAAAGTCGACGGAAGAGAATCCTCCCCCACTAATTCATGTATTTGATCATTATTATATATTAGATACATAATTATTTCTTTTCTAATCGTTTTACTTTATTCTTGAATTCTCATAAAAAATACTATCTAAATTTTAGAATTCAAAATTATCAAAAATACTATCTAAATTTTAGACATCAAATATTTAAGAACGCTTTAGAAATTTTTTTCTTTTTCACTTTTTCTATAAGTTGATAGTTTTTGGATTCTTCAATCCGAATTAAATTTAAAGTCTATAATTTTAATAAAGAATCATTTTTCATAATTATTTTTATAATGGAGATTTAAATATAATCATAAATTGAAGAAAATATAGTAAAATTCTCTTCAATTAGTTTTTGGTAATTATAAAAAAATATGTCTTTTGTTTGTTCTGAGTTATAAAATCAAAATTTAATTTGGATTATAAAATTTAAAATTTGTAAAACTAAAATAAAAAATTTTAAAGAGGAAAAATATCACCATATATTTCTAACTAGTAAATCAATTACAATAAGTAATTTATTTATAGTTTTTTCATATAATTTTTTTCCTACATCATTTTCAACCATCACAAACTTATTTCAATCTAAAAACTACCGAATCATACCTGGATAGTTTCACATGTAGCAGAAATTGTTCCATGCATCTTGAGTAAAGGGCAAACAATTGTGAAACGCTAATTTCTTTCTCCACCGTGTTATCTTCTTGCAGGTATCTGGCAAAAAACTCAAAAAACCTCAAGAACTCGGATGTGCATATCTGACCGCGCCGTATTTGTCCAAAAAAGGTGTTTTTGCATGTGCCTATCCGAAGCCATTTTATTTTGTCAAGAAAAGATAACTTCACATGTGCATATCTGAATCCACCCCATAATTTAACACTTCAGATATGCACATCTGAAGTCATTAAATTGTTATCAGGACAGTGAATAGAACATAGAACTCATTTCTTTACAAACTCATGAGCCTCATTCAAACTCATCTCCTCATTTCTACTCATCTCAAGTCATTCCAACTCATCTCCAAAGCTCCAAATTTGTGTATGTTTTCTCTCTTTCCATTTGATTTACTTTGCAGTGCTATAATAATTTATTAGTTTAGTTAGAATCAAGGACATTGTGTAGGTTGAGGTTAGAGTCGTTAAACCTTGGTGTTTGTGTGACAAAAACAACAGAAGAAACACCACCGCTACGAACAAACCTAGAAAGATTCGCGTGAATCTTCTTTCCATCAATGATAATGTTATCAATCTTCACTGCCAATATTCTAGCCTCTACAACTTCCTTGAACCTTGCAAAACTAAATCTATTCTCCACTTTGTTTCTTTTGGGTGGAATAACCACCTCCACAACATCACCCACCCAACCAAATAACTCATATATATCATGAGCTCTAATTGTATCAGGGATTTCATAAAAGAAAGTGGAATAAATGTTGTCTTCTGCAGACTAAGACGAAACCCGCCCAACCGAAAAGGTGTCCTAGTGAAGAACCACCCTACTTATACCTTTCCTTCTCACCTCCGTCCATTCAGGACCACCGGACATTATGTTAAAAGTATAAAAGCCATCGGTACCTTTTAGAGAGTTCTCTCTCTAGGACCCTTTTTTTTTACAGTAATTTGTTAAGGTGTCAGTTATGGAAATAAATTATTATTATGTTCTATAATAAGAATGGCATGATACACATAACCAAAACACAACGCCTTAAACATAACCATTTGGATGGTGATGAAGAAACCCTGTATGTTCCACATCGTTTTCCTTTCACTTGATTTCAGTGTTTATATAATTCACACAAACGTACACAATTGTATATTTGTGAATTGGTGAGATATTGTTAGGATATGAGTTCAAGGCCCAAACAATTTCTTTCAGAAATTTTATTAATTAATTTATAAATAAAAATTCCATTTTGATTGATTGCAAGCAATTTCATTTTACTGCACTCCAAGAGTAAGAGTAATATTTTATTCTCTTCGCATTTAATTACTTTTTATTTTTAACCATTAAATTGAAAAGAATTAATATATAATAAGTTGCTCTTGGAGTAAGAATAATATATATATTTTTCAAGCCATTTTAACTGTGGCACAAAAAACAAATTGTTAAAAAAACAAAGTTATGTATTATTTTTGGTCTAAGACTAGCATTTCTCTTCTTTAATACGTTATCATAAGTTGAACAATCATAGGTTGGAACTACTGTTCAAAAGGAACGTAAATGATATAGCTACTACTCAAGAAGAACCCAAATGATAAAGTTACAGGACAACTAAATTAGAAACATGCTAAACTGTTCAACAGATGTAATATATAGCCACACAAACTTGCAGGTAATACAATTTCAGTTCTCTTCTACGTATAATATTTTATTTTATTATTTTGGTATACCATATCGAACTTTAAAAGAACGAAATTCATTATATATATATATATATATATATATATATATATATATATATATATATATATATATATATATATATATATATATATATATATATATATATATATATATATATATATATATATATATATATTATGCATTCAATACCAAATTTAACACATGATGTAGACGGTGTTGGGCTTGGGCTTCCATTCTGTCTAGAGAAATATATAAATATAAATAGTTTATTTGTCTCACATATTTAAAGGGAGAGTATGAATTTAGGTTTAAGAAAAATAGGGAGAAAATAATGATTCAAAAGAGAAAAATGATGAGAAAAATTATATTCCCATTTTTTCTATACAAGTCTGAATAATTAAATCAACAATCCCCTATTAGTTCACTGTCGGATCAAACTGAAATTTAGTGGACATGTTCACAACACATGTATCTACTTTTTGACTGTTCAGAATTTCAAAACAAATTATGAGTTGAGAGATATCCGCTTCGCACTGAAGCTGCAAATTTGAGTAATTTTTAGCTTTTTGATTCTTATTTGTAAGCTAGGTTTATTTGTGGTTCGTGGTTGTTATCACTATTTTTTTAATCACTTTAAGACTCTCCTGAATCCTTAATTGATTGTAGTGGAGATATTTATTTGTCTATACGACTTGTGGTTTTTTACTCTCATATTAAGGGGTTTTCCACGTTAAAAATTAATACCCACTCACATTTCACTTTCCAAATTCATTTTACCCTTTCAATTCCTCAAATCGCTCCGCATATCATACTTCTCAGCTCATATACACTAAATCAAACTAAACCCTATTGTATCAATCATGTCTCATTGCTCCCAACAATCGAACATAAAGTAAGACCATCACCGGATTTATCAATAATCGTCTTCCGCGTCGAGGATTCTGGTTCGCAAAGAGAGAAGTACCTTAAGTTCTACCAACATTTTGTCATCCCTACTTGGTACGTTGATAAGTCATGTTTGCATAAACTAAGTCTCTTATGAAATGTTCAATGGATGCTGGCTAATTCGAGTCCAACTCATATATGCTCGTTGAAATATCCAACTGACGAACCCTTGACTCTAGAGTTCTCGAGTTCTTTTATTCACGACACCCATATGGAAAAACCATATCTCACCGGAAACGCTAGGCTTAGGCTGTTTAACAAGGAATACTCATTAAGGCAAGATACAATAGGAGATATGTTATGTAACGCCCGTAATTTAATTAATTATTTAATTAAATTATTTTTGGAATATTTGTGAAGATATGTTGTGATTAATTGGATTTAATTATTTTATTAAGTGGAGAAATTATATTAGAAGTATAATATTATTTGATGTAGGTTTGTTTTAAAGGAATAGAAGTAATAAGGGGGTGTATTAGTTTAATCCCAATAAGGAGTTAAGAGAATAATAGGTTATTTTATTATTGTTAGAAAGAATAGAAAAGAAAGAGGCAGTTGAAGAATAAGGATTGAGAAGAAGAACGTGAAACTGTTGGAAAAGAAGAAAAATGGCAGAACGAGGATTCGACCGGAAGATTGTAGAGCGACCTTTAATCCAAGGTAAGGGTGGGGTTCTAACTCTATAATTGGGTTCATGATTATTGGTATGTGAGGTTAGAGGTGATTGTTGTCTTGTTCTTGAATTGAATGTATATGATGTTGTATGATGAAGAATTGATGAATTTTAGATGAATAATGATGTCCCGATGTTGTTTAATCGATGTAGAATTATAGGATAATTGTAAGTGATGATTATCTATGATTAGATCAAGTTTTTAGGGCTTAAAGCATGAAACCCGTAGTGAAAACGCAGAGAAATCGCATAAATTATGCAGGATATAACAGGATGTGTCGACCCCAAATGCTATGTTTCGATACAAGAAGGTGTAGAGACTCGGGATGAGTCGACACGAAGAGGTTTTGCATCGATACATGAGGACTTTTAGACTCAGGATGAGTCGATCCATAGGAGTATGTGTCGATACATGCTTTGTGTTAGACTTAGGATGAGTCGATCCAAGAGAGGATGCGTCGACTCATGTTGCGCATTTAGTGCAGTATGCGTCGATCCAAGATGTTTTGCGTCGATCCATATTGTCTGATTTTTGGCAGATTCAGTTTGAGGATGTTGTAACTTGAGTCTTAGGATGCCGTTTGAGATGTCGTTCGAAACGTTGAATAGCTAACGCAATGAGCTTTATTCTTGAGGATTAAAATGAAGAATAGGAAGTGTAATCCTAGTAGCCAATTTAGGATTTAGAGTTAGCTCCCGTGTTGATTGTTATGTTGGTTTTGTGCAGAATAATGAGGATGAAATGTTTGTAGGTTGCTGTTTGATTTGTAACAGTAGTAGTAATGATAGAAATTATGTAAGATTACAGAATAGAAGTATGAGTTACTGTCGTATTAATGTACAACTGAGTTATTGATGAGGCGTTATTAATGACGTTGTGTTGATAATTTATGATGAATAAATGATGTTTGATGAATAAATGATATATTATTATGGATGGTATGAGATGTTGATGAAGAGATGTTGAGATACTTTTGAGATGTAGGCCTTTGGCCAACGATGATGTTGTATTGTGATTGTTGTTAATTATGGTGTTGTTAATACATTCATGATGGTGTCGCATACATTGCATTTTGAGATGGAGCTTATGCTCGTTGAGATGGCCTGAATTTGGCGAATATTGAGATGAAGGCTTATGCCTTGTTGATGCCTCTATTAATTGGCAAATTTTTGAGATGGGAGTTCTGCTCCAATGGTACCACACGCATTTGCATAGTATTGAGTCGCATTATATGATTGCATAGAGAAGTGTGGATTGATGTTGTGATTGTGTATTATTGTTGTGATTATTGTTGATTATGAGATGAGAAGTGGTTATGTTATGTGATATAATTTAATATATTAATTATCATGCAATTTATTGTATTGTTAGATATCTCACCCCTTCTGTTTGAATGTTGCCCTTATGTTGGTAACGTGCAGGTAATCGAGAGTGAAGGATATATACCTTCGGTAGTTCGAGTCGGTGTCATTGCTCTGATATGTAACACTCGGGGGGATGAACGCTTGTTTTATTTGATTGTTGATTATTTAGTTGTTGAACTTTAAGTTGATTATTATTAAGTATGAGTTTGTTTGAAGTTGTTGTAATGATGATAAAGATGTTATTAAGAATTCCACTGTGTAGATATTGAATTATTTAATTGAAGATGTTATGATAATGGTTCATTCGATGTTTTAAAAGTGTTATATATCCACGATGAATGCAATGAATTTTGATAGAAGAATTTGTGGCATCTCGATTCGTTTGCATGAATGATTTTTATAACTCTGATTTATTTATATAATTCGACGGGGTAGAATTGGGGTGTTACAAAGTTGGTATCAGAGAAAAAGGTTGGTCCGACCTTGTTGTCGAGTCGTAGTTATCTAACAATCGAGTATTGTTAATTTGAGTTCTAACCGTTGTTTATGTTGTAGTGAGAAGTTGAGATGGCTGGAAGGAATGATGTTGCACTTGCTGCTGCTTTAGAAGCAATGTCTCATGCGATGAAAAATCAGCCGAATACTGACGGGAATGCTGGATCTCGTAGCTTGGCGACTTTCTAGAGAGAAAATCCACCTACGTTCAAGGGAAAGTATGATCCTGACGGGTCATTGAAGTGGTTGAAATAGATTGAGAGAATCTTCCATGTGATGGACTGCACTCCAACATAGAAGGTTCGATATGGTACTCATATGCTAGCAGTCGAGGCTGATGACTGGTGGCTAGAGACTTGTCAGAAGTTAGAAGCTGCAAGTGAGAATGTCACTTGGGATGTGTTCCATAGAGAATTTCTGAGGAAGTACTTTCCTGAAGATGTTCGTGGTAAGAAGGAGATTGAGTTCCTTGAGCAGAAGAAAGGGAATATATCAGTTGTTAAGTATGCTGTCAAGTTTGATGAGTTGGCTAAGTTTTATCCGCACTAAGCTGATGCAGATGCTGAGTTTTCGAAGTGTATCAGGTTTGAGAATGGGTTGCGCCCGGAGATTAAGAAGACAGTTGGATACCAAAAGATTCGTGTCTTTGCTGATTTGATTGATAGTTACAGGATTAATGAGGAGGATAATAATGCTCATTACAAGATTATCAGTGAGAAGAGGGGTAAGCACCAACAGAATAGTGGTAAGCCTTATGATGTCCCAGCCGGTAAACATAAACAGAAAGTTGCTCATGGTCAGAGGACTAGTGGGGGAGATTCTCCTGTTGATGTGGTTTGCTTTAAGTGTGGAAAACCTGGACACAAGAGTAATGTGTGCACTACTGAAGTGAAGAGGTGTTTCCGTTGTGGTAAGAACAGACATGTTGTATCTGAGTGTGAACATTAGGATGTGATTTGTTTAAATTGTAGAGAAGAAGGGCACATTGGTAGTCAGTGTCAGAAACCAAAGGGGCTCAGACAAGTGGTAAAGTGTTCACTTTGGTTGAGGATCAGACAGCTACTGAGGACAGACTTATCAGAGGTACATGTTTCATTAATAGTACTCCTTTAACTACTATTATTGATGTCGGTGCTACACATTGTTTTATTACTTCTGATGGTGTTGAAACATTGGGTCTTATGTTGTCTTCTATGAATGGAGAAATGGTCGTCGATACTCCAACCAAGGGGTCGGTGACTACTTCTTTTGTGTGTTTGAAGTGTACCTTATCGATCTTCGACAGAGACTTTATTGTTGATTTGGTTTGTTTACCGTTAAGAGGTTTGGATGTGATTTTGGGTATGAACTGGTTAGAGCATAATTGTGTTCATATTAACTGTTATGACAAGTCTGTGAGGTTTTCTACTACTGAAGAAGAGGAAGATGGTCTGTTGTCTGCTAGACAGTTGAGGAAGTTGATGCAGGAAGAAGCACAAATGTTACCGTTGATGGCGTCGCTATTTGTAGAGACTCAAGCTATAATTGAGGAATTGTAGGTGGTGTGTGAATTTCCTGATGTTTTCCCTGATGAGATTCCTGATGTACCGCCAGAAGGAAATTGAATTTTCAATTGATATTGTACCTGGTACCAGACCTGTGTTTATGGAACTATACAGGTGTTTACCTTGGGTTTTGGTAAACAACCGCTGATCCTCCAAATGGTTACTTATTTGGTTACTCGCAGGATCGATCAGATTGATCCTAGGACATAGGTTGATTTTGAAGTTTGATTAAGTTGGATAAGGCTTTAAATAAAAGGTTTCAAGTAAATTGCAAGAAGGAAAAACTTGGTAAAATAAACAAGGCTTTAAATTAAAAGGTTCGACAAGAATGTAAAGGAGAAAGCAAGTAAATTTCTGGAAAAGTAAATGACTTTAATTGATAAAATTGGTGTTTCACACATACATTTCTCAACAATTCTTTCTCACACGCTGGGTACTCGAATCTATATGAGTGACTTTGTATAGAATTGTGAACACACGCGAGAAACTATATGTCTACTCCTATTTATACTAAAACATCCCAAGTAACCGTCGGGCAGTTACACTGCTTCGAGATCAATCCACTTGGCACGTTCTCCACGCTCGACGCTCCAGATCCTTGCACGTTTGCACGTGGTAACTGCTGGAAACCGTTTTCCCTCCAAAAGCTTGAATTTCAAAACTGCTCCACTCTGGACCATCGAACACTTTCGTCAAGAGACATCTTCGACGAGAAACTCCTTCGACGTCGAAGGCAATCAGCCTTCTTCCTTGGAAGAAATCTTCTAAGTACTTTGCCATCTTTCGACGGGCACTTCGACAGACTTAGCCAGTCGAAAGCATCCTTCAGCTTTAATGGCTGACATCAATCAAAATAAATGTGTCGAATTTAGGAGCCAACAAATTGCCCCCCAAGAAAGCCTTATTTCGACTCTGAAAGAAAAAGGCATTCTTTGAAACGCCATTCGACACCTGTCTTTCTACGCTTAGTCACAAATTAACTTGTGCACTTTTTGTTGCTTTTTACCAACTATTGGCAATCCCAAGAAAACCATCATTGATTTGATCCTAGGACGTCACTTTCAGTACGGCGTGCAGTACCAAACGTCATTTCAGAATTTGTCATTATGACAATTCCCAAAAACGAGGACGCACGCTGCGTCCCTCTATTTCTGCAGAAACGGCCAAAACAACAGGGGGCTGCCACGCGTCCCACTAACTCCTGCAGCATTAAATGGCATTTAATGTCCTCGTTATTGGGGATTTTTCCCCACTACTATAAATAGCAGCAAGTACCCCATTGTGGGACTTTTTACGCCATCTAGCCTTTCAAACTTCTCTGTTTTCATACAAGCTTGTTATCTTTGCAGAAACTCTTCCTCTTTCACTTCATCTTCAACCTCATTTCAAACTCAACACCAAACCATGGCCTCTGGTTCTACTGCTCCTAGTGCTAACGCACCAACTGAACATGCTAAACCCAAGGTTTTCGTCACTGCTCCGGTAGTAAATTCTACAGGCAAACGAAGGGTTCCTGAACCTTCTGACATCGCCGTTCGCGATGCTTACTCGCGCCACTTGATGATCCCGGTTGGATACTCCAACCAGATCTTTGCAATGTCTGGCCCAATGAATCCAAGTATTTCTGAGGCTCTGAAGATCAAGAGCTATTTCCCGATAGTCGAGAAACTCAAACCAGTCGCATGCGCCAAGAAAGACGCAGAAGACAATGAAGACCCTGCACGTGAAAAAATCGACCTCCGCTTCTTCAACAGAGGTGTTAGGGTCTTCAGGTCTTGCCCTAACCTTACCTCTGATTATGTTGCTTGGCTAACAAAGATGGAGAAGCATCAAACTCCGATCTGGAAGGATATGGGAATCTTCGACCTAGTGATGTTGTCGAAGACAGGCTTGAACTACTCCCCGGAGATGCTGATAGCTTCACTGTTGTTCTGGGACTACTCCCACTTTACTTTTCATCTTCCCTGTGGGATGCTAACCCCCACACTCTTCGATGTGGCCGCTATTACTGGCCTTCGACCCACCGGGGATTACTTCGATCCGGAGGAGATGTCGGAGGACCAAATTGGCTTCTCTGAGACCAAACCAACATACACCACTTTCATCAACCATTATCATGACAGGTCGACAGATGCTGTGTCGGATGTCGAACACATAGCGTTTCTAGCCTTATGGCTGACTCGCTTTGTGTTTTGCTCGAAGTCTCTACAGGTGACCAAAAAGATGGTCACTCTTGCTACTCAACTGCATCACCGCCAAAACATCTGTTTGGCAGAATTGATTCTGGCTAGCCTCTATGATTCGATCAGCAATGGGGCAACTCTTCTGAAACATATCGAGGACAGGGCCAGTTTGCTACTCGCTGGGCCTTTTTGGCTACTCCAACTGTGGCTCAATGCCACTTTCGAATCTTTCTTGCCCAAGAAGGTTCAGATAAATGAACAGGCTCCAGCGATAGCAAATAGACGCGTCGAAGGAACCAGGCTGGCTCTGCTGACACCTACGGACGATGGACTGGAGTTTCAGCAAACCTTCACCAACTTCGTTCTAATGTTTGCTCGAAGGAAGGAGTTTGTTTCAACTATGGCTCCATTTGCTCGACGGCAGGTAGGCCCAGCATGGTTCACAAGGCCACATCCAAAGGCGTCGAGTGGTCCCAATGTCGACGAACACACAATACTGTGGGAGGCGTTCCTTACACCAAGGATCATGCCTCTTCGATTCAAGAGTTCTAAGACTCATTTGAGTCTGATTGCCTACCAACCAAATCTGGTATCTCGCCAGTTTGGTATTATCCAAACCCTACCTTCTCCGATTTTTCAAAGAGAGAAGTCCATGTTGTACTTCTGCAATGATTACACAGAAGAAGCTGCCATCAAGCATATCGGAAGATATGCTGGTCGAACAGTTCTCTCGTTGTTTGACTACCAGCTTAATTTTCTTTGTTCACCATCCTTCGAGGAGTGGTGGAGAAGCTATTATGCTGAGTACTTCTTCGACGAGAAGGACTTTATGGATGAGCTGCAGAAGTCTTTTGTCCTTGTGTTGGACAAAATAAAGAAATGTAAGTTCATTCTCTCACATTACTTTTTGTCTTTCTCTTCGACTGCTAGCTTGTTAACTTTCTATTTGCTTCCAGTTGTTCGAAAGCCTGTAGCCAAGAAGGCTACAGAAGGCCAACAGGGAGGAGCCCCTTCAACAAAACCTCCACCGCCGGCGAAGACTACAGCGCCGACGAAGACCACAAGCAACCAACAGGGGGAAGGCTCTTCGAAGAAGCCTTCTATATCGGTAACCAGACTTTCATCATTTTTCTTCTGGATTTCGATTTTTGATTTTCGATGCAATTATTCAATCGAATTCCTATTGGTTTTCTAGGCACCTTCGCCCACGAAACGGCCAGGACTGGTGGTCGAATCTGGGAGTGATGAAGAAAGTGATTCCCCTCCTGCCCCTCTAAAGAGGCGAAAGTTGACGAAGGATGCTTCTGTTCCTGCTCCTGCTCCTGAAGGTCTAACTGTCAGAATAAAGGTTGCTGTGAGAAAGCCTAGGCCACCTCCAGTGATCATCGAGGAGCCAACTGAGGAGGAACTAAACATTCTTCTTAACAAGCCTGTCGAAAGCGACAATTCCAGCCCTGGGGCTGAAACTAATCCACAGGTAATCTTTTAGACCCTTTTATAACTTAGGTATAGATACCCATATTCGATTTTGTCTCTTTCGATCTCTGAAGATTCGTCTTCTTTCCCTTTTCAGGACACTACTGAAAGTTCTCCGCCAAGGACCTCAGAAACGCTGGAATCTGCTTAACTTAGCAGGCCTCAGGAAAAAGGCTTGGGCAATGACGAAGCCCATACTGAGAATGAGGCCAATGCTGAAACGGTAGAGAAACCAACAGAGGAACCTCTGGTGGAGGAACAACAGCCAGAAACGGTTCAGGTGGTGGATCTGTCAGAAGAGAATCATGAAGAAAGGGACCAAGGCAATGATGGCGAAGAAAATCAAAATGCTGCCGACGAAGAGAACCAAGGTGGCACTGGCGAAGGACACCAGGGTGACGCTAGCGAAGAACACCAAGATGACGCTGGCGAAGGGCCCCAGGGTGATGCTAGCGAAGAACCACAAGTCGACGCTGGTACTGCCCCAGTCCGAGTCGAAGAGCAACCAGTCGAGGCACCTAACACTCAAGAACCTCAAACCCAAGACAATGCTGTTGCAAGGGTTACCTCAACGAAGCACAGGTCGAAAGAGGACTTGGAACTCTTGAAACAAACTGACCCTGTTAGCTACCTCAACGCAATCATCGAGAGTAAGAGTTCGTCTGACGCTAGTCAGGAAGTTCTTACCCTGTCGGGGAAGTCTTCTGAAACTTCTCCCCTTGATGATGCTTTGGCGAAGGTTAAGGCCCAGTTCTTCAAGAGGGACTTGATGAAGACTTTAGAGGGGGACCCCACTGCTCCATCATGCTTGAAGGAGGTCTTGAATGCTGTCGACTTTGAAGCTGTAGCCCCAGAAGTTTCAAGCTTGATCATGGAGTTACACTCTATGATTGATCAAGTCTCAGCAGATTACAGGCGCCAAAGGGGGTTTAACAGTCAGCTTGAGGTGTTGTATGGCAAAAGCTCCTCTGCGTGGACTGCTGTCTCAGATTCGACTTCTCGAATTGCAGAGTTGTCGAAACAAAAAGCATCTACGCAAGAAGAAATCGATGCCATTGATCGAGAGAATGCTTCCTTCCGGGCACAAATCGCAGAGATAGAGGCGAAGATAAACGCCAATACTATACACAAGGAGGAACTTCTTTCGACCATCTCAGACACCGAGAGCCAAACTGAGATCAAACAAGGCCTGGAATTCGCTGAGAGGGCTCAAAGCCTCGACGCTCAGATTGCCAAACTAGTGCAGGAAAACGCCTGGTGCAAGAAAAGGTTGGAGCTGCAGCAAGCCAAGTATCTTCGATTCAAAGACTCTCTTACCTTTCGATTGATTCTCTTTTGTAACCATATTCTGTAATCGTTATTCGACAACAATTGCCATCTTGGCTGAAATTTATAAAATTTCCATTTTGGCATTTTTATGGTTAATTTAGTCTTGTTCTTTTATTATTTTATTTTTATCTCTTGAAGTATAGGTTTGTATTTTTTCAAATATTTACCATTTACTCTCAAGAGCCTTTTATCGCCACTTAACTCTTCGACTTCATAGGCTCCACCAGAAAAAATTTGGATAACTCTGAAGGGTCCTTCCCATTTGGGTGACCATTTCCCCATGCTTCGATCTCTCCGATCCATGGGAAGAATTACCTTCCAAACTAGTTCTTCAGGCAAAAATACCTTAGGTTTTACCTTTTTATTATAAGAGTCTTCTACTCTTTTCTTCTGAAGCCTGAGTAGGTCGAGAGCGTGTAATCTCTCTTCGTCTAAATCCACCAGTTCATCTAACATCATGTTCCAATAGACTTCAGAAGGAATATCATAATGCCTCTGAACCCTTGCAGATTGAAGACAAATCTCTGCTGGCAACACTGCATCATGGCCGAAAGTTAGCCTATACGGTGTTGTACCAGTGGCTTCTTTTGGGGACGTTCGACAAGCCCACAGAATCTGGTCTAACGTCTTATGCCAATTCTTTGGTTTCTTCCCAACATGTTTCTTTATCAAGCCAATCACCACTTTGTTAGCTGCTTCGACTTGACCATTCGCCTGTGCATAATAAGGCGTTGATGTTAGGAGTTTGAAACCTGTTTCCTGAGCAAATTCCTGCATCTTTCGACCAGTGAAAACTGACCCTTGATCAGTTGTTATCGTCTCAGGGATTCCATACCTAAAGATAATGTTCTTTTGAATGAATTCAATGACATTTTCTTGGTCTACATTGACTAAAGGGACAGCTTCGATCCATTTAGTAAAATAATCAATGCCTACCAATATGTATTTCTGACTCTTTGATGATGCTGGTCGAATCTCTCCAATGAGGTCCAACGCCCATCCTCTAAAAGGCCAAGGCTTCACTATCGAGTGAAGTTCGCTTGCTGGTACATGTTGGATGCCTGTATGGACTTGACACTCTTGACAACCCTTGGCGAACTCAACACAATCTTTCAGCATAGTGGGCCAATATAGTCCTTGTCGAAACAACAACCATTTCATCTTATGGCCAGCTTGGTGAGCCCCACATGCCCCAGCATGCGTCGTCGAAAGGGCTATGTATGCTTCAGTTTCACTTAAACATTTCAGCAACACCCCTTCAGGCGTCTTCTTGAATAACTCATTACCCATGAGTACATAACTCAACGCCCTGAATTTTGTTTTTCGTTCTGTCGAAGCTCCTGGATTTTGAAGATAGTCCACAATGGGTTTCCTCCAATCTTGCTCTGACAAATTATCAATGAACGAAATCTCGAAGTTACTGTGATCAGCATATCCTAGTCTCGTCGATTCCAAGTCTGTTGGTGATAGACAAGTTGCTTTTATCTTCTCTCGAACTTCGATTGCTCTTTGTAATCTCGTTTTTGAAATCTTATACCCAGATGCAATTTGTGCCAAGTCGTTGGCTATTTGATTTTCGACTCTGGGTATGTGTCGAATATTGACCGCTTCAAATTTTTTCAATAGACGATTTGCTATCACAAAGTACATAATGAGATTTTCTCTTATGCATTTATATTCCTTTGTGACTTGCTTAATGACTAACTCTGAGTCTCCCATTATTTCGACTCGAGTTGCCCCCAATTCCAACAATATCTCAAGGCCAGTAATTAGAGCTTCATACTCAGCCTCATTGTTCGAACAAGAACCTGCTATTTTGTACTTGAATGTTGTTGGAATTTTATCTGGAGAAATAATCAAGACTCCTACCCCTGTTCCATCTTTATGGCTGGAACCATCGAAGTAGAATTTCCAAGGTTCTATCTCCACATAATTAATATCCTCGACTTGAATTGAGTGGTCGACTATGAAATCTGCAACCACTTGTCCTTTTACTGCCTTAAGAGGCATAAAGGTCAAGGAGTATTCAGTTAATGCTAATGCCCATTTGCCAATTCGACTATGCAAGATAGGTTTCGACAACATATATTTGAAAACATCAAAATGAGACGAAACATAAACATCAACTGGTTTTATATATTGCTTGAGTTTTGTACAAGAAAAATACAGACATAGACACAATTTTTCAACTTCGCTATATCTAGTTTCTGCATCATTCAAAACTCGACTGAGATAGTAAATGGGTCTTTCGACTCCATTCTCATCCTCTTGGGCTAACATACTTCCCAGAGTTTTGTCAGATGCAGCTATGTACAATCTCATACTCCTATTGCTACAAGGAGGCACCAAAATAGGTGGCTTAGTGAGGTACCCTTTGATTTTGTCGAAGGCTTCTTGTTGCTCCTGCCCCCATTCGAACCCCTCTTTATTCAGTCGAAGTAAGGGTGAAAAGGCCTGAGCTTTCCCACTTAGATTAGATATAAACCTCCTTAAGAAATTTATCTTGCCTAAGAGAGATTGCAATTCCTTCTTATTCGATGGCGCTTTCGCTTCCAGAATTGCCTTCGTCTTGTTCTGGTTGATTTCGATTCCTTTCTTGTGGACAACGAAGCCCAAGAAATCTCCAGCTTTCACACAGAACGCACACTTCAAAGGGTTCATCTTCAGACCATGTTCTCTCATTCTTTCGAATGATTGTCGAAGGTGGTCAATATGATTCTTCCTGGAAACAGATTTTATAACAATATCATCAATATATACTTGCATAAAAGTGTTAATAAAATCATGGAAGATAGTATTCATTGCTCGGTGGTATGTTGCCCCAGCGTTCTTTAGTCCAAAAGGCATCACTACCCATTCGTAAGTGCCTAAGGCCCCAGGGCATCGAAAAGCTGTTTTCGACACATCCTCTTCAGCAATGAATATTTGATTATATCCTGAATAACCATCGAGCATACTCAGGTATTCATAACCAGCGGCAGAATCGACTAGCATTTCCGCCACAGGCATAGGATATTCATCTTTGGGGGTGGCAGCATTCAAATCTCTGAAATCTATGCACACCCTTAATGTGCCATTTTTCTTAATTACTGGCACAATATTTGCAATCCATTCGACATACCTTGTAACACGGATGAATTTGCATCTAAGAAGTCTTTCGACCTCCGTTTTGATCTTCGACAGTATTTCTGGGGCGAAGCGCCTTGGATTTTGCTTGATTGGCTTCTTTCCAGGTTTGATTGGCAACTGAAGTTCTACCAATCCTCTGTCGAGACCAGGCATTTCGTCATAATCC
This sequence comes from Vicia faba, assembly GCA_948472305.1. NCBI lineage: Eukaryota > Viridiplantae > Streptophyta > Magnoliopsida > Fabales > Fabaceae > Vicia > Vicia faba. Next base: position 1,364,678,513 of record OX451737.1, on the reverse strand, counting down.
CATGCAAAACAGTCTTTAAACTCTTTCAGCAATTGGATTACTTCCAACCTAAGTTCTGGATCGATTTTGGCGCTGATGTAAGTTCGCCTTTTCTCTGATCCTTCGCCTAAGTTGATTTCTTCTAAAGGGTCTTGTGCTAACATTTTAATGTTGTTCGCCAAGGGGTCCTTTTCGAAGCCCAAAGGCTCATCGTCATAGATGGCGTCGAGCCTCTGTTCCTGCATTTCTTCTGGCATGATATCAGGAGGTTTTGGATCGAAATCCTTTCCTGGGCCAACAACAGATATTTGTTGATCATTGGCCTGTGTGGCCATGTACTTTACTTCGGCTTCGAGAGCCGTTATCATCTTGGTTTCGGCCACATAAGCCGAAATTCGCTTCAAAGATAGTGACTCAGTCATTATCACTGAATTCACTTCCCCAACCAGTTGGTTGGATATCAGTTAACCCACTGAAGTCTATGTGGGACAAGTCTTCTCTGTCCCATTGGAAACCATGCTCAGGATGCAGGTATAGGGAACAAAAGGTGTTTGGCGCTGGCGCCATGTCGAAGTCAGGTGTTGGACATGGCCCTATGTGAGCCAAGTTCTTGTCGAAATCTGCCACACCCAAGTGATTCACTTCGCCAAGGTAGTAACTTTGATCTGCCTCTATGTTTTCGACCATCCCATCTGGACGCCATAGCAGCAGCCTTTGGTGCATCGATGAAGGCACAGCGCCAACACCATGAATCCATTCACGGCCTAACAACAAATTGTAGTTAGGTTTGGCCGATATGACCATAAACATCATTGGTCGAAGGATCGACCCTACTTTGATGTCTAGCTGGATCACTCCCATGGTGGTCCCTATACCGCCCTCATAGTTCGACAAGACCATGTTGTGAGGCTTGATTTCCTCATCCCTTTTGCCAATTTTCCTTAGCATAGAGTGAGGGATAATATTGATGGTTGCCCCACAATCGACCAATATTTTATTCACAGTAGTTTCTTCGAGTTTAGCCCTTATGAATAAAGGCTTGAGGTGATTTTTCATCGCCTCTGTAGGTGGCTCGAAGAAGCCATTTTGTTCCTCAGTAGTGCCATTGTCCATGACAAAATAGCACACTGGCCTATGTTTGGCCATTTCTTGCTCCACTTCCCAGTCACTTGCTTCGACTTCTACCTGTCGATTGAATTCTCTGGGCAGCACTGAAACGATATTCACCATTATGTCCAAAGTATCGTCGGACTCAGCATCGTCTTCGTCTTCGACTTCACTTTGGTTAGGCCAAACTAGCCTGTTGGTTACTGGCTCTCTCTCTAGAGGCTTCCTTTGTTTCCTTTGAGGAACATTCGAACTAGTTTCTGCCTTAGGTTCGTTGGCAGCCTCCCTTTCAGCTTTTCGTCTCCTTTGATATCTCCTCCATTGAGATCGAGACATAGGGTTTTTACCTTTGTAGTTGCTGGACACTAGTGTAACCTTAGTTGCAGCAACTTGAGGCTCTTTCTTTTGAGTCAAAGATGAACCTCTTGGCACATCGAAAGAATGCCATTTCTCCTCACTTGGCCTTTTCCGGCCAGAGGTTTTGTACCAAGTGTCTACTGGCACATTTGTTGGAGGCCTAAAAGTCAATGGCCTCTTTTCTTGGTTAGAACCCCTTCTGGGATCATGTCGAAAGTCAGCATTCTCCCTTCTTTTATTCGCTGCTCTTACGCCTTGAATGTGCTCAGCAGCTTTTTTATCAAAGATCGAACTGCATCTTGGACACAGCATCACCTCTGATTTCTTTTTCTGGCATCTTTGTAGAAAATCTGCCAAGTTTTCGTTTTCCCGAGGGAAAGCAGTCTTATTAGCTTGCTCTTGCCTCATGGCCTCTTCTGATGCTTTTGGGTCAGAGAGTTCGACCATGTTGATATTCATTGTATCCTTGTTAGCAAGAGTTAACTGCTTCATTTGTATCTCCAGATTCTCCGTCTGGCCTTGAACGGTGGCCAAGTGGGAACTGGGCTTTGATCCAGTTTTTTGTGCCTCAGCAGTCTCCGACTTCGGGTTCTCGACCGCTTTCTGGACAGCTTCAATTGTCTTCCTGGATAAATTTCCAGAAAAACTGCCAAAGATTGGCATGTTGATGTGGTCCTTTGAGACTTCGACCATGGTAATTCCTGGCTTCTTCGACTGGATCCTGGTTGCCTCTATCATGTTCACCTCAGAGGGTTCAGCATAGTGGGCTTCAGCCTTCAGTGGATTGGAGTCGATAGCCATGGGGGATTTGTCTGCAAACTTTAATCTCCCTTCCTCAATAGCGTCTTGCACAAGATTCCTGAAAAGAAAACATTGAGAAGTTTTATGGCCCAAAAAATTATGATATTTGCAAAAACCTCTCTTCTTTCTTTGATCAAGAGGAGGCACTTTTACCCCTGGGGGTACTATCATTTGGCCATCTTTAACTAGCAAGTCGAATATTTCATCACATTTTGTGATGTCAAAACTATAAGTCTTTTTTGGGAACCTATCGTTGGCCCTTTCTGGACCAATGGGGTTTTTCCCATTTGAGGGGACTAACAGTTTACAAGAGTATGGTGGCCCTTGTTTTAGTTCTGCTAAATCGACTTCTCCTTCTTCGACAGTTAAAGTATCGTCGAAGGATTCTAGATCTTCGTCGTCCATCTCAACGTACGCTATTCTCTCTCTCTTGTGATTTTCGTTGCCTTAGCTTTTTCAGCTTTGAGGCGTTCGACCTGTCGAACTCTATCGGCCAGTTGGGCCATGTCTCTTAGGTACTGGGTGTCTAGCTTCTTCCTAATGGAATAATCTAAACCGCCTGCGGCTATTTCGACCAACTCATGTTCTGGCACTTGTGTGAAACATCTCGCCTTGAGCAACCTAAACCTATTCAGATATTCGTCTATAGGTTCAGTGAAACGTCTCTTCACACTGGCCAGTTCTTTCAGGCTTATCTTGGTTTGCCCCATGTAGAATTGTTCATGGAACAATCTCTCCAACTGGGTCCAATGATGGATTGAATTGGGGGGAAGAGTTGTAAACCAAGTAAAAGCGTTCTTGGTTAAAGAACTTGGGAAGTACTTGATCCTTAGGTTTTCGTTATTCGAAATGTCGCCTGCTTCGATCAAGTATCTCGCCACATGCTCGACAATGGATTCTGTCGTGTCCCCAGAGAACTTAGTAAATTTGGGGACTTTGCATCTAGGAGGTAAGTCCGTTTGTAACACGTATTCTGACAATGGAGATGTAAAGTTGGGCCTTCGAAAGCCCATGTTCATCCCATTCTGAGTCATGATCCTTTCAATCATGGTTGCCAGATTGTTTTCCAAGCCCATGTTTTGGTATTGGATATGCTGAACCACTTCGTCAGCATTTTGGTTTCTGTTAACTAACCTTACCTCTGGGGTTATTACCCTAGGTTCCTCGACAGGTTGTTCCAATCGTGTCCTAAGGTTTTCTTCGACAGGCTGTTGAGCCTGGTTAATGGTGGTTTCTTCCTCTAAAAATATCCCCTGATTTCCCCTTATTTGCGCCCTTTGGGGCTGTCGAATAAGTGGGGGCACTCCAAAGAAATCAGCCAAACGCGTCATTTGCGCTGTAACTTGCTGATTCGATTGAGTAGTATTTTGTATTAGAGGGTTTAGCACTGTACTCAAAGTTTGTGCCAACATTTGCACCATATCATGGTTGCTTTCGTCCATTTGTTGCCTCAAGACTGCTGTCGAGGCATTTGTAAGGCCATGGGCTACTTGGGACGTTCCTCCTAAGAGTTGGGTCCTATTTCTATTCGCCATGCCTACTCCAGAGCCTTGGAGTGGCGAAGAGGCACTCACGAAAGGGTCTGAAAAAGTGGACGCAGCATTCGTCAGGCTTGCCACTTCAGAAGTTGGCATACCATAGAATGGAATAAATCCTGGGGGAACCAAAGGCCTTGTGCCTAAATTTCCCCTTGGTGGGGGAGTTCCCAAAGGCATCCTGGGGCCTGTTAACGAAGGTATTGGCCCCGTGGTTGTGACCGACACTGCTGGTGTCGAACCAACGTTTGTCGCTTCACTTACGGTCATACTAACCGTTGCTCCCACACTCGTTTGTGGGATTTCGTTATTGTTTGGCGGATTCGCCATCTCTTCCCTTCTTCTGGCAGTATTGTTATCGTTAGTGTATATTCTACCACTCCTCAATAACATACAACTCGAAAAGATGAGATTATTTTCAACAATCAACACACAGTCCCACCGGGTGTGCCAATTTGTTTACCTTGGGTTTTGGTAAACAACCGCTGATCCTCCAAATGGTTACTTATTTGGTTACTCGCAGGATCGATCAGATTGATCCTAGGACATAGGTTGATTTTGAAGTTTGATTAAGTTGGATAAGGCTTTAAATAAAAGGTTTCAAGTAAATTGCAAGAAGGAAAAACTTGGTAAAATAAACAAGGCTTTAAATTAAAAGGTTCGACAAGAATGTAAAGGAGAAAGCAAGTAAATTTCTGGAAAAGTAAATGACTTTAATTGATAAAATTGGTGTTTCACACATACATTTCTCAACAATTCTTTCTCACACGCTGGGTACTCGAATCTATATGAGTTACTTTGTATAGAATTGTGAACACACGCGAGAAACTACATGTCTACTCCTATTTATACTAAAACATCCCAAGTAACCGTCGGACAGTTACACTGCTTCGAGATCAATCCACTTGGCACGTTCTCCACGCTCGACGCTCCAGATCCTTGCACGTTTGCACGTGGTAACTGCTGGAAACCGTTTTCCCTCCAAAAGCTTGAATTTCAAAACTGCTCCACTCTGGACCATCGAACACTTTCGTCAAGAGACATCTTCGACGAGAAACTCCTTCGACGTCGAAGGCAATCAGCCTTCTTCCTTGGAAGAAATCTTCTAAGTACTTTTCCATCTTTCGACGGGCACTTCGACAGACTTAGCCAGTCGAAAGCATCCTTCAGCTTTAATGGCTGACATCAATCAAAATAAAGGTGTCGAATTTAGGAGCCAACAACAGGATGTCTGCATCTGAATTGTCAGAGTTAAAGAAGCAATTGAAAGAGTTACTTGAGAAGAAGTTTATAAGACCAAGTGTGTCTCAGTGGGGAGCTCCAGTGTTGTTAGTAAAGAATAAAGATGGAAGTATGAGGCTCTGTGTTGATTATAGGAAGTTGAATAAAGTGACGATTAAGAACAAGTATCCGCTTCCAAGAATAGATGACTTGATGGACCAACTGGTGGATGCTCATGTGTTTCATAAGATTGATTTGAGGTCGGGTTACCATCAGATTAAAGTGAAGCATGAAGATATCCAGAAGACGGCTTTCAGAACGCGTTATAGACATTATGAATATTCGGTGATACCTTTCGGTGTTACTAATGCGCCGAGAGTGTTCATGGAATACATGAATCATATCTTTCATACTTATTTGGATCGGTTTGTAGTGGTGTTCATTGATGATATTTTTATTTACTCTAAGTCATAAGAAGAGCATGCTGAACACTTAAGAGTGGTGTTACAAGTTTTGAAAGAGACGAAGTTGTATGCAAAGTTGTCCAAGTGTGAATTCTGGTTAAAGCAGGTTAGTTTTCTTGGTCATGTGATCTCAGGTAGTGGCATTCCTGTAGATCCATCGAAGGTTGATGTTGTGTTGCAATGGGAAACTCCAAAGTCAGCTACTGAGATTAGAAGATTTTTGGGATTAACTGGTTATTATAGAAGGTTTATCGAAGGGTTTTCTAAGTTGGAACTTCTGTTGATTAAGTGGACTTGTAAAGGTAGAGCTTTCGTATGGGATGTTCAGTGCGAAGAAAGTTTTACAGAATTGAAGAACAAGTTGACGTCGGCACCAATTTTGACATTGCCTAATCCAGGAGAACCTCTTGTGGTATATTGTGATGCTTCTAAGATGGGTTTAGGAGGTGTTCTTATGTAGAATGGTAAGGTAGTTGCTTATGCGTCAAGGCAGTTGAGGACTCATGAAAAGAACTATCCTACGCATGATTTAGAGCTTGCTACAGTTGTCTTTGTGTTGAAGATTTGGAGTCATTATCTTTAAGGTTCTAGATTTGAAGTGTTTAGTGACCATAAGAGCTTAATGTATTTATTTGATCAGAAGGAGTTGAATATGAGGCATTGAAGATGGTTGGAATAGTTAAAGGATTATGATTTCGGTTTGAATTATCATCCATGAAAAGAGAATGTGGTGGCTGATGCGTTGACTCGAAAGACTTTACATATGTCAGCAATGATGGTTAAAGAGTTGGAATTGATTGAGCAGTTCAGAGATATGAGCTTAGTTTACGAGATTACTCCGCATAGTGTTATGTTGGGTTTGTTGAAGATTAATAATGAATTTTTAGACAGTATCAGAGAAGCTCAGAAGTTAGATGTTAAACTGGTAGATTTGATGGTTGGGATTGATCAGTCTGAGAATAGTGATTTTAAGTTAGATGCACAAGGTGTGTTGAGGTTTCGTAACCGGATTGTATTCCCGATGATGTTGAGATGAAGAAAGTGATACTTGAGGAGAGTCATAGAAGTAAGTTTAGTATTCATCCAAGAGCTACAAAGATGTATCAAGATTTGAAAGGTTTGTTTTGGTGTCCTGGAATGAAGAGTGATGTGGCTCGGTTTGTGTATGCATGTTTGACTTGTCAAAAGTCAAAAGTTGAACATCAAAAGCCTGCAGGATTAATGCAACCGTTGGAAGTTCCAGAATGGAAATGGGATAGCATTTCAATGGACTTTGTGACAGGGTTGCCTAATACTTTAAGAGGACATGATTTGATTTTGGTGATTGTTTATAGGCTTACGAAGTCAGCTCATTTTGTTCCTATTAACATCAGTTTTCCAGTGTCGAAGTTGGCCGAGATTTACACTAGTGTGATTGTGAAACTGCATGGTGTTCCTTTGTGCATTTTGTCAGATAGAGATCCAAGATTTACTTCTGATTTTTGGAAGAGTTTTCTAGAAGCATTAGGTTCTAAGTTGAGGTTGATTTCAGCGTATCATCCTAAGACAAATGGTCAGACTGAACGGACGATTCAATCGTTGGAACATTTGTTGAGGGCATGTGTTCTTGAGCAGGGAGGTTCGTGGGATACATATCTTTCATTGATAGAGTTCACCTATAACAAAAGTTACCATTCTTGTATTGGGATGACACCTTTTGAAGCGTTGTATGGTTGAAGATGTAGAACTCCTTTATGTTGGCATGAATCTGGTGAGAGTGTAGTACTTGGACCTGAACTTGCTCGTGAGACTACTGAGAAGGTGAAGTTGATTAGAGAAAAGATGAAAGATTCCCAAAGTAGACAGAAGAGTTATCAATACAAGAGAAGGAAAGATTTAGTATTTCAAGCTGGTGATCATGTGTTTTTAATAGTTACACCTGTGACTGGTGTTGGGCGAGCATTGAAGTCTAAGAAGCTCACTTCTTGTTTTATTGGACCGTATCAGATTTAGGAAAGAGTGGGGAATGTTGCTTATAGAGTGGCTTTACCGCCTAATCTTTTGAATTTGCATGATGTGTTTCATGTGTCGCAACTCCGGAAGTATATTTCAGATCCATCTGATGTGATTCATATGGACGATGTGCAAGTACGGGATAATCTTACGGTGGAGACAATGCCTATACGGATCACGGATCGTGAAATAAAGACTCTGAGGGAAAACGATATTTCTTTGGTTAAAGTGGTTAGGAGTTGCCGGAGAAAGTATGACTTGGGAGTTGGAGAGCAAGATGCGAGGCTCCTACCCTGAGTTGTTTGATTAAGGTAAATTTTTGAGGACGAAAATATTCTAAGTGGGGGAGAGTTGTAACACCCGTGATTTAATTAATTATTTAATTAAATTATTTTTGGAATATTTGTGAAGATATGTTGTGATTAATTGGATTTAATTATTTTATTAAGTGGAGAAATAATATTAGAAGTATAATATTATTTGATGTAGGTTTGTTTTAAAGGAATAGAAGTAATAAGGGGTGTATTAGTTTAAGCCCAATAAGGAGGGGTATTAGTTCAAAATAATAAGGGGGTACAACACCATCATAAGCATAAACTACGTAGGGAGTTGATTAATATAAGTAGATGATCCCAAAGTTTTAAAGTATATATGCCAATACTTAATAAAAATAGGGAATGCACCTATTTATTTTGGTGACCCTCACTGGGTAACTTAACCCAACGGTTGTGGAACCTACAAAAGTTTTCATAAAAATCCGTTGTTAGTTGGTTCAGAGGTGTCTGGTGCTGAACTTGGTAGGACAGACTACGGTTCGATCCCCCACAACATGCAATTGGTTAAATAAAGGGTTTACCAAACTCATGTACCAGAACCCCATTGCTAAAGTATCAGAGTCACTAACCAACTACTCTACTATGTGCCTTCAAGGATAAAGGGCTTAATGTGATTGCGCTCAAATGAAAGTGGGTAAAATAAAATGAAAGAAATAGGTTGAGCTATAATAGAATGATTCAAATTGGTTTGGATTAAAGAGGGAGTTTTTAATAGTATTTGATGTTTTGTGTCACTACGGTATCCTGAGTGTTGCTTTTGAGTACCTATCATTCCAACAAAATGTCTTACAACCACTTACGATTTATGTTATGTCGTATATTTGTGTCGAACCCGCCTTTTTAATTGAATTTCATAATGATTATTTACTTGAGGACAAGCAAAGGTTCAGGTGTAGGGGAGTTGGATAAACCTAAATTTCATCGTATTTTCGACTTGACTAGCAAGGATTATTTTACTATTTATAGCCATTTATATCCTTTTATGCTAGTAGTGTTTATGTATTTCGGGTGTTTTTCCTCCTTGATTCCTGCATGAAAAAAGAAGAGGAATTGGCATAAAAAGAGCAAGAAAACATGAAGAAACATAAGAAAAGATGGAAATCTGCGCACATAAGGCTATGGCCCTCGCCACACCTTCTGTGGCCCTCGCCACACATGTTGAGTACGTGGCCCTCGCCACACTTCCAGTGGCCATCGCCACAGGTTTTTTTATATCAGGCCCATTTTCCTCCCACGTCATAGCCATGATTCCCTTATTCTTCCTATTTCCTCTCAGCAAGACCAGGGTGGTGAGATTATCTCCACGAAGGAAGTTGTTCATGGTATTTCTGGAGGGAGTTAATTAAATACAGCATGCTATAAAAAAGAGGAAGAATTGATAGTTACAGGGTCGAAGAATTTTCCATTGTTCAGAGAATTTTCCTTTCTAGTTTCTAAGCAGAAAAAATCACCAATTTAAAGTAATAGCATTCCACATCAGGGAGCTATTGCAACATTAGTTTAGATTTATGGTTTTAGTTTCTCTTCAATTGTTTACTTTCGGAAGTGAATCCTCCCGACAACTGTGTAGGATCATGAAGAATAACTTACAAGTTGCAGTAAATTCTTTGTACTAGTGATTTATTCCCAGGTTTTTAATATAAGCTTTATTTATATTTGCGCTACAGAAATCATGTTCTATTTTATGAATAATTACTATAATAAAATGTCTCTGTTATAAACTATGTCTGACTAATTCCATGAGATACCGATATGTAACATAATCTAACCGAAGGGATTCAAAAACCTTTTGGTATTAATATTTATAAAATTATTTCCTGGTTTTTTATTCTAATTTAATTAATGAAACTGTTTTTGTTACGAGAGTAAAAAACAACAAAGGTTAAAATCAATACATAGAGAGTTATAGGTTTTGAATCGGATAGTAGTTACTGAACATTGATTCTAAATACAACGAGAGCGCTTTATAATCCTCTGACACACAAACATGCAATGCTTAAAAGCTCATGGATTCGTGACATAACTTACAACCCAAAACAACCCTACTCTTCTATCAAGATGATATTATAGGGGCTCACAAATAAGGATTCTAAAACTATAACAAAAGCACACGTAAGTTCTACCTAAAATTAGGTATACACCACTATATATATATCATTACTCTGGAGTGGGTTGGGCTTCAAAATCGCCACAATGAGGCTGCACAACGTCTGTAAAATCTTCTCCAAGAAAATAGGTCTTCAATGATTTGTTTCCTAAAATGTCTCCATATTTAGAAATATTTTATATCTACGAAAACCAATATAGAATCTTTGATTAGCCAATCTTGAACGTCACATAAGCTAACTAAATATTCTCTGAATATTCAGTAACTAACTTATAAGCTGAAACATAACCGTCAACTACTGTCGACACAATGTCCTATCTTCCTGGTTGGGATATCCTATTCGACATGTTGAAAACTTCAAGTTGGAACATCTTGTTCAACATGTTGTTGCCATTTTGGTTTTACCAAAATGTATGTCAATAATAATTTCAGAGAAATAACAAATATTACTCTTGAAATTTTTAAGCAAAAGTGGGAATTTTTTAGAGTAGCAATAGGATAAATCCGAGGAGTATGTGGAGTCAGTATAGCATGGATCAGATCAATGTTTCTAGTGGGATTCCTGAAAATTCTTGAAGTAGATGAGTAAAGATGGCTTGTTATTGAGTTACAACATGTCTCTGGAGTTGGTTCTTCTAGTTTTATCTTTAACATTCCTGAACCCTTTTTGATGCCAGGTTTTCTGAAGATGTTTCTCAGTAGCATTCATATGCTTTTGTTCGTGTGTTAGGTTTTTTCCCAGTCGATGGTCTATGTGGTTGATTTTCGTAGTATCATCTTTCATTTAACCCACCAAAAAGATATATGTTTCTTTATTTTTAATTGTTTATTCATTTCTCATATATTATGATTGTAATATTTAACACCTACATTGTATGTTATCTTTATATGTTTGATTTGGTATATTTAAATTGTTCGAGGGTGATTCTCATGGTATATTTAATACCTACACCGTATTATTTTTCAAGCCATTTTAACTGAGGCACAAAAAACAATTTGTCAATTTTATGGTCTAAGACTAGCATATCTCTTCTTTAATATCTTATCATAAGTTGAACCATCATAGGTTGCAACTACTGTTCAAAAGGAATGCAAATGATATAGCTACTACTCAAGAAGAACACAAATGATATAGCTACTAGACAACTAAATTAGAAACATGTTAAACTATTGAACTGATGATATATATAACCATACAAACTTGCAGATAATACAATTTCAGTTCTCTTCTATGTATAATATTTTATGTTATTATTTTGGTATATACCATATCAAACTTTATAGGGACAAAATTCATTATATATATGATACACACCCTTCGCACTACATTATGCATTCAATACCAAATTCAACACACGATGTAGACGGTGTTGGGCTTGGGATCCCTTTCTAGCTAGAGAAATATCTAAATATAAATATTTTATTTGTCTCGCATATTTAAAGGGAGAGTATCAATTTAAGTTTTAGAAAAATAGGAAGAAAATAATGATTCAAAAGAGCAAAAAGATGAGAAAAACTCATTCCCATTTTTTCTACACAAGTCTGAATAATTAAATCAACGACCACCTATTAGTTTACCGTCGTTTCAAACTTAAATTTAGTGGACATGTTCGCAACATATGTATCTACTTTTTGACCGTTCAGAATTTCAAAACAAATTATGAGTTGAGAGATATCCGCTTCGCACCGAGGCTGCAAATTTAAGTAATTTTTAGCTTTTTGATTCTTATTTATAAGCTAGTTTTCTTTGTGGTTCGTGGTTGTTATCACTGTTTTATGAATCACTTTAAGAATCTCTTGAATCCTCAGTTGATTGTAGTGGAGCTATTTCTTTGTCTGGATCACTTGTGGTTTTTTACTCTCATATTAAGGGGTTTTCCATGTTAAAAATTATCACCCCTCATGTTTCACTTTCCAAATTCATTACACCCTTTCAATTTCACGAATCCCTCCACATATCATACTTCTCTGCTCATGTAGACCGAAGCAAAGTAAACCCTATTGTATCAATCATGTCTCATTGCTCCCAACAATCGAACAGAATGGCAAGACCATCACCAGATTTAGCAACAATCGTCTTCCGTGCTGAGGATTCTGGTTCGCAAATAGAGAAGTACCTTAAGTTCTACCAACATTCTGTCATCCCTACAAGGGAAGTTGATGAGTCATGTTTGCGTGAACTAGGACTCTTAGACAATGTTCAATGGAGGCTGACTAATTCGAGTCTGACTCATATATGTTAATTGAACCATCCAACTTACGAGCCCTTGACTCTAGAATTCTTGAGTTTTTTTTATTTACGACACCCCTATGGAAAAACCATATTTCACCGGAAGCACTAGGTTTAGGTTGTTCAACAAGGAATACTTATTAAGCAAAGATACAATAAGAGATATGTTACATTTTCCGCGTGGGGAGAATTTAGCTTGTAGAGTTCCTTTTGAGGCAGATTGGAAAATCGTAGGGTTTGATCTCTGGGAAAAGTTAACAGGTGAAACAACTCTAAAATAGGAAGTTCTTAATTCCTCTTTAATCCATAACCCAACTGTAGTAGTAGTGTTGTACCCCAAAATTTGCCCTCCCATATTCTTCAAAGTTTTGACAAGCATCACCTCAAATGGTTCAAAGTCTACTCAAGGGCTACACAGTCAAGCACCCTCCTAAGCTAGTCAAAATTAGGGTTTTGGTTCTTGCAAGGAAGTTGAGGTTTCCAAGGGTCCAATCAAGTCCCATATGCTCATATACATTGTCAAGCACCTACATGTCCAGTTTCAAGGCTCACAAGGTCAAGTTGCACATCAAAAGCCCTAATTGCTCCACAGTCAACTATAGGGGAAAAATGGTCATTTGGCAGTCAAAAGTCAAAATTTTTGGTCAACATCTTATTTTGAAGCCACAATCATCATTTGGTCAAATCTTGATCATGATTCCACAAGCATGGCTCAAAAATCATCAAGGTGCAAAAGTTTCTATTTTTGGACAGTTGAAAAGTCAACTGTAACTTGACCAAGGCATAACTTTTTCATGGTTCATTAGAAAAATCCAATCCAATGCTCATCTTGAAGGGGAAGACATTTCCTACAACTCATCTTCACATTCCAAGTCCAAGAAATGCTCTCACAAAAAGTTATCAATTTCAACATTATAGATCATTTTCAAAAGTCAACAAAAAGGCATTTTAAGTCAAAGACCATAACTTGAGATTGGTAAATCAAAATGACATGGGAGCAAAGGCATTGGTTAGAGGACTTCAAGATCTTTCCAAAATATCCAAGAACATGTTCATATGATCAAAATTGAGCAAGATATGCATTGGAGAAGTTGGGATATTTTTGTGAAATTGCCAAAGTCAACTATCCTTGAAACTTCAATTTTTGACAAAAGGGCCCCATTTTTTCCACTTGATTCATCCTTGTCATGCCACCCACGTGTCCCATGATTTATTTCAAGATTAAAAATTATTTTTTCTATTTTTATTTAATTTTATTTGATTTAATTCATTTTAAATCTTTAAAATTCAAATAAAAATCAAAAAAATTAATTAAGGGATATCTTGTGGCTTGAATGACTTTGATACACCATAATCCACATACCAAATTCGTGCAAGGCCTATTATGAGCATGGAATTCAAATTTTGAACAAAATATGGCAAGTGCTTTAATGGTGTTAAAGAGGAAATCAAAAACTTCATGGCATTGGTTAAAAGCTCCTTATTGTGACTGATACTCATTAAAGGATACATATGCAAGCCTTTCCAATCCAATTCAGGACCTAGAACTCTCTCAAACGGCAAAACCACATTCCAAAAACTTGAAGAAAATTTGCAAACTGAAAACCACTTTCCAGCATAATTCAAACCTCTCCTTTGATCCAAACACACTCCCAACCCTTCCAGGAACCTTTTGCAATCAGAACTAAGCGCCAAAGCTCAAGAAACTGCCCAGAATAAACTCACGGTTTGCAAATTTTTTCTAGAATTAAAACTCACATTCTACGCATCCTTAACATGTTGTAATTGTTGTTTTACATTGCTTGACCCTTTACAAAGCTTTTGGCATTATTTAATTTCATTATCATGTACAGAATCGTGAATCACCATTGGAGATTTTTAGGGTTCTTAAGGTCTCGAATTGGGGACTTCCAGCACAGGCAAAATTAGGCCTTCTCACGCATATGCTTGAATTCGTGACATCCAGACGAACTCATTACAACCCTCGCGCTCAATTTATCTTGCGCCTATCGCTAATCGCTATTTTTCTCTTTTCCAGTTTGTGGGGGTTTAAAACCCCCGTTATTTGCCTGTGTTTTTTGTTTCAGGAACGAAGAAGATGATTACGTGGAATGATGGGAATGGGCCATTCAAACATGGCGCGCCTTTTTTGTGTTTCCAGACTATGCCTTTGTTTTTAATAATATATTTATTGGCCATTATACTAACAAACGCGCACGCTTGGTTCAGTGGTTGGAGACGTGGTTAGGCATCACTGGGACCTGGGTTCGATTCCCAGGTCCCCCCATAATTCATTGTTATTTTTTCAAATGCATTCTTGTGCAGATTCCCAAATGATGAGCACCATAAGCCTCACATCTCAGCCTGCCAAGTTTCCATCGGAAGCAGATCCAAAGGCCCAGCAAGCAAGAACACCATACTCTTGGTCAACAACGCTCCACTCAATTCCCAGAGTCAACAGGCTTTGTGCAAAATGGGCCTCCCAATTCAATTCAGAACACCCCATTTCTGGCCCATACCTCCCTTTGGTTTTATTATTTCTCTTTATCTCTTTATTTTTTCTTTTCTTTTATAACCTGTTTTTTATTAATTATTAGTATTATTAACATAATTTATATTTTCATAAAAAAATCAAAAATAGAATTAATATTATTATTATTATTATTATTATTATTTTCATATTATTTTTGTAAATAAAATATTAACAACTAAAATAGTTTAATTAGGTCAACTTTAATTTCTTTTTCTTTACAATCAATAAAAATAATTTAGAATTAGGTTAACTTAGAATTTTAATTCTTTTATTTTATTAATTAATTAATTAATTAGTTTAACAATTAGTTTTAATCTCATTTAATTCAAAAAAGACAAAAAATTCAATTTCTTTTCTTAAAAGGGTCAAAACCCTTAGAAAGTTCCCGATTAATTTTTATTCGCGCGCATTTATTTTATTTTGATTATTATGTAACTGCTCCTAAGAATGTAATAGTAATTAGGTTTATCGCTTTCTTTACTTTCCGCACATTATCAAAATGGGTCTTTGTTTTTTGGCGATGTATAGACCCGCGCCTTGTAATAGCGTAGCTTTACATTCCCGCACTTTAATTTTCCGCACTCCTAACTGTTAAATGCATGAAAGAATGTATGTAAATAAAAACAACTCGTAGCTCACAATTGCATGATCAAAGATAAACATGAACTGAATTGAACACACAATGCACATGCCACTCCTAGGGTACGCTTCACTCGTTGCCTCGAAAGGTGGTCATCAAGTATAGGATGTCTTAGAGGTCGCCCTTCTGTCCAAAAGATCCAGTTGCCTCGAAACGGTTGCCTCGGATAAAAAAGGATCTAGGACATTAGGGTTATTTCTAAAGTGTCCTACCATTGCTTCGGTGACCACACATGTCCCGTTAATCGAATTGACCCGAAAACCTCCAATGACGGTGCTACCTACCTCTCAATGGTGGGATAGCACTATCTAAAGGACCCTTACACAGCCTAAATTCCTTAGAGTAGGTAGATTCTCCTGGGTACTTTCTCTTTCAAACAAACAAAACAACTTTTCGCACACTTTCTAAAAGTTTTCAAACAAATTTTTCACACACTCTTGAGGACAGATACAAGAGTTACTTAGAAATTTTTCAAACGAAACTTTTTCAAAACCCACTCACACTTGAAAAGCAAACATCTTTTGAAAACATAAGAGCAAGTACCTAAGAGCCCGTGGATAACCACAGATAGAAAGGGTGCTAACACCTTCCCTTTCTATAAATCTACCTCCCGAACCGAGAGACATCTCGAATAAGGAATTTTGCTGTGCTTTTGTCCTTTCCATGTTGGAGAACATAAAAGACGGTGGCGACTCTTGCTTACCGCGACATTTCGCGAACCAACTTACAAAAATAGTCAGTTCTATTTCCACCGATCACTGAACTGGCGACTCTGCTGGGGATAATATAAAGTGAGGTGTACCTTAGGAATAGTTCATCATCATGTTTTCAATTGCTTGATCTGTTTGCTTTAAAATTGCGGGCCTGTTTTGGGAGTTTCATAGATCCTAACCCGGATCTGCGGGATACCTTCTTAGAAAGTAGCAACAAACTGTGAGGGAACTGTGCGGGGTATACCGACACGGTTGAAGCAGTTTGCTACGTTGATGTGGCACTTTGGTGAGTACCGGTAACCCTTGAGTCAAGTCAAGGAGAGTACGGGGCCGTCGCGTGGTGTCGTGAAGCATCAACTGACCTTAGGAACCTTAATTGAACCATCCTGGCCTCTTTAGGGGTAGTGAGATAACTGACTTTGGTGCAGTCCGAAGTTGGTTGATACTCGATACTACACTCATTGAGGGTTGTTTTCTTGGAATATTTTGATCGCCAGTTCAGTGGCTAAATCAAAACAATGAACACAGAACACAACCCAATGATATTGAGCTCCTTAGAACCCAGTTACTTTTGATAGGATAGGTTTTTGAGCCCACCAACTTCAAGAGGGTAGTACCCCAAACTTCATACTGGCCTAAACTCTAAGGGTTGTGGTGTGACTTGTGTGCCTTATCATGTTTGACTTTTGTGAATACTTGTGGTGTGCTCTTATCATAGCATCATAACATCATACAGCATCATATGCATCCACTAACCACTTCAGGGGTTCAAATCTTCATCTTTGTTCTTGTTTTGTAGGACATGGAAACTATCTGCAGAAAGACAATTCAGGTCAACCTTGTAAGGGTCCCTCCTCAGCTTAAGGAACTTACATCCAGGATTCCCGAGAACTCTTCCTTCTGTGAAAGGCATGGTAGACTCATCAGCTTGGTCAATACCAACATTGAAGAGGATATGGTGAAAGTGTTGTTCCAGTTCTTCGACCCCCTGCACCACTGTTTTACTTTCCCGGATTATCAATTGGTGCCTACTTTGGAAGAGTTTTCCCAGCTTCTAAAGATTCTTATCCTTAGTCAACTACCCTACAACGATACAGAAAGGGAGCCGAAGCTTGAAGAGGTTGCTAAAGCATTATGCCTACAACCATTTGACATTAAGGGACATTAGGAAGTTAGAAGTGGTATCAAAGGGTTCTTGTCCATGTTTCTATTTGATAAAGCACAAGAATGTTGGAACTCCCTTGACCTACAAGCTTTTGAAGAAGTTGTGGCACTCCTCGTCTATGGGTTGGTGTTGTTCCCTAATCCAGATCAGCTTATAGATATCAATGCTGTCAAGATCTTCATGTCCAGGAATCCTATACCTACGTTGCTTGGGGACATCCTTCACTCATGTTACACTCAAACCATGAGAAAAAGAGGTGTTCTCATGTGCTGCACTCCTCTCCTGGCAAGGTGGTTTATTTCGCACCTTCCACAATCAGTTTTGAAGAACGAGCGGGGTTTGAGATGGTCACAACGATTGATGACTCTTACACATGCTGATATACATTGGTGTTCTCGGTCCAGAGAGAATGTCACTATCATTGATCGTTGCGGGGAGTTTCCTAATGTTCCTTTACTTGGAATCATAGGAGGTATTACTTACAACCCCTGTCTGGCTTTGAGGCAGTTTAGATATGCTCGGAGGGATGGCCATCATGATATGTTGATTCCTGACATAGTTTTTGACTTCGACAATGATGCACAAGGACTTCGCCAGAGATTCATCAGAGCTTGGAGGATGCCCAACAGGGTAGATAGCAAGACACTGGGGCACAAGAACTCCATCCCCCTGGAACCTTATCTCAAGTGGGTACGAGCCCGCTCCCAGAAGCTGGTGATGCCATATCCTCATGTTCTCCCCGTGATCAAAGAGCCAGTTTTGGAAGGAGAGGGGCCCTACACCATTCAACATCCTGACATGCCTACATCCTGGGAATAAATGCAGAAAAGCTGGATCCAACTCAAGGAAGAACGGAATTCTCTTGAAGCTAGTCTACATGCCAGTGAGAAGAAGGTCTTGGAGCTCACCCGCCTACTCCACGAGGAAAAGAATCTCAACACTTACATAGCTCCAAAGAGGATGCGCAGTGTCTTTTGGGATTAATTATTTTGTAATGTTTTTCCCATGAGGCCCTGATGTACTGAACAAATTATTTTCTAATAAAAAGTGTGTTCCTTTTTGGCTACAGCGAATTTGAACTTTCGAACCCTTGAATGCATTGCATAAATAGCATATCATGCATCATGTGCATAGCAGGTACCCTTTTTCTACAGGTTGCTTAATCTTCTTTGCTGTTTATTTCAGCACTCAGTCATCATGAATCCTGAGCCAACTACCGAGCAAGCTATCAAGGCCCTCCAGGCCCAGAACGCCCAATTTCAGGAGATGGTCATGAACTTGGCCCAAGGACAACAAGAGCTGAAGGCTTTGCTCCTGAAGAAGAAGAAGAAGAAGAGGACTGTGCTGTTCAACACTGGGCGCAGACTCGGGAATACACTGCAGAATGAAGCTGAGAGGACTACTCCATTTGTTGGGGAAGGCAGTCACCAAGGGAGAGAGGTTCCTAGTCCTGTGGTCTCTGACACCGAGACCGACTTCAATGATAAACAGTACCCTCCTGCTGAGGACAGGTAAAAACAGCTGGAGGACCGACTAAATGCTATGGAGATTCAATGGGTGCCTGGGTTGGATTTCGGAGACTTGGGTTTATCTTCTGGGGTGGTGATCCCACACAAGTTCAAGGCGCCTGCCTTTGTGAAGTATGACGGGGCTTCTTGTCCTAAACTGCACCTCCGCTCTTATGTAAGGAAGATCCAGCCTTACACTGCAGACAAGAACTTATGGATCCATTTCTTCCAGGAGAGTCTTTCAGGGACTCATCTCGAATGGTTCTATCAGCTGGATAGAACCAACATTCGTAACTGGGAGGATTTGGCTACTGCTTTTTACAAGCAGTATCAGTATAATTCCGACCTCACTCCTACGCGTACCCAACTCCAGGGTATGTCGCTAGGATCGGGAGAAGGTTTTAAGGAGTACGCACAGAAATGGAGAGACCTGGATGGCAGGGTGCAGCCACCATTGACAGATCGTGAACTAGTGGACATGTTCTTGGGGACCCTATCTGGTCCATTCTTCAACCATCTCATTGGTAATTCCTCTGCTGGGTTTACAGACCTGATCCTGACTGGTGAGAGGATCGAAGCGGGTATCAAATCGGGGAAGATACAGAAGGGTGCCTCTTCAAATCCTGAAAAGAAGCCCTTCAAGAAGGAAGCTAGTGCTGTGTATGGTCCAAGGAGGCAAAACAAACCAGAACGCCGCCAAGCTGTTAACGCAGTAGTAATTTCAAAGCCTGCTGCTGCTCCTCAGCAGTACAACCAGCCAAGAGTTGAGAGGCCCAAAAGGCAGTATACTCGGCTCAGCATGACTCTCTCTCAGATATTACCGCAACTGCTGTCAACCAGCCTGGTAACTGTCAAGGAAGCTCCGAAGGTGGTAAACACAGCATCTCCAAAGTACAACCCCAACGCCCGTTATGCTTATCACTCTGATAGCCCGGGGCATTCTACTGATGATTGTTGGGCTCTGAGGAATAAGGTTCAAGACCTTATTGATGCTAAAGAGGTTCAGTTCGAGGCGCCCGAGAAGCCTAATGTGGTGACTGCTCCCATGCCTAACCATGGAGTAAATGCTATTGGGGATGAAGACGAAGTGGAAGAATCCGAGTTTGACAGCTGGATCTACTCAACGACCAACGGTGGACCAAGCAACTGGACTGCCAAAGACTCTATGCCTGTTACTTTTGTCACACAG
This sequence comes from Vicia faba, assembly GCA_948472305.1. NCBI lineage: Eukaryota > Viridiplantae > Streptophyta > Magnoliopsida > Fabales > Fabaceae > Vicia > Vicia faba. The sequence goes on along the minus strand of OX451737.1, from coordinate 1,364,658,637 downwards.
TAATGAACTATTTTGTTTTGAATTTGTAACAAACAATAATTTGAAACTTTATGGCCCGGTGTCTTACCCGAGGCCCCGTGGCGTCATTTGTTAGGGCTCGTTATTTGTCACTTTCATATATCATGAATAAAAGCATTGGACGTTTTTGCATTTCAAATCTTGCGCTCCCTTTCTTTCTTTATATATTGCAAAATAGCTATATTTACACACACTCACTCATACAGGTTCCAATCCACTCTGGATCTCACTGGTAATCACTCTGCTACTGCCAGTTATGACTTCGAAAATTCGATGAACTTAGCCGAAGACGAAGGTGAAGATGATTTCGAAGTGCCTGGTGAACTTGCAAGACTGCTACTCCAGGAAGAGAGGGCAATTCAACCACATGAAGAGCCAGTGGAAACGGTAAATCTGGGTACTAAGACAGACAGAAAGGAAGTCAAGATTGGTGCCAAGCTGGAACTCAGTGTGAAACAACGGTTGATTCAGATGTTGCATGATTATGTGGAAATCTTTGCCTGGTCCTACGAAGACATGCCTGGGTTGGATACCGACATTGTGGTTCATCACCTGCCTACCAAGGAAGACTGTCCTCCGGGAAAACAGAAGGTCCGCCGTATGCGTCCAGAGATGTCCGAGAAAATCAAGGCTGAGGTTATGAAACAATTTGATGCCGGGTTTCTAGCAGTAACTTCTTACCCTCAGTGGGTTGCTAACGTGGTTCCAGTACCGAAGAAAGATGGTAAGGTCAGAATGTGTGTTGACTACAGGGATCTGAACAGGGCGAGCCCCAAGGATGATTTCCCTTTGCCTCATATCGACGTTCTGGTTGACAATACTGCTCAGCACAAGGTGTTCTCATTCATGGATGGCTTCTCCGGATATAACCAAATCAAGATGGCTCCTGAAGACATGGAGAAGACCACTTTTGTTACTCAGTGGGGAACCTTTTGCTACAAGGTCATGCCTTTTGGATTGAAAAATGCTGGGGCAACCTACCAACGTGCCATGGTTGCTTTATTTCATGATATGATCCACCACGAGATCGAAGTGTATGTCGATGATATGATCGCAAGGTCCCAAACTGAGGAAGAACACCTTGACCATCTACGGAAGCTATTTGACCGTCTGAATTTGTATAAGCTGAGGTTGAACCCAAACAAGTGCACCTTCGGGGTAAGATCTGGAAAACTGCTAGGATTCGTCGTGAGCGACAAAGGTATTCAAGTGGACCCTGCCAAAGTAAAAGCCATACAAGAGATGCTGGTTCCCAAGATAGAGAAAGAAGTCAGAGGCTTTCTAGGACGGCTGAATTACATTGCCCGATTCATCTCGCATCTAACTGCTACCTGTGAACCAACCTTCAAGCTACTGAAGAAAGATCAAGTAGTACGTTGGAACAATGAATATCAGGCCGCTTTAAAAAGAATCAAAGAGTATCTCCAAGAGCCACCCATTCTTATGCCACCGGTTGATGGGAGACCTCTAATATTATACTTGATAGTACTGGACAACTCAATGGGGTGTGTGCTGGGGCAGCATGACAAGTCTGGCCGAAAAGAGCATGCTATTTATTACCTTAGCAAAAAGTTTACCGACTGTGAGACCCGATACTCATTGCTCGAGAAAACTTGCTGCGCTTTGGTATGGGCTGCTCGCCGGCTGAGACAGTATATGTTGACTCACACTACACTGTTGATTTCAAAAATGGATCCTATAAAGTATATATTCGAAAAGCCCGCCTTGTCCGGAAGAATAGCAAGATGGTATATGATCTTGACGGAATACGACATCCAGTACACGACTCATAAAGCAATCAAGGGAAGTGTACTGGAAGACCATTTAGCACACCTGGCAGTGGACGACTACAAGTCATGAATTTTGAATTTCCAGATGAGAACATCATGGTAGTGACTGATTGTGAAGTACCTGGACCGGATGAAGGACCTGAGGAAGGATCCCGATGGTCTATGAACTTTGATGGAGCCTCAAACGCTTTGGGTAACGGCATTGGCGCTTTGGTCATATCCCCCAAAGGCACTCATACTCCACTTACTGCCCGGCTATGTTTCAACTGCACCAATAACATGGCGGAGTATGAGGCATGCATTATGGGTCTTCAAGCTGCAATTGACTTAAGGATCAAGTTTCTAAGTTTCTTCGGAGATTCCGCTCTCGTGATCAATCAGATCAAAGGCGAGTGGGATACGAAACACCCAAACCTTATTCCTTACAAGGAGTTAGTGTTGACATTGATCCCCCATTTCACGGAGATAACTTTTGAACACTTCCCAAGAGAGGAGAATCAGTTGGCGGACGCGTTAGCTACGATGTCTTCCATGTTCAAAGTCAAATGGGACAACGAGGCTCCCGAATCATTATCTGGAAGTTAGATGAACCTGCACATTGATGTGATCTTGAGGCTGAAGAGGTAACTGAAAAACCTTGGTATCATGAGGTGAAGAGGTATCTGGAAGCTCAAGAATACCCCGAGGGTGCATCTATCAATGACAAGAAGTTTCTGAGAAGGTTCGCAGCAAAGTTCTTCCTCAGTAATGGCATTCTGTACAAGCGAAACCATGATTCAACCTTAATGCGTTGTGTGGATAAGACTGAAGCAGAAAAGATCATGGCAGAGCTGCACGAAGGTGCCTTCGGAACACATTCCAGTGGACATACCATGGCAAAGAAGATCCTTCGGGCAGGATATTTCTGGTCCACAATGGAAGCTGACTGTTACCAACATTCTCGGACATGTCATAAATGTCAGATCTATGCAGATAAGGTGCACGTTCCTCCAGTTCCTCTAAATATCTTGACAGCACCTTGGCCTTTTGCAATGAGGGGCATTGATATGATCGGCGAGATCATACCTACAGCATCCAACGGGCATCGCTTCATCCTGGTTGCAATTGATTACTTCACGAAGTGGGTTGAAGCAGCTTCATATGCTACCGTAACTAAGAACGTCGTGGCACAATTCATTCGGCATAACTTGATCTGTCGATACGGTGTACCAGAGAGGATCATTACGGACAATGGTACCAATCTTAATAACAAGATTATCACTGAGCTCTGCGCATAATTCAAGATACAGCACCACAACTCTTATCCCTACCGGCCGAAGATGAATGGGGCTGTAGAAGCAGCGAATAAGAATATCAAGAAGATTGTGCAGAAGATGACAGTGACCTACAAAGATTGGCACGAGATGTTACCTCTTGCTCTTCATGGGTACCGTACCTCAGCACGGACGTAAACCGGGGCAACTCCATTTTCCTTGGTCTATGGTATGGAGGCAGTCTTGCCTATTGAAGTCCAGATACCCTCTCTCCGGATAATGAAGGATGCAGGTTTGAACGAAGATGACTGGATCCAGACTCGACTTGATCAATTAAATCTAATCGACGAAAAGAGACTCACTGCTATGTGTCATTGTCAGACGTACCAAAAACGGATGATCAGGGCATTTAACAAGAAAGTCAGACGACAAGAGTATCAAATCAGAGACCTGGTAATCAAGCGCATCATTCTTCCTCAAAGTGATCCCAGGGGCAAATGGACCCCCACGTACGAAGGGCCATTTATGGTTAAACATGTCTTCTCAGGAGGAGCCATGATTCTAACCACCATGGATGGTGACGACCTTCCTCACCCCGCCAATGCAGACATAGTGAAAAGATACTACGCATGATTAAAGACCCGCTAGGTTGACACACCTAGGCAAAGATAAGGGCTTCCCGGCGAACCAAAAGGGTTCGGGCAAAAATAAGGGATGAAATGAAATAATCTGTACACCCGGCAAGTCGAAAACCTGAAAAGGCGGCTTGGGAAAAAATGGGTATCCTGGTGGACTGAAAACCCGAAAGGGCTGTCCAGGCAAAAGTTAGGGATAAGCGTAATACTATGTCTCATTGGGTTACCTTGCGTCCAAACTCCGGTATCAACTATCAGGTTCAGACGGCATCAATCAATCAGCTTCATCTTCAACTAAGCAGCAAAGTGATGAGACGTTTGAAGACATAAAGGCGACAACAGAGATGGGACCCAGTGGGGTTATTCCTTTCACATGGCTGTTTTGTTTTCCTTCGTACAAATTGTATAAACTCTATTCTGTTCGGCGGTGTTCTCTTACTAGGACGCCAGCCTCTTGTACATAAAACGCCTATTTACAGGCAAATTCAAAAATCAATACAAATTCACTTTTCAGACCAATTGCCAATTATTTTTCCTTTTCCTATTTTGTTTTGCGAAGAACGTCCAATGTTCAAATTTTGATATATGCATTTGACACTAATTGCTAATTCATAAATATTTGCATGCGAAACAAAGGATTAATTACAGGTGACATCAGAAACAGAGGCAATAATGAGTTGTCTAAGCGGTCTAGTTGCTCTGTCCACCAAGCTACCAAGGTAAGTTCGGCTGAAGAATGTAACCAAGATACCTTCACTCCGTGCAGAGTAAGACCAATCAACAATTCTTCGCAAACAGAGTTGGTCTCTCATAAGCCCTGACAAGGCACAATATCTCCAGCAAGTCAGCAACACTCTCCCCAAGCAGAGTTAGTCTACTGTCAGCCTTAAGGAAGTTGGGTATCCCCAGAAAATCTCAATATTCCCCAGTGGAGTATGCAGATATTCCTAAGCAAGCATCCCCGGCAGTCTTATTCTAAGATTGTTCCCCGGCGGAATACAGACATCCCAGTGGAGCCACTTCCCCAGTACAGTCTCAAAAGTCTCCCCAGGAGAGTTGAACCATCTCCCCAGTAGGAAGCTTATCCCTAGTAGATTCTGGAAGCTTACCCCTGCAGAGCACGAACACGTCTCCCAGACTTTATTCAAAGGTTATTCTCCACCAGAGCTTATAACTGGGTTATCCTCAGCTAAAAACCACGAAAAGATCATCCTCGGTGAAGTTCTTCCTATCCCCCAGCGGAGTTCATCAAGATTCCCCAACATAACTCATCAACGGTATCCCCAGCGGAGTTATCATCAAAACCTCAGCGAAGTGTCTCTTCCCACATAGTATTCCCCGCAGAGTAACCGCCTCATCAAGTTTATTCCCTAACGGAGTCATCTTCTCCTACCGGATTATTCTTGCAACCATCATCCCCAGCGGAAATGAAGAACTTCACTCTTCAACATCAGCCCAAGATTCAGCTTCCCGGCATTCGTCAAGGATTTATTTTCATAGACGAAAACACATTCATAAACATTACATTATCATACACCACAATGCATGCACATACGCATCATATCACACAATATCATCTATTTTTGAGAATATCATGACATCATGCATTTCATACATCATGACATTGCATACAACTGACGTTTTGCCTTTTTAGGAAAAAAGTCAATCCAAAGATAATTACTATCAACTGTCGCAATTCCAGATTTGATACCTGTATCTAGCCAGGGCATATCTGTGAGCGATCAATTCCAGATTCGATTCCTGTTTCCAGCCAGGGCACTTCTGAAGAGTTTGAAGATTCGATTCCTGTATCCAGCCAGGGCATATCTGTTGACGACTAATTCCAGATTCGATTCCTGTAGCCAGCCAGGGCACGTCTGAAGAGTTTGAAGATTCGATTCTTGTATCCAGCCAGGGCATATCTGTTGACGACTATTTCCAGATTCGATTCCTGTATCCAGCCAGGGCACGTCTGAAGAGTTTGAAGATTCGATTCCTGTATCCAGCCAGGGCATATCTGTTGACGACTAATTCCAGATTCGATTCTTGTATCCATCCAGGGCACGTCTGAAGAGTTTGAAGATTCGATTCCTGTATCCAGCCAGGGCATATCTGTTGACAACTATTTCCAGATTCGATTCCTGTATCCAGCCAGGGCACGTCTGAAGAGTTTGAAGATTCGATTCCTGTATCCAGCCAGGGCATATCTGTTGACGACTAAATTCCATATTCGATTCCTGTATCCAGCCAGGGCACGTCTGAAGAGTTTGAAGATTCGATTCCTGTATCCAGCCAGGGCATATCTGTTGACGACTAATTACAGATTCGATTCCTGTATCCAGCCAGGCCACGTCTGAAGAGTTTGAAGATTCGATTCCTGTATCCAGCCAGGGCATATCTATTGACGACTATTTTCAGATTCGATTCCTGTATCCAGCCAGGGCAGGTCTGAAGAGTTTGAAGATTCGATTCCTGTATCCAGCCAGGGAATATCTGTTGACGACTATTTCCAGATTCGATTCCTGTATCCAGCCAGGGAACTTCTGTAAGCAACCTTTTGAAGTTCCAGATTCGATTCCTGTATCCAGCCAGGGAACTTCTGTAAGCAACCTTTTGAAGTTCCAGATTCGATTCCTGTATCTAGCCAGGGCAACCAATTGTAGATTCGATACCTGTATCCAGCAGGGGCTTGTCTGCATGAAGAGTTTGAAGATCAACCCCTGTAACAGGCCAGGTAATTATCTTTCTTTCTCAGGTACGCAAGTTCTCGCTAAGGAATCTCTTACGCGATCGACAACTAGATGGCATCTATAAGCCCATCCACTTACCAATAGTTCGAAATGGCATCTATAAGCCCATTCCCGACAAGGTTCTGTCACACCTCTAGATGGCATCTATAAGCCCATCCTCCTATCTATCATCTTTCCAAATGGCATCTGTAAGCCCATTCCCGCCATCATACTGCTGATACTCAACTATGTGAGTGCAAATTTCTGGGCACTCTAGTGTTCAATCATCTTCCACCCTCGGATCACGAAAGGCACACAAGCCAATCTACACCCTTAGGTCTAAGAAGATTGAACAGGGGCAACTGTTGTACCCCAAAATTTTCCCTCCCATATTCTTCAAAGTTTTGACAAGCATCACCTCAAATGGTTCAAAGTCTACTCAAGGGCTACGCAGTCAAGCACCCTCCTAAGCCAGTCAAAATTAGGGTTTTGGTTCTTGCAAGGAAGTTGAGGTTTCCAAGGGTCCAATCAAGTCCCATATGCTCATATACATTGTCAAGCACCTACTTGTCAAGTTTCAAGGCTCACAAGGTCAAGTTGCACAGTCAAAAGTCCTAATTGCTCCATAGTCAACTGTAGGGGCAAAATGGTCATTTGGCACTCAAAAGTCAAAATTTTTGGTCAACATCTTATTTTGAAGCCACAATCATCATTTGGTCAAATCTTGATCATGATTCCACAAGCATGGCTCAAAAATCATCAAGGTGCAAAAGTTTCTATTTTTGGACAGCTGAAAAGTCAATTGTAACTTGACCGATGCATAACTTTTTCATGGTTCATCAGAAAAATCCCATCCAATGCTCATCTTGAAGGGGAAGACATTTCCTACAACTCATCTTCACATTCCAAGTCCAAGAAATTCTCTCACAAAGAGTTATCAATTTCAACATTATAGGTCATTTTCAAAAGTCAATAAAAAGGCTTTTTAAGTCAAAGACCATAACTTGAGATTGGTAAATCAAAATGACATGGTACCAAAGGCATTGGTTAGAGGACTTCAAGACCTTTCAAAAATGTCAAAGAACATGTTCATATGATCAAAATTGAGCAAGATATGCATTGGAGAAGTTGGGATATTTTTGTGAAATGGCCAAAGTCAACTATCCTTGAAACTTCAATTTTTGACAAAAGGCCACTTTTTCCACTTGATTCATCCTTGTCATGCCACCCACGTGTCCCATGATTTATTTCAAGATTAAAAATTAATTTTTCTATTTTTATTTAATTCATTTTAAATCTTTAAAATTCAAATAAAAATCAAAAAAATTAATTAAGGGATATCTTGTGGCTTGAATGACTTTGATACACCATAATCCGCATACCAAATTCGTGCAAGGCCTATTATGAGCATGGAATTCAAATTTTGAACAAAACATGGCAAGTGCTTTAATGGTGTTAAAGAGGAAATCAAAAACTTCATGGCAATGGTTAAAAGCTCCTTATTGTGACTGATACTCATTAAAGGATACATATGCAAGCCTTTCCAATCCAATTCAGGACCTAGAACTCTCTCAAACGGCAAAACCACATTCCAAAAACTTGAAGAAAATTTGCAAACTGAAAACCACTTTCCAGCATAATTCAAACCTCTCCTTTGATCCAAACACACTCCCAACCCTTCCAGGAACCTTTTGCAATCAGAACTAAGCGCCAAAGCTCAAGAAACTGCCCAGAATAAACTCACGGTTTGCAAATTTTTTCTAGAATTGAAACTCACATTCTACGCATCCTTAACATGTTGTAATTGTTGTTTTACATTGCTTGACCCTTTACAAAGCTTTTGGCATTTTTTAATTTCATTATCATGTACAGAATCGTGAAACACTATTGGAGATTTTTAGGGTTCTTAAGGTCTCAAATTGGGGACTTCCAGCACAGGCAAAATTAGGCCTTCTCACGCATATGCTTGAATTCGTGACATCCAGACGAACTCATTACAACCCTCGCGCTCAATTTATCTTGCGCCTATCGCTAATCGCTATTTTTCTCTTTTCCAGTTTGTGGGGGTTTAAAACCCCCGTTATTTGCTTGTGTTTTTTGTTTCAGGAACGAAGAAGATGATTACGTGGAATGATGGGAATGGGCCATTCAAACATGGCGCGCCTTTTTTGTGTTTCCAGACTATGCCTTTGTTTTGAATAATATATTTAGTGGCCATTATACTAACAAACGCGCACGCTTGGTTCAGTGGTTGGAGACGTGGTTAGGCATCACTGGGACTTGGGTTCGATTCCCAGGTCCCCCCATAATTCATTGTTATTTTTTCAAATGCATTCTTGTGCAGATTCCCAAATGATGAGCACCATAAGCCTCACATCTCAGCCTGCCAAGTGTCCATCAGAAGCAGATCTAAAGGCCCAGCAAGCAAGAACACCATACTCTTGGTCAACAGTGCTCCACTCAATTCCCAGAGTCAACAGGCTTTGTGTAAAATGGGCCTCACAATTCAATTCAGAACACCCCATTTCTGGCCCATACCTCCCTTTGGTTTTATTATTTCTCTTTATCTCTTTATTTTTTCTTTTCTTTTATAACCTTTTTTTATTAATTATTAGTATTATTAACATAATTTATATTTTCATAAAAAAATCAAAAATAGAATTAATATTATTATTATTATTATTATTTTCATATTATTTTTGTAAATAAAATATTAACAACTAAAATAGTTTAATTAGGTCAACTTTAATTTCTTTTTCTTTACAATCAATAAAAATAACTTAGAATTAGGTTAACTTAGAATTTTAATTCTTTTATTTTATTTCATTAAAAAAACATAAAAATACAAAAAAAACCTTTATTTTTTTAATTAATTAATTAATTAGTTTAACAATTAGTTTTAATCTCATTTAATTCAAAAAAGACAAAAAATTCAATTTCTTTTCTTAAATGGGTCAAAACCCTTAGAACGTTCCCGATTAATTTTTATTCGTGCTCATTTATTTTATTTTGATTATTATGTAACTGCTCCTAAGAATGTAATAGTAATTAGTTTTACCGCTTTCTTTACTTTCCGCACATTATCAAAACGGGTCTTTGTTTTTTGGCGATGTATAGACCTGCGCCTTGTAATAGCGTAGCTTTACATTCCCGCACTTTAATTTTCTGCACTCCTAACTGTTAAATACATGAAAGAATGTATGTAAATAAAAACAACTCTTAGCTCACAATTGCATGATCAAAGATAAACATGAACTGAATTGAACACACAATGCACATGCCACTCCTAGGGTACGCTTCACTCGTTGCCTCGAAAGGTGGTCATCAATTATAGGATGTCTTAGAGGTCGCCCTTCTGTCCAAAAGATCCAGTTGCCTCGAAACGGTTGCCTCGGATAAAAAAGGATCTAGGACATTAGGGTTATTTCTAAAGTGTCCTACCTTTGCTTCGGTGACCACACATGTCCGGTTAATTGAATTGACCCGAACACCTCCAACGACGGTGCTACCTACCTCTCAATGGTGGGATAGCACTATCTAAAGCACCCTTACACATCCTAAATTCCTTAGAGTAGGTAGATTCTCCTGGGTACTTGCTCTTTCAAACAAACAAAACAACTTTTCGCACCACACTTTCTAAAAGTTTTCTAACAAATTTTTCACACACTCTTGAGGACAGATACAAGAGTTACTTAGAAATTTTTCAAACGAAACTTTTTCAAAACCCACTCACACTTGAAAAGCAAACATCTTTTGAAAACATAAGAGCAAGTACCTAAGAGCCCGTGGATAACCACAGATAGAAAGGGTGCTAACACCTTCCCTTTCTATAAATCTACCTCCCGAACCGAGAGACATCTCGAATAAGGAATTTTGCTGTGCTTTTGTCCTTTCCATGTTGGAGAACATAAAATACGGTGGCGACTCTTGCTTACCGCGACATTTCGTGAACCAACATACAAAAACAGTCAGTTCTATTTCCACCGATCACAAGTAGAAATGTTTAAGACTAAGCCATTAGATTGACTATACTTATACAGATCAAAATAAAAATCGCCACCAAGCTTTATTGTTTCCAAAGGAATGGAAAAAGATCGAATAACCCAAAAAGAGGGAGAAAGATTCAAGGTAAGAGGGTTGGTTATGCAAAGGGAAGTGTTGTACCCCAAAATTTGCCCTCCCATTTCCTCAACATTTTCTCATCACAAGACCTTTGAAGATCAAGATCCAATTAGGGTTTCCTCTGCTCAAGACTTCTCCTTGCACTGTGGACTCAAATTAGGGTTTGTGTTTGCCTAAAGATGTTTTGACCTAAAATGCCTAAGATGACTTTCATGCTTCATATTGGACTCCCAAGTTTACCCATACCAAGTTTCAAGTCTTGATTCCAAGTTTTTCCCAGTCAATTGGACAGTTGACCTAGAAATCAACTGTATTGGGGAAAAAGTCAACTGTGGCCAATTGACAGTCAAACCTCATGAAATTTGGTCCACATCAACATTATGAACTCACATGGACCATTTGATCAAGTTTGAATCACAATTCCCCAAGAAATTTGATCAGATCACCAAAAGGGCAAAATGGTCATTTTTAGGGTTTTGACTGCACAAAGGCAATTTTTGACTGTTTGACCTAGCCAATGGCAAACCAAGCTCACATATGGACTCAAGGACCCCATGGAATTATCTTGACATGTTCATCAAGCTCAAAAGATCCCAAGTACACAAGATTGACAGTTGAATTTCCCAGTCAATTGATCAATTTTGACTGTATACTGAAAAGTCAAACTTTGACTTTTTGGTCAAAATCAAGAGTCAAGATTCATTTTTCATCAAAACATGCCAAATTATGAAACTTGTTCACCAAGAAATGTCAAAATGCAAATTAGGGTTTGAAAATGGAATTTTTCATAACTTAGAATTTTTCTAAGTTATGGAAAACCCAAATTTTTTCCCAACTTTGCCCCATCTTTTCACCATGATCCATTTGGATTCAAACAAAAGTCAAAACATGAAAGTTGTAGCTTGTTGCAAAATCTACAACTTTGATTCACAAAGTTTTCTCATTTGAAGCTTGTATCTCAAGTTATGATTTTTTGAATAAGGGCACTAAACCATCTTTTAACTTAGTGAAATTTGACCTATTTTGACAAGGTTTTCTACCCTACTTCAAGGCCACTTTTCATACCCTTCCACTTGGAATTTCAAATTGCATTTCAAAGATGGATTGTAGTACACATTACAAGCTTTCCAAAATGTCCAAGAACTCATCAAACAACCTCATAACTTGAGAGATTCGAATTTCACAAGTTGGCAAAAATTCACTTTTGTTCTTCATCAAAGCATGTTCATAAACTTGGCAAATTTGAATTCAGCATGCTTAAGCTACATTGCAGGCCTCTAATCCCATTCTCACTCAATAATTCAATGCATATCCTTTGTGTTCTAACATTATTTTGCTCATTTGGATAATACACACAAAATCAAGCCTAAACTAGAAAAAGCATGTTATCCATTCTTGTAAAGTGATACTTTATGGCAACTTTGCAAATCTATGAGGTACAATGCAGATCTTTGAAGCAAAAAAGCATAGGCATATCCCACTGATCAAGACTCAAAGGTGCAGCATAGATTGAGGCATTGTACTGGCCTAGAAACCAAGTTGACATTTGCTTGCTTCACATAGAAGTAACATCCATAACTTATACTATCTCTCATATCAGCAAAAGAACACAGCACAAAAGATATCAAACACATTCCATAAACCACATTGAAGCTTTTGCTCGAGCCATTTGCCTTTCAAACCCTCTCCATCTCAGAATCATCCTCAAACTGCACAAACAGGGGTGCCCCTGCAGTTTGAGTGCAATCTCTCATTCCCTTCAAACATTTCTGTCCAAACCTGTTCCTCTACCTTCCTTACAACATATGCAAGCTATCCAGAAGCTAAGGCACGATCTGTAGTTGCTCTAACCACTTCCACCATTTTCACATCTTTGACTTGCAGGTGAAGTTCTATAGCTTGATACAAGAAGTTTCAAGACAAAGTGAGCATTGAAAAAGCATCCCTGGACCTCAAGGAAGCTTTTCCAATCATTACATTGCATTGAAAGTCTCTCATTCTCCACATAGAAGTTCAACTGCACAGGTAAAAGTTTGAATTCGTATCTCTCTTATTAGGCATATTTAGTCTTAAGTTTGTGAAGAAACAAAGTCCTACTCATAGCCCTGAACATGTATATAGCTTTACTTTTCATTTCTTTTGTCTGAGTGAAGAGAATTTTAGCTCTGAAAATGGTAGAAAAACTAGGTCAGAAAAGAGGGGGAGAGAAATTCTCTCTCATCTTGGAGAGATAGGTCATGTTCTTTATATGGTTGAAACCGTCTCTTAATGCTCTACATTTTTCATGTTATGAGTTTTGCTTGAAAGTCCAGGAATCCAGAGTTAGAAAACGCGTGTTCTGTGAGAAGAAAGATGTACAGAGGTTGAAGAAGAAGTGATCTGGGCTGGGCCTGGATTTGTTTCCTTTTCACACCCCATTTTTTTGGTTTACACCCCCTGAGCCCATTTGTTTACTTTTCAACATTTTTGACTTTTTCTTTTTGGTTTGACTTTGTTTATTTTTTCTCATGCCATTAAAATTTTTAAAATATTTTTTCCCTCATTTTTTGTATTTATGGCATATTTGTTTGTTTATTTCTTTTATTTATATACAAATATATATGTACACTACTATTAAAATAAATAGAAAATAATGTAGATACATTTTTATTTTTATTTTTACTTTCTGAAAATATTTCACACAAAAAAAATACTTTTATTTATTTTATTAAAATATTAAATAAATATTTATTTTGTATGATACTCATTTAGGGTTTAATATATATATATATATACATGTTTATTAATATATTTAAGATAAAAATATAAAATACTTGATTTTCTTCATTTTTATTAATATTTGATACAAAAATACTTTTCTCACAAAATACTTCATTTTATTTTATTTTTGTATATAATAAATAAATAGTAGAATTAAATTAGATAATAATACTTTTTATATAAAAATTAGGGTTTCTTACCCTAAGTTTCAAAATACTAAAAAATAAATACATTTTTATTTCTTTTTCCTTTTACATAAATATTTTCTCATACACATAAAAAATTTTCCTTTTTACATTTTACATATTTATTTTATTTACATTTAAATTATGCAATTTATTTACTATGCAAATATCCAATTGTTGTAATAATCTAGATTTAAATTCTTGTCTATATCCCCATTTGAACATTTGTACCCCCCTTCCCATATTTGGTTGTGTAATAGCTTAGTAATTTTAATTTCGCACTTTATTGCTTTCTAAATAATAACATGCTAGAATTAGGGTTTGTATGCGAAAAAACGATAAAAAATAGTTTGACCTAATACAAGATAAACAAGCATGAAAATGGACACACAAATCACACTTGCACCCCCTAGGGTATTCCACTTGTTGCCTTCAAAATAAATGGGCCATATTGTATGTTGAACATCTTTGGGCAAAGCAAACAGTTTGAATGATCATAGTCCCTCGATAAAACTTTTCAAAACAAACAAAACAAATGATCAAGTCCCTTAGAGAAATTGCCCAAAGACATTTAACGTCGTTACAATTATGGTCTAAACGATGACCCGCGCCTGTCCCTTTTCACATCCTAACACAAGGTTGCCCACCAAATACAATGGTGGTGCAAACTTGTTAAAAGGGTTAAAGTATAGTAATAATCTTTTGAGAAATTTAGGAGTAGATAACCTCTTAGTTACTTGAACCAACTTGCAAAACAAAACACTTGCCTATTTTTCAAACCACACTTCACTACACTTTCAAAACAACTTTCAAAAACATTGAAAACTTTTCAAAAAGACTTACACCTTTGTATACATCCCAACATGGATCATTACAAAGGTTGCCACCACATTGGCCTCTTTTCAAAACATTTCAAAACCCACACACTCAAGCACCATTTAAAACAATTGAAAACAAAAGGCAAGTGATCTAAGCAAGTAACTAAGAGCCCATGGATAACCATGGATAGAAAGGGTGCTAATACCTTCCCTTTCTATAATCTACTCCCCGAACCCAAGAAAACATCTCAAAAGGTTTTTTCTGTGCTTTTTAACCTTTCCTTAGGATAAAATAAAAAGTCGGTGGCGACTCTTGCTAACCGCAACATTTGCGAATACAAACGCAAAACCTCAAGTCAGTTCTCCCACCGTATCACAGAACTGGCGACTCTGCTGGGGAATATCTTTTAAAGTGGAGTAACCTTAGGGTTTAGATCACCTTTGTTTTCAATTGCTTGCTTTGTTTGCTTTTACATATTGTGGGCTTTGTATCGGAGTTTTATAGATCCTAACCCGGATCTGGGGGAAACCTTTTTTAGGTAGCAACAAGGCTGTGAGGGAACTGTGCGGGGTATACCGACATGGTTGAAGCAGTCTGCTACGTTGATGTGGCACTTTGGTGTGTACCGGTAACCCTTGATTTCAGTCAAGGAGAGTACGGGGCCTCCATGTGGTGTCATGAAGCATCAACAGACCTTAGGAACCTTAATTGAACCATCTTGGCCTTTTTAGGGTAGTGAGATAACTGACTTTGGTGCAGTCCGAGGTTGGTTGATACTCGATACTACACTCAATTGAGGGTTGCTTTCCTGGAATATTTCGGTCGCCAGTTCAGTGGCTAAATCGAAACGATGAACAATGAAAGCAATCCAGTGATATTGGGATCTTTAGAACCCGGTTACTTTTGATAAGACAGGTTGAGCCCACAAAACTTCAAGAGGGTAACACCCAAACTTCATGCAGGCCTAAACTCTAAGGGTTTGTGTGACTTGTGTGCCTTACCATGTTTGCTTTTGTGAATGTTTATAGTGCATCATTACATCATACAAACATCATGAGCATTGACTAACCGTTTCAAGGGTTTCGAATCTTCATCTTTGTTCTTGTTTTATAGGACATGGAAACTGTTCGCAGAAAGACAATTCCGATTAGCCTTGTAAAGATCCCTCCTCAGCTTAAGGAGCTTCTGTCCAGAATTCCCGAGAGTTCTTCATTCAGTGAGAGACATGGAAAACTCATCAACTTGGTTAACACCAACATTGAGGAGGACTTGATTAAGGTCTTGTTCCAATTCTTTGACCCCCTGCATCACTGTTTCACCTTCTTGGACTATCAGTTGGTACCTACATTGGAGGAGTTCTCCCGGCTCCTGAAGATTCCTATCCTTGATCAGCTACCCTTCAACGGTACAGAAAAGGAACCTAGACTTGAAGAGATTGCTAAGGCCTTGCACCTACAGACATCCGACCTCAAAGGACATTGGGAAGCGAGAAGTGGTATCAAAGGGTTCTTAGCTAGGTTTCTGTTTGATAAGGCCCAAGAATGTTGGAACTCTCTTGACCTACGAGCTTTCGAAGAAGTTGTAGCCCTCCTTGTCTATGGTTTGGTATTGTTCCCTAACCCAGATCAGCTTATCGATATCAGTGCTGTCCAGATCTTTATGACCAGGAATCCTATACCTACACTGTTGGGGGACATCCTTCACTCATGTTACACTCGAACCATGAGAAGAAGGGGTGTCCTTTTGTGTTGCACTCCTCTCTTGGGAAGGTGGTTTATTTCGCATCTTCCACAAACAGTTTTGAAGAACGAGCAGGGTTTGAGATGGTCACAACGGTTAATGACTCTCACGCATGCAGATATACATTGGTGTCCTAGGTCCCGGGAAGACGTCACTATCATTGATCGTTGTGGGGAATACCCTAATGTTCCTTTATTTGGAATCAAAGGAGGTATAACCTACAACCCATGCCTGACTTGGAGACAGTTTGGTTATGCTCGGAAGGATGGCCCTCATGACATGTTAATTCCTGACATAGTCTTCGACTTCGACAACGATACTCAAGGGCTTCGTCAGAGATTTATCAGAGCTTGGAGGACGCCAAGTAGGATAAACAGTAAAACACTGGGGCACCGGAACTCCATCCCGTTGGAGCCTTACCTCAAGTGGGTACGAGCCCGCTCTCAGAAGTTAGTAATGCCTTACCCTCACATGCTACCTGTAATCAAAGAGCCAGTCTTGGAAGGAGAAGCATCCTACACCATTCAACATCCCGACATGCCCACCTCCTGGGAAGAGATGCAGAAGAGCTGGATCCAACTTAAGGAAGAGCGGAATTCTCTTGAGACCAGTCTACATGCTAGCGAAAAGAAGGTCCTGGAACTCACCCGCCTGCTGCACGAGGAAAGGAATCTCAACACTTACATCGCGCCAAAAAGGATGCGCAATGTCTTTTTACCTTAAGGAGTTTATTTTGTAATATTTGGCCCATGAGGCATTTATGTACTAACGAATTTCTCCTTATTAATATGATGTGCGTTCCTTTTTGTCTACAACAAAGTTTGAATGTTCTAAATCCTTGAATGCATTGCATACATACGCATTCCATTGCACCATATGCATAGCAGGTACCCTAATTCACAGGTTGCTTAATTTTCTTCGCTGTTTGTGTGCACAGTCATCATGAATTCGGAGTCATCCAGTGAGCAAGCGATCAAGGCCCTTCAGGCCCAAAGTGCACAATTTCAAGAGATGGTCTTAAGCCTAGCCCAGGGACAGCAAGAGTTGAAGACTCTACTCCTGAAGAAGAAGAAGAAAAAGAGGACGGCAATGTTCAACACCGGACGCAGATTTGGGAACACACTCCACAATGAAGCTGATCCGACCACTTCTTCTGCTGAGAAAAACAGTCCCCAAGGGGGAGAAGCACCCAGTCCCGCAGTCTCCGACAACGAGACGGACTATAACGAGGAACAATACCCACCTGCTGCTGACAGATACAAACAATTGGAGGACCGTTTGAGCGCTATGGAAATTCAGAACGTGCCGGGACTGGATTTCGGGGATTTGGGATTATCTTCTGGAGTAGTAATTCCACACAAGTTTAAGGCGCCTGCCTTCGCCAAGTATGATGGGGTCTCCTGCCCAAAGCTGCATCTGAGGTCGTATGTAAGGAAAATCCAACCTTACACGGCGGATAAAAACCTCTGGATTCACTTCTTCCAAGACAGCCTCTCGGGGTCTCAGCTTGAATGGTTCTACCAATTAGACGGAGCTAGCATCCGGCACTGGGAGGATTTGGCGACTGCTTTCTACAGACAATACCAATATAATTCTGATCTCGCTCCTACGCGTACCCAACTTCAGGGTATGTCTCTAGGGACGGGTGAAGGATTCAAAGAGTACGCTCAAAAATGGAGAGATTTGGCTGGCAGGGTGCAGCCTCCATTAACTGATCGAGAGCTGGTTGATATGTTTCTGGGAACGTTGTCTGGTCCGTTTTTCAATCATTTGGTTGGAAACTCCTCCGCTGGGTTCACAGATCTGATATTAACAGGAGAAAGAATTGAGGCTGGTATCAGGTCAGGCAAGATACAGAAAGCTGCCTCTACAAGTGCTGAGAAGAGGCCGTTTAAGAAAGAAGCAAGTGCCGTCTATGGCCCTAGAAGACAAGTCAAGCCCGAAGGTCGCCAAGCCGTTAATGCTTTGGTCATCTCTAAACCTGTTGCTGCTCCTCAGTAGTACAATCAGCCAAGAAGTGAAAGGCCCAAGAGGCAGTATACCCGATTAAGTATGACATTATCTCAAATTTTACCCCAACTGTTATCCACCAACCTGGTGACCCTCAAAGAAGCTCCTAAGGTCGTCAACATTGCGTCCCCTAAATACAACCCGAATGCCCGGTGTGCTTATCATTCTGATAGTCCCGGGCACACTACTGATGATTGTTGGGCCTTGAGAAACAAAGTGCAAGATCTAATTGACGCAAAAGAAATTCAGTTTGAAGCGCCGGAAAGACCGAATGTTGTAACGGCTCCTATGCCCCAGCATAGGGTAAGTGCCATTGAGGAAGAAGTGTATGCTGTTTCGATAGATGAAGTTGTTACCCCTTTGAAGACTGTTAAGAAGAACCTACTGCGGGCCGGTTTATTTCCGGGTTGCGGCGAAGGTTGCCCATTCTGTGCTATTTCCCTATCTGATTGTCCCTTGCTAAGGTTAGGCATCCAAGGCCTAATGGATAGCAAGGAGATTTTATTCAAAAAGACTGCTGTTCAATTGGTTCCGATGAAAGAAGTTTCCGTGATTACCATCTTCAAAAATCCAACCAAGGCACCCCCAAAGAAGCCTATTCAAATCTTGACAGTCGCGCCTGTGATCATTACTGTTCCAGGGCCCCTCTCTTACGTGTCTGATAAAGCTGTCCCCTGGCATTATGGGGCAGACGTATATGTAAATGGAATCAAGCAAGAATTTGATGCTAGTGCCAGTATTTGCGATATCACCGGTCCAGCTAAAGTCACCCGCAGTGGCAGGCTCTTCTCGCCTGACATTGCGCCGCCCGCTATTCGAAAACCCCTCCTCATAAAACCTGCAAGTTTACCAAGTCCTGTTGCTGATCAAATTGTGTCCCCTGCTGCCGAGTCATCAAATGCTCGGGGCAAAGGGATTGAAGAAGAGCCTGCCCGGATGGAGGCACCAATACCCGTGAATGCTGAGGCCTCCCGACAAGAAATGGAGGAGATTCTGAAAATAATAAAGAAAAGTGATTTTAATGTTGTCGAGCAGTTAGGGCATACACCCTCCAAGATCTCCCTGCTTTCCTTATTACTATGTTCCGAGGCCCATGCAAAAGCCTTGATCTCATTTCTCAAGACGGCCCATGTGCCGCAGGAGACGTCTGCAGTTCAGTTCACTGACTGCATAGCAAATTTGACAGCGGACAACGGCTTGGGCTTTTCAGATGCTGACCTAACCGCAAAAGGGAGAAACCACAATGATGCCCTGCATGTCTCTATTGAATGCAGGGGCACTACTCTGGCACATGTATTGGTGGACACTGGTTCTTCTTTGAATGTTCTTCCGAAAAAGGCTTTGGATCGTCTGGATTATGAAGGCCTGGAGTTGAAACCCAGTAATATCATCGTCAGAGCCTTTGACGGTTCCAAGAGGATGGTTCATGGAGAGGTTAACATCCCTATTCGTGTGGGCTCTCAAGTGTTTGACTCTACCTTTTACGTGATGGATATACGTCCATCGTACTCCTGTCTGTTGGGTAGACCTTGGATCCACAAAGCTGGGGCAGTGACCTCCACCTTACACCAAAAACTGAAGTATCCCGTCAGGGGGAAAATTGTCACTGTGCAAGGAGAAGAGGAGTATATGGTGAGCCATTTGAATTCCTTCAGGTACATCGAGATGGACGGAGAATTTATTGAAACTCCCTTCCAACATTTCGAGGAGGTACATCCAATTTCAGCAGCTGCAGAGACAATGGCCGAAGAGAATGATTCCTTGAAGATGGTTTCCCTAAGGGATGCCCGGGCTGTGGTTCAGAAAGGCAATGGTGCACACTGGGGTCAGCTTCCTGACTTCACTCAGAAGAACGACAAGTTTGGGCTAGGCTTTACCGCAGAGGCTCAGAAGGCGGTGCGCAGAGAGAAGATTGGAAAGGCTCCGGTGTTTATTTCCAGCTCAAGAGTGAACGCTATCGAGGAGGATATAGAGGAAGTTGAGTTTGATAATTGGATCTACCCAACTGCCGGCGACGGACCAAACAACTGGACAGCAAAGGATTTTACCCCTATCACATTTGTCACGCAGTAATTGATTTCTTTTGATTTCCAAATTTGTAACAAACAATATGTTAAAACTCTGTTGGCTCGGTGTCCTGCCCGGGGCATCGTAGCTCCATTTGTGAGGGCTTTTTGTATGACATTTTCATATATCATCAATCAAAACATTGGACGTTTGTTGCATTTCAAATCTTGTGCTCCTTTTCTTTCTGTGTTATATATATTGCAAAACAGCTATATTTACACACACTCACTTATACAGGTTTCAATCCACTCTGGATCTCACTGGCAACAGCTCTGCTACCGCCAGTTATGACTTCGAAAATCCGATCAACTTAGCCGAAGACGAAGGTGAAGATGATTGCGAAGTGCCTGGTGAACTCGCAAGACTGCTACTACAGGAAGAGAGGGCTATTCAACCACATGAAGAGCCTGTGGAGACAATTAACTTGGGTACTGAGAC
This sequence comes from Vicia faba, assembly GCA_948472305.1. NCBI lineage: Eukaryota > Viridiplantae > Streptophyta > Magnoliopsida > Fabales > Fabaceae > Vicia > Vicia faba. Next base: position 1,364,638,071 of record OX451737.1, on the reverse strand, counting down.
AGATAGGAAAGAGGTCAAAATTGGTGCCAATCTAGAGCTCAGCGTAAAGCAACGATTGGTCCAGATGCTACAAGACTACATGGAGATCTTTGCCTGGTCTTATGAAGATATGCCTGGTTTGGATGCCGACATTGTAGTTCACCATTTGCCAACAAAGGAAGATTGCCCTCCAGTAAAGCAAAAAGTTCGACGAATGCGTCCAGAGATGTCTGAGAAGATTAAAGCCGAGGTGATGAAACAGTTTGAGGCGGGTTTCCTTGCAGTAACTTCTTACCCTCAGTGGGTTGCCAATGTTGTGCCAGTGCCGAAGAAGGACGGTAAGGTCAGAATGTGTGTTGACTACAGAGATCTGAACAGGGCCAGCCCCAAGGATGATTTCCCCCTACCTCACATTGATGTCCTTGTTGATAATACAGCTCAACACAAGGTGTTCTCCTTCATGGATGGCTTCTCAGGGTACAATCAGATCAAGATGGCTCCTGAAGATATGGAGAAGACTACATTTGTAACTCAGTGGGGGACCTTCTGTTATAAGGTCATGCCATTCGGATTGAAAAATGCTGGGGCAACCTATCAGCGTGCCATGGTTGTTTTATTTCATGATATGATCCATCATGAGATTGAAGTATACGTTGATGACATGATTGCAAGGTCTCAAACTGAGGAGGAACACCTTGATCATCTGAGGAAGTTGTTTGACCGACTCAAGTTGTACAAGCTGAGATTGAATCCCAACAAATGCACCTTCGGGGTGAGGTCCGGAAAATTGCTAGGTTTCATTGTAAGTGATAAAGGTATCCAGGTGGACCCTGCCAAGGTTAAAGCTATTCAAGAGATGCCGACCCCAAAAACAGAGAAAGAAGTCAGAGGTTTCCTAGGACGACTGAATTACATTGCCCGATTCATATCACATCTGACTGCTACTTGTGAGCCAATCTTCAAATTACTGAAGAAAGATCAAGTGGTACGCTGGAATGATGAATGTCAGGCCGCCTTTGAAAGAATAAAGGAATACCTCCAAGAGCCACCCATTCTTATGCCACCAGTGGAAGGAAGACCTCTGATACTATACTTGACAGTGCTTGATAATTCAATGGGGTGTGTGCTGGGGCAGCATGACGAGTCTGGCCGAAAAGAGCACGCTATTTATTACTTGAGCAAAAAGTTTACCGACTGTGAGTCTCGTTACTCACTGCTTGAGAAAACTTGCTGCGCTCTTGTATGGGCTGCTCGCCGGCTGAGACAGTATATGCTGACTCACACTACTTTATTGATTTCAAAGATGGATCCCATCAAGTACATATTTGAAAAGCCCGCTCTGTCTGGGAGGATAGCGAGATGGCAAATGATCTTAACAGAATATGACATCCAGTATACAACTCAGAAAGCAATTAAGGGGAGTGTACTGGCTGATCATTTGGCACACCAACCTGTGGACGATTATCAATCATTGAACTTTGATTTTCCGGACGAAGACATCATGGTGGTAACTGACTGTGAAGTACCTGAACCGGATGAAGGACCTGAGGAAGGATCCCGATGGTCTATGCATTTTGATGGAGCCTCCAATGCTTTGGGTAACGGCGTCGGCGCTGTAATCATATCTCCCAAGGGGACCCATACTCCACTCACCGCCCGATTATGTTTCAGCTGCACCAACAACATGGCAGAATATGAGGCATGTATCATGGGTCTACAAGCTGCGATCGATTTGAGGATCAAGTTTCTAAGTGTCTTCGGAGATTCCGCTCTCGTGATCAATCAGATCAAAGGCGAGTGGGATACGAAACACCCGAATCTCATTCCTTACAAAGAGTATGTGTCGACCTTGCTCCCTCACTTTGAAGAGATAACTTTTGAGCACTTCCCTAGAGAGGAGAATCAGCTAGCGGACGCACTAGCCACGATGTCTTCGATGTTCAAAGTTAAATGGGACAATGAGGCTCCTCAAATCACAATCTGGAAGTTGGATGAACCGGCTTACTGCTGCGAGCTCGAGGCTGAGAAGGTGACTGAAAAACCCTGGTATCACGAGGTGAAGAGGTACTTGGAAGCCCAGGAATACCCGGAAGGTGCATCTGTCAATGATAAGAAGTTCATGAGGAGATTTGCTGCAAAATTCTTCCTCAGCAACGGCATTCTCTACAAGCGGAATCATGATTCAACTCTGCTGCGTTGTGTGGATAAGGCTGAAGCTGAGAAAATCATGATGGAACTGCATGAAGGTACATTTGGAACCCATTCCAGTGGACACACCATGGCTAAGAAAATCCTTCGGGCAGGATATTTCTGGTCCACAATGGAAGCCGATTGTTACCAGCACTCCCGAACTTGTCATAAGTGCCAGATCTATGCTGACAAGGTGCATATCCCTCCAGTTCCGTTGAATGTCCTAACGGCACCTTGGCCTTTCGCAATGTGGGGCATCGATATGATCGGTGAGATCCGACCAACGGCATCCAATGGGCATCGTTTCATCTTGGTGGCGATCGATTACTTCACAAAGTGGGTTGAGGCGGCTTCCTACGCAACGGTAACCAAGAGCGTCGTAGCACGTTTCATCCGGCATAATCTGATCTGTCGGTACGGAGTCCCAGAAAGAATCATTACGGACAATGGTACCAATCTCAATAACAAAATGATCACTGAACTCTGCGAACAATTCAAGATACAGCACCACAATTCTTCCCCCTATCGGCCGAAGATGAATGGGGCTGTAGAGGCAGCCAATAAAAATATCAAGAAAATTGTGCAGAAGATGACAGTGACCTATAAAGATTGGCACGAGATGTTACCGTTCGCTCTTCATGGGTACCGCACCTCAGCAAGGACGTCAACCGGGGCAACTCCTTTCTCCTTGGTCTACGGCATGGAGGCAGTCTTGCCAATTGAAATCCAGATACCCTCTCTTCGGATAATGAAGGATGCAGACTTGAATGAAGATGATTGGATCCAAACTCGACTTGATCAACTAAATCTAATTGACGAAAAGAGGCTCACTGCTATCTGTCATGGTCAAACGTATCAAAAACGGATGATCAGGGCATTTAACAAGAAAGTCAGACCGCAAGAGTATCAAGTTGGGGACCTGGTAATCAAACGCATCATCCTTCCTCAAAGTGATCCCCGGGGCAAATGGACCCCTACTTACGAAGGGCCATTTGTGGTTAAGCGTGTGTTCTCAGGAGGAGCCATGATCCTAACCACCATGGACGATGACGACCTTCCTCACCCCGCCAATGCGGACATAGTGAAAAAATACTACGCATAAATAAAAGACCCGCTAGGTTGACATACCTAGGCAAAAATAAGGGCTTCCCGGCGAACCAAAAGGGTTCGGGCAAAAATAAGGGATGAAATGAATAAAAATCTGTACACCCGGCAAGTCGAAAACCTGAAAGGGCGGCTTAGGCAAAAAAGGGTATCCCGGTGGACTGAAAACCCGAAAGGGCGGTCCAGGCAAAAGTTAGGGATAAAAGCGTAACACTATGTCTCATTGGATCACTTCGCATCCGGAGTTCGGCATCAACTATCTGGCTCAGATTACGGCATCGACCAATCAGCTTCATCTTCGACCAGGCAGCAAAGCGATGAGACGTTCGAAAACATAAAGGCAATAGCAGAGTTGGAACCCAGTGGGATTGTTCACATAGCTGTTTTGTTTGTTCAAAATTGTAAACTCTATGTTATTTGGCGGCGTCCTCTTACTAGGATGTCAGCCTCTTGTACAAAAAACGCCTATTCACAGGCAAAGTTTAAATCAATACAAATTCACTTGTCCATACAAATTGCCATTGTTTTTTCTTTTTCTGTTTTGTTTTGCGAAGAACGTCCAATGTTCATTTTTGATATATGCATTTGACATTAAATTGCTGATTCATGAATGTTTGCATATGAAAAAAAAAGGATTAATTACAAGTGACATCAAAGACAGGGGGCAATGAGAAGTTGTCTAATGCGGTCTAGTTGTTTTGTCCACCAAAGCACCAAGGCAGGTTCAACTGAAAATGTGGCCAAACCATCTTAACTCCCCGCAGAGTAAAGCAAAATTCAGTAGCACTTTCCCCAAGCAGGAGTCGACTCCCCGTCGATCCTGAAAAAGGCAAAACATCCCCCGGCAGGTCTTAAAAGCTCATCCCCAGTAGATTCTGCGAGCTTATCCCCGGCGAAGTACGAACGTCTCGCCCAAGTTTTATTTAGAGTTATTTCCTCACAAGGACTTATAACTGGGTTATCCTCAGCTAAAAGCCACGGAAGACCGTTCTCGGCGAAAGTTCCTTCAATCCCCAGCGAAGTCTATCTTTGGTTTTCCCAAGCAGAGTTTATCTTTGGGGTTCCCCAGCGGAGTTTATCATCATTATTCTCAGCGGAATCCATTGTTAAAGTCCTCAGCAGGCCTCTCATCAGAGCTTCGGCCAAATATCTCCTCCGCAAAGCAGCTTCCCGGCCTTTCGTCAAGGATTTATTTTCCTAAGATGAAATTACACTCATAAACATGTCACATTTTCATACATCTTGCTTACATACATGATGAGACACATACAACATCAAATGTTGAACATCATGACATCATGCATATCATACATCATGACATTGCATACAACTTACGTTTTTGCCTTTTCAGGAAAAAGACGATCTCAAAAACGACTACCTTCAACTGTCACAATTCCAGATTCGATACCTGTATCTAGCCAGGGCACATCTGAGAGTGATCAGTTTCCAGACTCGATTCCTGTATCTAGCCAGGGCACGTCTGCAGAGATTCAAAGATTCGACTCCTGTATCCAGCCAGGGCACATCTATCAACTACAACATTTCCAGACTCGATTCCTGTATCTAGCCAGGGCACGTCTGCAGAGTTCAAAGATTCGACTCCTGTATCCAGCCAGGGCACATCTGTGAGCAACCGATCGTAGATTCGATACCTGTATCCAGCCAGGGCATATCTGCATAAGGAGACTGAAGATCAAACACCTGTAACAAGCCAGGAAAACATCTGTCTTTCTTAAACACACAAGTTCTCGCTAAGGAATCTCTTATGCGATCAACACTTCCAAATGGCATCTGTAAGCCCATTCCCGACAAAGTTCTGTCACTTTTCCAGATGGCATCTACAAAGCCCATCTCCCTATCCACCATCTCTCCAAATGGCATCTATAAGCCCATTCCCGACACCACATTGTTGAGACTCCAGCATGCGAGTGCAAATTTCCGGGCACTCTAGTGTCCAATCTCCTTTTACCCTCGAGTCGCAAAAGGCAAACTTGCCAATCTAACTCTTCAGGTCCAAGAAGATTGAACAGGGGCAACTGTTGTACCCCAAAATTTGCCCTCCCATTTCCTCAACATTTTCTCATCACAAGACCTTTGAAGATCAAGATCCAATTAGGGTTTCCTCTGCTCAAGACTTCTCCTTGCACTGTGGACTCAAATTAGGGTTTGTGTTTGCCTAAAGATGTTTTGACCTAAAATGCCTAAGATGACTTTCATGCTTCATATTGGACTCCCAAGTTTACCCATACCAAGTTTCAAGTCTTGATTCCAAGTTTTTCCCAGTCAATTGGACAGTTGACCTAGAAATCAGCTGTATTGGGGAAAAAGTCAACTGTGGCCAATTGACAGTCAAACCTCATGAAATTTGGTCCACATCAACATTATGAACTCACATGGACCATTTGATCAAGTTTGAATCACAATTCCCCAAGAAATTTGATCAGATCACCAAAAGGGCAAAATGGTCATTTTTAGGGTTTTGACTGCACAAAGGCAATTTTTGACTGTTTGACCTAGCCAATGGCAAACCAAGCTCACATATGGACTCAAGGACCCCATGGAATTATCTTGACATGTTCATCAAGCTCAAAAGATCCCAAGTACACAAGATTGACAGTTGAATTTCCCAGTCAATTGATCAATTTTGACTGTATACTGAAAAGTCAAACTTTGACTTTTTGGTCAAAATCAAGAGTCAAGATTCATTTTTCATCAAAACATGCCAAATTATGAAACTTGTTCACCAAGAAATGTCAAAATGCAAATTAGGGTTTGAAAATGGAATTTTTCATAACTTAGAATTTTTCTAAGTTATGGAAAACCCAAATTTTTTCCCAACTTTGCCCCATCTTTTCACCATGATCCATTTGGATTCAAACAAAAGTCAAAACATGAAAGTTGTAGCTTGTTGCAAAATCTACAACTTTGATTCACAAAGTTTTCTCATTTGAAGCTTGTATCTCAAGTTATGATTTTTTGAATAAGGGCACTAAACCATCTTTTAACTTAGTGAAATTTGACCTATTTTGACAAGGTTTTCTACCCTACTTCAAGGCCACTTTTCATACCCTTCCACTTGGAATTTCAAATTGCATTTCAAAGATGGATTGTAGTACACATTACAAGCTTTCCAAAATGTCCAAGAACTCATCAAACAACCTCATAACTTGAGAGATTCGAATTTCACAAGTTGGCAAAAATTCACTTTTGTTCTTCATCAAAGCATGTTCATAAACTTGGCAAATTTGAATTCAGCATGCTTAAGCTACATTGCAGGCCTCTAATCCCATTCTCACTCAATAATTCAATGCATATCCTTTGTGTTCTAACATTATTTTGCTCATTTGGATAATACACACAAAATCAAGCCTAAACTAGAAAAAGCATGTTATCCATTCTTGTAAAGTGATACTTTATGGCAACTTTGCAAATCTATGAGGTACAATGCAGATCTTTGAAGCAAAAAAGCATAGGCATATCCCACTGATCAAGACTCAAAGGTGCAGCATAGATTGAGGCATTGTACTGGCCTAGAAACCAAGTTGACATTTGCTTGCTTCACATAGAAGTAACATCCATAACTTATACTATCTCTCATATCAGCAAAAGAACACAGCACAAAAGATATCAAACACATTCCATAAACCACATTGAAGCTTTTGCTCGAGCCATTTGCCTTTCAAACCCTCTCCATCTCAGAATCATCCTCAAACTGCACAAACAGGGGTGCCCCTGCAGTTTGAGTGCAATCTCTCATTCCCTTCAAACATTTCTGTCCAAACCTGTTCCTCTACCTTCCTTACAACATATGCAAGCTATCCAGAAGCTAAGGCACGATCTGTAGTTGCTCTAACCACTTCCACCATTTTCACATCTTTGACTTGCAGGTGAAGTTCTATAGCTTGATACAAGAAGTTTCAAGACAAAGTGAGCATTGAAAAAGCATCCCTGGACCTCAAGGAAGCTTTTCCAATCATTACATTGCATTGAAAGTCTCTCATTCTCCACATAGAAGTTCAACTGCACAGGTAAAAGTTTGAATTCGTATCTCTCTTATTAGGCATATTTAGTCTTAAGTTTGTGAAGAAACAAAGTCCTACTCATAGCCCTGAACATGTATATAGCTTTACTTTTCATTTCTTTTGTCTGAGTGAAGAGAATTTTAGCTCTGAAAATGGTAGAAAAACTAGGTCAGAAAAGAGGGGGAGAGAAATTCTCTCTCATCTTGGAGAGATAGGTCATGTTCTTTATATGGTTGAAACCGTCTCTTAATGCTCTACATTTTTCATGTTATGAGTTTTGCTTGAAAGTCCAGGAATCCAGAGTTAGAAAACGCGTGTTCTGTGAGAAGAAAGATGTACAGAGGTTGAAGAAGAAGTGATCTGGGCTGGGCCTGGATTTGTTTCCTTTTCACACCCCATTTTTTTGGTTTACACCCCCTGAGCCCATTTGTTTACTTTTCAACATTTTTGACTTTTTCTTTTTGGTTTGACTTTGTTTATTTTTTCTCATGCCATTAAAATTTTTAAAATATTTTTTCCCTCATTTTTTGTATTTATGGCATATTTGTTTGTTTATTTCTTTTATTTATATACAAATATATATGTACACTACTATTAAAATAAATAGAAAATAATGTAGATACATTTTTATTTTTATTTTTACTTTCTGAAAATATTTCACACAAAAAAAATACTTTTATTTATTTTATTAAAATATTAAATAAATATTTATTTTGTATGATACTCATTTAGGGTTTAATATATATATATATATACATGTTTATTAATATATTTAAGATAAAAATATAAAATACTTGATTTTCTTCATTTTTATTAATATTTGATACAAAAATACTTTTCTCACAAAATACTTCATTTTATTTTATTTTTGTATATAATAAATAAATAGTAGAATTAAATTAGATAATAATACTTTTTATATAAAAATTAGGGTTTCTTACCCTAAGTTTCAAAATACTAAAAAATAAATACATTTTTATTTCTTTTTCCTTTTACATAAATATTTTCTCATACACATAAAAAATTTTCCTTTTTACATTTTACATATTTATTTTATTTACATTTAAATTATGCAATTTATTTACTATGCAAATATCCAATTGTTGTAATAATCTAGATTTAAATTCTTGTCTATATCCCCATTTGAACATTTGTACCCCCCTTCCCATATTTGGTTGTGTAATAGCTTAGTAATTTTAATTTCGCACTTTATTGCTTTCTAAATAATAACATGCTAGAATTAGGGTTTGTATGCGAAAAAACGATAAAAAATAGTTTGACCTAATACAAGATAAACAAGCATGAAAATGGACACACAAATCACACTTGCACCCCCTAGGGTATTCCACTTGTTGCCTTCAAAATAAATGGGCCATATTGTATGTTGAACATCTTTGGGCAAAGCAAACAGTTTGAATGATCATAGTCCCTCGATAAAACTTTTCAAAACAAACAAAACAAATGATCAAGTCCCTTAGAGAAATTGCCCAAAGACATTTAACGTCGTTACAATTATGGTCTAAACGATGACCCGCGCCTGTCCCTTTTCACATCCTAACACAAGGTTGCCCACCAAATACAATGGTGGTGCAAACTTGTTAAAAGGGTTAAAGTATAGTAATAATCTTTTGAGAAATTTAGGAGTAGATAACCTCTTAGTTACTTGAACCAACTTGCAAAACAAAACACTTGCCTATTTTTCAAACCACACTTCACTACACTTTCAAAACAACTTTCAAAAACATTGAAAACTTTTCAAAAAGACTTACACCTTTGTATACATCCCAACATGGATCATTACAAAGGTTGCCACCACATTGGCCTCTTTTCAAAACATTTCAAAACCCACACACTCAAGCACCATTTAAAACAATTGAAAACAAAAGGCAAGTGATCTAAGCAAGTAACTAAGAGCCCATGGATAACCATGGATAGAAAGGGTGCTAATACCTTCCCTTTCTATAATCTACTCCCCGAACCCAAGAAAACATCTCAAAAGGTTTTTTCTGTGCTTTTTAACCTTTCCTTAGGATAAAATAAAAAGTCGGTGGCGACTCTTGCTAACCGCAACATTTGCGAATACAAACGCAAAACCTCAAGTCAGTTCTCCCACCGTATCACAGGAAGGTATTAGCACCCTAAACATCTACAGTACTTTGTAGGAACCTCTTTGAAAAATATGTATATTTTGTCTATAAAATGTTGTATAGAAAATATATGGTGGAGGTGAGAAAAGAAATATATTTTTTATGATTTTTGCACCCGCCGCGGTTGCGAACCTTTAATGCCTACGTACTACCTTCCGTGCAATAGGGGATCAGGGTACACGTAGTTCACCTTTTAAAAATTTTAAAACACAAGTGTGTTGGTTAATTTTATGAGATAAGACATCGTCCTCATTATCCGTGTGGAAAACATACTTACTACCCACAATCATGAGAAAGCAGAATTTGCATCATCTCAAAGTGGATGATATAGCTTGGATTTTAAAATAAACAATGTCTCACTCAACACCCAAGTGGAAAATATCTTTCTTCACTATTTATTGTAGAAGTATAATTGTTTGCATCACTACAAGGATTGGCAAGAGTCTAATCTTTTGAGAAAGGTTTTAAAATAAAATCCAAAGTGGCAAAATGGTTTGAAATGAGATTGATTGACTTTTAGTGTTCTCACAAAAAATGTCAAGGTATTATTAAGTTTATTGAAGTTTGTTTATGAAAATGTTTCGAAAATGCATGGACCTAAGTCCAAGTGTATTATGAAAATGGTTCAAGTTTTAAAACAAGAAGAGTTTTCAAAAGGAGGAGAGAGATTTTTGAAATTAAAGAAGATGGGAGGAGAAGAAGGGACTATCCTAAAGCATAAGGTAAAAGCTAGGGATAAGAACCATCTAACCAACAAGAAGCCAATACTTGACATCATGAATCAAGATAGAATTCCAATTCTTTGGATTGAAACCAAGCAAGCAAAGATACTAGACCTCTTGAGAGAACCAAACTTCAAGTGTATTAAGTCTTCACAAAAATTCGGCAGAGTATTGGCTGTATATGGGTGAATTCCAGATTACAAATAAAGAATGTAATCACAATAACTTGCACATTGTGATCGGTGGAAATAGAACTGACTGTTTTTGAATGTTGGTTCGCTAAATGTCGCGGTAAGCAAGAGTCGCCACAGTCTTTTATTTTCTCCAACAAGGAAAGGACAAAAGCACAGCAAAATTCCTTTTCGAGATGTTTCTCAGTTCGGGAGGTAGATTATAGAAAGGGAAGGTGTTAGCACCCTTTCTATCCATAGTTTTCCATGGGCTCTTAGGCACTTTCTCACTATGTTTTCAAAAAGATTTTTCTTTTCTTGTGTTCGTGGGTTTTGAAAAAGTTTGTTTGAAAACTTCGATTTAACTCATGTATCTGTCCTCAAGAGTGTATGAAGTGTTTGTTTGAAAACTTTTGTCAGAAAAGTGTAGGTGCAAAAAGTATTTTTGTTTGGAAAGAGCAAGTACCTGAGAACCTCTACCTACTCAAAAGAAATTAAGCTGTGTAAATGTCCTTTAGACAGTACTGTCCCACTATTGAGAAGTAGGTAGCACCGTCGTTGTAGTTATTCGGGTCAATTCGATTATAGGGACATGTGGTCACCAAAGAAATAGTAGGACGCCTTAGCGGTAACCCTAATGTCTTAGATCGTTTTATCCCGTTGCTACACGTTCCTGGGAACTCCTGCAATGTGTTAGAATCAATAAAACGCCTTGAATTGGCCTGGAATATGAAAATCAGTTTTGAGTTTTTTCTTGAATTTTCTTGAATTGCTATGGCTTTTCTTCAGCTTCTCTCACGTGTATGGGATTAGGGTTAGCTTGCATATTTATAGAGGAATGGAATTAGGTCAGAATCTTGCACAAAAATCCATTGGAATGATGATTGAATATTTGATTGAAAATCAAATCTTTTTGTATTTTCATGATTGAATAAAGTTGCCAATTTTGGATATTTTTGCATATTTGATTTGTACACGAAATTGCCAGCATATCTTGACCATATTTGCTTCACAAAAAGATTGAAAAATCAAATCTTTGTATTTTCCTACAATTTAAATCAATTAAATGAATTAATATTGATTAAAAATCCAATTAATTAATAAAAATAAGAAAATAAATTTAATTAAGCTTGATGGGTCGTGCATAGGATGAATGAAGTTTCAAGAAGAAATTTGAGGCCCATTAGCAAAATTAAGGTGTTTTGAGCAAAGTTGACTTTTGCAAATTCCCAAAAATTTCCCAACTTCCCCAATGCATATCTTGCTCAATTTTGATCCTATGAACATGTTCTTGGACATTTTGGAAAGGTCTTGAAGTCCTCTAACCAATGTCTTTAGTCCCATGTCATTTGGATTTACCAATATCAAGTTATGGCTTTTGACTTAGAGTGCATTTTTGTTGACTTTTGAATTTGACCTATAATGTAGAAATTGATAACTTTTTGTGAGAGCATTTCTTGGACTTGGAGTGTGAAGATGGTTTGTAGTAAATGTCATCCCCTTCAAAATGAGAATTGGATGGGATTTTTATGATGAACCATGAAAAAGTTATGCCCTGGTCAAGATACAGTTGACTTTTCTACTGTCTAAAAATAGTAACTTTTTGCATCTTGATAATTTTTGAGCTATCCTTGTGGAATCATGATCAAGACTTGATCAAATGATGATTGTGGACTCAAAATAAGATGTTGACCAAATGGAGCTTTTGACTGTGCAAACTGGCATTGTGAGTCTTGAAACTTGGCATGTAGGTGCTTGAGAATGCATATAGGCATATGAGACTTGATTGAACAATTGAAAACCTCAAAATCCTTGAGAGAACCAAAACCCTAATTTCAACTGCCTTAGGAAGTAGTTTGACTGTACAACCCTTGAGCCATCTTGAGCAATTTGGAAATCAATCTTGACAAATCTTGAGGGATATGGGAGGGCAAATTTTGGGGTACAACACACACAAAACAAACAAACAACCCAATGTCCTGAGGTAAACCTCAAGAACTCCAAACAAAATATCAATTAAGGTCACAAGGTCTCCAACATAGGTCAAGGCCTCTAATCCTAAGTCTAAGAAGTCCAATACTCCACAATGTCAAGTATAGTAACCAAATAGTCCAAGTATCATTAAAGCTTTTTTAGGGTTCATGATGATTATTAGGTGTCTTGAAAAAGAAAATAAAAGCTTAAGTGAGCAAAATAAAAATGACAAGAAAGTAAATACTCAAGTGAGCAATATAAAAAATGGCATGAAATGTAATGCTTAGAACAAAAGGTACATAAAGCATAAAAAATAAAAGCATAAAGTAAAAACAATTTAATAATTAGTGGTTAGTTGGATGACCATCTTGAAACTTGCATTTGGAACTCATTAGAGGATTGGTAAAACCAAAGCCTCCACACAATAAGTTGCATTTGCTTTTTGTCAAGTATATCATCCATTTGGAGTTCTCAAAAGTAAAATGTAATGATCAACGATGTTTAAGTGATCCACGTTGACCAAAATTAAGGAAGATCCATTAGAGGATTTGTAGAACCAAAGCCTGCACACAATGAATCTCAAGGTTATTGGATCAACGAGATCAAATTAACAAACATGGGCTTGCAAACCTAGGTTTAGGCCACGAATGATCATTTATTCGAATCGGGACAAAATTTAGCGTTATGTTAAGCAATCGTAAGTGGACTTATATAGAAGTCACACCTATTTTGAGGCTGGTCAATAGCAATCTATGCACCATTTGTTTTGAGATATGATATAGAGATCATGCTCCAATAACACTTAGTGCAATAAGAAAGGGATGAGATGAAGAGGGGTGGGAAATAATATAAACCATATTTGAATTAAAATTTAATCAAACTATTATTAAAATCATTCATCCATTTTTGTGGAGTTAGACTCAATACCATGGATCCAATGATCTTAATAAAGTTCATGATAAAAAATTTAACCCAAGATCAGCTAGAAAATAATCACAAAATAATATTGCATTTAATATATACATAAAAAAAAGGTTTTAAAATGTTTTAAAATTGAAATAAGAAAGAAAAATATAAACTATGTTCAAATTAATTAAGAAATATTAAGTAAGACCATGGAAAAATCAGAAAAGGACTCAAATATTTTTATAAAATTTTTGGTATTTTTTTTAAGTCAGAAAGTATTTTAAAAAATAAAAGAAATGAGTAAAATAAACAAAAAATAATAAAAAAAACAAAGTCATAAATAAAAAATAAATGAGGTTACCAATATTTGTTACAATATCATTGGATCATTCCATATTTTTTTTCTTCAGAATTTAAAAATGCATAAAAGTATTTTTAAACATTTAAAACAATTCAAATAAAGTGAAAATTTATAAAAAAATATCAAAACACAAAATAAAATTTTGAAAAAATAAAAATCAGAAAGAGAAAAATCAAACATATTTTTCATAATTTTTTCAGATATTTTGGACTTAAATATAAAACAATTAAAACAATTAAATATAAATATCAGAAAATAAAATAAAAACCAAGAAGACACTGTGCAATGGATGAGAGTCAAAACGCGTTAGTAATCAAATCCAATGGATCTGACGCACTGTGCATATCATGGTCATTAGTGAATAAAACACTAGATCACTTATTAAATCAGAAATTCAAAAAAACAAGTGGCGCACCATCATTGGTTGGAAGATGACACATTGGTCATCTTCAACCTCCAGCCAACGTGAATTGTAGGTCTCTCAAACTGTAAAATCAGAAGCTCGGACCTATGTCATTCACTTCGTCTCTTCAAGGCGAAGACAACCACACCTTCGCGATAAATTTATATAAACTGTAGCTCTAGTAATTTGGAAGGAAAGTTTTGAAAAGGGATTTGAAAATTCATGGTCAAAATGTGTATCCAGATAAAAGCAAGTGTTGCGACTAGAGCTAGGGCAATGAGAGCTTCACAATGATATCAAAATTTGAAGAATTGATGGAGAAATCTACCTATTGAAGTTGAGTTGCAGAGCTCTGAAGTTGGACTTCTATGGAGCAATATAAGTCATGAAGGTAATTGTATGTTTAGCTTCAAGGAAGATCAAGGAAGGTGAATTGATAGAGAAATTCGATTGAAAAGGCTTGAACACTGATTTCGGAGTTACAGAAAAATGAGTTGTGGAGCAAGTTTGGATGGGTGATTCAAGCTATTCAAGCTTGAGGAAATGAATGAGGGATGACCCTCTATTTATAGGGAATCAAATAGAATGTTCAAGCGTGTGAAATGATGCAGTTTGGAGGGAAATCGTGTGAACCTGATACACGAGTAAGGTGTGATTTGTTTTGCATCAAAACTCATCCAATCCTTGCATTTTAAGGCTCTAATCCAATTTGGCAAGTTTGTTAAACATGTTTAAATCACAAACGCGTGCTAATTTGATGTTTAGGAGCCAAAACAGGAATTTAAAATCTGACTTATGATGAAACTTCAGTTCCAAGTTACCAATTTCAATCCAATGGCATTCTAAGCTCAAGGGGTCTTAAGGAATGATTCTTGATGCTTTAGAAATATGAGATTACAAGCTTTGCAATGGGAAAATAATGGAATAAAATGGATGCTTGAGCTGAAAGTTGCAATGAGTCAAAGTTGGGGGAAAAAAGGTTGACTTTCCGTACTTAGAAATATTTCAAAATTTTCTTCAAAAGTGACCTATATTGTTTTGCATCCAAACATGGCCTTCCACTTGGAATTAGCTCTTGACCAAAAAATATGGCATGAAATATCCCTCTTTAATGACATTTTTAAACTCGAACCATTCAAAATCCACAAAAATTGAGAGAGTTATGAATTGGTGAAGTTGGCAAAAAATCATGAAATGACCTATAATCTTTTGTATCCTTAGGACGCCTTCCATCCACTTTCTCACTTTGCACATAAAAGAAGGAATACATTTCACGTCCTCAAGATAATTGCGGAAAAATAGTGGGCTTAAGGTGATAACAATTTACCAAGTTAAGATCATTTGAAGTCACACATGGGAAATTGGGGGTTCATCTGGAGGACTTGTAATCTTTCTTCATCATCGAGTTTCTTCAACATGAAAACTCTTTGAAACTTTTGAAGTGATTTGTTAATAACCCTTTGAATAGAAGGATGTTTTTTGAATCACTCAAAAATACCAAAAGATGAGCAAGATATACTTCTTTGAAGTTCAAAACCCGAGCTCCTAGATCAATAAAATGCTTTGAGGAACATTGACAATTTTGAACAACCTTCTTGTACCAACACTCTTGCTTTGTAGATAGAATTTGTTGAGGATGATAATGAGAAATCATAGCAACCAAAACCACTTCCATATCTTGATAATTGAGAGAAATATGCACTTTTGACCAATGGGAACAAGACCTTGCCCAACCATGACAACTTCTTCAATCAACCCCTTATACCTTTGAATCAATCTTGATAACTTTGAAATGTGGTGAACCAAAATAACCTTTCCATTCCATTTCTTCCAAAAAAATATCAATGGTGAGGTTTTGATTTCTCAAGTTTATTGAATAGGGCATGGAAATAAACTCATAAACCCATAAATCAACTTGCTAGGCCACATTGCCTTTACCTACATTATTGACAAGTAAGACAAACTAACATTGCATTTTATTATTTAAAATAAAAGTCAAAACAAAACATGCATGATCACAAAAGAAAAACAAGTCAAGGTGCTTGGTGATTCCTCAAAGAGCAAAGCTAAATATAGGGAGGAGAACCAAAATCCCTAATGTGATCTTGTTGTGATTGAATCAATATGGTATGATGAAGGGATCTTAGGGGCGAAAATTGGGGTAAAACATCTGCCCTTATTTAAGTTTCTTCTATCTGAAGATACGAAGGTTAAAAATCTTCGTGTTGACGGGATCGAAGATACTTAAATATAAATAAACCCTATTTTTGGCCCTATGATGACATGCAATGCTTATGAATATGAATGCACATGAACAACTTCAAAGGGAAGCAAAACACCACTGAGGATGTAGAAAAGGAAATAAGGATCAAAATAGAAACACGACCTGGAAAATAGGTCACTGGTGGATCAAAATACCCAACTCATAGAGGATGGTAAAAAGGTTAAAGGATACACCAAATTTTTCTGAAGGCGAGACTACCAGCGTTCACTGAATGTAGAAAGAGAAAATAAATAACAATACCGACGTTCACTAACGGTGAGCTACCAATGTTTGAAGAAGTGAAAAACACAAGAAGGGGGGTTGAATTATTAAAACTTGAAATCAATTGCAATGAACACGATATTTTTATCCTGGTTCGTTTGATCTCAAACTACTCCAGTCCACCCGTCAAGGTGATTTCGCCTCTCTCCAACGAGGTCTTAATACACTATATTCAACTGAATATTACAATATGCTTTAGCAACTGCTAGAGCCTTCTTGAGTCAAACCACAAACCGGTTTCTCAAGGAATTACTTTCTTACAAAGAATTGAAATCTAGGTGTGTGAATGTTTTCTACAAAACTGTTTATCACAACTATGATACTACACAAATTAAACTTATGAGACTAGATTGCTAAATTAATTGAGTAAGGAATTTTGGAGCTTTTAGCAAACTGAGAGTGTGGAAGATGATGAATAGCTTTTTGGCGTGTAGATTGTTGTAGAGCATTAGCCAATTCAATCTTCATTGACTTGTTTATATAGCATTGGAATTAGTGTACTTTGGAGCAATAATTCTGATTCAATGCCAATAACAATCTTTCCTTATTAAGCAGATCTTGTCTGGAATGATGCCGTTGGTAATAACTCATCTTGAATGCACAGTTCCGTTGCCACATAAGCGTGTTCTGGCTTTGGCTCATTCTGACACTGCTTAAAGTGCTGATGAACAGTTGTTGTCTTTATCAGAGTTCAGAGTGTTGAGCGCAGATCTGTTCATCAAGCTTCAGCATAAGCGTGAGTTGTTCTTCTGATTCTGGTATCTGATATAGCATCTTCTGATGCTGATGTTGATATCCAATATTCTGATGCTGATTATGAAGTACTCTTGCTGATACCCATCAGAGTTTTTGTAAAACAGAAAGTAATTTTTAGGTAGCAAATAGTTCTTTACATGAATCACATAATTAATATATCATTTCATTTTGTTATCATCAAAACTTAAACTTAGGGTAGTAGATTCAAACTTTGTTCTAACAATCTCCCCCTTTTTGATGATGACAAAAACTAGATATTTTTTAATTGAAAATAAGCGTGAAAAGTATCAGAGATAACTAAATGATAAGTTGTATCAGAATTAATTAGGAAGTTATCAAAGATAAGGGATAAAGAGATATCAGAGTTTAGATCAGAGATACTCCCCCTGAATTTATTACTTCCCTTATTAATTCCAAGAGTTCTTGAGGATCAGATCTTTATTGACTTTCTTTGAACATCAGAATATCAGAGCTTTGGATCAGAGTATCAGAGCTTTGAGATCAGAATGTCAGAGCTTTGAGCTTCAGTGTATCAGAGGTGATTAACTTCTTGTACCTGTAGCCTTATGAAAAAAACAGAAAACATTCAAGTATATCAGAGTTAGGAATGTTTGAGACTTTTTGTCTCAGTAATCCGTTATTGAAAAATATCATTCTTGTTCTACCCCTTTTTGTCAGCAATCAAAAAGTGTAAGTGATGTGCTAAAACGATCAGAGCAGAAAAACTTGTTATATTAAAGTTTAGAGCCAGACAAAACATTACAAAAGATATGCAAAGAAAACATTGAAAATATCATGAATGAAAAAACTAAGGTTGGGGTGGGAAACGTGCGAACAGAGTCTCCAGCATTGCCTTAATCTGATCAGCAGTTTCAGTCTGCTTGTGCACCATGCTGACTACTGTATCTATCTTACTGTCTTGCACATCCATCCTTTCCTTCATCTTCTGATCACTTTCATCCATTCTTTGCTGCAGACAAATATCATTCAGCTTCATCTCTTCCAGAGTCTGCCTGTCCAAGGAAGCTTGAGAAACTTCAGAAGCAGGAAGCTTCTGATAGCTTTCTGCAACATCTTCAGCTTGTCTAACCTCTTCAGCTTGAGTTGTCTGATCTTCTTCTGGCTGCACTTTTGAAGCTGGGCGCTTCTCAGACCATGGCTCACTATCCAGAAAGAGCACTTCATCCTATGGCAGCCGACTTTCAACTTCCTTCAGCAGCTTGCTGAAGTTCTGTTGTGCCTGCTCATAATTGATGTCTTGCAACTTGAGGGCTTCAGCACGTACCCAGATTCTGAAGCGTGTCCAGAGCTGGTATGAGGCAACAAGATCAATCATTCCAGGACAAACTTGCTTTAGAGAAGCAATCCATTGCTGCAAACCTGTTTCAAAATTCACAATGCCAGAGCCAACATCTGGCTGTTTTGGTTTGGGAATGGCTATTTTGTGTTTGAGATCAGCAAGACGGTCAAGGATTGTTAAATCGATGAAGGTCCTGCTGTGGTTTTCTGTAGTTTGTTTGGGAGATGGAGTGGGAGAATTAGAAATAATAATTGGACTGTTTGGAGTTTTTTGAGTATTTGGAGGGGTAGTTTCTGGCGAGGATGGCAGCTGAGCCATGGTTACAGTTGTTCCACATGGCAGCTGAATTGCCAAGGGTTATGGCTCAGAGGATTAAGGAGAATGAGGTTCAGGTGATGGAGTTTCAGAGTGATGAAACTCAGTTTGTGGAGGTGATGGTTGAGGTGATGGTGGATGAATTTCTGGTTGAGGAGAGGGAGGAGGAATTGCTGGTTGTGGAGAAGGAGGTGGAATTTCTGGTTGTTGTGGAATTTGTGGTTCTTCTGGTATGGGTGAGAGAGGATGTTCTAGTTGAGGAGAGTGGGCAATTTCTGGTTCAGTGTTTGGATTGTTTGAGAGGTGAGCAGAAACACGTTCATCAATATCAGACAGAACTTTGTCAAGTTCTGATGCTGTTGAAGTTGTGGGTTTTGGATTTTTGGTGCTGGGTCTCCTGAGAGTCAGTGACTCAGAAGGGTCATCTTCTGGTTCGGTTTCATCAATGGTTGGTATGGGGATTGGAAGTTCATGTGAAGCTGGGGTTGGGATTGATGTTGGAATAGCAGAAGAATTTAAAACAGAAGCAGCAGATAAATTACCTCTTTTCTTAGGTGTCTGCTGGGATGGTCCTTCTGAAGAGGCCTTTCTTTTCTTCGTCTTCTTCAGTGTAACTTCTGGTTGTTGTTGGTGCAGATCTTTGATATTCAGTTTGGGATCTGTACCATCAGCCTTGCAAGCGTCCAAGTATCTGAGAACCACCACTCGTTTAGATTCTACCTCAGAAAATAATGGAAAGTCATCCAGAGGGACTCTTCTTCTGGTGATGTCAGCAAGAGGAGTAACGCTGGGCTCCTTTCTGATATTCTCTATCAGTTTCATTTTCTTCAGATTCTTGGCGTTCAGAGGCTTGCCAACAGTTGGTTCAATAGAACTTAATTCTTGAGCTTCTGTAAGGTGCTCTATCAGCCTATTCTCAGTCATAATATCTGATATTAACCTGCCAAAGGGTATCTAATCCCTCTTTGTCCTTTCTTCTTCCTTTGTCTCCTTGACGCTGGTCCTGAGGTGATTAAACAGAAGATGAGCCAAGTTTATTTTTACCTTCTGATTAATAAAATAGATCAGAAACTGCTGATCTATATTTATATAATCAGGGGAGCTTGTTGGCTTCCTGTGATTAAAGCACCCCAAAATGATCTTCGCCCAAATTCTGTCTTGATCCTTTAAGTCTCTGATTTTGCTGCTGGGGACCCCATGGGTGAAAATCTGCCTTTCAATGACAGCAACGTCAGAGCATCTTTCAGCCATATCGATACAGCGGATACCACCGCCACTGTATCCAATCAATCTTGCTATGTGATCCTCAGTGATCACAATCTTCTTTCCCATTATGTAGGAGGTGACTTGATGCGTTGATGAGTATGCATGAATCCAGAACTCCTTGACCAAAACTGGGAACGTTGGTCCAACCAACCTATCAAAATATCTCTCCCATCCCTATGCCTTAACTTCTTCTGTCAAGTCAAATCCATTTTCTTTCAGACTGGAGAAGTCAACAATCAGTTCAGACAGCACTTCCAAATTTTTCACTGGTGTAAGAAGTGTTCTGAAAGGCACTTGGTATTGTTCAGAAGAAGCTTCCTTCTGAGAACCTGCAGAGACATTGCTGGAGGTTGCCATGTTCACACTTAGGGTTTTTCTGAGAAAACTGAAAAATGGGTTTCTTTTGAGAGAGATGAACACAACAAGGAAAATGCAGAAAAATATTTGTGAGATTGTAAGAAACGGTAAAAGATTAATGTGAAATGTTAATGTGCTTAAATAGATTTCAAAATAATTTTTGAAAGTGTAAACGGTTTCAAGAAAGAGAAATAATTCATGATTACGTTAAAAACATGATTACTTTCATTTAATGCTTGCTGATTTTGGGGGATTTGAGAAAGATACTTGAAACGGTTACCAGACATGTGTCTCAATGCACCCAATCAGCGTTTTGCCTTCTCAGAAGCGTGCACGCATTCTGCTTCAGAGATTTGCTGATGATTGGATGACACTTGTTTGATTTAGTGAGCAGCACGTCTATCCTTAAGCTGAAACGCTCAGATCTTTAAGAATAGCATCTGATACAATCTGCATGTTCTATCTTTCTGAAAAGAGATTGATCAGAAGTTCATAGTAAAACAAATACATTCTGAAGATAAATATATAGAATTAAAACATTTTCACTCTGGGCAAATTTTCATGCTGAGATGTTTCAGAATGAAATTGAACCTATCTTCAGAAAGGGGTTTAGTGAAGATATCAGCCCATTGATGGTCTGTATCAATAAATTTTAAGTTCAAAATTACTTTATGAATATAGTCCCTAATGAAGTGATGTTTTATTTCTATATGCTTAGCTCTAGAATGTAAATGGGATTCTTACTTAAGCAAATAGCAGAAGTATTGTCACAGAGTATAGGGATGTTACTCTCAAAAATCTGGAAGTCTTCAAGCTGACTTTTCATCCAGAGCATTTGTGTGCTACATCCTGCTGCTGCTGTGTACTCAGCTTCTACTGTTGATAGCGCAATTGTGGATTCCCTTTTGCTGGACCAAGAGATCAGATTTTCTCCCAGAAACTGGCAGCTTCCAGAAGTACTTTTACGCTCTACTCTGTCTCCAGCAAAGTCAGCATCGCAGTAGCCTACTAAGCTGTAATCACTAGATTTTCTATAAAATAAACCCAGATTAGTAGTACCTTTCAGATACTTGAAAATTCGCTTAACAGCTGTTAAGTGAGATTCTCTAGGATCTGATTGGAATCTAGCACAAATACTTACGCTGAATAAGATATCAGGTCTTGAAGCTGTCAGATAAAGGAGAGAACCAATCATACCTCTGTAGACCTTCTGTTCTACCTTTTTGCTTACCTCTTCTCTTTCCAGAATGCACGTGGGATGCATTGGAATCTTTGATGGCTTACATTCTGAGAGGTCAAATTTCTTCAGAAGATCTCTGACATATTTGCTCTGATGAATGTAAGTTCTCTCTAGAGTTTGATTGATCTGAATTCCTAGAAAGAATTTCAGTTCCCCCATGAGGCTCATCTCAAATTCTGCCTGCATACACTTAGCAAATTTTCTTCCAAGAGACAGATTAGTAGATCCAAAAATAATATCATCAACATAAATTTGACAGACTAATATGTCATTCTTAACTAACTTACAGAATAAGGTAGTGTCCACCTTCCCTCTGGTGAATTCATTTTCTAACAGAAAGTTACTTAGTCTTTCATACCAAGCTCTGGGAGCTTGTTTCAGACCATATAGTGACTTCTTTAGTTTGAAAACATGTTCTGGATGTTTTGTATTTTCAAAACCAGGGGGTTGGTGCACATAAACCTCTTCTTCTATATACCCATTTAAGAATGCACTCTTGACATACATCTGATACAAAGTGATGCCTCTATTAACAGCAAATGAAATTAAAAGTCTGATAGATTCTAACCTGGCGACTGGAGCAAAGGTTTCTGTATAGTCTATTCCCTCTTGCTGACTATAACCTTGTGCTACCAGTCGTGCTTTGTTTCTGATAACTTCACCTTGTTTATTTAGCTTGTTTCTGAACACCCATCTTGTTCCAATGACGTTGAATCCTTTTGGTCTGGGAACAAGATCCCATACGTCATTTCTGGTGAATTGATTCAGCTCTTCTTGCATTGCTAGAATCCAGTCGTTGTCCAGAAGTGCTTCATCAATAGAAGAAGGTTCAATCAGAGACACAAGTCCCATGAGGGTTTCTTTAGAGTTTCTGAAGCTTGTTCTTGTTCTGATTGGATCTTCCTTTCTTCGTAAGATAGTTTCTTCTGGGTGATCTAGGCTGCTTCTGGGTGGTCTCTTCTGAGGTTGATCAACAGCTGTTGTAGGATTGCTAGCAGCGCTCCTTTCAGATGTTGAAGGAGTGTATGTGTTGAGAGCTTCTGATGACTTGTCTTCAGAGCTTGTAAATTCAATTTCCATACCTGCAAAAACTTCATTCTGCTTTGACTTTTAAGAGTCAAGCTTATCATCAAAACGAACACTAATTGATTCTTCCACAATCTATGTTTCTGTATTGTATACTGTGTACCCTCTTGAGCGTTCAGAGTATCCTAACATAATACACTTTTATGCTTTAGAGTCAAACTTGCTCAAATAATTTTTTGTATTTAACATAAAACAAGTACATCCAAATGGATGAAAATATGAAATGTTGGGCTTTCTGTTCTTCCACAATTCATATGGAGTCTTTTCCAGAATAGGTCTTATTGAGATTCTATTCTGAATGTAGCACGCTGTGTTTATTGCCTCTGCCCAGAAGATCTTAGCAACGTTTGTCTCATTGATCATGGTTCTGGCCATTTCTTGCAATGTTCTGTTCTTTCGTTCTACAACTCCATTTTGTTGGGGAGTTCTAGGACAAGAGAAATCATGCAGAATGCCTCTGTCATTAAAGAATGACTCAAAATCTTTGTTTTCAAACTCTCCACCATGATCACTTCTGACTTTAATGATTCTAAGATCCTTTTCATTCTGAACTTGGTTACAGAAGGTAACAAACACAGAGTGTGACTCGTCCTTGTGTCTTAAGAACTTTACCCATGTCCATCTGCTATAGTCATCTACGATTACCAACCCATACTTCTTGCCACTGACTGAAGCAGTTTTAACTGGTCCAAATAAGTCAATGTGCAGAAGTTCTAATGGCTTAGAGGTAGAAACAACATTTTTAGATTTGAAAGAAGGTTTTGCAAACTTGCCTTTCTGACATGCTTCACACAGAGCATCTGAATTGAACTTCAAATTAGGAAGTCCTCTTACCAAATTGAGTTTGTTAATCTGAGATATTCTTCTCATACTAACATGCCCCAATCTTCTGTGCCAGATCCACTGCTCGTTGTTAACAGACAGAAGACACTTTACATTCTGACTTTTCAGTTCAGAAAGTTTGATTTTATAGATGTTGTTTTTCCTCTTTCCATTAAACAGGATAGTCCCATCTTTCTGACTAACAGCTTTACATGATTTTTGATTAAAGATTATATCATAACCGTTATCACTTAATTGACTTATGGATAACAGATTATACATTAATCCATCTACTAGCAGAACATTATTTATAGAGGGAAGATTTCCATTACCTACAGTTCCAGAGCCAATTATCTTTCCCCTCTGATTGCCTCCAAAGCCAACGTGGCCTCCAGGCTTAAGTTCCAGGCTTTGGAACATATGCCTTCTTCCCGTCATGTGTCACGAGCAGCCAGAGTCCAGGTACCATGACTGGTGTTTCTGATTTGCTGCTAAAGATATCTGCAACATGTATTATTTTATCCTTAGGTACCCAGATTTTCTTGGGTCCTGATTTGTTAGATTTACCAAAACTCTGGTTGAATTTTGGTTTCACAGAATACTTACTGCTAGTGTATTTAATATCATGTGTGTGACCATACACAAAATGTGAGTTCAGAGGAGTGTGTTTAATGGTTAGATCCATGACATTCTTTGGTGTAGGAACCTTACCTTGGTATCTTATTCCCTTCCTGCCATTTCTGCTAACTCCATAGATCATTGAAGCCATTTTGCTTCTATCTATGCTTTTAGCAAGGAACTTCTGGAAACTGTGATCATACTCCTTGATGATCTCATCAGCGCTGCTGGGAGTTTCAGAAATTGGTTCCTTCTGAGAGTTTTGTAAAACATTTTCTAATTTTGAAATTTTATTTCTCAGCTCAGAATTTTCCAATTTAAGACTCTCAGTCTTATCAGAGTCAGATTCAAGATTCCTTTTCAGGTTTCTGAATTTAACTCTAATCTGCTGGTACCTTTCCAGAATTTCATTAAGGCTTTCAGCAA
Organism: Vicia faba; assembly: GCA_948472305.1. NCBI lineage: Eukaryota > Viridiplantae > Streptophyta > Magnoliopsida > Fabales > Fabaceae > Vicia > Vicia faba. The sequence goes on along the minus strand of OX451737.1, from coordinate 1,364,613,362 downwards.
GTTCAGCCTTAGTAAAATTAATTGCAAAGTCAGGAAATACCTCTTCAGTATCTGATTCTGAGTCTGATTCAGAAGCTTCACTATCTTCTGAAATGTTGGCCATGAGAGCTATGTTTACTCTCCCATCATCTGATTCTGAGTCAGCTTCAGACGAGTCAGAGTCATCCCATTGTAGCCATGAGACTTTTCTTCTTTTCTCTTCCAAACTTCTTTTTGGGCTTTTCCCTCTGAAGCTTTGGGCAGTCACTCGTGTAGTGTCCTTGCTCATTGCACTCATAGCAGATGATGTCCTTGGTGTTTGGCTTTCTGCTTCCTGAGGAGCCTTCAGATCTTATGTATCCAGAGGAAGAATCTGTCCTTCTATATCTGGAAGAAGACTGTTCTGATCAGATCTTCTGGGATTCCTGAATTTCCTTTGCCTCTGCTTCCACAGTTGATTCACTCTTCTGGAGAGGAGAGAAAGTTCGTCTTCTTCTGATGAGGATCCATCAGATGTTTCTTCAACTGCCTGCAAAACTTTAGACTCAGATTTTTGTTATATTTTAATGCTAAAGGCTTACCTTGCTTCTGGGGTTCATTAGCTTCTAGCTCTATCTCATGACTTCTGAGGGAGCTGATAAGTTGAGAAATTTTGTTGAGATCTTTTGCTAGCTTCAGAGCTGTAACCATTGGCCTCCACTGCTTTGGTAAGCTTCTGATGATCTTCTTGACGTGATCAGCAGTAAAGTATCCTTTGTCCAGAACCTTGAGACCAGCTACCAGAATTTGGAATCTTGAGAACATTGTTTCAATGGATTCACTTTCTTCCATTTTGAATGCCTCATACTTCTGAATGAGCGCAAGAGCTTTAGTTTCTTTGACCTGAACGTTGCCCTTATGCGTCATTCTGAGTGAGTCAAACATGTTCTTTGCTGTGTCTCTGTTAGAGATCTTTTCATATTCAGCATAAGAGATGGCGCTGAGAAGGATGGTTCTGGCTTTGTGGTGATTTTTGAAGTCACGCTTCTGTTGGTCAGACATTGCTTTCCTGTCAATCTTCTGACCGCTTGCATTCACAGGGTGCGTGTATCCATCTGTCACCATGTCCCACAAATCAACATCATGTGCCAGAAAGAAGCTTTCAATTCTGTCTTTCCAGTAATCAAAATTTTCTCCATCAAAGACTGGAGGTTTGCCGCTGAATCTGTCTTTGTCCTCATGGTTGTCATTGCTGGTGTGTTGATAAATTCCTGTCATTCTGTTTTTCTGACGCTGAATCTTGTACTGACACGATTAAGTGTTTTAGCTCAGAACCAGGCGCTCTGATGCCTATTGAAGAAGTGAAAAACACAAGAAGGGGGGTTGAATTGTTAAAACTTGAAATCAATTGCAATGAACACGATATTTTTATCCTGGTTCGTTTGATCTCAAACTACTCTAGTCCACCCGTCAAGGTGATTTCGCCTCTCTCCAACGAGGTCTTAATCCACTATATTCAACTGAATATTACAATCTGCTTTAGCAACTGCTAGAGCCTTCTTGAGTCAAACCACAAACCGGTTTCTCAAGGAATTACTTTCTTACAAAGAATTGAAATCTAGGTGTGTGAATGTTTTCTACAAAACTGTTTATCACAACTATGATACTACACAAATTAAGCTTATGAGACTAGATTGCTAAATTAATTGAGTAAGGAATTTTGGAGCTTTTAGCAAACTGAGAGTGAGGAAGATGATGAATAGCTTTTTGGCGTGTAGATTGTTGTAGAGCATTAGCCAATTCAATCTTCATTGACTTGTTTATATAGCATTGGAATTAGTGTACGTTGGAGCAATAATTCTGATTCAATGCCAATAACAATCTTTCCTTATTAAGCAGATCTTGTCTGGAATGATGCCGTTGGTAATAACTTATCTTGAATTCACAATACCGTTGCCACTTAAGCGTGTTCTGGCTTTGGCTCATTCTGACGCTGCTTAAAGTGCTGATGAACTGTTGTTGTCTTTATCAGAGTTCAGAGTGTTGAGCGCAGATCTGTTCATCAAGCTTCAGCATAAGCGTGAGTTGTTCTTCTGATTCTGGTATCTGATATAGCATCCTCTGATGCTGATGTTGATATCCAATATTCTGATGCTGATTATGAAGTACTCTTGCTGATACCCATCAGAGTTTCTGTAAAACAGAAAGTAATTTTTAGGTAGCAAATAGTTCTTTACATGAATCACATAATTAATATATCATTTCATTTTGTTATCATCAAAAATTAAACTTAGGGTAGTAGATTCAAACTTTGTTCTAACAACGTTTACCTAAGGTAGAGAGAAAGAATATATCATAACATCATCATTCACTGAAGATGAACTACCAACGTTCACTGAGGCTAGCAAAAAGATAACAATCACCAACTTTCACTGATGGTGATCTACCAACTTTCACTGAAGGTAGAGAGAAAAGAAATATAATAGGACCACCGTTCATTGACGATGAACTACCAACATTCACTAAGGGTAGCAAAAAGATAACAATCACCAACTTTCACTGATGGTGATCTACCAACTTTCACTGAACGTAGAAGGAATATATCATAGCACCACCGTTCACTGATGATGAACTACCAACATTCACTGAGGGTAGCAAAAAGATAACAATCACCAACTTTCACTGATGGTGATATACCAACTTTCATTGAAGTTAGAAGGAATATATCATAGCACCGCCGTTCACTGTCGATGAACTACCAACGATCACTGAGGGTAGCAAAAAGATAACAATCACAAACTATCACTGATGGTGAACTACCAACTTTCACTGAAGGTAGAAGGAATATATCATAGCACCGTTGTTCACTGACGATGAACTACCATTCACTGAGGGTAGAAAAAATATAACAATCACTAACTTTCACCGACGGTGACCTACCAACTTTCACTGAAGGTAGAAGGAATATATCATAGCACCTCCGTTAACTGACGATGAACTACCAACGTTCACTAAGGGTAGCAAAAAGATAACAATCACCAACTTTCACTTATGGTGACCTACCGACTTTCACTGAAGGTAGAAGGAATATATCATAACACCGCCGTTCACTGACGATGAACTACCAACATCACTAATAGTAGCAAAAAGATGACAATCCCCAACTTTCACTGATGGTGACCTACCAACTTTAACTGAAGGTAGAAAGAGAAAATATCATAGCATCGCCGTTCACTGACGATGAACTACCAACGTTCACTCAGGGTAGAAAAAAGATAACAAGTTTTCCCTAAAATTCCAGCGTTTCACCTAGAAAGGGTCTCAACATCTTCTTTAACCAAGGAACTCCGCCTAGAAAGGATAATATATAAGTTGTCTCAAATAAAGAGACTACCACTTACAAAGATTTTACAACAAATTGTCTCTACGATATTGAAAGATTTGCCATCCACTGGAGTAATTTGACAATGAACTGCAAACTATCCACTCATAGAGAAGATAGAAAAAAAGTAATGTTGACTTTTACGGGGAAGTATAAGTTGCTCAAATAAAGAGACCTGCTACTTGTTGTTATAGGAAGAATTGTAAAAATGACTTTCTGGGGAAAGCAATATAACTTCCTGGGGAAATAAATATGACTTCCTGGGGAATGAGATATGACTTCCTGGGGAAAGAGATATGACTTACTGGGGAAAGAGATATGACTTCCTAGGAGATGCTAATATATTCCTGCTGAGGAGATAAAGTCTTCTCATGTAAAATAAATGCATACTCTCAAACCAAGGCTCGAAGCCTGCAGATATCATAAGTAATAATATTGTTGGGAAACAAAGATTCAAAGCAGAAATAAACTGGAATGGAGCAGTCAACCAAAATACATCCTTTGAGAAATAAACTCAAGAGGGAAACCCAATCTATTTAGTCAAAGAGCTGTACAGGATGGCTATAGCAAAAATCTTCCAAGAGGGATAACTGAGTGGGGAAATTGAAAGAATATACACTTTATGCTTAAGGCCGATACTCTATTGGAGAGAGGACACCGCAACGCTGCAAAACAGGGTAATATGTCAACAAAATACTAATGAATATGAATGAGCAATGATTTTCTAAATTTAACTATGCATGATGTATGTATGAATATATGAGTATTATCATGTATATGTTGACAAAATAGACATATAATACTGGGGATAAACAAACCAAGCCAACTCGGACACAAATAACACTTGGCTAAAACACATCCAAGATGAACATTCCATAAGAAAATAAGCCCCAACTGAGGAAGAAAAATCCTATTTCGCGGCTTAACTTCAGTGGGGAGGAACATAATCCGGAAGTAAACAAATCATAGAGAAAAAACAGAAGAGATACATGGGTATAACATCCTTCTCCTATCTCCACCGGGGAATATCACTCAGACTTCAATGGGAAAGAAAATGCTTTCACGGTCCACACTTCTATTGGGGATTGCAATACCGATTTCAAATAAGGCAGACGAACATCATACCAACAAAACATCGACTGATGATTTCAAGCTGACTTCAATGGATAAATATCATACAGACTTCACTAGGGGAGATAATGCATCATCATCGAGACATCAGCTGGGAACCTCGTGCTGACTTCATTGGGGAGGCCAACACCACATTGAAGGGAAAAACCAAGATACATTCTCTACTTGGGAAAACAGAGATACGTTCTTCAATATTGAGAGTAAGTATTGCACCAACTTCTCTGGGGAAAAATTACAAAACATCATGGGGACAACAACTTGGAGAGTTAAGAAGTTAAATGTTACAATAAGAAATAAAAAATATGGGGATTTTAAATCAAACCCAACACCTGGCGGGTGAAAACCCAAAAAAAGTTGATAACCGATTCAACCATTCTTAAACAAAACACTGCCCTTTCCTGATTATCGGACAATCAAACAAAATGCAATTACCTCTGAAAAGATATGCTTCACAAATGAGTCAAATCTCATCATACACGGGGAGAAAATACTTCTATCAAATAAGTAAGGCCTTCACTGAGAAATCTCGGATTGAGTCTTCATATTATGCAAACTTATTCCAACAAAAGATGCTCTGGGATAGCTTTCCTGAGGAATCAGGAAGTCAACATATAGAAAGAGGTCAAACTCTTGGGGATTTTAAATTAAACCCAACACTTGGCGAGTGAAAACCCAAAAAGTTGACAATTGTCTCAACAATTCTTAGAAAATACATTGTCCTGGTCCAGCTACCTGGATAATGAATACCAACAATAATGCCAACACTTCCAAGAAGAGCAACATTTTGCAAATAATTCCATCACAGCACACCAAGGGGACAAGACCTTTCATCATATGAGAGAAGACTTCGCTGGGGAATCCAGAATAGAGACCTCAGACCAAGCAAACCCAACAAGCAAAAAATGAACCAACACTTGACTGGGGACACTGGGATCACTAACCCGATACCGCACCTTACGCCAACTGGTATCTTCTTCAATATACAATAAACACGCGCATACCAGCGAAAAAACCCTGAGAAAACCTTCCCGGGGAAACTACAATTCCAAAAATTACGGGAGTTCGTCCATTCCTGGGATCACCACTTTTTGTTCTCCTCTAAAATCATAAAATCTAAAGTAAAAGTAAGTTGTAAATTCTTTTTGAAAAATAATTTTGTTATTTAATCTTTTTGCTTTGAAAATTATCATCAATAATAAATGGAGTCTTTGTAAGCTGAATAAAAATAAGAACTACAATGAATTTGCTAAAAGCTCAATTTTTTTTGATAGAATAGTAGTCTGCGAATTGTGAGACTCCATGGATAATTACAAAGTTTGGAAAATGGTAATATACAATGGAAAGATACATTGGGATACAATGACCATTATTCCCTCTAACAAATTTGAAATCCTGAGCAGCAACTTCTGTTAAAGTATGGTGAGGACCTAAGAACATTATTTCTTCAATGATCAAGTCTTGTCTGATGCAGTTACTTGCTAAGAAAGTCCCTGACATTTTCCTAAGCTTCCCTTGCAGCCTACCGAGACACTCCTTTTTTTCCTAAGCCGCCCTTTCGGGTTTTCAAGTTAGCGAGTTGTTCTTTTATTTCTTTAGGTGAAGTATTTCTTGACTGCATCAGCATTAATGGGACGTGGGAACTCCCCGCCCTCCATGGTTTCAAGAATTAATGCACCGCTAGAGAAGGCTTTCTTGACAACATATGGGCCTTAAAAATTAGGAGTCCACTTGCCCCTAGAATCAGAGTTAAAAAACATGATCTTCCTGAGCATGAGGTCGCCTTCTCTGAATTCACGAGGCTTTACCTTCTTATCAAAATCTTTCTTCATTTTATTTTGATATAACTTCCCATGGCACAAAGCCGCCATTCTCTTCTCTTAGATCAAATTCAATTGGTCAAACCTGTTCTGGACCCATTCAGCCTCTGACAACTTGGTTTCCATTATCACACGCAAAGAGGGAATTTCAACCTCAATTGGGAGCACTGCTTCCATTCCATACACAAGGGAGAACGGGGTCGCTCCTGTTGAAGTGTAGATAGATGTATGATATCCATGTAAAGAAAAAGGGAGCATTTCATGCCAATCCTTATAAGTAAGAACCATCTTCTGGATAATCTTCTTGATATTCTTATTAGCAGCTTCAACAACCCCATTCATCTTCGGCCTGTACGGAGATGAGTTGTGATGGACAATATTGAATTCTTCTCAAAGTTCTGTCATCATCTTATTATTCAGAATTGAACTATTGTCGGTGATGATTCTGCTAGGTACACGATACCGACATATGAGATTATTCTTAATAAAGCGCACAACCACCTGCTTAGTAACAGTAGCATATGAAGCATCTTCCACCCATTTAGTGAATAATCAATTTCTACCAAGATAAAATGGTCTCTAATCGAAGCTTTGGGTTTTATCATTCCAATCATGTCAATACACCACATAGAGAAAGGCCACGTCGAAGAAATAACATTGAGAAGTGTCGGAGGCACATGAATCTTGTGTCGCATAAATATGACATTTATGGCACTTCTTTGCAAATTTGTAACAGTTAGATTCCATTGTCAGGCAATAGTAACCTTCCCTTAGCATCTTTTTAGCCATCGAATGTCCATTGGCATGAGTGCCAAATGAACCTTCATGAGTCTCATGCATCGACATGTCTGCTTCGTGTCTATCCACGCATCTGAGCAAAACCATGTCATAATTTCTCTTGTACAACACATTTTCATTAAGTAAGAAACTACCATCCAATCTTCTCAATGTCTTTTTATCTTTATTCGAAGCACCCATCGGGTATTCCCAAGTTTGGAGAAAATGCTTGATATCATAATACCAAGGTTTCTCATCTACTACCACTTTTGTTGCAAACACATGAGCAGGCCTATCCAGTCGCCGAACTATAATTCTAGGTATATCATTCCAAGTATTCACTTGATACATAGAAGCTAGAGTTTCCAGACCGTCGGCCATTTGATTTTCGTTTCTAGGGATGTGATGGAATTCAACTTTATAAAAGAAGGGTAACAATCTTCTAGCATAATCTTTTTGTAAGGGATCAAGTCTGGGTGACGAGTATCCCACTCTCCTTTAATCTGATTTATTACCAAAGACGAATCGCCATACACATCTAGAATTTTAATTCTGAGATTAATAGCTTCCTCGAGACCCGTGATGCAAGCCTCATATTCTTCCATATTATTAGTACAATCAAATTTCAACCTTGCAGTAAAAGGAATGTATGATCCATGTGGAGTGACAATCACAACACCAATTCCTTTACCATAAGCATTCACAACTCCATCAAATATCATACTCCAACGAAATTCAGTATCAGGACCTTCCTCAGGCAAAGGTTCATCACAATCTTTCACTTTCAGAAATATCACATCCTCATCAGGGAAATCATACTTCACAGACTGATAATCATCAACTGGTTGGTGAGAAAAATAATCTTCCAACACGCTGCTTTTAATAGGTTTTTGAGTGTGGTATTCAATGTCATATTCAGATAACAGCATCTTCCAGTGGGCAATTCTTACGGTAAGAGAAGGCTTTTCAAAAATGTACTTGATTGGATCCATTTTGGAGATCGAGCAAGTAGTGTAATTCAACATATATTGCCGCAAATATTTTGCTTCCCAGGCCAGAGCACAACATGTCTTTTCCAGCATGGAATATCGCGATTCACAATCAGTAAAATTTTTACTGAGATAATAAATGGCATACTCTTTCTTCCCCATTTAATCTTGTTGTCCCATAATATAACCTATGGAATCATCTAACACTGTCATATACATAATCAATGGTCTTCCTACAACAGGGGGGAGCAATATAGGAGGTTCAAGAAGATATTCTTTAATACTTTCAAATTCCCTTTGGCAGTCATCTGTCCACACAAAACCTTGATCTTTCTTTAACAACTTAAAGATCGGTTCACACGTTGCAGTCATGTGGGAAATGAATCTGGAAATATAATTCCAACGCCCGAGGAACCCTATGACTTGCCTTTCAGTTCTCGGTGCTGACATTTCTTGAATTGCTTTGACTTTATCAGGGTCAACTTCAATCCCTTTCTGGCTCACAATGAACCCTAACAACTTCTCTGATCGAACACCAAAGGTAACTTTATTTGGATTCAAGCGGAGACGATACTTCCTCAAACGCTAAAACAACTTCAACAAATCTTTTACATCCCCTTATTTAGTATGGGACTTAGAAATCATATCATCAACATATACCTCAATTTCCATGTGCATCAGATCATGGAATATGGTTGTCATAGCCCTCTGGTATGTTGCACCAGCGTTCTTCAACCCGAAGGGCATCACTCTATAACAGAATGTTCCCCAGGGTGCGATAAACATTGTTTTTTCCTTGTCCTTTGGAGCCATATTTATTTGATTATATCTGGAAACTCCGTCCATGAACGAGAATTTTTTTAATTTTGTTGTGCTATCCACTAACATATCAATGTGTGGCAATGGTAAATCATATTTTGGACTAGCTTTATTTAGATCTCTGTAATCTACGCACATGCGAACTTTTCCGTCTTTCTTCGGTACTGGGACAATATTGGCAATCAACTGAGAGTACAGTGATGTCACAAGAAAACCAGCATTAATCTGCTTTAGAACTTCCTCTTTGATCTTTACTGCCATATTTGGGTGAGTTCTTCGCAACTTATGTTTGATTGGCGGACACTCTGGCTTCAGCGGAAAATGGTGCTCTATAATATCTGTATCTAGACCAAGCATATCTTGTTAAGACCAAGCAAAAATATCCACATACTCTTTCAACATCTTAATCAACCTGCTCCTCACATCAGGATGCAACAATGATCCAGTCTTGCTTTCTTTCAGATCTGCTTTTGAACCCAAATTGATTACTTCCAATGGCTCTTTATATGGATGAATGGCATTTTACTCGCGTTCAAGCAACCTTGAGACCTCTTATGGAATCTCATCCTAGTCTTCTTCTTCGGCCTCATACACTGGACATTCAAAGTTGGGAGAGGGTGCAAGGTAATTGTATTCAACGGGTTTTTTAATTAATCTGCACATATGATTTATGATTGCTTTTAGAATTTCAATTATTATTTATTTTGAAAGGTTTTTTTTCTGATTATCATTTTCCAAGAAAAAGCAGAAAATAAAGACACAATTTGGGAAACAAAGACAACTTTTATTATTGATTTTAGAAATCACAACAAACAGATAAGCCCATACAATATTAATACTTTCACCTTGGGAAGAGTGAAATATTTTCAAAAAGATTAACAAAAACAAATTACTTTGAAAAATGTATGCAAGAGGGAACATCAATTGTGATCCAATTCTAAACCCTAACTTTGTGCGTCACATAATTTTCCATTTCTGGCTCTTCTTCATCTTCCACAATGGCATTAATCTCGGAAACAGTTGGATGAAGATAACCCCCGCTACGAAAGATATCTTGATACATGCCTGCAGCAGACTTCAGCTTCATGCTCTTACCTTTATCATCCTTCACAGAGAACCCCAAGCCAGCTCTATTCATATTTACAGGTGGATCAACAATCTGTCCCCATACTTCACTATGGCCATTACGCACAACCTGTTGCACATCCTTAAACGAAGTCATAGATTTCTCATTTCCTCTTACATTATCAATGGATAAAGCTTGGAACTGGGTTCCAACAGCAGCTTCATCCACCTCCACAATGCTGAACAAAGATAAATGAGATATCAATAATGCCTGTTCTCCATTTATAATTACCACTTTTCCTTCACGTACAAACTTCAACTTCTGGTGTAAAGTTGAAGTGACAACCCCTGCCTCATGTATCCACGGCCGTCCTAGCAAGATGCTATAAGCAGGTACAATATCCATGACCTAGAAAGTAATCTGAAATAAATGTGGGCCAATATGAATAGGCAAGTCCACTTCACTAATTACAGATTTCCTTGATTCATCAAACGCTTTCACAATAATGCCACTTGGGCGCATGGGTGTTTCTTGATATTTTAACTTCATAAGAGTGCTCCTTGGTATAACGTTCAATGTGGATCCATTATCAATCAAAACATTGGATAATGAATCGTTCTTGCAGTTCATAGAGATGTGGATGGCTAAATTGTGATTCCTTCCTTCATCGGGCAGCTCATCATCGCAGAAACTCAGGTTATCACATGAAGTAATGTTCCATAATACACTGCTGAATTGGTCTACAGACATATCACTTTCAACAAAAGCTTGGTCCAATACCCTCATCCAATATTCTCTGTTAGCAGAGGAGTTCGTCAATAAATCCAAAATAGATATTTTTGAAGGAGTCTGCAGTAGCTGATCTACAATTTTGTAGTCACTCATCTTGATTATCTTCAAAATATCATCCACCTCTTTTTCTAGGGTAGCTCCACTAGATTAACCCTCTACATTCTTGGGTTCAACATTTTCAACAATTTTCTTTCCAGTACTAACATCTCCACGAACAACTAGTACAAATACACGACCACTACGGGTCACTCTGCTAGTCTCAGCAATATTTACAACATTAGGCATTGGTTGGATGGGAACTTCCACACCATCCTCTAAGATTGTAGCATTATATTTGTAGGGTACAACATTATCTAACTTGTAGGGGACAAGACCCGACAAACTAATCACCAATGGAGTAATAACTGGCTTGCTATGATATTCAACTTCAAAATAGGCGGGTGCACCAAAACAAGGCACAATAACATTTACTCCCTCTTCAACACATTCAGTCTTTACAGAGTCATCTATGGAAAACAAATCTTGATCTGAGAAGAAGTACTCATCTGTAGAGGCATACTCATCATCTGACTCTTCTTCAGCCAAACAAACCTCAATCACATCAACTTCATGGTAATCATCCATTTGATCTGTAACCTTGATAGTTCCATTATCCACACAACAATTGAACACCTTCCTTTACAATTGAACATCCTCGAGAGTCCCGACAGCAAATTTGGCAAGATCCATACGGATGATCCACCTGACCAGCCATGTGGCAGAAAGTAGCGTGCAATTGTACAAGATCCTCATTCATATGTCCCACATCAAAGATTATGAACTCTCCAGGACATCCAAAAACCATTTTTATTTCCTCATCATACTCTGCCCTAAGGCCTGATTATGTGGAAGAGGCCCTCATCCATCATCTCCTGCAAAATCAGTCTTTATCTTGTCACAACCCTGTATATTCGTACTACAAATAGCACAACCAGCATGATCATGCGTATAATAGCTAAATTCAAAGAGGTCTGCATGCATTTTCACAAAATATCCTCTAACTAATTTAATATCAAAAATCTGAAAGTCTCCTGGACAACCGGCCACCATGTTCATAGCATTTGGTTCTCCTTGCTTTGGTAGAGGATAATCTTTCACATTTGGGTGCACATCCTTGAAAGATAAGATACCAGACTTCACCAATTTTTGTACTTTAGTCCTCAAAGGATAACAGTTCTCAACATTGTGCCCTGGTCCTCCCTGATGAAAAGCACATGTTTGGTATGCCTTGTAATACCAAGGCAACGGTGATGGTATAGCGGGAGGTGGTATGGTATGAACCAACTTCTTCTGAATTAAAATAGGGAGTAATTCTATATAACTAATAGGGATACGGTAATAACTCTCCCTTCTATGATTATACCCTTGATTCCCCTGATGTGATGGTCCCTGATAAGCAACGGTGCTTCGAGCTACACCAACAACTAGAGTAACTGAGGTGACTTGTTAATGACGCTGGTAATTTCTTCTAGGAGGATTAACCCTCCTCTCTTGCATAACAGTGTTTGCACCTCCTTCCTTATTTTTGGTAAACCCATAGGATTGCTTCTTCGCATTTCTGGAAATTTCACTTTTTGTTAGGCGGTCCTCTATTATAGACTCTTCTAAGCGGATACCCATGCATACCATTTCAGTAAAGTCACTTCGTGCACTTGCTACCATTCTCTCATAGTAGAAAGCACCCAGAGTTTTCAAGAAAATCTTAGTCGTCTCCTTCTCTTCCATGGGAGGAATCCCTTGGGTGGCTATCTCACGCCATCTCTATGCATATTGCTTGAATGTCTCCCTGTCCTTATGGACCATGGCCCTGAGTTGATCACGGTCAGGTGCCATGTCCATGTTGTATTTGTATTGTCGGATAAATGCTTCTGCCAAGTCATTGAAAGTTTGGATATTTACACTGTCCAAACTCATATACCACTTCAGTGCAGCACCAGTCAAACTATCCTGAAAAAAGTGAATCAACAGACATTGATCATCATTATGGGTAGACATTCTTCTTACATACATCATAAGATGAGTACGAGGATAAGTGCTACCCTTGTACTTCTCGAATTTCGGGACCTTAAGCTTCACAGGTATCTTAACATTCGGGACAAAGCATAAATCATTCACATTCTGCCCGAACAATTCCTTTCCTCTGAGGGCCTTCATCTCCCTCTTCATCTTGTCAAACTGCTCTTAAAAATCATCCATTTTATCATAGAGACCCAAGTCTTCACTTTGTGGAGGAAAAGGATGACACATATCATCATTAACAACTGGAACCATATTCACAGAAGGAGGTGCAGCAGGAGCAACATGCACCACAAGAGGTGCGGGAGTAACAATAGTATGAACAACTGGAGATACCAAGATTGAAACCTTCAGGCGCAAAGTTCTCTGGCATCCCCCAAGGACAGCCTTGAGGTATGCGATTATGAACAACAGCTGGAATGGCAGACATAGGAACAGTCAGAGCTTCAGTAGTAACCCTTGTTTGTTGAGGTTGAACACTCAATGGCTGATTCTGAGCAGCCACCAGAGATTCCATCAGAGTAGTAAGATTGGCCATGCCGGCCTTCAGAGCAGAAACTTCCTCGCGCAGCTTGCGATTCTCTTGTTCTAAGTTGTCCATCTTCCTTCTGAAATTAGCTCGAGTGTTGTAGTGGTGAGACAACTTGTTGAACAAAGTAAAGAAGCTTGGTAAGACACCTGGATATGCATAACAAAGGCAAGAAATACGTGCAATATGATGCATGATATGTAGTGCACATGATTTAATTTTATTATTAATATTTCAAGGGACTTAATGATTTATAGACACATTGCAAATATCAAAGTAATAACACATTTGAAATACTGAAAATTTAATTATAATAACTTCAAAGTGTATTACAAGTTTCAACAATCACAAGTACAAGATGACAATAAAGTCTAAAACCCTAAGAAGTAAAGCTGATGGAGATCACTCTATTTGCTGGCGCTTCCCTGTAAGCCTGGCATTCTAAGCCTTCAACTTCTGGTTTTCTTCCGCATATCTATTGGTAACCTCCTTCCAATCACCTAAATCAGGAAGTGAGCAACTAGCATCTAACTGAGGTTTAGAGGAAAATAAATCCCCTTACCTCTCCATCATCTCTACATCCCGACTCTCAAGAATCTTAATCAAGTCATCTTTCTTCTTCAGGTCTGCTCTATAGGAAATCTCTAAAGTTTGGCACTTATTCTTCGAAGCATCCTTTTCCTGCTGCATCCTGACCAAAGCAAGCTGTAGCTCTTCTACATCATCCAATAAGGGAGGAGTGGTCTTCACAAATAAGTCAAGCATAAATGTTTCTTAGGAATACGATATGTTCAATTGAATAGCTCTCGCTTGGACCCACTAAAGATAAGGCTCCAAAGAAACAACACTCCTAGGTCCCAAGTCTTTCCTACTCTTCCTATGAATGTGACGTCAGGCCTTCAAAATCTGCTACCTAGATTCCTTATGGTCTTCTCCCTCCTTCAGAAAGAAACTACTCAAATGAATACTATTTGGTTTATCCCTCATCGGATAACCAAGTTGTCGTCATGCAAGAACAGGGTTATAGTTAATTCCTCCCTTTGCACCAAGAAGAGGTACGTTGGGGAAACTACCACAACGGTCGACAATCTCTACATCCTGGTAAGCTCGATGATACCAATCAATATCCGAGTGAGTAAGTTCCATGGTCTTAGGAGCCCAACGAGGTTCCTTCCTGACATCCCAGAAAGCATCAGAATGAGGCATATGAGAAATGAACCACCGATACAACAGAGGCGTGCAACAGACAATCATCCCCCCATGATAACAATTCCGAAGATGAATAGAGTAATAAGAATCACCTAACAATGTAGAAATTGGGTTTCCAATCATGAAGATCCTGATAGCATTAATGCCAACAAAATTTTCCATATTAGGAAATAAGAACAACCCGTAAGCAAGTAGAACAAAGAAGGCCTCAAAAGCGACCGTACTCTTCATCCTAGCAAAGTAACGAGCTTTCTCTAATAAGAACTGAACTGGTAATCCTCTAATCCCTCCTTTTGTAGTCATATGGGCTTCAACCTCAGACTTCCCCAAATGGATTAAAGTAGCAATCTCGTGTTGTTTTGGTCATCCTCGAAGCCAGTAAAAGGAACACGATCGGTAATAGGTAAATCCAATAGATAAGAATACTCTTCTAGTGTAGGCATCAACTAATAGTCAGCGAAAGTAAAGAAATGATACATTGGATCATAGAACTGGACCAAGGTCGAGAGAATACCTCTTTCATCCTAAGCTTCATGACAGAAATGATGGATCCATACTTCTTCCGAAAATCTACAGAACACTCGATCTTGGTAATTAGACTGATCAACTCATCGATCTTAGGATCTTTGAAACTGTATTTTATGGTATTTATTTTTCCAGAATCCATGGTCAAAAGGTGCCTGAGATATTCACAAATGGTCAACTTTCAAGTCCCGTGAAATGTAAATTCTTCAAAAGATGTATAAGAGTGCATGGATGCATGATGTAACAATCACACACAAGATCCCACACATAGGGTTCATAGGTTCAACATCAAGAGCATGAGGTCGAAGGTACTACCCATAAGGTATGGCCTAAAAGTTATCACCTGTCGAAAAGTTCTAGAGGTTACCAGAGTCTACATCCTTCCTTCGGATATTACCAACTTCCCGATTAACTCTGTAATTAGTAATATTTTCAAGAAAAACTCATCCGAGGGTAGTATCGTGTGACAACTATTTCCAGATTACTCTGTCATAGCTTATGCACTACACCTAAAAGGCCAAGATGGGTTAGGTATTCTACGGTCCTCAACTTTAGCAGGCTCCCAGGTAGAAAGAAGCACTTCTTCCCGATTACTCGGTAAATGAAACGACAGTCAATGGGGCTATGACAGAGTAATCCGGAAGGAGTTGTCACACGATACTATGCTCAGAAGAGTTTTTCTTGAGAATATTACTAATTACTAAGTTAATCGGGAAATTGGTAATATCCGAAGGAAGGATGTAGACTCTGGGAACCTCTAAAACCTTGTTCGGCAGGTGATAACTTTTAGACCATACCTTATGGGTAGTACCTTCGAACTCATGCTCGTGACGTTGAACCTATTTACCATATGTTTGTAATCTTGTGTGTGATTGTTGCATCATGAATTCCTGCACCCATGAGCATCTCTTAAAGTCATTTTATTTCAAAGGACTTAAAAGTTGACTCTTTATGAATATCTCAGGTACTTTTTGACTATGGATTTTAGAAAAAGAAAGACCGTAAAGTACAGTTTCAAAGATCCCAAGATATATGAGTTGATGAGTATGATTCTCGAGATTGAGTGTTTTGCAAATTTTCGGAGGAAGTATGGGTCCATCATTTCTCTCATGAAGCTCAGGGTGAAGGAGGGCATTCTCTCGACTTTGTTCCAGATCTATGATCCGATGTATCAATGCTTTCATTTCCATGATTATCAGTTGATGCCTACACTAGAGGAATATTCTTATCTGCTGGGTTTGCCTATTATCGATCGTGTTCCTTTTACTGGTTAGGAGGATGAGCCAAAATCACATGAAATTGCTGCTTTGATCCATTTTGGAAAGTCTGAGGTTGAAGCCCACATGACTACCAAAGGAGGGATTAAAGGATTACCAGCTCAGTTCTTATTGGATAAATCATGCTACTTTGCTAGGATGAAGAGTATGGTTGCTTTCGAGTCCATCTTTGCTCTACTTGCTTATAGGTTGTTCTTATTTCCCAATGTATAAAAATTTGTTGATATCAATGCCATCAAGATCTTTATGATTGGAAACCCTATTCCTACATTGTTGGGTGATGCTTATTACTATATTCATCTTAGGGATTCTTATCATGGAGGGATGATCATCTGCTGCATGACTCTTTTGTATCAGTGGTTTACTTCTCATTTGCCTCGATCTTATGCTTTCTAGGATTTCCGAAGGAACGTCGTTGGGCTCCAAAGGTCACGGAACTTACTCATTCAGATATTGTTTGGTATCAGCAGGCTTATCGTGATGTAGAGATTGTCGACAGTTGTGGTAGTTTCCCCAATGTACCTCTTCTTGGTACAAAAGGAGGAATTAACTACAACCTTATTCTTGCACGACGACAGCTTGGATATCCGATGAGGGATAACCCAAATAGTATTCATTTGAGTAGTTTCTTACTGAAAGAGGGAGAAAACCACAAGGAAGCTAGGTAGCAGACTGCGAAGGCTTGGCGTTACATTCACAGGAAGAGTAGGAAGGACTTGGGACCTAGGGGGTTGTTTCTTTGGAGCCTTATCTATAGTTGGTACAAGCAAGAACTATTCAGTTGTAGATGTCATATTCTCGAGAAGCACCTATTCCTGATATGTTTGTGAAGACCACTCATCCCCTATTGGATGATGTGGAAGAGCTACAACTTGCTTTAGTAAGGATGCAGCAGGAAAAGGAAGCTTGGAAGAATAAGTGCCAGAATTTAGAAGTATCCTACCGAGCAGACCTAAAGGAGAAAGACGACAGGATTGAGATTCTTGAGAGTCGGGCTGTAGAGACGATGGAGAGGCAAGGGGATTTATTTTCCCCTAAGCCTCAATCAGGCCCTAGTTGCTCACTTCCTGATTCAGATGATTGGAAGGAGGTCACCGCCAGATATGTAGAAGAAAACTAGAGGTTGAAGGCTCAGATTTCCAAACTTACCGGGAAGCGTCAGCATATAGAGTGATCTCCATTAGCTTTGCTTATTAGGGTGTTAAACTTTATTTTCATCTTGTACTTGGGATTATTGAAACTTGTAATCCATTTTGAAGTTATTATAATAAAAAATTTCAGTAATTCAAATGTGTTATTACTTTGATATTTGCAAATTGTTGATAAATCTTTAAGTCCCTTGAAACAATAACTAAATAAATCATGTGCATTGCACATCATGCATCATATTTTACATGCTTCTTGCATTTTCTGTTCATATCCAGGTGTCTTACTGAGCTTCTTTACTTTGTTCAGCAAGATGTCTCACCAGTACAATACCCGAGCTTATTTCATAAGGAAGATGGATAACCTAGAACAAGAGAATCGTGAGTTACGCAAGGAAGTTTTTTCTCTGAAGGTCGGCATATCCCATCTCACTGCTATGATGGAATCTTAGGTGGCTGATCAGAATCAGCCAACGATTGTACAACCTCAATAGACATTGGTTGCTACTGAAGCTCCGATTGTTCCTGTTTCTGCTACTGCAACTGTTGTTCATAATTGTAAGCCTTCAAAAAATCCTTGGGGAATGCCAGAGAAATTTATGCCAGAAGGTTTTAATCAGGATCCTCAGATTTATCAACTTTCTCAGACTACTCCTACTCCCGCACCTCCTGTTGTGCACGTTACCCCTACTGCTAGAAACGAGATTCATTATGCTGCACCTCCCTCGGTGAATGTGGTTCCGTTTGCTAATGATGAAATGTATTGTCCTATTCCTACACCAAGTGGAAGCTTGGGTTTCTATGATCGAATGAATGATTTTCAAGACCAGTTTGATAAGATTCAAAAATATTTGAAGGCCCTCAAAGGAAAAGACTTGTTTGGGCAGAATGTGAATGATATGTGTTTGGTGCCAAATGTGAAAATACATGCAAAGTTTAAAGTGATGGAGTTTGAAAAGTACAAGGGAAACACTTGTCCTCGTGCTCACTTAGTGATGTATGTAAGAATAATGTCTACTAATACAAATGATCAATGCCTATTGATTCATTTCTTTCAAGACAGTTTAACCAGTGCAGCGTTGAAGTGGTACATGAGCCTGGACAATGCCAGTATTCATTCTTTAATGACTTAGGGGAAGCATTTATCAGACAATACATATACAATGTGGACATGGCGCCTGACCGTGGTCAACTCAGGGCCATGGTCTAGAAGGATAAAGAATCATTCCTATGCACAAAGATGGCGTGAGGTAGCCGCCCAAGGGATTCCTCCAATTGAAGAAAAAGAAATGACAAAGATTTCCAGAAAACACTAGGTGCATTCTATTATGAAAGAATGGTGGCGAGTGCGCCCGGTGACTTTAATGAAATGGTAGGAATGGGCATCCGTTTGGAAAAGGCTGTAAGAGAAGGTCGTCTGACAAAAAGTGAAGGTTCTAGCAATGTGAAGAATCCATCATATGGATTTGTTAAGAAGAAATAGGGAGAGACAAATGTTGTTATTCAAGAAAGAAGGTTTAATCCCTCTAGAAGAAATCATTAGCGCCATCAACAGGTTGCCTCGGTAACTGTGTTTGTAAATGCGGCTCTGACTATAATTTCTTATCAAAGACCATCCCCTCAGGGGAGTCAAGGGCAGAATCAGAAGAGATATCCTTTTGTTAAGAGAAGAAAACAAGTTTGCTTAAGAAAATATTTTTGATCTTTTGGTTCTAAAAGAAATAAAATAAAATATGTGAATATAAAAATATTTTTTGTGTTTTTGATTATTAAAGATAAAATAAAATAATAAGAGGAAAAGGGGTCAGAATCAGCACGTTGCTGATACAAGAGAGAACATAAGTTCTGACTCTAATGCACTGCAAATCAGAAGGAAAAAGTCAGCAGACAAAAGGAGGGTCAGAAGTTTTGGGTCCAGGCACACTATAGTTCTGGAGTTGCTGGGAACAAGGGAAATTTTAGAAGTTCGGATGCAACTGACAGCCTAGAATTGATAATGTCATTGGAAGGTCAGAAGTTCTGGTGGTTGAGGGAGTTTTGATGTTCTGATATAGCTACAAACCTAGAAGTTCCAGTGTCACTAGCAAGCTAGAAGTTCTGATGATAGGTATGTGAAGTGTCAATGTTGTTGAGTGTGAATGTCTATAAATTCTGGTCCAGGATCAATGTTTTGATAAGCAATTAAAGGGATTGATCTAGAAGTTATGGTTCAATTAATGGGGTAAAAAGTCAGGAAATAAACAAAAAAAAAGATGTTTTTTCTGGGGCAAGAACTCAAGACCCTTAGCACTAATGTCTTATGCGCATGCTCTCTACCACTGGAGTGGCTATACATCCAGTGTTAGAAGCAACAACACAAAAATATAACACAAAGAAAGTTCTGATGATGAACTTCATCTCCTTCTCCACACTAATCCTAATTTCCTTAAGAAGTTCTGAACTGATATTCTCCCTACTTAGGCAGAAAATACATGAAACCTCAGAATATGTACAACATCTGAATCAGGATGTCTACATTGTATTTTGGACATGCAAGTTTTATAATGCCTAAATAATATGATGAGAGTCAGCAGAAGATTACCTTGCAGCTGAAAAATTATCTGTGAACTAGAGCCTAGCTCTGGATGCTGTGATGTTCTGGATAACTTTCTCACGTGCTCAGAAGGCTGAAATAACCTTTAACTTGAGCTATGAATGGCTGGAAATTCTAGAATAGCCAAGAAGCAAAGTTCTGAGTTTGAAATGGAAGTTGGTGGAGATGGAATTGTAGTATGAAATTAGAAGTTGGCATGACTTCTAAATGTGTATCAGAAACTATGTTGATGATTTGGTCAAGAAACACTTTAGGAAAATTGGAATTTGAATGCAAAAATCAAAGACTAGGAGGTTTTGTATTTAGGTTGCAGCTTCAAGTTCTTGGGAGATTTTGCAAGGTTTCAAGGCTTTTCTTTTCAATATTTCGACCTCTTTACAATTGCAAATGTATTTCAATTTATAGGGAAGGATTTTGTAGCTTGGAGAAGTCTAGAGTACAACCATCATGCTAGGGCGCTGACTCGTTCTTGAAGCAAGTTAAACAAGTGTGGTGGTTAGCAGATTTTTGTCGTGCCTAAGATGGTTTTGTAAGCATGAATTAAGGAAAATTAATCTCAGAAGAAAAAGCAAAGCATGGGCCTAGCATAAACTTGTTCAGAAGTTTACTTTTCAAGGACAACAATGGTACTTCTATGCCACACGTGGGGAAATCCTTTGGAAAAAGACTAAAAAGTGGGTGTGAGCATTAAATGATGATGAGATTTGTCAAAACAGAATCCTGCAATATGAGATTATGTGTCATAGCTTAATATAGATTAGAAGTTCAGCATCAGTATAACTTAGAACAAACATCCAACTTCTGATCTTTGAATCTCCCTGCTCTAGCATATTCTGAAGGAGTTCTCAGGCTTTTCAGAAAGCTTGTAACACGCTTTGTAGACTTTATTTGAATTACTCTTGCAAACTCTGGCTGAACCTATGTGAAAACTGACCCAGAAGTTCTAACCAAAATCTGTTTTGGAAATGTCCAGAATTCACTGAGTGTTTCAATTTCATGGACGTGTCTTCAAAGATTTATACCTTGAAATCCCAGCATTTCTAGGAGAAGTTTCTATTTTGCAATGTTTTATATCTCATTGATATCTACAATTCTTGTGTAAGAAGTTCTTCCAGAATCAGCTTGCTTCACGGTGAAAATCTTCCTAGAAGTTCTGAACTTTTCATATTTTCTTAACACTTAGAAAAAATTCTAATTGTTCAAAACTTTGACTTTTCCCAAGCAAATTTGACTTTTGATTTTCTTGATGAAACATACTTCATATTCCAAAATGTCTTTATGAAATATAATTATTGAAACTTGATTTTTGATCCAAAATTCAAAGTTTGACTTTTTCAGTCTGCAATTGACCATTTTACCCTTGTGCCAATTCCTGACCTAAATTGATGTATCAGTGCTGCAAACTTTATGTCATGGAAGATCTTGTGAGAAAATATTTGATAAATGAGAGGGAAAATTTTGGGGTACAACAACTACCCCTCTTCAATCTTCTAGAACCCGAAGAGTTAGATTAGCGAGTCTGCCATTCGTGACTTGAAGGTGGAAGATGATTGAACACTAGAATACTCAGAAATTTGTACTTGATGATTTATTAGTTGACTGACTGTGTAGGGTATGGTCTTAAAGATGCCATTTGGTGGGATGATAGAGAGTTGTTGGAGATGGCCTTATAGATGCCATACAATGGTGATTGTTGAAAGAAATTAGAGTAAGTCTAAATTTTGACTTCAACTGGGGAAGAATCAGAATAAATCTTTTGGTTGATTTATACTGAAATAGAAGATTTCTTGTTTGCATGTTATTAACTAGAAGAAATAAATCTAACCAGAGGAGGTCTTTGGTCACCTATCATTAACTAGAAGAAATAAATCTAACTAGAGGAGGTCTTTGGTTCCCTGTCATTAACTTGAAGAAATAAATCTAACCAGAGGAGGTCTTTGGTCACCTGTCATTAACTGGAAGAAAGAAATCTAACCAGAGGATGACTTTGGTTACCTTTCATTAATTGGAAGTAATAAATCTAGACAGAGAAGGTCTTTGGTCGCCTGTCATTAACTGGAAGAAATGAATCTAAGCAGAGGAGGTCTTTGGCTGCCTGTCATTAACTTAAAGAAATAAATCTAACCAGAGGAGGTCTTCGGTTACCTGTCATTAACTGGAAGAAATTAATCTAGCCAGAGGAGGTCTTTGGTTGCCTGTCATTAACTGGAAGAAATGAATCTAGCCAGAGGAGGTCTTTGGTTGCCGGTCATTAAATGGAAGAAATAAATCTAACCAGAAGAGGTCTTTAGTTGCCTGTATAGGGCTGCTTCATGATGAGTCCGTGTAAAACTTCATCTGGAAGGGAGAAGGAACCTAGGTGGGGTTACTTCCTAATGAGTTCATGTAAATCTTCATATGGAAATGAGAAGGAACCTGGGTAGGGTAACTTCCTGATGAGTCCGTGTAAAACTTCATTTGGAAATGTATGAGAAGGAACCTGGGTAGGGTAACTTCATGACGAGTCTGTGTAAAACTGCATCTGGAAATGTACGAGAAGGAACCTGGGTAGGGTAACTTCATGATGAGTCAGTGTAAAACTTCATATGGAAATGAGAAGGCACCTGGGTAGGGTAACTTCATAATGAGTCTGTGTAAAACTTCATCTGGAAATGTACGAGAAGGAACCTGGGTAGGGTAACTTCATGATGAGTCCGTGTAAAACTACATCTGAAAATGAGAAGGAACCTGGGTAGGATAACTTCATGATGAGTCAGTGTAAAACTTCATCTGGAAATTAAAAGGAACCTGGGTAAGGTTGCTTCATCTGGTCGAGTAGATAGTTGTCCTGTCTGGTTTCTAGTATTAATCTGACTTGAGAAAGAAAGATAGTTTTCCTGGATTGTTACAAGTATTAATCTGCAATCTCTTCATGTAGATAGTTTTCCTGGCTTGTTACAGTTATTAATCTACAATCAGTCGTCCAAAGATAGTTTCCCTGGCTTGTTACAGGTATTAATCTAGAACTTGAATAGGTTAGGTTGTTTGAGATAGTTGTCCTGTCTGGTTTCAGGTATTAATCTCTGACCTAAGAAAGAAATATAGTTTTCTTGGCTTGTTACAAGTATTAATCTTCAATCTCTTCATGTAGATAGTTTTCCTGGCTTGTTACAGGTATTAATCTACAATCAGTCGTCCATAGATAGATTTTTTGGCTTGTTATAGGTATTAATCTGGAATTTGAAAAATTGTTGATGATAACTATTTGTTGATTACCCTTTTCTTGAAAAGGTAAAACGTTAGTTGTATGCGATGTCATGATGTCATGATGTCATGTATGTTATATGATGTATGAATGTGAATTATTGTTGAAATGTAACTTTTTCTGGGAAAATAAATCCTTGACAAATGCTGGGGAGCCCTGGGAAATGAAATCCCGGACCACTGTTGTGGATGAAGAGTATGCTCCTCTTCGGACCTTGTTTTAGGATGTTTCCACTAAGGATTCCTGTTTTGTTGATTGAGGAGAAAATCTGTTGTGGAATACTGGCTTTGCTTGAGAAGGCTCTGTGGAGAGTGTTGATCTCTATTTGGGGAAGAGAGTTCAAGAGTCTCAGTTGTCTGTTGCACTACTGGGGAGTTATTTCTGATGGGGAAGATTAAATTAACTGTTATTTGGTCGTATTCCAGGCTTCACAGAAAATTTCTTGGGAAAGTGAAGTTAAACTATTATCTGGTCGGTTTCCAGGTTTCGCAGTAACTTACTGGGGATTGTAGAGCAGTCTACTGGGGAGAGGAGTTGTGGTCCCTTGATTTTTAGCAATTGGAGAGACAAAATCAAACTGGGGAATGTGTAGTTTGTTGGGGAAATAAACCTTATCGCCAGTCTGTTGGGGAAGTGTCTTCTTTTGGTAGAATTCCTCGAGGATTCTTGAGATCAACTTAGTTGGGGAGGAGTTTTCAGAGATTGAAAACCTGGCTGGGGTTCACCCTATGAACAGGATATTGGTGGAGATTCGTCACTGCCCCTAGTAGTAGGTGTTTGTGGTACTGCCAGGAAGTGTTTGACTGTATGTAAGACTTTATTGAGATTCGCGTTCAATTCCCTAAGTGATTCAGATGGAGACCTTCCCCTGGTATATTCATCATTTCTTGAGAGATTTCTTGGAATCTCGACTGGACCGCCCCAGGTGTGTTAGATAGTGACACGTCATGCCCACTGTTTATAGGAGATCTGCTATTGGAGGTGTCTTCCCAATTGAAATGATTTTGTTCATTGAGAGGGTTTTTGTTCACTGGATATTCGTCGTGTCAAACAAATAGCTATATGCAAACAATGTTAATTAAATAATGCAAAGTTTATGCTTGTCTTTGAAGTTTTGAAAATGCGTTTTAGCAGATAAAGAATTTTTGTAGGAAAATTCAACTCAGGATTTAGATTAAAGCCTTACCGGAGTGAGGATTCCTTTTTAACAGTATGCTTTCGAATTATCCCATGCTTCAATTAGGACCTTTGAAGGGTTGTAACGTGGCTTGGTTCACGGTTTAAGAAACAAAATATAAAGGTTCAAATTTTATTTGTATCCACCTGTTCTTCGTGATGTTCTTCAATCCTAAACTCAGTTAATTGTACATTCGAACTCCAATGACGTTTTGGTGATGGTTCAGACAAGTTTAGTTTCTCGGAAGGCAGTCATTTTTGAAACCTTTTTCATATTGGTAGAGGATCTGTAGTGACCTATTTTTTGGTTTATTATCTCTGATTTTGCCTGACCCTTCTTGTTTTTTGAGATTACAGTCAGCGGGATGCCCCAGATTTTCTTAAGTCTCCTTAGGTGTTGACTTAGTGGGATTTATCTTTTTGAGAGACAATGACTGCCTATGTGATAGTGAACCATCACTGTCTTTTGATTCCAGAGGAATATTTTTAACGTCATTCGTTGTATTTCAAAGTGAAATCTTGAGACTGAACGCGCATTTGAATTAACTGAGAAACTACCCTGCCCCGTGTTTTGATTAAAGGTTTCAATTTGTGTGAAAAAGAAAACTTCTAATTCTTTGCCTTAAAGGGGTTGACTAGGGATTATCTTCCTTATAACTCCAGTGTTTAGGATTTGAAAGAACGCATGTACATCATCAGCAAGGTCTGTCCAAAAGCATATTGTATGGGATTAAAGCATTGTTTTCGTCATCCTCCCTCTATAGGCTTGTAACTTTTAATAAGAGTTGAGAGTAAAAATCATAGTTTAAATATATTGAAAACGAATGGATGAATTCAAGACAAACATATGCAATGCATTAATGAAACATAGTTTAACGTTAATAGATAATTATTTGAATAACAAAAGAAATTACAATTGAAAATGTAAATGAATAAAAGCCTCCTTGTCTGAATATGTCCTTTCAGGTGGTGAGCCTTTGAGGGATGGTAGAAGAATTCAGTCTGCCACCTTGTGTGAACTCCAACACTCCTTCATTGATCAAGCCTTGGATCTAACTTTTCAAAGCCCATTAGTCATTTGTATCATGCCCAAGATTATTGGAATGGTATGCACATATTGCATTAGGATGATAGCTAGGAGTGGAGGTATTGAGATTCCGAGGAGGATCCCTTAACTTGACCAAATTCAGCTTCAACAAGTGTTGCAAGACTTGCGATATTGGCATGTCGAGTTTGGTAAATTGCCTACCGGATGGGACCCATTTACTCCGATTACTCTATTCTTTTTGGTAGGGTGGTTGTTTGGTCCGTGATGTGACAGCAATTTGGAAAGGTTTGTTCTCCACTGAACCAACTTCTTGTCTCATGGGCGGCTGATTAGTGACTAGATCCCCAATCTTCACCGTTTGTTTCATACGATTGCAACCGTCTTGATGAAGTTGTTTGACAAGGGCTCTCAGCTCTTCTTGTACTTGAGCCAGGTTTTGGATAAGAGCCATTTGGCCCACCAATTGTCCAATCATTTAGACCTTCATTATGGCTACCTCAATTTATAGCCGCTCCAGCTGGTTATCCTTGTCGTCCTCAGGATTTCCCATGATCATGCCCTTAGTGAGGAGCGCCTTCACCTCTTCTTGTCTCTTAGATAGGTTCAAGAACATCTCTTGAAGTTGAGCGTTTTAAATTTTAATGTCCTTGATAGTCTATTCTAAGGCCATCTTTTGTTGAAATAAACAGTAAGAAGATAAAGATACCTGCATGGGAGAAAATTGTCATGATATGATGCATGTTATATGGATGCTATGTTTTCAAGGATTTATGAAATTTAAATTTTTCTAGACAAAGAATGAACAAACGTTAAATTGCATTAATTATTTCAACATGGTTACAACGTGCCCCTTGGGTTTACAAAGTAAATCTCTAATATAAAAAGGTCGAACACATCCTCTTCGGGGCAAGGTAGGCGTACAAACTTTGCTCTTTATGTAGTTGCTTTCTAAGCTCCAAGACCAGTTTCTCACTAGCGTAAATTTGAGCTTCCAAGGTATCTCGTTCTTTCTTTAGCTGAATCCAACCCTTTTGAAAGTCTTCAAGAGAAGTAGGCATGTCGGGATGGAGGACAGTGTATGGGACATCTCCTTCAACCACGGGTTCCACGATAACTGGCAAGATGGAAGGGTAAGGCATCACGAGCTTCTAAGCACGAGATCGCACCCAAATAAGGTACGGCTCAAGGGGAATAGAAATCTTGTGTCCCAGCGTCTTACTATCCACCTTATTTACCATCCTCCAGGCTCGTACACACCTCTGACGGTTACCTTGATCGTCGCTCTCATAGTCGAAAACCACTCCTTGGATGAGCATCTCATGAGGACCATTTCTTCAAGCATATCCTAACTGTCGTAAGACTAAGCAAGGGTTGTAAGTGATACCTCCCCTAATGCCAAGAAAAGGGACATTAGGGAATTCTCCGCAATAGTCGGTGATAGTAACATTCTCCAAGGATCGAAAACACCAATGAATATCCGAATGTCTGAGCATCATCAACCTATGGGACCACCTCAAACCTTACTCGTTCATCAACAAAGATCGGGGAAGATGTGTAATAAACCATTTAGCCAAGAGAGGAGTGTAACACATGAGGATCCCTCTCTTCCTAAAAGTGCGAGAGGGGAGAGAATATAGGATGTCTCCCAACAAATTAGGCACCGAATTGCGAGACATGAAGATTTTGACAGCATTTACATTTATAACTTGGTCAGAGTTTGGAAACAAAACCATCCCGTAGATGAGAAGGGCCAAGATTTCTTCAAAAGCTTGTATATCCAAAGAGTTCCAACAATATTGAGCTTTCTCAAACAAGAACATGGCCAAGAACCCTTTGACACCACTCCTTGTTTCCCAATTAGTCATGACATCATATGGTTGCAAGTGTAGTGCTCGAGAAATCTTTTCAGGTCTTGGATACCTTTCCGTACTATTGAAGGGTAGTTGATTGAGAAAGGGAATCCTCAAGAGTTGAGAGAATTCTTCCATAGTAGGTATAAGCTGATAATCAGGAAAGGTAAAGAAAGGGTGCAAAGGGTCGAAGAACTGAAAAAGCACCTTAATCATGTCTTTTTCAATGCTTGAGGTAACCAAGTTTAGGAGTCGACCATGTCTTTCGGTAATTGAATAATTCTCAGGGACCCTCGATGCTAATTCTTTGAGTTTGAGAAGGAATTATTACGAGATTGACTTGGATAGTATTCCTGCGGATGGAAGCCATGACCTACAAAACAGAACAAAGATAAATCCCAATAATCCTTGAAATGGTTAGTGAGAATGCTTATGATGTTATGATGTTTATGATGTTATGTACAAGTAAGCATGTCGTTATGTACACAAAAAGCATACAAGTCCTTAGGTTTAGGCTTGCATGGAGTCTTATAGGTAAGTACCCTCTTGAAGTTTAGTTGGATCAACTTGTCTTAGTAATAGTAACCGGGTTCTAAGGGATCTCAATATCACTGATCTTTCTTGTCGGGCATTGTTTCAGCGCAAGCCTCTTTCATAGCGACCGAAATATCCTGAGAAGTCCGATCTCAATGAGCGTAGTATCGAGTATTGTTGTACCCCAAAATTTGCCCTCCCATATTTCTTAATAAATTTCAATTGAGATCCTTAAATTGCTCAAGGAAGTCGAAGGGTTGACCAAACAAACTCTCTCCTAAGGCAGTCTACTTCAAATTAGGGTTTCAATTTGCATCAAGATATTTGAGTCCAAGGGATCCTAAATGCTCACCATTGTCCTGATGTGTTCTCAAGATCATCCATGTCAAGTTTCAAGCCTTGCAGAGAAAGTTTGCTCAGTCAATTGCTCAAAGGCCTAGAAATCGACTATGCTAGGGCAAAAGTCAAATATGGCCCACATACAGTCAAACTTCAAGATTTTTGGTAAACATTATCATTTTTAAGTATTATTCATCATTTTATCAAGGATTGATCATGATTCCTCAAGGATTGCTCACAATGCATCAAAACCCAAAAGTGGCTAAATTAGGGTTTTGCATGAAAAGTCATTTCAACATTGACCAAGCATAACATTCTCATACTTTATCAAGAATGACTCATCCAAAGCTCATTTTGAATCGGATGCAATTCCCTACAATTCATATTCATCTCCCAAGTTCAAAATATGCACTCACAAGAAGTTATGAATTTGGGCATTATAGGTCACTTTGAAAAGTCAACAAAAACACCTTTTTTGTCAAAGCTTCATACATGAACATGGAAGACTCAATTGAGATGAGACCAAAAAGGTTGGTTATAGGACATCTCAAGCTTTTTAAAAAGTCCAAGAACACCTTCATAGAGTCAAAATCGAAGAAGTTATGCATTGGTGAAGTTGACCTTTTTTGCAAAATTGCCAAAAGTCAAAAGTGCCTCAAATTGCAATTTTTGTCAAATGGGCCCAACGTTTTATGCTTGTCTTCAGTTTGTAACATGGTCCACGACCCATGATCTTTCCCACTTGCCTTTATTTTATTTTTTCCATTTATTTTGATTTTGATTTCAATTAAATCAAATTAAATCAAAATAAAATTATGGAAATATCAAAATCATTTAAACCTTGAGATTTTTGCATATTTCAGGTCCCTTATACAACTAGCAATAAAATCAAATCGTGCAAGGCCTATTTGTACACAAAAAGATTGGTTTTTGGCTTATTTTTAAAAGATTTGCAAGAGAATCAAATCTTGATCAATGACCATAATTGAAAAAGATTTAGAGCAAGATTGTAAACCTAATTCACTCATATATATATATATATATATATATATATATATATATATATATATATATATATGTATATATTTTTATATATATATATATATATATATATATATATATATATATATATATATATATATATATATATATTGAACAAATGCAGACCAAAACAACAAGGTTTTGAGGCGTGTAGAGTGAAGAACAAACTTCAAAAAATCAAGAAAAAGTGGTGATCTGTTTTCATACTTCAAGGCATTTTAAAATCTCCCAAGCTATCTCATTCGTTTCCTGAGTGATCAAGGAATCCATAGCAATCCTCAGCAAGCGTTTTCGTGCACCAAAACCTGTTGTAAGTGAGTAATTGTAGCATGAATTACTTTCATATTCTTGTTCATTGAAGCATTTGCAAGCTATTCGTAATGAGTAATTGCATTTTTGTTAGCTATACTGAAATCCACCATCGCTAGGATTTTCTTGTTCGTTTTAGGGTTTTTGAGTACAGGTAAAATTGGCCCAAAAGAAAGGTTCCATGATGTTCACAAGGTCAAGGCGAGCTGATTTGCATTATTAGTTTTGATTTATTGTGCCTGTGTGAGATTTTGTAAATTGCAGGGGTTGTAGCTACGGAATTATGTCTGTAGGTAAAAGTCCCTGACTTTTACCAACAGAGAGGGGAAGAAGAAGGTGGCGTGGCACCACCCCATTTGCCCATTTAAAATTTCGCGCGCTGAAGGATAACATATTGCATTTGTTTAATATAATCTTTGTTTTTGTCCATTGTATAACAAAAGCACGCTAGTAGAGTTGGTGATGAGGCGCTGGAAAAGGCCAAAGGACATGGGTTCGAATCCCAGGTCCCCCATGTTATTTCACAATATTTTTTCTTGCATGATCAGGCGTGTGCACAGGCATAAAGACCATCATGGACCATCAGCTTGTAACCATTAGATCTAAAGCAGATCAAATCCAAAGGCCATCACATGAAAGCCTACCATGTATCCTAGTCAATGTGCAGCATTGGAATCTGAAAGTCAAGCGTGGGCCAAAGGATTTTGGGCCCAGAAGCTGTTATGAGCACCCCCCCCCCCCCAATTGCTGTAACACCAAGCCCAATTCTCTTTTCTTTGGTTTTTTATTTAATTTTGCTTAATTATTTTCTCTAACAAAATTAATTATTTTTTTTATCAAAAATCATAAAATCAATTTTCATCAAATTAGATTTAGGTTTTATTTTTTATAAAAAATTAATTTAATTAGTTTATTTTAATTTTAGGGCTATTTGAACCTTTTGTAAATAAATTAAAACAAATTAGAAAAATAGGTTTTTTTATTTTATTTTCTTAAATAACCAAAAATACAAAAATAGGTCAAAATTAATTATTTTTCATAATTTAATTTAATTAGTAATTAGGTTTGTATTTAATTTAAAACCTTATTCTTTTCTCAAAAAAAAAATAAATCAAAAACAACCCAAAAATGATTTCTCTTTTAATTAGGTTTAGACGGGGTCAAAACCCTAATTTCTCTTGTTCTCAATTCATCGCGCGTTTATTTATTTTTTGCAAATATTGATGTAACTGCTCATGGGATGTAATAGTTTAATTAGGATTTTTTTTCTTTATTTATCGTTTTACGTGTTTTTGGCTATGTAATTAATCCCCCTCCCTGAAGCCTTGTAATAACGTAGCTTTATTTTCTGCATTTTAATTTTCGCAAATATTAACTTTTAGATGTATGATAATAGGATCTCATGAGAAGAATGTATGTTAATTTTAAAATGGTTAGCAAACTCTAAATGTGCAAAGATAATAACTTGAAATTGAATCACTCGCACATGCGCACTCCTAGGGTATACTCTCACTTTTGTTGCCTTCGGTAAACGATCATTAAGTATAGGGTATTTTTGTGGTCGTCCTCTTGTCTAAACAAAGATCAAAAGTCCCGTTCGGAAATGTTGCCTCAGAAAGGTTACCTCGGAAATGTTGCCTCGAATATGATCTTAAGACATTAGGGTTATTACTAAGACGTCATAACATTGCTTTAGTGATCGTATTGTCCCTTTTGAATTGACCCTTACAAACTCCAACGACGGTGCTACCTAGTCAATAATAGTAGGATAGAGGTGTCTAAAGGAAACAAGAACAGAAACATTCTTTTTTCGAGTAGGTAGATGCTAGTAGGTACTTGCTCAAAATCAAACTTTTCCACACTTACACTTTTTTCAAACAAAGTTTTCAAAACGACTTCGTAACACTCTTGAAGACAGAAGCAAGGGTTAAATTGAAGTAAAACAAAAACTTTTCAAACACACAAACACGCAAGCAATTTTTAAAATGATGAGCAAGTACCTAAGATCCCGTGGAAAACCACAGATAGAAAGGGTGCTAATACCTTCCCTTTCTATAATCTACCCCCCGTACTCAAAATCTAGAAAAAGGAATTTTTCTGTGCTTTTGTCCTTTCTAGTTGGATAAAATAAAATTCGGTGGCGACTCTTGCTTACCGCGACATTTCCGAACACAAACGCAAAACGCAAACCAGCATTTTCCTAAAACAGTCGGTTCTGCCACCGTATCACAGAACTGGCGACTCTGCCGGGGAAAATAAGTGGGGTATATCTTAGGATTAATTCATCATAAATTGCTTCTCTTGTTTGATTTGATTGATTTACTTTTGAGGATTTTGTATTGGGATTTACTATAGATCCTAACCCAGATTTGGGGAACACCTTTTAGGTAAATAACAATAAACTGTGAGGGAACTGTACGGCGTAGACCGATACGGTTAAAGAAGTAGCTATGTTGATGTGACACATTGGTTGGTACCGGTATCCCTTGTGGAGAAACAAGGAGAATACGGGGCTGCTATGGGTGTCGTTAAGCATCAACTGACCTTAGAACCTATAATTGACCAACTTGGGCAGTAGGAAGTAGTGAGATAGCCGACCTCGGTGTAAAGCTGAGAACTGGTTGATACTCGATACTACACTCATTGAGACCATACTCTCGAGATAGTTCTGGCCGCAAGAAAAGATTGTGTGAGATGAAACCATGACTGATGGAGGATGGTCAATGCTATTGAGAACCTCTAGAACCTGGTTACTATTATTAGGACAGGGTGAAATCAACTGAACTTCAAGAGGGTAGCACCTAGACCCCATGCAAGCCTGAAACTTAAGGGCTCTTGTGTGACTTGTTTGCCTTTATAATGTCGGTTATCTACTATGCCTGTTGTGTGTTTTATCATGACATCATGCATCATAACATAGCATGCATACTTCATTATACTAACCATTTCAAAGACCGAGGGGATTTATCTTTGTTCTGTTTTGTAGATTATGGCTTCCGTATGCAGAAACATCATCCGAGTTAACTTTGTGCAAATACCTGCTCAACTCAAAGATTTAGCCTCGAGAGTTTCTGATACTTCTTCATTCATTAGGAGACATGGTCAGCTTCTTAGCTTGGTTGCCTCAAAGTTTGATGAGCAGATGATGAGTGTGCTTTTCCAGTTCTTCGATCTGGTGCATCATTGCTTCACTTTCCCAGATTATCAACTAGTTCCCACTATGGAAGAGTTTTCTCACCTACTGGGCATATCCATCCTTGAGCAGATGCCTTTCACAGGTTTGGAAGAAACTCCTAGACCAGAGGAGATTGCTTCAGCTCTACATTTGAAACGGGCTGATGTAGTATCTAATTGGGAAACACGAAGTGGGGTTGAAGGTTTCTTAGCCAAGTTTCTGATGGATCAAGCTCAACTATTCTGGGATAACTTGGACTTTCAGGATTTTGAAGACATCTTGGCTCTCCTTATCTACGGTTTGGTTCTTTTCCCGAATCCAGATTCCTTAATAGATGTGAACGCGATTAAGATCTTCCAGTCTCGCAATCCTGTGCCTACTCTACTGGGTGATATCCTACATGCCCTCCATACTCGTACTGTGCATAGAAGAGGGAATCTCATGTGTTGCATGCCGCTGCTGGCAAGGTGTTTTATTTCGCACCTCCCCAAGTCCGTATTGAAGAATGAGGAAGGTTTAGGATGGTCTTACAGGATAATGTCTCTTGCCATTACAAACATTCTTTGGAGTTCTAAGGCTATGGAAAATGTTGTTGTCATTGATCGATGTAGGGTATACCCTAATGTCCCGTTGCTTAGAATTAGAGGGGGAATAACCTACAATCCTTGTTTGGCTTTACGACAGTTTGGTCGTGCTCGGATAGACGGTCCTCATGAGATAATTCTTACAGATATTGTATTTGACTATAAGGGGGACGTTGATGACCATCGCCTAAGGTTTATACGAGCCTGGGGCATGGTGAACAGGTCTGACCCTCAAGAGCTAGGACCAACGACTTCTCTCCCTATGCAACCTTATCTCCAGTGGGTCCGAGCTCGAGCCCAGAAGCTCGGGATGCCTTATGAAGTTGTGTTTGCCAGTAAATGTGGAGCCTACCAATGAAGAGGGTATTCCTTATACAGTCCTTTGTCCATACATGACCACTGATCTTTGGGCATTGAAGAGATCCTAGATTCAGCTGAAAGAGGAGAGGGATACCTACCAGGAGAAGTATCATGAGCAAGAGAGGAAGATCCTGAAGCTCACCATGCAACTTGAGAATGAAAGGACAATCAATGACTACGTTAACACCAAGGGGAAACTTGCATGGGATTTCTAATTTTGCTTTCTTTAGTTATATTTGTTTTTCAGTTATTTCTTTGTAAACGCATTAAAGGCATTGTTAAACATTTTTATAAGTTAATCTAATAAAATTTGTTTATTTCTTAGTTTGAAAATTTAAGTCTCCCAAAGTATTTGAAATCATTCCATACGCATTCCATTATCATGCAGATTATTACAGGTATCATTACAGGTTTCTCATCTTCTTCGTTGTTTATTTCAGCAATTATGTCTTCTGAAATACCTACCGATCAGGCTATCAAAGCTCTTCAAGCACATAATGCCCAATTCCAATATATGTTCTTGAACTTGGCTAAAGGGCAAGAGGATTTGAAGACTCTCATCCTAAAGGAGAAGAAGAAGAAGAAGAAGAAGAAGAAGGTGGTTCTTCTGAATATGGGTCACAGATTTGGGAATAGGTTGCGACAAGAAGCTGATATGTCTCATTCATCCAAAGGAAGAGAGAATCAAGAATAAGAAAAAGGTCATAGTGCTGTAGCCTGTGATAATGACACTAATTTTGATGAGGAACAATATCCTCCTGCTGAGGATAGGTACAAACAAATTGAAGATCGTCTGAGTGCTATGGAGATTCAGAAGATCCATGGGTTGGACTTGGAGATCTGGGATTAGCATCTGGGGTGGTGATCCCTCATAAATTCAAAGCTCCGGTTTTTGCTAAGTACGATGGAGTATCATGTCCAAAGCTCCATCTCCGCTCGTACGTCAGAAAAATCCAACCTTACACTGCTTCTTAGGAATTTATGGGTACCTTTCTTTAAAGATAGTCTATCAGGGACTCAACATGAATGGTTTTATCAATTGGAAGGAGTTAATGTCCAAAACTGGGAGGACCTTGCTGCTGCTTTCTACAGGAAGTACCAGTATAACGCCGACCTTGTTGCCACTCGTAATCGGCTTCAGGGTATGTCTATGGGTGCAAGTGAAGGTTTTAAGGACTTTGCTCAAAAGTGGAGACATTTGGATGGAAGAGTCCAACCCCCTTTGTCTGATAGGGAGTTGGTTAATATGTTTCTAGGGATGTTGTCTGGTCCATTTTTCAATCATCTGATCGGCAGTTCATCAACTGGGTTTACGGAATTGATTTTGACTTGGGAGAAAGTGGTAGCTGGTATCCAAAGTGGTAAGATACAGAAAGGTGCTTCATCAAGTGTAAAAAAGAGGCCTTTGACTGGTAAGTTAGAAGCTAGTGAAGTCTACGGCTCGAGGAGCCAAAGAAGACCTGAATGCCGTCAAGTAGTAAATGCGGTAGTAATATCAAGACCTACAGTTTATCCATAATGCAACAATCAACAAAGAATGGAGAGACCGCAGAGACAGTACACTCAACTTAATATGACTTTGTCTCAAATTCTACCACAATTGTTGAAGACCAACCTGGTAACTCTGAGGGAAGCTCCGAAGAATCCCAGCACCACATCTCCGCTATATAATCTGAACGCCCGTTGTGCCTATCACTCTGATAGCCCGGGTCATGATACGAAAAACTGTTGGGCTTTGAAGAATAAGGTGGAAGATTTGATTGAAGCTAAAGAGATTGAGTTTGAAGCTTCGGAGAAACCCAACGTCATATCTACTCCTATGCCCAAGCATGGTCATGGAGTAAATGTTGTAGATGATGACTTATTTGTG
Organism: Vicia faba; assembly: GCA_948472305.1. NCBI lineage: Eukaryota > Viridiplantae > Streptophyta > Magnoliopsida > Fabales > Fabaceae > Vicia > Vicia faba. The sequence goes on along the minus strand of OX451737.1, from coordinate 1,364,577,768 downwards.
ACCTCTGTGGAAGACGTTGCTACTCCTTTGATGACATTGAAGAAGAATCTATTGTTGGCCGGTTTATTTCCGGGTTGTGGCGAAGGTTGCCACCTATGTTAATTTCTACCTGTTGGTTTCCATTTATTGATATCAGGTGTTCAACGCCTGATGGATAACAAAGAGATCCTGTTCGAAAAGACTTTGTTTCCGTTAGTTCTGATTGAAGATGTTGCCATCAAAACCATTTCCTCCAATCCTTCCAAGCTTCCTCGAGAAAGCCTGTTAGGATTACATCCGTTCCAAGAATCGCTCCATTAATCATTATTATTCCTTGTCCTATCCCATACACTTCAGATAAGGCTTTCCCTTGGCACTATGGGGACGATGTGTATTACCATGGAGTTAAGCAAGACTTAAAGATTGAAGAAGCTGATGCTGATGTCAGTAATATTGTCGGGGCTAGCAAGGTCACCAGAAGTGGAAGGCTCTTTTCTCCCGAGATTTCCCCTCTGACTGTTTAAAAGCTTGTTGTCATTCCATCTGCCAGTACATTAGCTACTGTTCCAATTCTTACTCCAATTATCACCCCTGTCGCCAAGTCATCTGATACTCAGGGCAAAGAAGTTACAGGTGGGCTTGCCCGGATGGAGGCGCCTAAGAAGATCATTGTGGAAACCTCTAAGCAGGAGATATAGGAAATTCTGAAGATTATCAAGAAGAGCGACTACAACGTAGTCGAGCATCTGGGGTAGACCCCGGCAAAAATCTCCATGTTATCCTTGTTCTTATGTTTTGAGGCCCATGCAAAGGCTTTAATTTCTTTCCTCAAAAATGCGCATGTGCTGCAGGAAACTTCTGTTGATCAATTGAAATATTGTGTAGCTAGTTTGACTGCCGATAACGGGTTGGGTTTCTCAGATGTAGAACTGACTGCTAAAGGAAGAAATCACAATGAAGCTTTGCACGTCGTGATCGAGTGCATGGGCACTACTCTGGCTCACGTACTGGTGGATACTGGGTCCTCATTGAATGTTTTTCCAAAGGAAGCATTAGACCGTCTGGACTGTGAAGGTTTGGTTCTGAAGCCAAGCAATATTGTGGTTAGGGCTTTCAAAGGTTTAAAAAGGATGGTGCACGAGGAGGTGGACATCCCAGTTAAATTTGGCTCTCATACTTTTGCATCTACTTTCTATGTGATCGATATCGGACCATCTTATTCTTGCTTGTTTGGTCGCCCTTGGATTCATAAGGCTGGTGCAGTGACTTCTACGCTCCATCAGATGTTTAAATATCGAGTAAAAGGGAATATTGTTATGGTGCAAGGAGAGGAGGAGTACATGGTGAGTCATCTTAATTCCTTTCGCTATATGGAGATGGATGATGGAATTCATCGAAACCCCGAGTCAGAACTTTGAAGAGGTTCCCCAGACATTGGCGTCGGCTGAAGTTGCTGCTGACAAACCTCCGATGAAGATGGCTTCCCTCAAGGATGCTAGGGCTGTAATTGAAAAAGGTGGGTGTGCAAATTGGGGACAGCTCTCTGACTTTGCACAAAAAACTGACAAGTTTGGTTTTCGCTTTACTGCAGAGGCTCAGAGGGCTGCTCGGCGTGCGCGGATTAGAAGACCTCCTCTGCACATCAGTAATCTGGGAGTGAATGCAATTGAAGATGATGAAGAAGAGTCAGAGTTTGACAGCTAGATTTACCCGACTACCAACGGTGGCTTGAACAAATGGATGGTAAAAGACTTCGTGACCGTTACTTTTATTACACAGTAATTGAATTTTGTTTCAAGATTTGTAACAGATAGTTTAAAACTTTACGGCCGGGTGCCTTGCCCGAGGCACCTTGGTTTTGTTTGTGAGGGCTTATTATTTGTCATTTTCATATATCATCAATAAAGCATTGGACGTTTTCTTGCATTACAAATTTTGTGCTCCTTGTTTTTCTTTTCTATCTTGCACTTTATTTAAACAGTTATCGGCTTACACATACTCACATATCATAACGTAGATCCACATCCACTCTGGATCCCATTGATAACGACTCTGCTACTGCCAATTATGACTTCGAAAATCCGATCAACCAAGCCGAGTACAAAGGTGAGGATGATTATGAAGTGTCTGGGGAACTTGCTATATTGTTACTACAGGAAGAGAGGGCCATACAGCCTCATGAAGAGCGAGTGGAATCAGTAAATTTGGGTACCGAGGAAGACGAGAAAGAAGTCAAGATAGGAGCAAACCTGGAGCCTAGTGTCAACAAATGGTTGATACAGATGCTACGCGACTATGTTGAGATCTTCGCTTGGTCTAATGAAGATATGCCTGGTTTAGACACTGACATTGTGGTACACCGCCTGCCAAACAAAGAAGACCGCCCTCCGGTAAAGCAGAAGGTTCGCCGTATGCGCCCCGAGATGTCTGAGAAAATCAAAGCTGATGTCATGAAATAGTTTGATGCCGAATTTTTAGCCGTCATATATCCACAATGGGTTACCAACGTTGTTCAGGTGCCGAAAAAGGACGGTAAGGTACGAATGTGTGTGGACTATAGGGATCTGAACAAGGCGAGCCCCAACGATGATTTTCCGCTTCCTCACATCGATGTTCTGGTCGAAAATACTGCGCAGCATAAGGTCTTCTCCTTTATGGATGGTTTTTCATGTTACAATCAGATTAAGATGGCTCCCGAAGACATGGAGAAAAAAACTTTTGTTACACAATGGGGTACCTTCTGTTACAAGGTAATGCCTTTCGGGTTGAAGAATCCTGGGGAAACTTATCAGCACGCTATGGTCGCTTTGTTCCACGACATGATTCACCATGAGATTGAGGTTTAAGTTGATGATATGATTCCAAGGTCCCAGACTGAAGAAGAACATCTTGACCATCTCCAAAAACTATTCGATAGGTCGAAGATGTATAAGCTGAGGTTAAACCCGAACAAGTGCACCTTCAGGGTAAGGTCTGGTAAGCTGTTGGGATTCGTCGTTAGTGACAAAGGTATTCAAGTGGATCCTGCAAAGGTGAAGGCTATACAGGAGATGCCGGCTCCCCGCATAGAAAAGGACGTCAAAGGCTTTTTGGGACGTCTAAATTACATCGCCCGATTCATTTCACATCTGACCGCTACTTGTGAGCCAATCTTTAAGCTGCTGAAGGAAGATCAAGTGGTAAAAAGGAATGATGAATGTCAGACCACTTTCTAAAGGATTAAGGAATACCTCCAAGAGCCACCTATTCTGATGCCTCCAGTTGAAAGAAGACCTCTGATCTTATACTTGACCGTACTGGACAATTCAATGGGGTGCGTGCTGGGGCAGCATGACGAGTCTGGACGAAAAGAGAACGCTATTTACTACCTTAGCAAAAAGTATACCGACTGCGAGACCCGATACTCGTTGCTCGAGAAAACTTGCTGCGCTTTAGCATGGGATGCTCGCCGACTGAGACAGTATATGCTTACTCACACTACCCTATTGATATCAAAGATGGACCCAATCAAGTATATCTTCGAAAAGCTTGCCTTGTCCGGAAGAATAGTAAGATGGAAGATGATCTTAACTGAATACGATATAGAATACACAACCCATAAAGCAATCAAGGGAAGTGTTTTGGCGGATCATTTGGAACATCAGGCCGTGGATGATTATCAATCCATGAATTTCGAGTTCCCGGATAAGAACATCATGTTGGTGACCGACTGTGAAAAACCTGGACCGGATGAAGGACCTGAGGAAGGATCTCGATGGTCTATGTATTTTGACGGAGCATCAAACGCGTTGGGTAATGGCATTGGCGCCATGATCAAATATCCTGAGGGCTGTCATACTCCGTTCACCGCCCGATTATGTTTTAACTTCACCAACAATATAGCGGAGTATGAAGCATGCATCATAGGCCTTCGAGCAGCTATTGACTTGAGGATTAAGTTCTTGAGTGTATTCGGAGATTCCGCTCTAGTGATCTGCCATATCAAAGGTGAGTGGGATACGAAACAACCAAATCTTATTCCTTAAAAGGAGTATGTACTGATGTTGCTTCCGTACTTCGAGGAGATAACCTTTGAACACTTCCCAAGATAGGAGAATCAGTTAGCGGACGCGCTAGCTACCATGTCTTCTATGTTCAAGGTCAAGTGGGAAAATGAAGCCCCCCAGATTACCATTTAGAGGTTGGACGAACCCACACATTCCTGTGATATTGAGTATAAAGAGGTAGCAGATAAACCCTGGTTCCACGAGGTAAAGAGGTATCTTGAGACTCAAGAGTACCCCGCGGGTGCATCTGTTAATTATAAGAAGTTCTTGAGGAGGTTCGCGGAAAAGTTCTTCATCAGTAATGGTATCCTTTACAAGCGTAACCATGATTCGACCCTACTGCGGTGTGTAGACAAAAGCGGGGCAGAAAGGATTATGGAAGAGTTACATGAAGGTACCATCGGAACTCATTCTAGTGGACATACCACGACAAAGAAAATCCTACGGGCAGGATAATATTGGTCTACTATGGAAGCCGATTGTTATCAGCACTCCCGGACCTGTCATAAGTGCCAAGTCTATGCTGACAAGGTGCATGTACCTCCAGTCCCTCTGAATGTCTTGACAGCTCCTTGGCCTTTTGCCATGTGGGGCATTAACATGATTGGCGAGATCAGAACTACCGCGTCCAATGGATATCATTTCATTCTGGTAGTTATTGATTATTTTACGAAGTGGATTGAGGCAACTTCCTTTGCTACAGTAACCAAGAACTTCGTAGCGCGGTATATCCGACACAATCTGATATGTCGATATGGTGTACCAGAGAGGATCATTATGGACAATGGTACAAATCTCAACAATACGATTATCACCGAGCTCTGCAAACAATTTAAGATTCAGCATCACAACTCTTCTCCTTATCGGCCAAAGATGAATGAGGCTGTTGAAGCGGTTAATAAGAATATCAAGAAGATTGTGCAGAAGATGACAGTGACATACAAAGACTGGCACGAGATGCTACCATTCGCTCTTCATGGGTATCACACGTCAGCACGGACGTCGACGGGGGCAACACCCTACTCTTTGGTGTATGGCATGGAGGCAGTCCTACCCATTGAAGTCCAGATACCCTCTTTCCAGATTATGAAGGATGCAGGTTTAAGCGAGGACGATTGGATCCAGACCCGACTTGATCAGCTGAATCTGATCGACGAAAAGAGACTTACTGTTATTTGTCATGGTCAAACGTATCAAAAGCGAATGATCAAGGCATTTAACAAGAAAGTCAGATGACAAGAGTATCAAGTCGGGGATCTGGTGATGAAATGCATCATATTACCACAAGGTGATCCCAGGGGAAAATGGACCCCTACGTACGAAGGGCCATTTATGGTTAAGAATATTTTCTCAGGAGGAGCTATGATTCTAACCACCATGGATGATGAAGACCTTCCTCACCCCATCAATGCAGACATAGTGAAAAAATACTATGCATAATCAAAGTCCCGCTAGGTCGACTGGCCTAGGCAAAAATAAGGGCTTCCCGACGAACCAAAAGGATTCGGGCAAAAATAAGGGATGAAAATGAAAAAAATGTACACCCGGCAAGTCGAAAACCTGAAAAGGAGGCTTGGGCAAAAAAGGGTATCCCGGTGGAATGAAAACCCGAAAGGGCGGTCAAGGCAAAAATTAGGGACTAAAGAGTAACACTATGTCTCATTGGATCATCCTGCAACCAGACTACGGTATCTACTATCAAGCTCGGACGGTGCCAATCAATATGATCTACCTTTTACCAAGTAGCAAAGTGATGAGCCGCTCGAAGATATAAAAGCAATAGCACAGCTGGAACCCAATGGGATTGTTCACATAACTGTCTTTCTTTGTTTTTCACAAAATTGTATAATTTCTATCTTTTGGCGGTGTTCTCTTACTAGGAGGTCAGCCTCTTGTACAAAATGCCTATTACATGCCAACTTCAAAATCAATACAATCCATTTTACAAAAAATTTCAAAATTGTTTTTCTTTTCCTGTTTTGTTTTGCAAGAACGTCCAATGATTCATTTTTTATATATGCATTTGAAAATAATGGCTGCTCATAATTATTTACATGCGAAACAAAAGACGATTACTCGTAATTTCAGGAACAGGGACAAACAAAAAATGTCCAAACTTTACAGTTGCTCTACCCGCCAGATACAAGGACAAAGCTAGCTTGAGAATATGACTAAATACATACACTCCCCGCAGAGTAAGAGGTACCAGAATATAGTGATGGTAATTATCCCCAAGCAAAATTTATCTATCACCATCATTGGAAGTCTATCCCCAGTGGAGTTTATTTCTTCCACAAGCAGAAACTCAATCCCCAACAAGGTTCATTATCCCCAGCAACAGTAATTCACCCCCAGCCGAGGTTATTTCTCCAAATCAGCATATCTTCTAGCAGAATATCTATCTTCCCCACATAGTCATTCTCTCGCCATTTTATTCTCCAGCAAAGTTATTCTCCCGCCAATTTATTCTCAAATCATCTTCAATCATTATCCCCAGCGAGAGCGAAGAATTCAACTCCTTGCACTCTCCAGCAGCAGTCTGGGATTTATTTTCCCCAACTGGAAAACACCACAAGAACATTGCACATCCATACATCATGACATGCATATACGCATCATACAGCACAATCTCATTTATTTTGAGAACATCATTGCTCGATACATGTCATGCATTACATACGACTAACTCCTTACATTTCAGGAAAAGATACAATCAAACTCTCACAAAGTTCAAGTTATGAAGCTCGGGTCCGACCGAATAGTATCTTGATTTCTCCATCATATTGTGAAGCCCAGAAAATGACCGGATAACAGTATCAAAATACCGCGAAGCCTGGAATCAACCAGATAGTGGTTTATCATTGAGCTATGAAGCCCGGATTCGACCGGATAATAGTTTAATCCCCAGCGAGTTATTATGAATCCTGGATTACGACCAGATAGCAACACAAAGACGCCATGAAGCCTGGAGGCGACCAGATAGTGGTATATCATAAACACAATCCGTGAAGCCCGGAAATCGACCAGATAAAAGCTTAACAAGTTATTGTGAAGCCTGGATTACGACCAGATAGCAATACAAGACACCATGAAGCCTGGATTTAACCAGATAATGGTAGAAGACGTTGTGAAGCCTGGATTACGACCATATAGCAGCCAAGAATACTACGAAGCCTGGAGTCGACCAGATAGTAGTATATCTTTTACGCAAGTTATGAAGCCCGGGTTCGACCGGATAATATCTTGATTTCTCCAAACACCATGAAGCCTGGATTCGTCCAGATAAAGGTATGAGACATCGTGAATCCTGGATTACGACCAGATAGCGGTAAAAGTCACTGAAGCCTGGATTACGACCATATAACAGTAAGAGACAATGCGAAGCTTGGATTTCGACCAAATAGCAGTCTACCCGGCCAATTACTATGAAGCCCGGAGTCCACCGGATATTAGTAGGCCTTAAAGTCAAATGGAAGCCTGGATGCGACTGGATAACAACTTGATTTCTTCTAAAGCCTGGAATACGACTAGATAAGAAGTAAGGTATTGTGAAGCCTAGAATCGACCAAATAGCAGTATAGGACACCATGAAGCCTGGATTCGACCAGATAATGGTATAATACATCATGAAGCCTGGATTACAACCATATAATGGTAAAAGACACTGTGAAGCTTGTATTTCGACCAAATAGCAATTTACCTGGACAATTACTAAGAAGCCTGGAGTCGACCGAATATTAGTGTGCCCTAAATTCAAGTTAAAGCCCGGATGCAACCGAATAACAACTGAATTCCTTCTGAAGCCTAGATTACGACCAGATAAGAATTGAGAAATTTCGAAGCCTGGATTACGACCGGATAGCAAGTTTAATCTCATCTCCCCGGTAAGTCATTGAAGCCTGGAGCGCGACCAGATAGCAGTTGATCTTATCACTATGAAGCCTGGATCACGACCAGATAGTAGTTTATTTTCACCTCTTCGACCAAGAGACGATTCCCCAGTAGAATAACGGACGATTGAAGATCCTAAAATTCAAATTTTTCTCAAGACAGAGATCAGCATTCCCCAGCACAGTCTTCCTTAACGACAGGTATGCAAGGTCTCGCTAAGGAATCTCTTATACGATCGACACTCCTGCGGGTGTCATCTTTAAGCCCATCTTCCGTCATCAATCCCTAAATGGCATCTATAAGCCCATTCCAGACATCACAAGGCAAGTACCACTTCATACGAGTGCAAATTTCTGGGCACTCTAGTGTTCAATCATCTTCCACCTTCGGATCACGAAAGGCAAGCAAGCCAATCTACATCCTGAGGTTTAATAAGATTGAACAGGGGCAGCTGTTGTACCCCAAAATTTTCCCTCCCATATTTCTCAATACATTTTAAGTGAGATCCTTAAATTGCTCAAGGAAGTCCAAGGGTTGACTAGACAAACTCTCTCCTAAGGAAGTCTACTTCAAATTAGGGTTTGAGTTTGCATAAAGATGTTTGAGTCCAAGGGACCCCAAATTCTCACCATTGTCCTAATGTGTTCTCAAGATCATCCATGTCAAGGTTCAAGCCTTGCAGAGAAAGTTTGCTCAGTCAATTGCTCAAAGGCCTGAAAATCGACTATGCTAGGGCAAAAGTCAATTGTGGCCCACATACAGTCAAACTTCAAGATTTTTGGTCAACATTCTCATTTTGAAGTATTATTCATCATTTGATCAAGGATTGACCATGATTATTCAAGGATTGCTCACAATGCATCATAACCCAAAAGTTGCTAAATTAGGGTTTTGTAGGAAAAGTCAACTCAACTTTGACCAAGCATAACTTTCTCATACTTTATCAAGAATGAACCATCCAAATCTCATTTTGAAGAGGATGCAATTCCCTACAATTCATATTCAGCTCCCATGTTAAAAATATGCACTCACAAGAAGTTATGAATTTGGACATTATAGGTCACTTTGAAAAGTCAACAAAACCACCTTTTTCATCAAAGCTTCATACATGAACATGGAAGACTTAATTGAGATGAGACCTAAACTTTTGCGTAGAGGACATCTCAAGCTATCTAAAATGTCCAAGAACACTTTCATAGAGTCAAAATTGAAGAAGTTATGTGTTGTACCCCAAAATTTTCCCTCTCATGTTTTCAAAGTTCTTCCCTTACATGGTTGGTCACAAACCCTTGCCTAAGGAAAAAGAAAATTTTTGAGTGGTGCTTTAAGTACCTTTAGATTGGCATTCTGAAAGACACTTCAATTGGTATTCTGAAGGAGCCTTTCGATTGGCATGGATAATTCCCTTCGAGTGGCATTATGGCCAATCCTTTCGATTGACATTCCAAAAATGCTTTAATTGGCATTATGGACAAGCATTTCGATTGGCATTATGTCAAGGCCTTCGATTGGAATTCTGAAAGACCTTTTCGTTTGGCACCCTGGGCCAAGCCTTTCAATTGGCATGCCAAGGGATCCTTCGATTTAGCATTATGTCAACGCAGCTTCGACAGGCATGTTAACCATGTCCTTCGATTAGCATGAACAAGATCTTTCGATTGGCGTAACAAAGGACTCTTCGATTGATAAATACCCTTCGATTGATATTTGGACAAGGGCCATTTGAAGAACTCCTTCCAGGCCATTTGAAAGAGGCCATCAAGAGGGCACTAAAAAAACATGTCCAGGTACACTGAACATGAGAAACTGGCATGTTTTCCTTGCAAATATGGCAAGAATTCAGTTGATTGTGGATTCAATTCCTGAGTTAAAGGCCAGATTCTCGCCTTTTCTGTTCCTAACTCCACAAGAGCTGATTCGACCAAAGTGATTCTTTTCAAATCAAGCAGTCGAAGCAGAAGGAGTCTCAATCGAAGGGGCTGTGACATTGAAGATGTATTAATTTGAAGTGGAGCTTAGAGCTATCGAAGAGAGTAGATTAGAAGGGAAGTGGATCTACAAAGGGCAAGTCAGCATTCGATTTTCATCATGTTGGAGGCCCAAACAGCTCATAACAGGCTGGCAGTAACGCATGAAAGCAGATTGGCACGTGATTGAATCAAAAATAGAAGGTCTTTATGAAGAAATCAAATCAAGTTCGTGTAAAGGCATGGTGTGGCCAAAAAGATTGAATTAGGCTATTTTTGGAATGATATTCAAAGTGAATCAAATCAAATCTCTTCATCATAATGGGCCAATATTTGATACATAAATATTGACCTAAATTCCTTTGTCTATATGTTGGCTCCTAAATTCGACACCTTTGTTTCAATTGATGACAGCCATTAAAAGCTGAAAGATGCTTTCGACTGGCTAAGCTTGTCGAAGTGACCGTCGAAAGATGGCCAAATACTTAGAAGATTTCTTCCAAGGAAGGAGGCTGATTGCCTTCGACGTCGAAGGAGTTTTCGTCGAAGACGTCTCTTGACGAACGTGTTCGATGGTCCAGAGTGGAGCAGTTTGAAATTCAAAGCTTTGGAGGGAAAACGGTTTCCAGCAGTTACTACGTGCGAACGTGCAAGGATCTGGAGCGTCGAGCATGGAGAACGTGACAAGTGGCTGGATCTCGAAGCAGTGTAACTGCCCGACGGTTACTTGGAATGTTTTTGTATAAATAGGAGTAGACGTGTAGTTTCTCGCGGGTGTTCACAATAGATACATAGTCACTCATTTAGATTCAAGTACCCAGTGTGAGCGAACGAATTGTTGAGAAATGTATGTGTGAAACACCAATTTAATCAATTCAAGTCATTTACTTTTTCAGTATTTTACATGCTTTTCCCTTTAAGATTCCTGTCGAACCTTTACATTCCAGCCTTGTTTATTTTACCAAGCCTTTTCCTTTATGCAATTTACTTTAACCAATTTACTTAAAGCCTTATCCACACTAATTAAACTTCAAAATCAACCTATGTCCATAGGATCAATCTGATCGATCCTGCGAGTAACCAAATAAGTAACCATTTGGAGGATCAGCGGTTGTTTACCAAATCCCCAGGTAAACAAATTGGCACACCTGGTGGGACTGTGTGTTGATTGTTGAAAAATCTCATCTTTTCGAGTTGTATGTTATTGAGGAGTGGTAGAATATACACCAACCATAATAATACTGCCGGGAGAAGGGAAGAAATGGCGAATCCGCCAAACAACAATGAAATCCCACAAGCAAGTGTGGGAGCAACGGTTAATATGACCGTTAGCGAAGCGACGAATGCTGGTTCGATACCAGCGGTGTCAGTCACAACCACGGGGCCAACGACTTCGTTTGCAGGCCCCAGAATGACTTTGGGAACTCCCCCTCCAAGGGGAAATACTGGCCCAAGGCCAGTGGTTCCCCCAGGATTTATTCCATTCTATGGTATGCCAACTTCGGAATTGGCAAGCCTGACGAATGCTGCGTCCACTTATTCAGAACCTTTCGTGAGTGCCACTTCGCCACTCCAAGGCTCTGGAGTAGGCATGGCGAATAGAAATAGGACCCAACTCTTAGGAGGAACGGCCCAAGTAGCCCATGGCCTTACAAATGCCTCGACAGCAGTCTTGAGGCAACAGATGGACGAAAGCAACCATGATATGGTGCAAATGTTGGCACAAACTTTGAGTACAGTGCTAAATCCTCTTATACAAAATACTACTCAGTCGAATCAGCAAGTTACAGCGCAAATGACGCGTTTGGCTGACTTCTTTGGAGTACCCCCACCTATTCGACAGCCCCAAAGGGCTCAAATAAGAGGAAATCAGGGGATATTTGTAGAGGAGGAAACCACCATTAATCAGGCCCAACAGCCTGTAGAACAACCTGTCGAAGAACCTAGGGTAATAGCCCCAGAGGTTAGGTTAGTTAACAGAAACCAAAATGCTGACGAAGTGGTTCAGCATGTCCAATACCAAAACATGGGGTTGGAAAACAATCTGGCAACCATGATCGAAAGAATCATGACTCAGAATGGAATGAACATGGGCTTTCGAAGGCCCAACTTTACATCTCCATTGTCAGAATATGTGTTACAAACTGACTTACCCCCTAGAACCAAAGTCCCCAAATTTACTAAGTTCTCTGGGGACACGACAGAATCCACTGTCGAACATGTGGCTAGGTATTTGATCGAAGCAGGAGACATTTCAAATAATGAAAACCTAAGAATCAAATACTTCCCAAGTTCCTTAACCAAGAACGCTTTTACTTGGTTTACGACTCTCCCCCCCAATTCGATTCACCATTGGACCCAATTGGAAAGATTGTTCCATGAACAATTCTATATGGGGCAAACCAAGATAAGCCTGAAAGAACTGGCGAGTGTTAAGAGACGTTTCACTGAACCTATAGACGAATATCTAAATAGGTTTAGGTTGCTTAAGGCGAGATGTTTTACACAAGTGCCAGAACATGAGCTGGTCGAAATGGCCGCAGGCGGTTTAGACTATTCCATTAGGAAGAAGCTAGATACCCAGTACCTAAGAGACATGGCCCAACTGGCCGATAGAGTTCGACAAGTCGAACGCCTTAAAGCTGAAAAAGCTAAGGCAACAAAAACTCACAAGAGAGAGAGAATAGCTTACGTTGAGATGGATGACGAAGAGCTAGAATCCTTCGACGATACTTTAGCTGTCGAGGAAGGAGAGGTCGATTTAGCAGAACTGAAACAAGGGCCTCCATACTCTTGTAAACAGTTAGTCCCCTCAAATGGGAAAAATCCCATTGGTCCAGACAAGACCAACGATAGGTTCCCAAAAAAGACTTACAGTTTTGACATCACAAAATGTGATGAAATATTCGACTTGCTAGTTAAAGATGGCCAAATGATAGTACCCCCTGGGGTAAAAGTGCCTCCTCTTGATCAAAGAAAGAAGAGGGGTTTTTGCAAATATCATAATTTTCTGGGCCATAAAACTTCTCAATGTTTTCTTTTCAGGAATCTTGTCCAAGACGCTATTGAGGAAGGGAGATTAAAGTTTGCTGACAAATCCCCCATGGCTGTCGACTCCAACCCAATGAAGGCTGAAGCCCACTATGCAGAACCCTCTGAGGTGAACATGATAGAGGCTACCAAGATCCAGTCGAAGAAGCCAGGCATTAACATGGTCGAAGTCTCTAAGGACCACATCAACATGCCAATCTTTGGCAGTTTTTCTGGAAACTTATCCAGGAAGACAATTGAGGCTGTCCAGAAAGCGGTCGAAGATCCAAAGTCGAAGGCTGCTGCAGTACAAACAACTGGACCAAAGCCCAGTTCCCACTTGGTCACTGTTCAAGGCCAGACGGAGAAACTGGAAACACAAATGAAACAACTGACTCTTGCTAATAAGGATACCATGAATATCAACATGGTTGAACTTTCTGACCCTAAAGCATCAGAAGAAGCCATAAGGCAAGAGCAGGCAAATAAAACGGCTTTCCCTAAGGAAAACGAAAACTTGGCAGATTTTTTACAAAGATGCCAGAAGAAGAAATCAGAGGTTATGCTGTGTCCAAGATGCAGTTCTATCTTTGATAAAAAAGCTGCTGAACACATACAAGGAGTGAGGGCAGCAAACAAGAGAAGGGAGAATTCTGACCTTCGACATGATCCCAGAAGGGGTTCTAATCAAGACAAGAGGCCTTCGACTTTTAGGCCTCCAACAAATGTGCCAGTAGACACTTGGTACAAAACATCTGGCCGGAAAAGGCCAAGTGAAGAGAAATGGCATTCTTTCGAAGTGCCAAGAGGTTCCTCTTTAACCCAGAAGAAAGATCCTCAAGTTGCTGCACCCAAAGTTGCTCAAGTGTCCAGCAACTACAAAGGAAAAAATCCTATGTCGAGATCCCAATGGAGGAGGTATCAAAGAAGGCGAAAAGCTGAAAGAGAGGCCACCAACGAACCTAAGGCTGAAACTAGTTCGAATGTGCCTCAAAGGAAACAAAGAAAGCCTCTTGAGAGAGAACCAGTTACCAACAGGCTAGTTTGGCCTAACCAGAGCGAAGTCGAAGACGAAGATGATGCTGAGTCCGATGATACCCTGGATATAATGGTGAACGTTGTTTCAATGCTGCCTAGGGAATTCAATCGACAAGTAGAAGTCGAAACCAGTGACTGGGAGATGGAACAAGAAATGGCCAGACACAGGCCAGTGTGCTATTTTGTCATGAACAATGGCACTACAGAAGAACAAAATGGCTTCTTCGAGCCACCCACAGAGGCGATGAAGAATCACCTCAAACCTTTGTTCATAAGGGCCAAGCTCGAAGAAACCACTGTGAACAAGATATTGGTTGACTGTGGGGCCACTATCAACATTATCCCTCATTCTGTGCTAATAAAGATTGGCAAAAGGGATGAAGAAATAAAACCTCACAATATGGTCCTGTCCAACTATGAGGGAGGCATTGGGACCACCATGGGAGTGATCCAGCTCGACATAAAAGTTGGGTCGATCCTTCGACCAACAATGTTCATGGTCATTTCAGCCAAACCTAACTACAACCTTTTGTTAGGTCGTGAGTGGATACATGGTGTAGGTGCTGTGCCTTCATCGATGCATCAAAGACTGCTTCTATGGCGCCCAGATGGGTTGGTCGAAAACATAGAGGCTGATCAGAGTTACTACCTTGGCGAAGTAAACCACTTGGGTGTAACAGATTTCGACAAAAACTTGGCTCACATAGGGCCATGTCCAGCTCCTGATTTCGACATGGCGCCAGCGCCAAACACCTTTTGTTCCCTATACCTGCATCCTGAGCATGGTTTCCAGTGGGACAGAGAGGACGTGTCACACATAGAATTCAGTGGGCTAACTGGTATCCAACCAACTGGTTGGGGAAGTGAATTCAGTGATAATGACTGAGTCACAATCTCTGAAGCGAATTTCGGCCTATGTGGCTGAAACCAAGATGATAACGGCTCTCGAAGCCGAAGTAAAATATATGGCCACCAAGGCCAATGACCAAGTGCTACCTTCTGCAGGTCCTGGAAAAGATTTCGACCCAGAGCCACCAGGTATAGGTCCTGGAAAAGATTTCGACCCAGAGCCACCAGATATAGGTCCTGGAAAAGATTTTGACCCAGAACCTCCTGACATCTCGACAGAAGGAATGCAGGAACAGAGGCTCGACGCGATCTATGACGATGAGCCTCTGGGCTTCGAAAAGGATCCCTTGGCGAACAACATTAAGATGTTAGCACAAGACCCTTTAGAAGAAATCAACTTAGGCGAAGGATCAGAGAATAGGCCAACCTACATCAGCGCCAGAATTGATCCAGAACTTAGGTTGGAAGTAATCCAATTGCTGAAAGAGTTTAAAGACTGTTTTGCATGGGATTATGACGAAATGCCTGGTCTCGACAGAGGATTGGTAGAACTTCAGTTGCCAATCAAACCTGGAAAGAAGCCAATCAAGCAAAATCCAAGACGCTTCGCTCCAGAAATATTGTCGAAGATCAAAACGGAGGTCGAAAGACTTCTGAAATGCAAGTTCATTCGTGTTACAAGGTATGTCGAATGGATTGCCAATATAGTGCCAGTAATTAAGAAAAATGGCACATTAAGGGTGTGCATAGATTTCAGAGATCTGAATGCTGCCACCCCCAAAGATGAATATCCAATGCCTGTGGCGGAAATGCTAGTCGATTCTGCCGCTGGCTACGAATACCTGAGTATGCTCGATGGTTATTCAGGATATAATCAAATTTTCATTGCTGAAGAGGATGTGTCGAAAACAGCTTTTCGATGCCCTGGGGCCTTAGGCACTTACGAATGGGTAGTGATGCCTTTTGGCCTAAAGAACGCTGGGGCAACGTACCAGCGAGCAATGAATGCTATCTTCCATGATTTTATTAACACGTTTATGCAAGTTTATATTGACGATATTGTTATAAAATCTGTTTCCAGGAAGAGTCACATTGACCACCTTCGACAATCGTTCGAAAGAATGAGAGAACATGGTCTGAAGATGAACCCTTTGAAGTGTGCGTTCTGTGTAAAAGCTGGAGATTTCTTGGGTTTCGTTGTCCACAAGAAAGGGATCGAAATCAATCAGAACAAGACGAAGGCAATTTTGGAAGCGAAAGCGCCATCGAATAAGAAGGAATTGCAATCTCTCTTAGGCAAGATAAATTTCTTGAGAAGGTTTATATCTAACCTAAGTGGGAAAGCTCAGGCCTTTTCACCCTTACTTCGACTGAATAAGGAGGGGTTCGAATGGGGGCAGGAGCAACAAGAAGCCTTCGACAAAATCAAAGGGTACCTCACTAAGCCACCTATTTTGGTGCCTCCTTGTAGCAATAGGAGTATGAGATTGTACATAGCTGCTTCTGATAAAACTCTGGGAAGTATGTTAGCCCAAGAGGATGAGAATGGAGTCGAAAGACCCATTTATTATCTCAGTCGAGTTTTGAATGATGCAGAAACTAGATATAGCGAAGTTGAAAAATTGTGTCTATGTCTGTATTTTTCTTGTACAAAGCTCAAACAATATATAAAACCAGTTGATGTTTATGTTTCGTCTCATTTTGATGTTTTCAAATATATGTTGTCGAAACCTATCTTGCATAGTCGAATTGGCAAGTGGGCATTAGCATTGACTGAATACTCCTTGACCTTTATGCCTCTTAAGGCAGTAAAAGGACAAGTGGTTGCAGACTTCATAGTCGACCACTCTATTCAAGTCGAGGATATTAATTATGTGGAGATAGAACCTTGGAAATTCTACTTCGATGGTTCCAGCCATAAAAATGGAACAGGAGTAGGAGTCTTACTTATTTCTCCAGATAAAATTCCAACAACATTCAAGTACCAAATCGAAGGTTCTTGTTCGAACAATGAGGCTGAGTATGAAGCTCTAATTACTGGCCTTGAAATATTGTTGGAATTGGGGGCAACTCGAGTCGAAATAATGGGAGACTCAGAGTTAGTCATCAAGCAAGTCACAAAGGAGTATAAATGCATAAGAGAGAATCTCATTATGTACTTTGTGATTGCAAATCGTTTATTGAAACAATTTGAAAGTGTCAATATTCGACACATACCCAGAGTCGAAAATCAAATAGCCAATGACTTGGCACAGATTGCATCTGGGTATAAAATTTCAAAAACGAGATTACAAAGAGCAATCGAAGTTCGAGGGAAGATAAGAGCGACTTGTCTATCACCAACAGACTTGGAATCAACAAGGTTAGGATACGCTGATCACTCAAACTTCGAGATTTCGTTCATTGACAATTTGTCAGACCAGGATTGGAGGAAACCCATTGTGGACTATCTTCAAAATCCAGGAGCTCCGACAGAACGAAAAACAAAGTACAGGGCGTTGAGTTTTGTACTCATGGGTAATGAGTTATTCAAGAAGACGCCTGAAGGGGTGTTGCTGAAATGTTTAAGTGAAACTGAAGCATACATAGCCCTTTCGACTACGCATGCTGGGGCATGTGGGGCTCACCAAGCAGGCCATAAGATGAAATGGTTGTTGTTTCGACAAGGACTATATTGGCCCACTATGCTGAAAGATTGTGTTGAGTTCGCCAAAGGTTGCCAAGAGTGTCAAGTTCATACAGGCATCCAGCATGTGCCAGCAAGCGAACTTCACTCGATAGTGAAGCCTTGGCCCTTTCGAGGATGGGCGTTGGATCTTATTGGAGAGATTCGACCAGCATCATCAAAGAGCCAGAAATACATATTGGTAGGCATTGATTATTTTACTAAGTGGATCGAAGCAGTCCCTTTAGTCAATGTAGACCAAGAAAATGTCATTGAATTCATTCAAAAGAACATTATTTTTAGGTATGGAATCCCTGAGACAATAACAACTGATCAAGGTTCAGTTTTCACTGGTCGAAAGATGCAGGAATTTGCTCAGGAAACAGGTTTCAAACTCCTAACATCCACGCCTTACTATGCACAGGCGAATGGTCAAGTCGAAGCAGCTAACAAAGTGGTAATTGGCTTGATAAAGAAGCATGTTGGGAAGAAACCAAAGAATTGGCATAAGACGTTAGATCAGATTTTATGGGCTTGTCGAACGTCCCCAAAAGAAGCCACTGGTACAACACCATATAGGCTAACTTTTGGCCATGATGCAGTATTGCCAGCAGAAATTTGTCTTCAATCTGCAAGAGTTCAGAGGCATTGTGATATTCCTTCTGAGGTTTATTGGAACATGATGTTAGATGAATTGGTAGATTTAGACGAAGAGAGATTACACGCTCTCGACTTACTCAGGCTTCAGAAGAAAAGAGTCGAAGACTCTTATAATAGAAAGGTAAAACCTAAGGCATTTTTGCCTGAAGAGTTAGTTTGGAAGGTAATTCTTCCCATGGATCGACGGGATCGAAGCATGGGGAAGTGGTCACCCAAATGGGAAGGACCCTTCAGAGTTATCCAAACTTTTTCTGGTGGAGCCTATGAAGTCGAAGAGATAAGTGGTGATAAAAGGCTCTTGAGAGTAAATGGTAAATATTTGAAAAAATACAAGCCTATACTTCAAGAGATAAAAATAAAATAATAAACTAAATTAATCATAGAAATGCCAAAATGGAAATTTTTATTAATTTCTGCCAAAATGGCAATAGTTGTCGAAAGTGATTACAAAAATGATTACATAAGAGAATCAAAAGGAAAGAGAATTCTTCAGTCGAAGATACTTGGCATGCTGCAAGTCCAACCTCTTCTTGCACCAAGATTTTTCTTGCTCCAGTTTGGCAATTTGAGCATCGAGGCTTTGCGCCCTCTCAGCGAACTCCAGGCCTTGCTTAACCTCAGTCTGGCTCTCAGCGTCTGGGATGGTCGAAAGAATTTCCCCTTGGAGCACAGTGTTGGCGTTTATCTTCGCCTCTATTTCTGCAATTTGTGCTCTGAAGGAGACATTCTCTCGCTCAATAGCATCGAACCTTTCCTGTGCAGACGCTTTCTGTTTCGACAACTCGGCAATTCGAGAAGTCGAACTTGTGACGGCAGTCCATGCAGATAAGCTCCTGCCATGCAACGTTTCGAGCTGACTGTTGAAAGTTCGTTGGCGCCGGTAATCCGCTGAGACTTGGTCAATCATAGAATGTAATTCCATGATTAAGTCTGAGATTTCTGGAGCTACAGCATCGAAATCAACAGCATTCAGAACCTCTTTCAAGCAAGATGGAGCAGTGGGGTCACCCTCTAAAGCCTTCATTAAATCTCTCTTGAAGAACTGGGCCTTGACCTTCGCCAATGCATCATCAAGAGGAGAAGTCTCAGTAGATTTCCCCGACAAAGTAGGAATTTCCTGACTGGTGTCGGAAGAACTCTTACTCTCAACGATTGCATTGAGGTAGCTGATAGGGTCAGTTCGCTTCAAGATTTCCAGGTCTTCTTTCGACCTATGCTTTGAGGAGGTGACCCTTGCCATAGCATTATCTTGGACTGGAGGCTGTTGAATGCTGAGTGCTTCGTTTGGTTGTTCTTCGACTCGAATTGAGGCGGTACTAGCGTCGACTCGTGGTTCTTCGTTAACTTCACCTTGGGGTCTTTCGCCAGCATCATTCTTTGGTTCTTCGCTGGCGTCATCCTGGTGTTCTTCGCCAGTACCACCTTCATGCTCTTCGTCGACGGCATCTTGACTCTTTTCGCCATTACCTTGGTCTCTTCCCTCAGGATTCTCTTCTGACGACAAGACCACCACAGGAACCGTTTTTGGCTGTGTTTCCTCCGCCATAGGTTCTTCAGTTGTCTTCTCCACTGTTTCAGCATTGGCCTCATGCTCAGTGTGGGCTTCGTCATTACCCAAATCTTGCACCTGAGGCCTGCTAAGGTCAGCAGATTCCAGAGTTTCTGAAGTCCTTGGTGGGGAACTTCCAGTAGTTTCCTGAAAAAGAGGAAGAAGACAAATCTTCAGATGTCGAAAGAGATATAATCAATACTGGTATTTATGCCTAAGTTACAAGAAGGGTCAATAGATTACCTGTGGATTGGCTTCAGCCCCAGGGCTGGAATTATCACTTTCGACAGGATTGTTAACTAGAGCGTTCAGTTCCTCCTCAGTTGGTTCTTCGATGACCACTGCAGGTGGCCTAGGCTTTCTTGCACCAACCTTTATTCTGACGGTTCGACCTTCAGGAGCTGGAGTAGGAACAGAAGCGTCCTTCGTTAACTTTCTCCTCTTTAAGGGAGTAGGAGGGGCGTCGCTGTCGTCGTCACTCCCCGATTCGATCACCAAGGTTGCCCTTTTCTTGGGCGAAGGGGCCTATAAAACCAATAGGAATTCGATTGAATAATTACGTCGAAAATAAAAAATCGAAAGCCAGATTGCAAATGAAGAAAATCTGGTTACCGATGCAGGAGGCCTCATCGAAGAGCCTTCCCCCTGTTGGTTGCCTGTTGTCTTCGCCGGCGCTATAGTCTTCGCCGGCGGTGGAGGTTTGGTCGAAGGGACTCCTCCTTGTGGGCCTCCTGGAGCCTTCTTGACCAAAGGTTTTCGAACAACTGAAAGCGAAAGGGAAAGTTAACAAGCTAACAGTCGAAGAGAAAGATAAAAAGTAATGTGAGAGTATGAACTTACATTTCTTTACTTTGTCAAATACGAGGACAAAAGACTTCTGCAACTCTGCTGTGAAGTCCCTCTCGTCGAAGAAGTACTCAGCGTAATAGCTTCTCCACCATTCTTCAAAAGATGGCGAACAAAGGAAGTTAAGCTGGTAGTTGAACAGCGAGAGGATGGTTCGACCAGCATATCTTCCAATATGCTTGGTAGCAGCATCTTCTGTATAATCGTTGCAGAAGTACAACATTGACTTCTCTTTTTGGAAAATGGGAGAAGGCAGGGTTTGGATGATACCAAACTGGCGAGATACCAGGTTTGGTTGATAGGCCAGCAGACTCAGATGAGTCTTAGAACTTTTAAATCGAAGAGGCATAATCCTTGGAGTAAGGAATGCCTCCCACAGTATGGTGTGCTCATCAACATTGGGACCACTCGATTCCTTGGGATGTGGCCTTGTGAACCAAGCTGGCCCCACCTTTCGCTGAGCAAATGGAGCCATAGTCGAAACGAATTCCTTCCTTCGAGCGAACATCAGCACGAAGTTAGTGAAGGTTTGTTGGAACTCTAGCCCATCTTCCACAGGCGTCAGTAGAGCCAGCCTAATCCCTTCGATACGTCTGTTAGCTATCGCTGAGGCTTGTTCATTTATCGGAGCCTTCTTGGGTAAGAAAGACTCGAAAGTGGCGTTAAGCCACAGTTGAAGTAACCAGAAAGGCCCAGCGAGTAGCAGACTGTTCCTATCTTCGATATGCTTCAAAAGAGTAACCCCATTGCTGATGGAGTCATAAAGACTGGCCAGAATTAGTTCTGCCAGACAGATGTTCTGACGGTGATGCAGTTGGGTGGCCAGGGTGACCATCTTCTTGGTCACTTGCAGGGACTTCGAACAGAACACGAAGCGAGTTAGCCATAAGGCTAGAAACGCTATGTGTTCAACGTCGGACACTGTGTCTGTCGACTTGTCATGGAAGTGGTTGATAAAGGTGGTGAATGTTGGCTTCGTCTCAGAAAAGCCAATTTGGTCCTCCGACATCTCTTCCGGGTCGAAGTAATCTCCGGTTGGTCGAAGGCCAGTGATGGCTGCTACGTCGAAGAGTGTGGGAGTTAACATCCCACATGGAAGGTGAAAGGTGAAGTGAGAGTTATCCCAGAACAGCATTGAAGCTATAAGCATCTCTGGGGAATAGCTTAAACCTGTCTTCGACAGCATTATTAGGTCAAAGATGCCCATCTCCTTCCAGATTGGAGTTTGATGTTTTTCCAGCTTTGTTAGCCAAGAAACGTAGTCCTGGGTGAGATTAGGGCAAGACCTAAAAACTCTAACACTTCTGTTGAAGAAACGAAGGTCGATCTTCTCGTGTGTGGGGTCTTCGTTGTCTTCTGGATCCTTCTTAGCACAAGCTACTGGCTTGAGCTTCTCGACAATGGGAAAGTAGCTCTTGATCTTCAGAGCTTCAGAGATGCTGGGGTTCATGGGTCCAGCCATGGCGAAGATTTGGTTGGAGTATCCAACCGGAATCATCAAGTGACGCGAGTAAGCGTCACGGACGGAGATATCAGATGGCTCAGGGACCCTTCGTTTCCCTGTAGCGTTCACTACCGGAGCGGTTACAAAAACCTTGGGCCTAGCAATTTGTTCAGTTAGTGCGTTGGTCTTGGGGGCAGTTGAAGCAGAAGCCATTGTTGAGGATGAAGATGAAGTTGGAAAGGGAAGAGTTTTTCTGCAAAGAGAAACAAGTTTGCAAGGAAGCAAGGAAGTTTGAGAGATTGTTTGCGTGAAAAGTCCCACAATGGGATATTCACTACTATTTATAGTAGTGGGAGAAATTCCCAATAACGAGGGCATTAAATGTCATTTAATGCTGCAGGGAGTAGTGGGACGCGTGGCAGCATCCTGTTGTTTTGGCCGTTTCTGCAGAAACAGAGAGACGCAGCGTGCGTCCTCGTTTTTTGAATTTGTCATAATGACAAATTATGAAGTGATGTTTTGGCTCTGCACGCCGTACTGACAGTGACGTCCTAGGATCAAATCAATGATGGTTTCTTGGGATTGCCAATAGTTGGTAAAAAGCAACAAAAAGTGCACAAGTTAACTTGTGACTCAGCGTGGACAAACAGGTGTCGAATGGCGTTTTCAAAGAATGCCTTTTTCTTTTCAAGAGTCGAAATAAGGCATTCTTGGGGGGCAATTTGTTGGCTCCTAAATTCGACACCTTTGTTTCAATTGATGACAGCCATTAAAAGCTGAAAGATGCTTTCGACTGGCTAAGCTTGTCGAAGTGACCGTCGAAAGATGGCCAAATACTTAGAAGATTTCTTCCAAGGAAGGAGGCTGATTGCCTTCGACGTCGAAGGAGTTTTCGTCGAAGACGTCTCTTGACGAACGTGTTCGATGGTCCAGAGTGGAGCAGTTTGAAATTCAAAGCTTTGGAGGGAAAACGGTTTCCAGCAGTTACTACGTGCGAACGTGCAAGGATCTGGAGCGTCGAGCATGGAGAACGTGACAAGTGGCTGGATCTCGAAGCAGTGTAACTGCCCGACGGTTACTTGGAATGTTTTTGTATAAATAGGAGTAGACGTGTAGTTTCTCGCGGGTGTTCACAATAGATACATAGTCACTCATTTAGATTCAAGTACCCAGTGTGAGCGAACGAATTGTTGAGAAATGTATGTGTGAAACACCAATTTAATCAATTCAAGTCATTTACTTTTTCAGTATTTTACATGCTTTTCCCTTTAAGATTCCTGTCGAACCTTTACATTCCAGCCTTGTTTATTTTACCAAGCCTTTTCCTTTATGCAATTTACTTTAACCAATTTACTTAAAGCCTTATCCACACTAATTAAACTTCAAAATCAACCTATGTCCATAGGATCAATCTGATCGATCCTGCGAGTAACCAAATAAGTAACCATTTGGAGGATCAGCGGTTGTTTACCAAATCCCCAGGTAAACACTATATAAACCTCATGCTCACAAAGAAAAAAGGACGGGGGGGAAAGACACACAAAACTCTGCAGAAATGGAAAAAACACCACGAAGACGGCCACACATACCTTGCCTCACAAAAGCACCAGCCTGCCCCACGAAAGTCTAGACTCCATTGCAGGCACCTTCCGTCCAAATCCAGGCACCTCCAGTGGTATAATGTTCAATCTAGCTTAATCTTAAAATTACTCATAATTGCATATCCATAGTTTTTTTGTTATTACTTGTGAGCGATTTAACAAAGCATGGATAAGCTACAGTGTTCATACGTTTGAACCCCCCATGGATAAAGTTTCTTTCAAAGCAGGTTACATTTGAAATCCATGATCTTGGCTGTGACAAATCGAAACCAACCCAGATCTGGGTTCAGGAATTGATTTCGAATGAGACGTTTCTCTATGTTGTTTAGTTCCTAATTGACTAATTTGCAGGGCCAAAATTAGGAGTCGTGCCTTTTGAATGAGCAAGCAGCTCAGGGGTGAAAGGGAATTCGCTCAATCGAAGGGACTAGGATCCAATATCACAGGCCTTATATTTTCAATTTCTAACAAACTTCCTTGCAGGTCCAACATCCCAGGTCCCCCAAAACTTTGTTATGTTTTTCCTTCAGGTATTCAGGCGCAACATCCCAAGCATGGACCACCATACGTTCTCAGATCTCAATGTGCCAAGTGGCTTCAAGCTAGATCCAAAGTCCAGAACCATTGATCCACCATGGATTCAAGTCAATGCAAGCATAGGAAATCTGGAGGGCAAACAAGGCTGAAACGTTGATGGACCTCAAAATTGCTGAATCAACCTCCCTTCTGAGCCCAAACCCCTTTGGTTTATTCTTTTTCTTTTCTATATTTCTTTTACTTAATTTGTTTTATTATCTTTAACTAATTAATTAACAAACTAACTTTTTTCATAAAAATCAGGAAATAACAAAAAATAATATTTATTAATTTCACTATTTTATTTTTGTAAATAAACCATTAATTAATTTATTTAGTTTAAATAGGTTTAATGATAATATATTTTGCAATAAATTAAAATTGATTTAGAATTAGGTTTTTTTTTATATTTTTACCATTCTTATTTTATTTCCTTAATTAAAATAAAACTCAAAAATATTTTCTTTTTTAATTAATTAATTCCATTATTAATTTACACTTAATTCTTAAATCAAAAATGACAAAAAAAAATATACTTTATTTAATGAAAAAAAGGGTCAAAACCCTAAAGGACAATCCGATTCAATTTCTCGCGCGTATTATTTTTGATCCATATATTGTAATTGCTCCGAGGATGTAATAGTTTTAGCTTAGGACCTTTATTTATCGCTTTTATTTACTTTTTCGCATTTAATTTTAAGGGTTTGTTTTTGGCGATGTAAATACCCGACGCCTTGTAATAGCTTAGCTTTATTTTCCGCAATTTATTTTCTGCAATCATTAACTGTTAGATGTTTGAACAATAGGCTATGCATGACAAGATTAACCTTTAATTTAAAATCAACCGTAGCTGACCATAACATGTACAAAGATAATATAACTGAAAAACAATACACTCGCACATGCCACTCTTAGGGTACGCCTCACTTGGTTGCCTCGAACGTGGTCATTGAGTATAGGGAGTCTTAGAGGTCGCCCTCTTGTCCAAAGATAATAGTTGCCTCGAAACGGTTGCCTCGGAAAAATGATCTAAGACATTAGGGTTACCACTAAGGCGTCCTAACATTGCTTTAGGGGTCACACGTCCCCTAAATCGAATTGACCCGAAAACTACAACGATGGTGCTACCTACTCCTCAATAGTGGAATAGCATTGTCTAAAGGACATTTGCACAATTTAATTCCTTTTTGAGTAGGTAGAGGTTCTTAAGTACTTGCTCCTTTTAAAACAAAATAAAACTTTTCGCACTTACACTCTCTTCAAAACAAAAACTCTTTTCAAACCCACAAACACAAAGAAAAACAAACTTTTGAAAACACAATGAGCAAGTACCTAAGAGCCCGTGGATAACCACGGATAGAAAGGGTGCTAACACCTTCCCTTTCTATAATCTACCTCCTGAACCCGAGAAACATCTCGAAAAGGAATTTTTATGTGCTTTTGTCCTTTCCTTGTTGGATAAAATAAAACACGGTGGCGACTCTTTCTTACCGCGAAATTTTGCATAAACAAACGCAAATGCGAACCAGCATTCCAAAAACAGTCAGTTATATTCCCACCGATCACAAAACTGGCGACTCTACTGGGGAATTCTTATAAGTGAGGTATACCTTAGGATTAGATCACTTGTGTTTTCAATTGTATGCCTTGTATGCTTTAAATTTTGTGGGCTTGTATCGGAGTTCTATAGATCCTAACCCGGATCTGGGGATACCCTTTAGGTAAGTAGCAATAAACTGTGAGGGATCTGTCCGGCGTAGACCGACACGGATGAAGCAGTAGCTACGTTGGTGTGGCACCTTGGTCTGTACCAATATCCCTTGTGCTGGAACGAGGAGAATATGGGTCTTCTAAGGAGTCATTAAGCACCAACTGACCTTAGAACCTTAAATTGACCAACTTGGCCATAGAACAGTAGCAGTATGCTACACTCATTGAGACTAAACTCTCGCGATAATTCCGGCCGCAAGAAAAGGTTGCTAAAATGGAATTATGACCGATTGAGGGTACTCAGTGATATTGAGATTCTCTAGAACCCGATTACTATTTTTAGGACAGGTTTAAACCAACTAAACTGAAAGAGGGTAATGCCTAAACTCCATGCCAACCTAAACTTAAGGCTATATGTGTGACTTGTGTTCCTTCAAACTTGAACTACTTGCACATTCTTGTTATCTGACAACATGAGTTCCTTGCAGATTTTGTTTACAGTCCTTATCCAATAATTTGGATTTATCGTAGGGTTTACTTACAGCATCTGACACTTTTGCTTAAACGCATAGCATACACATCATAACATCATGCCTTAACATTTCTTTAACCATTTCAAGGATCTCAAGGGTCTGTGATGTAGGTTATGGTAAATCAAAAGTCTAGCAAGGGGCAAAGGGGATTTATTTTCCTCTAGCCAATGTCATCTAGAGATCAAAACGCGATAATTTGAGTCGGTGGCTATGACCCACTCGATATGGTGAGCTTGACTCTTGAAGAAGGACTCTTAATGACACAAAGTTTCTTCTATCAAATTCTAACAAGTTTCTTATTTACCCCGCGAGATCCTTGAAAACATTGCATACATATATCATACATATCATTGCATTACAGGTACCATTACAAGTTTCTTATCTTCTTCGCTGTTTATTTCAGCAATCATCATGTCTACTGAACCTTCCACTGAGCAAGCTATCAAGGCCCTCCAGGCCCAGAATGCCCAGTTTCAAGAGATGTTCATGAATTTGGCTAAGGGTCAGCAGGACCTGAAGACCTTGATTCAAAAAGAGAAAAAGAAGAAGAAAAAGAGGACTATCCTGTTCAACACCGGATGCAGGTTTAGAAACGGGTTGCAGAATGAAGTTGATCTGACCACCTCATCTGGAGGGAAAGACAGTCCACAAGAAAGGAGGGCTCCTAGCCCTATGGTCTCCGACAACGAGACGGACTATGATGAAGAACAGTATTCTCCTACTGAGGATAAGTACAACCAGCTAGAAGACCACTTGAGCGCTATGGAGATATAGAAGGTGCCCGGTCTGGACTTCGGAGATCTGGGTCTATCATCTGGGGTGGTGATTCCCCATAAGTTCAAGGCACCTGCCTTTGCCAAGTATGACGGAGCTTCTTGTCCAAAGCTGTACCTCCGGTCATATGTGAGGAAGATCCAACCTTACACTACTGATAAGAACTTGTGGATCCATTTCTTTCAAGACAGTCTTTCAGGGACTCAGCTTGAGTGGTTCTATCAGTTGGACGGAGCCAGTATCCGCAGTTGGGAGGATTTGGCTACTGCATTCTATAGGAAGTATCAGTATAACTCCGACCTCGTTCCTACGCGTACCCAACTCCAGGGTATGTCAATAGGGACGGGTGAAGGATTTTAAGAGTATGCTCAAAAATGGAGAGACCTTGCCGGAAGGGTGCAACCAACTATAGATGATCGTGAACTTGTTGATATGTTTTTGGGGACCCTGTCTGGTCCATTCTTTAACCACTTGATCGGAAGCTCTTTAGCCGGGCTCACCGAGCTAATACTGACCA
This sequence comes from Vicia faba, assembly GCA_948472305.1. Classification (NCBI taxonomy): domain Eukaryota; kingdom Viridiplantae; phylum Streptophyta; class Magnoliopsida; order Fabales; family Fabaceae; genus Vicia; species Vicia faba. Next base: position 1,364,550,093 of record OX451737.1, on the reverse strand, counting down.
GCGAAAGGGTCGAAGCTGGCATCAAAAGTGGGAAGATTCAAGAAGCTACACCTTCTGATGCTCAGAAAAAGCCCTACAGTGGGAAGAAAGAGTCCAATGTTGTGTATGGTCAAAAGAGTCGTCATGACCAACACGTAGGAGAAATCTTGATCTCTAATCATACGCCTGCTCAACAAAGACAGGGGCATCAGCGTAAGGAGGTCATGCCTAAAAGAAAATTCACTAAGATCAACATGTCACTGGTTCAAGCGCTACAACACATGTTGAAGGCAGAGCTGATTACGTTAAAGGCTCCTCTCCAGAACCCAAATACTTCCGCTCCTACCTATCATCCCAATGAAAGGTGTGCATACCACTCTGACAGTCCGGGACATGACACAAACAACTGTTGGGCTCTGAAGAACAAGGTCCAAAACATGATTGATGCCAAGGAGATCAAGTTTGACCCTCCGGAGGCTCCAAACATAATCACTGCTCCTATGACGAATCATTAAAAGCTTTTGTTCATTTGAATTTTCAAGTTATAATCTCTTTGTTATTCAAACAATTATCTATTAATGCCAAACTTTGTTTCATTAATGAATTGAATATGTTTGTCTTGATTTGATCCAATCATTTTCGTTACATTTAAACTATGCTTTTTACTCACTTTATGACATTCAACTCTTGCTAAAAGTTACAAGCCTTTAGAGGCAGGATGACGAAACAATGACATAATCTCATCCAGTATGCTTTTGGACAGACCTTGCTGACGATGTACAGGCGTTTCTTTCAAATCCTAAACACTAGAGTTATAAGGAAGATAATCCCTAGTTAACCCCTTCGAGCCAAAGAACTAGGAGTTTTCTGTTTTTAGCACAGATTGAAACCTTTAATTTAAACCTGGGGCAGGGTAGTCTCTCAGTTAATTCAAAAGATGCGCATTGAAGTTGCAAAACTCTCAGTTCATAATACAACGAACGACATCAAAAACATTCCTCTAGAATCAAAAGACAGTGGTGGTTCCTTATCTCATAGGCAGTCAATCTCTCAAAAGAGAAACTCCCACTGAGCCAAAACCTATAAAGGAGGCTTAAGAAAGCTGGGGCATCCCGCTGACTGTAATCTCGAAAACAGAAACAGGCAGGCAAAAGTTAGGGATAACAAATAAAAAGAACGAGGTCGCTACAAATCCTCAACAACATGAAAAATGTTGCAAAAATGACTGCCTTCCAACAAATTCAACTTGTGTGAACCATCACCAAAAACGTCGTTCCAGACTCTTTTGGAGTTCAAATGCATAATTAACTGAGTTTAGGATTGAAGAACATCACGAAGAGCGGGTGGGTACAAATAGACTTTGAGCCTTTATCCTTTGCTTCTTAAACCGTGAACCAAGCCACGTTACAACCCTTCAAAAGTCCTAATTGAAGCATGGGTTAGTTCGAAAGCATACTGTTACAAAAGGTATCCTGACTCCTGTAAGGCTTTGCTCTAAATCCTGAGTTTGAATTTTCTTAGCAAAATTTCTCTATTCGCTAAAACGCATTTTCAAAAAAAAACTTCAACACAAACATAAACTTTGCATTACTTGAATATCATTGTTTGCATATGGCTATTTGTTTAACAACGGAGAAATTCACACAATGAATATCCAGTGAACAAAAGCTCTCTCAGTGAACAAAATCAATTCAAGAAGGATGACACTTCCATTGACGAATCTCCTATCAACAGGGGGACTTGACATGTCACTATCCAGCACACCTGGGGCAGTCCAGTCAAGATTTCAAGAAATCTCTGAAGAAGTGCAGAGTAACAAGGGGCAAGTCTCCATCTCCATCACTTGGGGCATTGAACATCAATCTCAGTGAAGGGTTACGTACAATTAAACATTTTCTGGCAATGTCACAAACACTTGCTACTAGGGGAAATGACAAATCTCCCCAAAATCCTTCTCATAGGATGACTCCCAGCAAGGGTTTAATCTCTGAAATCCTTTCCCCAATTGAATCAACCTCAAGAATCCTCGAGGACTTCCCCCAACGAAGATGTCACCTCTCTAACGGACTGACGACAAGGTTTATTTCCCCAACAACACCAGGATTCCCCAGCTTGAGTTTGCCTCTCCGACTACTACAAATCAAAGGACCACAACTCCTCTTTCCCAGTAGACTACTCTACAATCCCCAGCAAGTTACTGCGAAACCTGGACACGACCAGATATCAGTTAAACTTCAACTCCCCAGTAGAGCAACGGGCGACTAAGACTCCTAAACTCTTTTCCCAAGCCGAAATAAACATACTCCCCATAGAGTTTTCAATATCCCCCAGCGAAGTTCTCCTCAAACAACAAAGCAGGTATCCCCGGTGGAAACATTTTGAGCAATGTCCAAGACAAAATTACACTTCAACAACATTCATAACATATGCATACAAAATACATATGACACAAATCTCATTTTATTTTGAGAACATCATTACACAATGTATACATCATGACAATGCATACATCATGACATTGCATACAACTAACTCTTTACCTTTTCAGGAAAGATCAATCAACAAGCAAAGATCATCATCTTCTGAGATCCCTTCTAGAGACAGTTCAGATGCGATCTAGATATGGCTGACATTCTGATACTTATTCCAGACTCCTTCTAGAGACAGTTCAGATGCGATCCAGATATGGCTGACATTCTGATACTTATTCCAGATCCCTTCTAGAGACAGTTCAGATGCGATCCAGATATGGCTGACATTCTGATACTTATTCCAGATTCATTCAAAATACAGTCCAGATACGATCCAGATTCGGATGTCATTCTGTCACTCATTCAAAATACAGTCCAGATACGATCCAGATTTAGATGTCATTCTGTCACTCATTCAAATTACAGTCCAGATACAATCCAGATTCGGATGTCATTCTGTCACTCATTCAAATACATTTCAGATACGCTCCAGATGCAGACGCAATTCTGACAATCATCCAGATTCAACTCTCAGATCCGGTTCAGATACGCTCCAGACATGGACGACATTCTTTTGCTCATACAAACTCAGTCCCCCGATACAGTTCAATGGCATTCCAGACACGAATACCATTTCAATACTCATTCTTTTGGCCTACAACATTTTGGGTCAACAAACATTCTTGGATGGCATCTTTAAGCCCATCTCCAACAAGACTCTACCATCTCCAAATGGCATCTTTAAGCCCATTCCCGACATCACAGTGCTGATACTACACCATGCGAGTGCAAATTTTTGGGCACTCTAGTATTCAATTATCTTCCACCTTCGGATCGCGAAAGGCTCGAAAGCCAATATATATCCTCAGGTTTAAGAAAATTGAACAGGGGCAACTGTTGTACCCCAAAATTTGCCCTCTCATGTTTTCAAAGGTTGGTCACAAACCCTTGCCTAAGGAAAAAGAAATTTTTTGAGTGGTGCTTTAAGTACCTTTCGATTGGCATTCTGAAAGACACATCGATTGGTATTCTGAAGGAGCCTTTCGATTGGCATGGATAATTCCCTTCGAGTGGCATTATGGCCAATCCTTTCGATTGACATTCCAAAAATGCTTCAATTGGCATTATGGACAAGCATTTCGATTGGCATTATGTCAAGGCCTTCGATTGGAATTCTGAAAGACCTTTTCGTTTGGCACCCTGGGCCAAGCCTTTCAATTGGCATGCCAAGGGATCCATCGATTTAGCATTGTGTCAAGGCAGCTTCGACAGGCATGTTAACCATGTCCTTCGATTAGCATGAACAAGATCTTTTGATTGGCGTAGCAAAGGACTCCTCGATTGATAAATACCCTTCGATTGATATTTGGACAAGGGCCATTTGAAGAACTCCTTCCAGGCCTTTTGAAAGAGGCCATCAAGAGGGAACTCAAAAAAAAACATGTCCAGGTACACTGAACATGAGAAAATGCCATGTTTTCCTTGCAAATATGGCAAGAATTCAGTTGATTGTGGATTCAATTCCTGAGTTAAAGGCCATATTCTTGCCTTTTCTATTCCTAACTCCACAAGAGCTGATTCGACCATAGTGATTCTTTTCAAATTAAGCAGTCGAAGCAGAAGGAGTCTCAATTGAAGGGGCTGTGACACCGAAGATGGATTAATTCGAAGTGGAGCTTAGAGCTATCGAAGAGAGTAGATTAGAAGGGAAGTGGATCTACAAAGGGCAATTCAGCTTTCGATTTTCATCATGTTGGAGGCCCAAACAGCTCATAACAGGCTGGCAGTAACGCATGAAATCAGATTGGCACGTGATTGAATAAAAAATAGAAAGTCTTTATGAAGAAATCAAATCAAGTTCGTGTAAAGGCATGGTGTGGACAAAAAGATTGAATTAGGCTATTTTTGAAATGATATTCAAAGTGAATCAAATCAAATCTCTTCATCATAATGGGCCAATATTTAATACACAAATATTGACCTAAATTCTTTTGTTTATATAAACCTCATGCTCACAAAGAAAAAAGGACGGGGGGGGGGGGGGGGGGGGAAGACACACAAAACTCTGCAGAAACAGAAAAAACACCACGAAGACAGCCACACATACCTTGCCTTGCAAAAGCACCAGCCTGCCCCACGAAAGTCTAGACTCCATTACAGGCACCTTCCGTCCAAATCCAGGCACCTCCAGTGGTATAATGTTAAATCTCACTTAATCTTAAAATTACTCATAATTGCATATCCATAGTTTTTTTGTTATTACTTGTGAGCGATTTAACAAAGCGTGGATAAGCTGCAGTGTTCATACGTTTGAACCCCCCATGGATAAAGTTTCTTTCAAAGCAGGTTACATTTGAAATCCATGATCTTCGCTGTGACAAATCGAAACCAACTCAGATCTGGGTTCAGGAATTGATTTCGAATGAGATGTTTCTCTATGTTGTTTAGTTCTGAATTGACTAATTTGCAGGGCCAAAAGTAGGAGTCATGCCTTTTGAATGAGCAAGCAGCTCAGGGGTGAAAGGGAATTCGCTCAATCGAAGGGACTAGGATCCAATATCACAGGCCTTATATTTTCAATTTCTAACAAACTTCCTTGCAGGTCCAACATCCCAGGTCCCTCAAAACTTTGTTATGTTTTTCCTTCAGGTATTCAGGCGCAACATCCCAAGCGTGGACCACCATACGTCCTCAGATCTCAATGTGCCAAGTGGCTTCAAGCTAGATCCAAAGGCCAGAACCATTGATCCACCATGGATTCAAGTAAATGCAAGCATAGGAAATCTGGAGGGCAAACAAGGCTGAAACGTTGATGGACCTCAAAATTGCTGAATCAACCTCCCTTCTGAGCCCAAACCCCTTTGGTTTATTCTTTTTCTTTTTTACATTTCTTTTACTTAATTTGTTTTATTATCTTTAACTAATTAATTAACAAACTAACTTTTTTCATAAAAATCAGGAAATAAAAAAAAATAATATTTATTAATTTCACTATTTTATTTTTGTAAATAAACCATTAATTAATTTATTTAGTTTAAATAGGTTTAATGATAATATATTTTGCAATAAATTAAAATTGATTTAGAATAGGTTTTATTTATATTTTTACCATTCTTATTTTATTTCCTTAATTAAAATAAAACTCAAAAATATTTTCTTTTTTAATTAATTAATTCCATTATTAATTTAGACTTAATTCTTAAATAAAAACTGACAAAAAAAATATACTTTATTTAATGAAAAAAAGGGTCAAAACCCTAAAGGACAATCCGATTCAATTTTCTCGCACGTATTATTTTTTACCCATATATTGTAATTGCTCTGAGGATGTAATAGTTTTAGCTTAAGACCTTTATTTATCGCTTTTATTTACTTTTTCGCATTTAATTTTAAGGGTTTATTTTTGGCGATGTAAATACCCGACACCTTGTAATAGCTTAGCTTTATTTTCTGCAATTTATTTTCTGCAATCATTAACTGTTAGATGTTTGAACAATAGGATATGCATGACAAGATTAACCTTTAATTTAAAATCAACCGTAGCTCACCATAACATGTACAAAGATAATATAACTGAAAAACAATACACTCGCACATGCCACTCTTAGGGTACGTCTCACTTGGTTTCCTCGAACGTGGTCATTGAGTATAGGGAGTCTTAGAGGTCGCCCTCTTGTCCAAAGATCATAGTTGCCTCGAAACGGTTGCCTCGGAAAAATGATCTAAGACATTAGGGTTACCGCTAAGGCGTCCTAACATTGCTTTAGTGGCCACACGTCCCTTAAATTGAATTGACCCGAAAACTCCAACGACGGTGCTACCTACTCCTCAATAGTGGGATATCATTGTCTAAAGGACATTTGCACAGTTTAATTCCTTTTTGAGTAGGTAGAGGTTCTTAAGTACTTGCTCCTTTTAAAACAAAACAAAAGTTTTCGCACTTTTACTCTCTTCAAAACAAAAACTCTTTTCAAACCCACAAACACAAAGAAAAGCAAACTTTTGAAAACACAATGAGTAAGTACCTAAGAGCCCGTGGATAACCACGGATAGAAAGGGTGCTAACACCTTCCCTTTCTATAATCTACCTCCCGAACCCGAGAAACATCTCGAAAAGGAATTTTTCTGTTCTTTTTTCCTTTCCTTGTTGGATAAAATAAAAGACGGTGGCGACTCTTGCTTACCGCGACATTTTGCGAAAACAAACGCAAACGCGAACCAGCATTCCAAAAACAGTCAGTTCTATTCCCACCGATCACATTATGCATTAGTGAAGTTGACCTTTTTTGCAAAATTGCCAAAAGTCAAAAGTGCCTCAAATTGCAATTTTTGTCAAATGGGCACAACTTTTTGTGCTTGTCTTGAGTTTGTAACATGGTCCAAGACCCATGATCCTTCCCACTTGCCTTTATTTTATTTTTGCCATTTATTTTAATTTTGATTTTAATTAAATCAAATTAAATAAAAATAAAGTCATGGAAATATCAAAATTATTTAAACCTTGAGATTTTGTGCATATTTCAGGTCCCTTATACAGCTAGCAATAAAATCAAATCGTGCAAGGCCTATTTGTACACAAAAATATTGTTTTTTGGCTTATTTTGGAAAGATTTGCAAGAGAATCAAATCTTGATCAATCACCATAATTGAAAAAAATTTAGAGCAAGCTTGTAAACCTAAATCACTCATTGATATATGTTGAACAAATGCAGACCAAAAGAACAAGGTTTTGAGGTGTGTAGAGTGAAGAACAAACTTCAAAAAATCAAGAAAAAGTGGTGATCTGTTTTCATACTTCCAGGAATTTTCAAATCTCCTAAACTATCTCATTCATTTCCTGAGTGTTCAAGGAGTCCATAGCAATCCCTAGAAAGCGTTTTCGTGCACCAAAACCCGCTGTAAGTGATTCACGACCTTGACCTTTTCTTGAAATCGAATCTCATTACTTTGGCACTTGTAGCATGAATTACTTACATATTCTTGTTCATTGAAGCATTTGCAAGCTATTGTAATGAGTAATTGCATTTTTGTTAGCTATACTGAAATCCACCATGGCTAGGGTTTTCTTGTTCGTTTTAGGGTTTTTGAGTGCAGGTAAAATTGGCCCAAAAGAAAGGTGCCATGATGTTCACAAGGTCAAGGCAAGCTGATTTGCATTATTAGTTTTGATTTATTGTGCCTGTGTGAGATTTTGAAAATTGCAGGGGTTGTAGCTACGAAATTATGTATGTAGGTAAAAGTCCCTGACTTTTACCAATGGAGAGGGGAAGAAGAAGGTGGCGTGGCACCACCCTATTTTCCCGTTTAAAATTTCGCGCGCTGAAGGATAACATATTGCGTTTGTTTAATATAATCTTTGTTTTTGTCCATTGTATAACAAAAGCGCGCTGGTAGAGTTGGTGATGAGGCGCTGGAAAAGGCCAAAGGACCTGGGTTCGAATCCCAGGTCCCCCATGTTATTTCACAATATTTTTTCCTTGCATGATCAGGCGTGTGCACAGGCATAAAGACCATCATGGACCATCGACTTGTAACCATTATATCTAAAGTAGATCAGATCCAAAGGCCATCACATGAAGGCCTACCTTGTATCCTAGTCAATGTGCAGCATTGGAATCTGAAAGTCAAGCGTGGGGCAATGGATTTTGGGCCCAGAAGCTGCTATGAGCACCCCCTCCCCAATTGCTGTAACACCAAGCCCAATTCTCTTTTCTTTTTTTTTAATTTAATTTTTCTTAATTAATTTCTCTAACAAAATTAATTTTATTTTCATCAAAAATCATAAAATCAATTTTCATCAAATTAGATTTAGGTTTTATTTTTTATCAAAAAATAATTTAATTAGTTTATTTTAATTTTAGGGCAATTTTAACCTTTTGTAAATAAATTAAAACAAATTAGAAAATTAGGTTTTTTTATTTTATTTTCTTAAATAACCAAAAATACAAAAATAGGTCAAAATTAATTATTTTTCTTAATTTCATTTAATTAGAAACTAGGTTTGTATTTAATTTAAAACCTTATTCTTTTCTCAAAAAAAAAATCAAAAACAACCCAAAAATGATTTCTCTTTTAACTAGGTTTAGACGGGGTCAAAACCCTAATTTCTCTCGTTCTCAATTCATCGCGCGTTTATTTATTTTTTGCAAATATTGATGTAACTTCTCTTGGGATGTAATAGTTTAATTAGGATTTTCTCTTTATTTATCGTTTTACGGGTTTTTGGCTATGTTAATAATCCCCCTCCCCGAAGCCTTGTAATAGTGTAACTTTATTTTCCGCGTTTTAATTTTCGCAAATACTAACTGTTAGATGTATGATAATAGGATCGCATGACAAGAATGTATGTTAATTTTAAAATGGTTAGAAAACTCTAAATGTGCAAAGATAATAACTTGAAATTGAATCACTCGCACATGCGCACTCCTAGGGTATACTCTCACTTCGGTTACCTTCGGTAAACTATCATTAAGTATAGGGTATTTTAGTGGTCGCCCTCTTGTGTAAATAAAGATCAAAAGTCCCGTTCAGAAATGTTGCCTCGGAAAGGTTGCCTCAGAAATGTTGCCTCGATTATGATCTTAAGACATTAGGGTTATTAGTAAGATGTCCTAACATTGCTTTAGTGATCGTACTGTCCCTTACAAGCTCCAACGACGGTGCTACCTACTCACTAATAATAGGATAGCGATGTCTAAAGGAAACAAGAACAAAAACATTCTTTTTTTGAGTAGGTAGATGCTAGTAGGTACTTGCTCAAAATCAAACTTTTCCACACTTACACTTTTTTCAAACAAAGTTTTCAAAACGACTTCGTAACACTCTTGAAGACAGAAGGAAGGGTTAAATCAAAGTAAAACAAAAACTTTTCAAACACACAATCACGGAAGCAATTTTTAAAATGATGAGCAAGTACCTAAGAGCCCGTGGAAAACCACGGATAAAAAGGGTGCTAATACCTTCCCTTTCTATAATCTACCCCCCGTACTCAAAATCTCGAAAAAGGAATTTTTATGTGCTTTTGTCCTTTCCAGTTGGATAAAATAAAAGTCGATGGCGACTCTTGCTTACCGCGACATTTTGCAAACACAAACGCAAAATGCAAACCAGCATTTTCCTAAAACAGTCGGTTCTGCCACCGTATCACAAGTATCAACCAACTTTGAACTGCACCAAAGCCGGCTATCTCACTACTTCCAAATGGCCAAGTTGGTCAAGTAAAGGTTCTAAATTTAGTTAGTGCTTCATGACACCACACAGCGGCCCCGTATTCTCCTTGACTACTCAACGGCTACCGGTACCAACAAATGTGTCACACTAACGTAGAAATTGCTTAGACAATGTCGGTATACCCCGCATAGTTTCCACAATGTAATGCTACTTACCTATAAGGTATCCCAGATCCGGGTAGAGGATCAAAATAAGCCCAAACAAGGAACCAAAATGTAAATCAAGCAAGTTAAATAATGAAAGCAAATAAAGGTGATTTATCCCTAAGGTAACCCCACTTTTAAGTTTCCCAAGCAGATTCACCAGTTCTGTAACTCGGTGGGAGAACTGACTAGGGTGTTTTGCGTTCAATCGCAATTGTTGCGGTTAGCAAGAGTCGCCACCGAATTTTATTTTATCCAAAAAGAAAGGTGGAAAAGAACAGGAAAGACCTTTGAGATTATTTCTTGAGTTCGGGGGGTAGATTATGAAAAGGGAAGGTGTTAGCACCCTTTTCATCCATAGTTATCCATGGGATCTTAGTTGCTTGCTAGATCACTTGTTTTGTTTGAAAATTTGCTTTGTGGTTGTTTTTGAAAGTATTTTGAAAAGGCGCCTTTGGTTAGGCAAACTTTGTAATGGTTCTCGTTCGTAAGAACGTATACAAAGTGTTAGACTTTTTTGGAAAAAATATTTCATGTTTTGAAAGTGTTTGGTGTGTGTTTGCAAGGATGTTTGTTTTGAAAGTGAGCAAGCAAATAGGAACGTTTCTACCTACTTAAAATAATTTTTGGTTTGTTTCTCTCTTCCTTTGATATTGTTAACTTAGCATTGTTTATTAAGAAGCCTTATCTTTGGATGTAAAGGTATGGGCGTGGGTCATCGTATAGTCATGATAGAAATCATGTGAGATATCTTAGAATTTCTCTTTGAGGGACTAAGAAAACTTGAAAGACAACTTTTGAAGCGTCATCGAGGGGACTATGATCTTGTATTTTTTATTGTTTTTGCTAAGACATCCCACATGCATAACATGACCATTTTTTAGGCAACAAGTGGAGTTAACCTTAGGGGTGCATGTGTGAATAGTGTGTTTAATTTGCATGGATTTAATATTTGATTAGGGTTGTCTGCTTGTTGTTTTTATCTTCCCATACAATTCCTATTTACTAAAATTTATATGAAAGCGATAAATTGTGGGAAATCAATATTCTACGCTATTATAATCGTTAGGGGGATGGGGTGTAAAAATTTACAAATGGGGATTGCAAGAAATTAAATTACTAATTATCTATTACAACCATATTGAAATAATGTACAAGAAATATAAAATGGACTTTTTTTGTTTTTGTTAAGAGAGGAAAACAAGTATGCTTAAGAAAATATTTTTGATCTTTTGGTTCTAAAAGAACTAAAATAAAATATGTGAATATAAAAATATTTTTGGTGTTTTTGATTATTAAAGATAAAATAAAATAATAAGAGGAAAAGGGGTGAGAATCAGCACGCTGCTGATACAAGAGAGAACATAAGTTCTGATTCTGATGCACTGCAAATCAAAAGGAAAATGTTAGCAGACAAAAGGAGGGTCAGAAGTTCTGGGTCCGGGCACACTACAGTTCTGCAGTTGTTGGGAACAAGGGAAATTATAGAAGTTCTGATGTAACTGGCTGCCTAGAAGTGCTAATGTCATTGGAAGGTCAGATGTTCTGCTGGTTGAGGGAGTGTGGATGTTCTGATGTAGCTGGAAACCTAGAAGTTCTAGTGTCACTAGCAAGCTATAACTTCTGATGATAGGTATGTGAAGTGTCAATGTTGTTGAGTGTGAATGTCTAGAAATTATGGTCCAGGATCAATGTTTTGATGAGAAATTAAATGGATTGATCTAGAAGTTCTGGTTCAATTAATGGGGTAAAGAGTCAGGAAATAAACAAAAAAAAGTTGTTTCTGGGGCAAGAACTCAGGACCCTTAGCACCAATGTCTTATGCGCACGCTCTCTACCATTGGGGTAGCATACATCCAGTATTAGAAGCAAAAACATAAAAATATAACACAAAGTAAGTTCTTATGATGAACTTCATCTCCTTCTCCACACTAATCAGAGCATCTACAACTTAGTCATTTCTTAACAAAACAGAAAAGCACACATAACAGTTATAATAGGTTTCATCATGGTTTCAGAAACATAAAAATATCAGGACTGTAAATCATAAACAAGCATGTATCTGCTATCCTAATTTCCTTAAGAAGTTTTGAACTGATATTCTCCCTACTTAGGTAGAAAATACATGATACCTCATAATATGTATATCATCTGAATCATGATGTCTACATTGTATTTTGGACATGCAAGTTTAATAATGCATAAATAATACGATGAGAGTCAACAAAAGCTTACCTTGCAGCTGAAAAATGTTTTGTGAACTAGAGTCTGGCTTTGGCTGCTGTGATGTTCTGGATAACTTTCTCACATGCTCATATGGCTGGAACAACCTTTAACTTAAGCTATGAATGGATGGAAATTCTGGAACAGCCAAGAAGCAAAGTTCTGATTTTGAAATGGAAGTTGGGGGAAATGGAATTGTAGTATGAAAACAGAAGTTGGGATAACTTCTAAAAGTGTATCAGAAACTATGATGATGATTTGGTCAAGAAACACTTGAGGAAAATTGGAATTTGAATGCAAAAATCAAAGACTAACAGGTTTTGTATTAGGCTGCATCTTCAAGTTCTTGGGAGATTTTAGCAAGGTTTCAAGGCTTTTCTTTTCAATTTTCAACCTGTTTACAGTTGCGAATGGATTTTAATTAATAGGAAAGGATTTTGTAGTTTGGAGAAGTCAAGAGTACAACCATCAGGCTAGGGCACTGACTCGTTCTTGAAGCCAGTTAAACAAGTATGGTGGTTAGCAGCTTTTAGTCGTGCCTTAGCTGGATTTGTAACCATGAATTAAGGAAAAGTAACCTCAGAGGAAAAAGAAAAGCATGGGCCCAACATAAACTTGTACAAAAGTTTTCTTTTCAAGGACAACAATGGTACTTGTATGCCACACGTGGGGAAATCCTTTTGGACAAAGACTCAAAAGTGTGTGTGAGCATTAAATGATGATGAGATTTTTCAAAACAAAATCCTGCAATATGAGATTATGTGTCATTTCTTAATCTGGATCAGAAGTTCAGCATCAGCATAACTTAGAACAAATATCCAACTTTTGATATTTGAATCTCCCTGCTCTAGCATGTTTTGAAGGAGTTCTCATACTTTTCAGAATGCTTGTAACATGCTTTGTAGATTTTATTAGAATTACTCTAGTAAACTCTGGCTAAACATACGTGAAAACTAACCCAGGAGTTCTAACCAAATTCTGTTTTGGAAATGTCCAGAATTTACTGAGTGTTTCAGTTTCGTGGACGTGTCTTCAAAGATTTATAACTTGAAATCCCAACATTTCTAGAGAAGTTCTGCTCTCAAATGTTTTAGATATCATTTAGATCTACAATTATTGTGTCAGAAGTTCTTCCAGAATCAGCTTGCATCACGGTGAAAATTTGGCCAGAAGTTCTGAACTTGTGATATTTTCTTAACACAAAAAATTCTAAGTGTTCAAAACATTGACTTTTCCAAAGCAAATTTGAATTTTGATTTTCTTGATGAAACAAACTTCATATTCCAACATGTCTTGATGAAATATGATTCTTGAAACTTGATTTTTGATCCAAAAGTCAAAGTTTGACTTTTTCAGTGTGTAATTGACCATTTTGCCCTTGTGCTAATTCCAGACCTAAATTGATGTATTAGTGCTGCAAACTTGACGTCATGGAAGATCATGTGAGAAAATCCTTGAGAAATGAAAGGGAAAATTTTGGGGTGCAACACCAGCATTGATCTAGAAAAAGTTGGTCCAGACTAGGCTACGTCTTGCTATACCATCCCTTTTACCTTTGTACTACAAGGCAGATTAGACGTGCGCTTTTCAATAGGTTGCACCAGGGCATAATGTAGAAAATTGTTATCCTTTAAACTCTGAGGTACAGAAAATGGTTAGATCTGGCCTTTTGTCCTTCAAAGATGTCAGTCTTAATGTAAAAGATAATATACTCCCCAAACCTGGAGGAGTGAATGCTTTTAACATGGTTTCTAGTTGTCCAGGGGACTTTCGCATTTATAATATTAATTTGGTTAGAGGAGACTTGGTAAAAATGCATGCAGACCTTTGCGATTTTAGTTACTATACTCATGACCATGCTGGTTGTGGTATCTGTAGTACTAATATACAAGGTTGCGATAAGATAATGTCTGATTTGCAAGAGATGATGGATGAGGGCCTCATCCATATAATCAGGCCTAGGGAAGAGTATGAGGAGGAAGTGAACATGGTCTTTGGATTTCCTGGAGAATTCTGGATCTTTGATGTGGAACATATGAATGATGGTCTCGTACAATATCATGCTACTTTCTGCCACATGGCCGGTCAGGTAGAGCACCACTATGGATCTTCCCGGGTTTGCTGCAGGGACTCCCGAGGATGTTCAATTGTGAGAAAAGGTATTCAGATGTTATTGGATAATGGAACTATCAAGGTTTCATGCCAAAGAGATGATTACCATAAGGTTAATGATATTGAGGTTTGCTTAGCTAAGGAAGAATCAGATGATGAATATGCTTCTGCGGATGAATTCTTCTCCTCAGATGAAGGTGTGTTCTCTGGTGATAATTCTTGGATGTTTAATTTTTCTGAAGAAGGTGTGAATGTGATTGTGTCATGTTTCAGTGATTCTTCCGCTGTTGAAATTGAATATTGTAGCAAGCAAGTTGTTTCCCCTGTAGTGATTTGCTTACCAGGGCTCGTTCCTTATATATCCAACAAGGCTGTATCGTACAAGTATAATGCTACAATTTTAGATGATAGTGTGGAAGTTCTAATCTAGCCTTTATCTAATGTTGGAAATATTGCTGAGACTAGTAGAATGAGCCGCAGTGGTCGTGTATTTACACTGGTTGTTCAGAGAAATGATAATGCTGGAAAGAAGGTTGTGCAATGTATTAGAGATAAGAAGGTTGAAGGGTAATCCAATGGTGCTACCCTGGAGAAGGACATAGATGATACTTTGAAGATAATCAAGATGAGTGACTACCAAATTATGGATAAGTTATTGTAGACTCCTTCAAAAATATCTATCTTGGCATTTTTGATGAATTCTGCTGCCCGAAGAGAATCTTTAATGAGGGTGTTGGAAAAGGACTTCATGGAGTATTACATGCCATTAGATCAATTCAGAAGTGTGATGGGTAGTATTACATCATGTAAAAACCTAAGATTTTGTAATGATGAATTTCCTGACGAGGGGAGGAATCACAATTTGGCTCTCCATATATCCATGAATTGTAAAAGAGATTCATTATCAAATGTGTTGATTGATAGTGGATCCACCTTGAATTGTATACCATAGAGTATGTTGATGAAGTTGAAATATCAAGGGGCTCTTATGTGCCCAAGTGGTATTATTGTCAAAGCTTTCGATCGATAAGGAAGTCAGTTATTAGGGAGGTTGATCTGCCTATTCACAAAAGTTTGCGTCTATTCCAAATCACTTTCCAAGTCATGGATATTGTACCCGCATATAGTTGTCTATTGGGAAGACCATGGATACATGAATCCAGGGATGTCACTTCCACTCTCCACCAAAAGCTGAAGTTCGTACGTGAAGGAAAAGTGGTTATTATAAATGGAGAGCAAGCATTACTGATATATAATCTATCATCTATCAGTTTCTTATTGGCAGATGAAGTTGTTGTTGGGACACATTTCCAAGCTCTATCTGTTGCTACCGTAAGGGAGAATGAGAATTCTACGACTTCATTTAAAGATGCTCAGTATGTTGTGCGCAATAGTCCGAGTAAAGTATAGGGACACGTCGTTGATCCTCCCATAAACAAGAACATGGATGGTTTGGGATTCTCTACCAAGAATGGAAAAGGAGAAAGTTTTAAGTCCAAGTCCATTATGAGCAGCTATCATGAGTTTTTCCGCAGCGGAGGCTACCTACATCCAACTGTTTCTGGAGTTAATACTATTGAGGATGATGAAGAAGATCAGGAAATGTCGAGTTATGTGACCTGGAGTCAGAATCCAGAATTGGGTCATTTATGATGTTCCCTCTTGCATCCATGTCTCAAAGTAATTTGTTTTTTTATTTGCAACAAGCTTTCATTCTGCCCAAGATGAAAGTTAATATTGTATGGGCTTATCTGTTAGCTTTGATCATTAAAATCACAAATAAAAGTTGTCTCTGATTCTCAAAATTGTGTCTTTTTATTTTTATGTTTTCCATGGAAATTGGTAATCAGAAAAAACCTTTTTGAATAAAATATATTTGAAAGTAAATATGCATAATCTCTTGATATATGTGTCAGTTTCTAAAAGCAATCATAAATCACATGTGTAGATTCATTAATGAACCTGTTTAATACAATGACCATGCACCCTTTCCCAACTTTTAATATCTTGTGTGTGGGACGGAAGGATAATAATATGATGAGATTCCAAAAAAGGTTTCACGGTTTCTCGAGCACGAGGAAATTGCCATTCAGCCGTATAAAGAGTCATTGGAAACAACAAATTTGGGTTCAAAAGAAGAGCCAGAGGAAGTCAAGATTGGAGCATAATTTCATCTTGATATGTAGAACAGGTTCATTGAGCTGTTGAAAGATTATGTAGACATATTTTCTTGGTTTTACCAAGATATGCCAGGTCTAGATACTGATATCGTGGAGCATCATTTGACTTTGAAGCCAGAGAGCCCGCCCGTCAAGCAGAAGTTGAGAAGAACTCACCCTGATATGGCAGTAAAAATAAAAGAAGAAGTCTTAAAGTAGATTAATGTTGGTTTTCTTGTGACATCAGTGTATCCTCAATGGATAGCTAACATTGTGCCCGTACCAAAGAAAGATGGAAAAGTCCGCATGTGCGTAGGTTACAAAGATCTAAATAAAGCTAGTCCAAAAGATGATTTTCCATTGCCATATATTGATATGTTGGTTGATAGCATAGCAAAATTTATAGTGTTCTTGTTCATGGAAGAATATTCTGGATATAATCAAATAAGAATTGATCCTGAGGACACGAAAAAAACAACGTTTATCACACCCTCGGGAACAATTTGAATACCTATTATATCGAGACCTTAAGTTTGAATTTGTGAGTTGTCCCGAGTAGTTTATATTAGCAGTCAGCACCATCTTAAGCATAAACTACGTAGGGAGTTAATGAATATAAATGGATGATCCCAAAATTTCTAAGTATATATGCCAATACTTAATAAAAATAGGGAATGCACCTATTAAGTTAGGTGACCCTCACTCGGTCACTTAACCCAACGGTTGTGGAACCTACAAAAGTTTTCATAAAAACCTGTTGTTAGTTGGTTCAGAGGTTTCTGGTGCTGAACTTGGTAGGGAAGACTACGGTTCAATTCCCCACAACTTGCAATTTGTCAAATAAAGGGTTTACCAAACTTGTGTACCAGAACCCCATTGCTAATGGATCAGAGTCACTAACCAACTACTCTACTATGTACGTTTAATGATAAAGGGCTTAATGTGATTGAGCTCGAATGAAAGTGGGTAAAATAAAATGAAAGAAATATGTGGAGCTATAAAAAAATGATTCAAACCAGTTTGGATAAAATAGGGGGTTTATTATTGTATTTGCGGTTTTGTGTCACTACGGTATCCTTAGTGTTGAATTCGAGTACCTATCATTCCAACAAAATGTCTCACAACCACGTACAATTTAAGTTATGTCGTGTATTTATGTCGAAACGGCTTTTTTAATTGAATTTCATAATGATTATTTTCTTGAGGACAGGCAAAGGTTCAAGTGTAGGGGAGTTGGATAACCGGAAATTTCATCGTATTTTCGACTTGACTAGCAAGGATTAGTTTACCGTTTTTATCCACTTATATCATTTTATGCTGGTAGTGTTTATGTATTTCAGGTGTTTTTCTCCTTAAGGCTTGCATGAGAAAAGAAGAGGAATTGGCATAGAAACAACAAGAAAACATGAAGAAACAGAAGAAAAGATGGAAATCTGCGCACAGAGGTTTGTGGCCCTCGCGACACCTTCTATGGCCACCGCCACAGGTTCTTTTATATCAGTCCCATTTTCCTCCCACGTCATAGCCATGATTCCCTCATTCTTCCTATTTCCTCTCTGCAAGACCAGGGTGGCGAGATTATCTCCATGAAGGAAGATGTGCCTAATATTTTTGGAGGGAGTTATGTAAATACATCAAGCTATAAAAAGAGGAATAATTGATAGTTACGGGGTCGATGAATTTTCCATTGTTCAGAGCATTTTCCTTTCTAGTTTCTAAGCAGAAAAAATCACCACTTTAAAGTAATAACATTCCATAACATGGAGCTATTGCAACATTAGTTTATATTTACAGTTTTAGTTCCTCTTCAATTTTTTACTTTCGGAAGCGAATCCTGCCGACAACTGTGGAGGATCATGAAGAATAATTTTCAACTTACAGTAAATTCTTTGTACTAGAGATTTATTCCTAGGGTTGTAATATAAGCTTTATTTATATTTGCGCTATGGAAATGCTGTTCTATTTGATGATTAATTATTGTAATATCATGTCTCTGTTATAAACTATGTCCGACTAATTCAATGAGATACTAGTATGTAACGCAATCTAACCGAAGGGATACAATGAGAGTTTGAGGTTTTGAATTGGATAGTAGTAGCTGAACATTGATTCTAAATACAATGAGAGCGCTTTATGATCCTCTGACACATAAACATTCAATTCTTAAAAGCTCATGGATGCTTGACATAACTTACAACCCAAAACAACCCTACTCTTCTATCAAGATGATATTAGAGGGGCTCACAAATAAGGATTATAAAACTCTAACAAAAGTACACGTAAGTTCTACCTAAAATTAGGGATACACCACTTTATATATAACATTACTCTGGACTCGGTTGGGCTTCAAAATCGCCGCAGTGAGGCTGTACAAAGTCTGCAAAATCTTCTCCAAGAAAATAGGTCTTCAATAATTTGTTTCCTAAAATGTCTCCATATTTAGAAATATTTTATATCTTCAAAAACCACCATAGAATCTCAGATTAGTCAATCTTGAACGTCATATAAGCTAACTAAATATTCCCTGAAGATTCAGTAAATAACATATAAGCATAAACATAACTGTCAACTACTGCCGACACATAGTCATATCCTCCTGGTTGGGACATCCTATTCGACATGTTAAAAACTTCATGTTGGAACATCTTTTTCAACATGTTGCTGCCAAGTTGGTTTTACCAAAATGTATGTCAATCATAATTTCAAAGAAATAATAAATATTACTCTTGATATTTTTAACCAAAAGTGGGTATTTTTAGGAGTAGCAATAAGATAAATTTGGGGAATATGTGGAGTTAGTAAAGCATGCATCGGATCAATGTTTCTAGTGGGAAGCCTGAAAAATCTTAAAGTAGATGAGTGAAGATGGCTTGTTATTGAGTTGCAGCATGTCTCTGGAGTTGGTTCTTCTAGTTTTGCTCTTTATCATTCGTCAACCCCTTTTGATGCCAGGTTTTCAGAAGATGTTGCTCAGTAGCATTTATATGCTTTTGTTCGTGTGTTTGGTTTTTTCCCTATTGATGGTATATGTGGATGATTTTCGTAGTATCATGTTTCATTTAAACCAACAAAAAGATATATGTTTCTCTATTTTTAATTGTTTATTCATTTCTCATATTCTGATTGGAATATTTTACACCTACACTGTATGTTATCTTTATATGTTTGATTTGGTATATTTCAATTGTTTGAGGGTGATTCTCATGATATACTCTTGCATAGTGAGAAAAAAATATACAATGTGTGACTAGATGGAGTATTAATATAAATGACTATATAAAATAATCACTTGACACAACTTTAACTCTGAGCAAGTATAAATATAATATGACATACGCTTAGTTTTATAATAATCTTATTGTGTAAGCAAAACTATAATTTTCATGTCATTTTCACATAACAAGTTGACTTTTACTTTTAACTCAATTATTTAGTACACATAACAAATACCTTAATTAATGCACAAATAAAAAACAAGATCTTAATCAGTAAACAACAACAATAATCAAGTTTTTCCACAAGAAAATCCTTATTTAATACTCAAATAAGAGCTTAATTAGTACACAATAATAACCGAGGATTTTCCACTAAGTTGGAACTTAATTAGAACACAAACATGACCTAACTTAGTACACGGAAATTAAGACAATATAGTACACAAACACCGATTAATATATATGAATTAGTTTTGTTTTAACCATCCATCAAGGTAAATTTGGTTGGAGTCAAGGTTGGATTTTGCATTTTTGGTTCGGGAATCTTTCAACCATCCATCAAGGTATACTTGGTTGGAGTTATGGTTGGATTTTGCATTTTCAGTTCGGGTATCTTTCAACCATCCATCAAGATAAACTTGGTTGGAGTTAGGGTTGACTTTTAAGTTTTTGGTTCGGGTATCTTTCAACCATCCATCAAGGTAAACTTGGTTGGATTCAGGAGTAGATTTTTCTTTCTCAGCTCGGATATCTTTCAGCCAACCATCAAGGTAAACTTGGTTAGATTCAGATGTAGATTTTTCTTTTTCAGCTCGGATATCTTTCAACCATCCATCAAGGTAAACTTGGTTGGAGTCAGGGTTGGATTTTGCTTTCTCGGTATGAGTGTCTTTCAACCATCCATCAAGATAGACTTGGTTGGAGTTAGAGGTGGATTTCGCTTTCTCAGCTCGAGCATCTTTCAACCATCCATCAAGGTAAACCTGGTTAGAGTCAGGGTTGACTTTGGATTTCTCAGTTCTGATATCCTTCAACCATCCATCAAGGTAAACTTGGTTGTAGTCAGGGTTGGCTTTGACTTTCTCAGCCCTGGTATCTTTCAACCATCCATCTAGGTAAACTTGGTTGGAGTCATGGTTGGCTTTGGCTTTCTCGACTCTGGTATCTTTCAACCATCCATCAAGGTAAACTTGGTTGGAATTAGGGTTGAATTTTGTTTTCTCGCCTCTGGTATCTTTTAACCATCCATCAAGGTAAACTTGATTGGAGTTAGGGGAGAGTTTTTGGTTCTTTAGTGGAGTGTTTTTGAGCCAACCATCAAGGTATGTCTGGTCAACCTGGTTCATATATCTTGCAAAGCTTCCATGGCAATTCTACAATACAATTGAATAAATAGATATTAATGAGTGAGAAATTAATTACATGTTTTGGATGATATATATGGTTAGAAAAACACTAGTGTGTTATGAGACACATTTTGTTGTATAATGGAAGATATATCCGTTATGTATATATAGCAGATAGATACATAATTTGAAACATAAATATAGCATGTAGAATATTTTTAATTTAATTACAACAAAAAAACATTTTTTTTTTAAATTGTATAGAACAACTCGATTCTTAGAATGTTGAATGCACAAAAAACAACTAATTATAAGAATCTTAGAAGCATGCATTAAATTCTACATGCTTGTACAATTGCAAATAAAGATGAAAATGATATATTATGAAGATGTTGAATATTTTTAATCTTTTAACATGCATGCACAATTGCAAATAAAGATGAAATAAATTATTATTATGATGAATAAATGATGAAAAATAAAAGTATAAAGGATAAAAGCATGCATGGAAAGTTATCAACTCACAATCAATAATAGCAGGAGAAAAGGAATGAGAGACAAAATAACTCTACGTGCCATTTCTTTTTGTTATGTTATTTTGCTGTGAAATATGTATTGGAGTGGAAGTGAGCTGACTTATTTATAGGCAAGTAAAAAAGACTAGTAGTACAAATAACTAGGACATTAGTACTTTGTTTAGAAAAATAATTTTTTAAGTTTATAGGTCACTTCTTATGAATATGACTTATGTTTTGGTCATTGTCATGAGTTGTATAAATCTAAAATTTACAACACAAACAACAATGAGTATGAGCCCATGCAATAAGACAAAATAGTCTCACAAGAAACTCTTGAAAATAGTGTGTAGAGTTTGCATGCTTTAAGAAGTTAATGTAACAACTTAAGCCGACACAATCAATCACTTGTAGGGCTTTGCATTAAATAATTGCAGTTGTCTTTTTAAGAGTCAAAATAGAAGAATTTGGAATCCAAAGAAACATTTTTTAATTTAATTTTAAATTGTCAAATTTTATTATAAAGAAATGTTTAGAACACGAAAGTTTGAAGTAGTACTAATAAAAGTATATAGATGAAACATATATTACTAACAAATTTTGTAATGGCAGAGAATTGAAACAAAATTGTGTGCTAATAAAAGTAAATAGATGAAACATGTTACTGAAAAATTCCAACAAACACCCAAATATATTTGACATTTTAAAGTGGTTCGAGATAGACTAATACAATCAGTCATTATTATAAATAATAAAAAGATTTTTTTGGGTTTATTAACCAGTTGAGTGAATATATTCTCTATGGTGTATATTTTTTGCACTGAAATCTGAACTATTGATTTAACTATATTTTATTTAATTTGAGAGGAAGTCATTCTAATAAATGGTGAAGATGTGAACTGAATTTGGTTCAGTGAAAAGTCCACGGAAGATAATCCTCCCCCACTAATTCATGTATTTGATCATTGTTATATATTAGATATATAATTGTTTCCTTTCTAATCATTTTATTTTATTCTTGAATTCTCATAAAAAATACTATCCAAATTTTAGAATTCAAAATTTTCCAAAATACTATCTAAATTTTTGAATTCAAATATTTAAGAACACTTTCGAAATCTTTTTCTTTTTCACTTTTTTTAAGTTGGTAGTTTTTGGACTCTTCAATCTGAATTAAATTTGAAGTCTATAATTTTAATAAAGAAAACATTTTTCATAATTATTTTATAATGGAGATTAAAATTTAATCATTAATTGAAGAAAATAAAGTAAAATTCTCTTCAAATAGTTTTTAGTAATAATAAAAATAAAGTCTTTTGTTTGTTGTGAGTTATAAAATCAAAATTTAATTTGGATTATAAAATTTAAAACTTGTAAAACAAAAAAAAAAGTTTAAAGAGGAAAAATATCACCATATATTTTAAACTAGTAAATCAATTACAATAAGTAATTTATTTATAGATTTTCATATAATTTTTTTCCTACATCATTTTCAACCTTCATAACCTTATTTCAATCCAAAAACAACCAAACCATACCTGGTTAGTTTCACGTGTAGCAGAAATTGTTCCATGTAGCTCGAGTAAAGGGCAAACAATTATGAAATGAGAATTTCTTTCTCTACCTTGTTGCGTTCTTGAAGGTATCTGGAAAAAAATTCAAAATACCTCAAGAACTCGGATGTGCATATCTGAACACGCTATATTTATCAAGAAAAGGTGTTTTTGCATGTGCATATCCGAAGCCATTTTATTTTGTCAAGAAAAGGTAACTTCGCATGTGCATATCCAAATCCACCCCATAATTTAACACTTTGGATTTGGATATGCATAAAACATAGAACTCATTTCTTTACAAACCCATAAACCTCATTCCAACTCATCTCCTCATTTCTACTCATCTCAAGTCATTTCAACTCATATCCAAAGCTACAAATTTGTTTATGTTTTCTCTATTTTCATTTGATTTAGTTTGCAACGCTATAATAATTTATTAGGTTAGTTAGAATTAAGGATATTGTGTAGGTTGATGTTAGAGTGGTTAAATGTTGATGTTTGTGTGACAAAAACACTAGAAGAAACACCACCGCTACGAACAAACCTCGAAACATTCGCGTGAATCTTCTTGCCATCAATGATAATATTATCAATCTTCACTGCCAACATTCTAGCCTCCACAACTTCCTTGAACCTTGCAAAACTAAATATATTCTCCACTTTGTTTCTTTTGGGTGGAATAACCACTTCCGCAACATCACCCACCCAACTGAATAACTCATATATGTCATGAACTCTGATTCTATAAGGGATTTCAGAAAAGAAAATGGTATAAATGTTGCCTTCCGCGAACCAAAATGAAACATGCCAAATCTAAAAGGTGTTCCAGTGAAGAACCACCCTCCTTATGCCTTTCCTTCTCACCTCCGTCCACACAGGACCGCCGGACATTATCTGAAAATTATAAAAGCCACTGATACCTTTAAGATAGTTCTCTCTCTAGGAACTTTTTTTTACAGTAATTTATCAAGGTGTTAGTTATGGAAATAAATTATTAATATGTTGTATAATAATAATGGCATGATACACACCACAAAAACACAACGCCTAAAACCTATACATTTGGATGGTGATGAAGAAACCCTGTATGTTCCACATCGTTTTTCTTTCACTTCATTTCCGTGTTTATATAATTTACACAAACGTACACAATTGTATATTTGTGAATTGGTGTGATATTGTTAGGATATGAGTCCAAGGTCCAAACAATTTCTTTTAAAAATTGTATTAATTAATTTATAAATAAAAACTGCATCTTGGTTGATTGCAAGCAATTTAATTTTGCTGCACTCCAAGATTAAGAGTAATAGTGTATTCTCTCCACATTTAATTACTTTTTATTTTTAATCATTAAATTAAAAAAAATTAATATGGAATAAGTTACTTTTGGAGTAAGAATAATATATATATATATATATATATATATATATATATATATATATATATATATATATATATATATATATATATATATATATATATATATATATATATATATATATATATATATATATATATATATATATATATATAAACCAATAAAATAAATAAAAAACTTACCTATATTTCTTTAATCAAATGGGCTATGTTGACACTAAAATCTTATATACCGTATTATTTTTCAAGCCATTTTAATTGTATCTTTATACGGTGTGATTGTTAATTTTTGATCACTCATAAGATGGAAATACTATTCAAAAGGAACGCAAATGATAGAGCTACTACTCAAGAAGAACACAAATGATAGAGCTACTAGACAACTAAATTAGAAACATGCTAACTTGTTCAACTGATGTAATATATATCCACACAAACTTGTAGGTAATACAATTTCAGTTCTCTTCTACGTATAATATTTTATGTTATTATTTTAGTATATACCATATCAAACTATTTAGGAACATAATTCATTATATATGATACACACCCTCCCCACTACATTATGCATTCAATACCAAATTTAACACTTGATGTAGACAGTGTTGGGCTTGGACTTCCTTTCTATCTAGAGAAATATTTAAATATAAATAGTTTATTTGTCTCACATATTTAAAGGAAGAGTATCAATTTAGGTTTGAGAAAAATAGGGAGAAAATAATGATTCAAAAAAAAAGAAGAGAAAAACCCATTCCTGTTTTTCTAAACAAGTATGAATAATTAAATCAACGATCTCCTAATACTTCACCGTCAGATGAAACTGATATTTAGTGGACATGTTTGCAACACATGTATCTACTTTTTGACCGTTCAGAATTTCAAAATAAATTATGAGTTGAGAGATATCTGCTTCGCATTGAAGCTGCAAATTTGAGTAATTTTTTGCTTTTTGATTCTTATTTGTAAGCTAGTTTTCTTTGTGGTTCGTGGTTTTTATCACTATTTTATGAATCACTTTAAGACTCTCTTGAATCCTCAATTGATTATAGTGGAGCTATTTCTTTGTCTGGATGACTTGTGGTTTTTTAATTTCGTATTGAGGGGTTTACGACGTTAAAAATTACCACCCACTCGCATTTTACTTTCCAAATTCATTTCACCCTTTCAATTCCTCGAATCGCTCCGTATATCATACTTCTCTGCTTATATTGACCCGAAGCAAAGTAAACCATAATGTATCAATTAAATATTGGCTTTGATGCCATTAAATAAAATCAATGTATTGAGTTAAAGAGTGTTACATCATTTAAATTTACCAATTATGAATATATAAAATGAAAGAAAAAGCAAAAATGTACGTAATGTAATTTGTCACAATCACGCGAATGACTTTTCCAATCAAGTCTCTCTTAATTTTAAGTGTTTCTTATATGATGCTTGTTTTTAACTTATATTAGTACAACTTGTATTACTTATACAAGTTGTATCTTGTCCATATTTGTATTCCTCATCTCACGAGCTTCCTAAAAAATCTGTTAGATGTTTGTTTCAATGGGTTTCAAAAAGTTGCCATGTTCTATTTTCTGGTGAATTTCCTCTGACTATTACTCAGTGTCGGGTGTTACTATTAATCTGGTTTTTTTTTTCTGGTTTTTTATCTATTTTTAGTTGTGAGTAAATGTTCAAGTTATTGGAACAAGTTATAGTCTGGTGTTCGGATAAGAGGAAGAGTCCGGTGTCTTCACAGAGACAAGCATCTATTTCTAAGAAGCTAGCTTCAACCTAATAACATATGAAATACATCGACTGTTATTTCTTCTTATTCCAAACATTTCATTTCTTCCATCATGTATTAATCTTATTTGTTCTTCCATTTATTCAGGTGGCTTTTCTTCTACACTTCATCTCCTCCATCAAGGTTTGTTATTTTTTGTTCATTTTCCTTCTTTGACTTTCTTTATTGATTCCTAAGAGTTATCATTTTTCATTGTTGTTATTTTTGTTTTTCAAATGTTGTTTCCATTTTTAACGCTTTCTTTTGTATTTGGTTTCCGCAATTGGATAATGGTCGTTGTAACACGGTGGGAGAACTAACTTGTTTTTGCAATTCATCACAAATGTTGTGGATAGCAAGAGTCGCCACCGAATTTTATTTTATCCAATAAGGAAAGGGTGAAAAGAATAAGAAAGACCATGATAGATTTTGTTTTTGGGGGGTAAATTTTGAAAAGGAAAGGTGTTAGCACCCTTTTCATATGTAGTTATCCACGGGCTCTTAATCGCTTAGCTCACTTTGAAATTTTTTTTTGTGTGTGTGTGTTGAAAATGTTTTGAAATTTTCCAATGTTAGGCGAACTTTATAATAATTCTTGTATCTGTCCTCAAGAATGTATACAAAGTGTTTGAAAATATTTCATTATTTTGAAAAGTGTGATATGAGAAACATTTTGATTTTGAAAAGTTTGTGCGCAAGAGATTAACTGTATCCTACCCACTCAAGGTCGTTCTTATTCTTTTCCTTCTCCTTTAGAGATAGTTCTATTCGTACCAATAGTATGTAGGTAGCCCTATATATTGGATGTGAAGGAATAAGCGAAGAGATTGAAGGCAACTTGTAAGGATACCTTAGAAGTTTCGTAAGGGACTGTCTTCATATTATTCATAGGAAACTCGAGGGACTAGATCATTTTTCCGTAGGAAACATCGGAGGGTCGTCGAGGGACTATAATCTTTCATTCGAGAGGGTCTTTGCTAAAGCATCCCTACTTTTGAGGGACATGACTGTTATTCCGAAGTCAACAAAGAGAGGCTACCCTAGTGGTGTAAGTGTGCAAGTATGTTTAATTCAGTTATGTTTATCTTGCAATTAAGGTTTTTCCATCGGTTGAATTAATCTTTCCATACACACCCTAGTTACTAACAGTAGCATAGAAAATATAGTAGCAGAAGATAAAGGGGGAAATGTATACCTAGGATTATTATAGAGCTTTAGGGCAATTACATTATAGTAATGGTTCGAAAAATAAAACCCTAAACTATTACATCACAGAAGCAATTACATAATAGGAAAATGCAAAGAAATATAAAGCTACATTATTACATTCGAGGAAACGCCCTATACACTTGATCTAAGAAATTTAAATGAAAATAAAGAACAAGAATAGGAAAAGGGAGAAGAGAATGTTTTTTGGTGATTTTTTATGAAAATAGATTTACGATGATGATTAAAATAAAACCTAAAATTCTAATTAATTAAAAAAATATCTAATCAATTAAATTTATAAAAAAAAGGTTAATTAAACCTAAATCTAATAATTAGGGTTTACAAAAAAGTTTGTTTTTTAGGTTAATAAAAAAAATTAGGGTTAGCCAAAAAATAGTAGGTGAAGAAAAATCAATGAAATAAGGGTTAGAAACAAAAGAAAAGGACAAATGTTGGGGGTGGGTGTTAAACCCACAACCTTTTCCTTTACCACAACATGGCTTGCCACTGCACCAGGCATGCGGTGGTGTCTAAAAAATGAGCGCCACTCAAAATGCAATAAACCTGCAAACATTAAGAAAATACGAAAAAATGTCAAAAGGCAGGGATCGAACCCACGCTGTGAGAGACTAATGACTTAACGCACGCGCCTTTTCCACTGGGGTGCTTGTTTCATCTGGTCATACTATGCAAACCAACCATTATATAGTAAGTGTAACACGGTGGGAGAACTGACTTGGTTTGTGTTTTATTGCAAATGTTGCGGATAGCTAGAGTCGCCACCGAATTTTCTTTTATCCAATAAGGAAAGGGGGAAAATTAGGAAAGAACTTGAGATTATTGAGTTCGGGGGGTAGGATATTAAAAGGGAAGGTTTTAGCACCCTTTTCATCCGTAGTTATCTACGGGATCTTAATCGCTAGCTCATTTTTGAAAATGCTTTATGTTTGTGTAAATTTGAAGATATTTTGAAAATACCTAAGTGCGGAAATTTTGCAATGATTCTCGTATCATTGAGAATGTATACAAAATGTTTATTTTGAAAATATTCATGAAAGAAAGTGTTGTTTTACGAAAAGATGTTTTGTATTGAAATGTTTGTGAGCAAGCGACTACGAGCGCTCTACCTACTCAAAGAAGTCTTTGTTATTTTCCTCCTCCATTAGATAGTGCTACCCTACCATCAGTTAGTAGGAAGCCTTATTATTGGATGTCAGGGACAGGTGCGGGTCATCGTACAATCATAGAAGGAAACTTGTAAGATGCTTTAGCAATTGTCGTAAGGAACTAAAATCGTTTACTGAAGGCAGCATCGAAGGGTCATCGAGGGACTACAATCTTTTAACTGAGGGTGTTTTCTAAAGCATCACACGCTCGAGAGACATCACTGTTTAAATCTAAGGAAACATGTGAGGGTAACCCTAGAGATTAAGTTTTCTAAAAAAATTTCTTTTTACGTCTTGTCATGCACGTCTAATTAACCTAGCTGTTAAATATATACAAGTGCGGAAAGTAGAAATGCGGGAAATAAACTACACTATTATGATGCTTCGGGGATGGGGAATTACAAACCATAAAAATGGGGAGGAAAACGTAAAGAAGTCCTAGTTTATCTATACCAATGGGAGTTACATAAAGATAATAAGGCAAAAAATAAATAAACGCGTGAAGATGGAAAAGGGAAAGATGCGAAACCCTAAAATTTCTAAGTATTTTAAGAAAATATTTTTGTTGTTATTGTTTAGAAAAATATTTGAAGTGATTAATAAAACAAAAATCTAGTTCTTTAATTAATTTACAAACTAAATAATAAAATAAAAATATATTGTGATTAAATTAATTTAATTTTTATTTATAAAAAATTAAATTAATTTATTAAAACCTAAATCTGATTTTTTCTTATAAAATTTTTATTTTTGTTAATTAAAATAAAACTAATTAAAAAAAGTAAATGTTAATTAAAAAAAATAAAGAACAATTAAAATAGGCATGAAAACAAGTAAGATGGGGGTGAAAAAGAGAGCCCAGGTTGCTGCACTGGATCCAGTGGAGGTGACCTCCCTGAGGTGTATCTGGCGTGTGCGTTTGGGGCTTTTAGATATAGAACTCTGAGATATTATGGTCATTGGATGAGGTACACCATGCGCGCGCTGGACCTGATTGTACTGGATCTGGAATGAAAACATGAGAAAATTATTTTTTCCCCACGCATGGAACGAACCCAGGACCAAGCATAGGTAAGCCTTACACAGACGTGCCCTGCCATTTGGGTGGCTGCTTCATCCCGTTATGAAACAACACCCAATAGATATAATATGCACTTGGATGTCAAAATTTGAAAATGCCAGCACATCATCTTCTTCTCCCTTTCACGCGAATGGACAACAAGAACACGGTATTTCATTCTTTGATTTCTCGAAAATTCTCATTTCTCATCCAAATTGAAATATGTAAACATCAAACTTGTTTAACTTTTAACAAGGATTTCAACCATGTATTTTTAAAAGTTATAAATCAACGGTTAGGATGAATTTTGTTTTGTACCAAACTGAAAACCTAACATTTCAGAAAACTCGGTTCCAAAATTCTCATCACAAGGTTAATTAAAATGAGATTTAAGGACATGGTTATTGAGGACCTATGATGAACCATGAAAGTCATTTAAGGCCCTTGCAACCCATGCTTCTTAGAGAAGAACCAAACCCTAGTTGAAGACCCTTGCTTAGGGGGAGGTTAGACCAATCAACTCTTGAGTGGCTTTGAGTATTTTGTGACCTTTTTGAGAATGTTTTGAATAAAATGGGAGGGAAAATTTTGGAGTAAACCAGCTACCCTTGTTCAATCTTCTTAAACATGAAGAGTTACATTGGCATGTTTTTAAGAAAATGGGAGGGATAATTTTAGGGTACAACAACTGTCCATGTTCAATCTTCTTAAACCTGAAGAGTTAGATTGGCATATCCACCATTCGTGACTTGGAGGTAGAAGATGATTGAACACTTAAGTGCTCATAAATTTGCACTCGCCAATGCACGAAGTAATGTTGTTGGTTGATTATAATGGGAATTGGCTCAGAGATGCCATTTGGAGAGGAAATGATGAGTCATTGGAGATGGGCTTTAAGATGCCATTCAAAGTAACTGTTGATAGAGATTAGACTAAGTCAATGCTCAACTTCAACTGGAAGAAGTATCAAAATAAATCTACACTTGATGTAATCTGAGCCAGAAAATTTCTACTGGAAGAATTATCAGAATAAATATAACGATTTAATTAATCTGAGCCAGAAGATGTCTGTGTCCGTCTTAAACAGAGAGAAGTATCAGTATAAATCAATGGTTAATTTAATATGAGCCAGAAAATGTCTTTTTTGTCTTTAACCAGAAGAAGTATCAGAATAAATTTATGGGTGATTTAATCTGAGCCAGAAAACTTCTATTGGAAAAAGTATCAGTACAAATCTACACTTGATTTAATATGAGCTTGAAGATGTCTACTCTTGCCTTTAACTAGAAGAAGTATCAGAATAAACCTATGGTTAATTTAATCTGAGCCAGAAAATGTCTATTGGAAGAAGTATCAGAACAAATATATTCCTGATTTAATATGATCCAAAAGATGTCTACACATGTATTTAACTGGAAGATGTATCAAAATAAATCTTCACTCAATTTAATTTGAGCCATAAGAGGTTTTTTTTGTTTAACTGGAAGAAGTATCATAATAAATATATGGTATATTTAATATGAGCCAGAAAATGTCTACTGGAAGAAGTATCAGAATAAATCTATGCTTGTTTTAATATGAGCTAGAAGATATCTTTTTAGGAATGACCCTCTCAGGAAATCTCTTAAATAGCCTTTGTAAGATGTAGCCTTTGAGAAGACTGTAGGGTTATACAAGTGGTTAATGATTTTTTTCTATTGATTGATCTTTCCTAAAAAGGTAAAGAGTTAGTTATATGCAATGTCATGTTGTATAAAATGCATTGCGTAATGATGTTCTAAAAATAAATGAGACAATGCTACATGCGTTTCGTATGCATATTCTATGATGTTTGTAAATGATGTATAAATGTGAAAAATGTTATTTGAAGTGTATTTGTAAACCCGTGCAGTATCTTTGTCTTGGAAAATAAATCCCTGATTGTTTCTAGGGATGAAGAACATGTGTAATCTTCAACCTTGTCTAGAATGCTTCCGCCGGGGAATGTTGAGTTCTAATTGGGGAGAAGAGTTCAGGAATATTTGTCATTCATCGCTCTACTAGGGAGCTTAATTATTATATACCCGGACACGGGATAAAAGAGATGGATAACCTTTCAACTCGTACGGGGAGGATAAAGTTGACTAATATCTGGTCCTGTTCCAGGTTTCGTAGCAACTCTCCTGGATAATGGCGATTTCACTGGGGAGAGGAACTTTGCCGGTGATTCATAGACATATGAGGAATAGACTCAAGCTGGGGAGATTGTAATCTATTGGGGAAATAAACCCTGTTGGGGAAGTAAACCATGTTGATGGAGAAATACTATGCTGAGGAAACACCCTTGCTGAGGAAATGAGCTCTGCCTGAGAGAAGAAATCTGCAGCCAGTTTTTCAATTTTGGAGGAATAAACTCAGCCTGGGAAGAGAATTTCCATGAACTGTACTGATTGGAACTCCATGAACATTTTTTTGAAACACAACAGAAAAAAAATAAAAAATTGAATTTTAGGGTGTATTTGTATCGATAGTTTGCCCATAAACAGAAAATTTTGTACAACGAGATATAAATCCTAGTAGGAGGAAATTTTCATGAAATGGAAAGAGTACAAAGTTAAAACAAAACATATAGCTATGTGGAAATGAATTCGTTGGGTTCCAACTCCACTATTGCCCCTATGTTTTCGAACATCTCATCCCTTGCTGTCGGAAGAAGTTGATTGAGCTAATCTATACCATTTAATCTTTTGACTTTGGAATAAAGCTTGTTGTAAGTGCTCCAACGGGGCATAGTCGTACGCTTTAATCCCTAACTTTTTCTTGGACCTCCCTTTTAGG
Source organism: Vicia faba (assembly GCA_948472305.1). Lineage (NCBI taxonomy): Eukaryota > Viridiplantae > Streptophyta > Magnoliopsida > Fabales > Fabaceae > Vicia > Vicia faba. Next base: position 1,364,517,741 of record OX451737.1, on the reverse strand, counting down.
GTTTTCAGTCCACCAGGATACCCTTTTTTTCCTAAACCGCCTTTTCAGGTTTTTGATTTGTCGGGTGTACAATCATTTATATATATCCTTAATTTTTGCCCTAACTCCTTTGGTTCGCAGAAATACCCTTATTTTTGCCTAGGCTAGTCAACCTACCAGGTTGTTTTTATGCGTAGTATTTTTTAACTATGTCCACCTTCATAGGGTGCGGGAAATCTTCACCGTCCATGGTGGTTAGTATCATAGCACCGCCCGAAAATACTTTCTTGACAACAAATGTCCCTTCGTAGGTGGGAGTCCATTTACCCTTGGGATCACCTTGCGGTAGAATGATGTGTTTTATTACCAAGTGATAAGCCTGATATACCCGATGCTTGATTTTCTTATTGAATGCCTTGATCATACGTTTTTGAGACATATGACCGTGACAGACAGCCGCAAGCCTTTTTTCATCAAACAGATTTAATTGGTCTAGCCTGGTATGAATCCACTCGTCTTCATCTAAGTCTTCATCTTTCATAGTCCTCATAGAAGGAATCTGAACTTTGACAAGTAGCACAACTTCAATGCCATAGACCAGAGAGAATAGGGTTGCCCCCGTTGATGTTCACGCTGAAGTGCGATAGCCATGAAGAGAAAATTGTAACATCTCCTACCAGTCTTTGTAAGTCACAACCATATTCTGAATGATCTTCTTAATATTCTTGTTGGCGGCTTCCACTGCATCATTCTTCTTTGGTCGATACAGAGAAGAGTTGTGGTGCTTGATCTTGAATTGCTTGCAGAGTTCAATGATCATAGTGTTATTGAGGTTGGTACCATTATCTGTGATGATTCTCTCGGGGATGCCATACCGGCAGATAAGATTATGTTTTATGAACCAGGTGAGCACATTCTTAGTACCAGAGGCGAACGAGGCTGCCTCAACCCATTTTGTGAAGTAGTCAATGGCGACAAGAATGAAGTGATGTCCGTTAGAAGAAGTAGGCTTGATTTCTCTGATCATATCAATGCCCCACATTGTGAATGGCCAAGGAGCAGTCATGAATTTCAAAGGTACTGGGGGAACATGAACTTTATCAGTGTAAATTTATCATTTATGATAAGTTCTCGAGTAGTCGTGACAGTCGGTTTCCATAATCAACCAATAGTTACCCGCTCTCAGAATGTTTTTTAGCTATAGTATGCCCGCTGGAGTGAGTATCAATGATTTTATCTGCTTCCTTCTTGTCTACACAGCGAAGAAAAGTTGAATCATGATTACGCTTGTACAAAATTCCATTTCTCAAGAAGAACTTAGCCGAGAATCTCCGTAGGAATTTCTTTTCATTGATCGATGCCCCTTCAGGGTATTCTTAAGCTTCAAGGTACCTTTTCACTTCATGAAACCAAGGTTTTTCTTCTACTCCATCATTATCAATTTCGTAGCAATGTGCCCGCTTGTCGAATCTTTCAAAGGTAATTCTGCGAACCTCATTGTCCCATATGACCTTGAACATGGATGCCATGGTAGCTAATGCGTCCTCCAACTGATTCTCCTCTATCGAGATATGTTCAAAAGTAATATATTCAAAGTACATTCAAGGTTAGAACATGTTCTCGGTAAGGGATAAGATTCAGATGCTTCGTATCACATTCTCCCTTGAGGTGACTGATTACCAAGGTCAATAGAAACTTTAATACCCATGATGCATGCTTCATACTAAGCCATATTATTGATGCAGTCAAAGCAAAGTTTGGCAGTGAAGGGCATGTGATAACCCTGGGGAGAGATAATTATAGCACCGATTCCATTTCCAAGTGCTTTAGAAGATCCATCAAAAACCATAGTCCATCAGGATCCTAGCTCGGGTCCTTCATATGTTCCAGGCTCTTCACAATCGGTAATTAGCATGATGTTCTCATCCGAGAATTCAAACATTATAGACTGATAGTCGCCCACAGCTTGATGTGCCAAATGATCTTCCAGTACACTTCCTTTAATTTCTTTTTGAGTGGTGTATTGAATTTCATATTCTTTTAAGACCATTTGTCGTCGAGCTATTCTTTAGAGAGGGTTGGCTTCTCGAATATGTATTTGTTTTGAGCATTTCCAAGTCATAATTTGGTTAGAAATTCTGGGCCAGTTTTCACGTAGGAATAATCAGAGTTTGCAAAGATGATTCAAAAGGGGTTATAAAGCATGTTACAAGCTTTCTTAAAAGTCTGAGAACTCCTTCAGATCATGCTGGAGAAGGGAGAATCAAAGATCAGAAGTTGGACATTTGTTCTTAATCTAAGTTACGTTTATGCTGAACTTTTGATCCGGTTTCAAGATATGTTGGATAATCTCATGTTGCAGGCTTTCTTGCTTGTTAAATCTCATCATCATTTAATGATCACACCATCTTATGAGTCTTTATCCCAGTGTTTAAGCCTTTATCAAAAAGAGCTTCCCACGTGCGGCATAAAAGTACCAATGCTGTCCTTGAAAAGAAAAATTTTGTACAAAGTTCATTTTGAGCCCATACTTTACTTTGCTTCTGAGTGTACTTCCCTACAAATCATGCCTACAAACTCAAATTAGGTGTGTTTAAAGTTTCTAACCACTCTACTTTTCCTTGAAACCATGCTTGCCTAAACTTACTTCAAAAACAAGTCAACGATCCATAACATGCGAGGATTGTACTCCTAATTTCTCCATGTTTCTAAATCCTTTGCCTATAAATAAGACTTCATTTGCAAACTGGAGGAAGACTGAAAAAGATTGAAAAAGCCCTGAAACCTTGCTGAAAATTCCCAAGAACCTGAAACTGCAACACAACACAAAACCTGCTACTTTCTGAATTTTGCATCCAAGCTCTAATTTTCCTCATGCGTTTCTTAGCCAAATCATCCATACAGTTTCTGGTATACACGTAGAAGCTTTCTCAACTTCTGTTTTTTCAAACTGTAATACAGTATTTACCACTCTCCTCTCAAAAATCGGAACTTTTCATCTTGGCTGCTCTAGAGCATTCCAACCATTCGTAGCTCAAGTTAATGGTTGCTTTTAGATTTCTGACAACTTGAGGAAGCTGACCAGAACATCACAACAATCTGAACCAGACTCTAACTCACAGAACAATCTCCAGTTGCAAGGTAAGTTTCTTGTGATATTTATCTCATTACTTAGGCATTGTTAGGCTTGCAATTTCAAAGATACAATGTAGATATCATTGTTCTGATTCTGTACATATTTAAAATTTTCATTTATATGGCCTAAGCAGAGAGAATTTCATATTAGAACTTCTTGAAGTAATTAGGGTTCAGAATTAGGATTAGCAAAATTCATGATTGCTTCTGGTTAACAGTTTTGATGCTTTTTTATTTCTGAAACCATGATGAAATTTTCCATAACTTATATGTTTGCATTTTCAATTTTTTGTTGAGAAATGACTAAGTTGCAGATACTCTGGCTGGCGCGAAGAAGAAGATGAAGTTCATCATCATAACTTACTTTGTAATATATGTTTATGTTTTTTCTTCTAATATCATATGTATAGCCACCCTAGTGGTACAAAGCACCTGCATATGGAACTAGTGTTAAGGGTCCCAGGTTCTAGTCCGAGAAGCATTTTTTATGTTTATTTCTTGACATTTTTAACCCATTATTTGTCAAATAATGTTCCTTGACCAAAACATCTAGATAAACCCCTCCATTTGTGTATCAAAATAGTACTCCTGGACCAGAACTTCTAGATATTCTCATCGAATAACATTGACACCTCACTTACCCATTATCAAAACTTCTATCCTTCCAGTAACACTAGAACATCTAGGTTTCCAGTTGCATCAGAACATCTAGGCTCACTCAGCAATCAGAACTTCTAGGCTCTCTCAGCAATCATAACTTATAGGTTTTCCTTTGCTCCAGCAACCCCAGAACTTTAGCGCGTCTGGATCCAGAACTTCTGGCTTTCCCTTTTTCTGCTAACATTTTTCTTTCTAATTTGCAGTGCGCTTGAGTCAGAACTTATGCTCTCTCTTATTTTGGAAACACGTTGACTCTAACTCTTGCTTTTATTATTTTTATCATCATCTTTATTTTCATTAATCAAAAACACAAAAAATACATTATATTCATATACTTTGCTTTATTTATTTTAGAATAAAAAGACTAAAAAACATTTCCTTAATCAAGTTTATTTCTTCTCTTAACAAAAACAAAACAAATCTATTTTACATTTAAATTCTCGTACATTATTTCAACAGAGTTGTAATAGATAATTAGGACTTTAATTTCTTGCAACCCCCATTTATAAATTTGTACACCCAATCCCAAAATGATTGTAATAGCGTAGGATACTTACTTTCCGCAATTTATTGTTTTCATATAAATGCTAGTAATTAGGATTTGTATGGAAAGATAAAGTCAATCTTAGAAAACCCTAATTCAAGATAAATCAAGCATGAAAGACAAACACTTGCACACTTTCATCTCTAGGGTTAACTCCACTTGTTGCCGTATGAAAAATGGTGATGTTATGCATGTGAGACGTCTTAGCAAAACAAATCAAAAAATACAAGATCATAGTTCCTCGATGATGCTTCGAATGTTGCCTTACAAATGAACTTAGTCCCTCAAGAGAAATGCTAAGATATCTCACAACATTGCTATTATGACTATACAAACGTCCCTTGCCCATCCCTTCACATCCAATGATGGGGCTTCTTAATAAATCAATGGTAAGATAGCAACATCTAAAGGAGGAGGAAAAGAAAACTAAAGACCTTTTGAGTAGGTAGGTTGCTCCTATTTTCTCGCTTGCTCACAACAAAAACATTTCATACACCAAAACTTTCATTTACAAAGACACCTTTTCAAAATCACTTTCAAAAAACAAATTCCACAAACACTTATTTGAACTATTTTTCAAACAAAACTTTGTACGTGTTCTTATAGAAATGAGAACCATTACAAAGACATTTTTCAAAATACTTTTAAAACCCAAACCACAAGCACATTTTCAAACAAAAGCAAGTGATCTAGCAAGCAACTAAGAGCCCGTAGATAACTACAGATGAAAAGGGTGCTAATACCTTCCCTTTTCATAACCTACCCCCCGAACTCAAGAAAATAATCTCAAAGGTCTTTCCTCTTCTTTTCACCCTTTCCTTATTGGATAAAATAAAAGTCGGTGGCGACTCTTTCTATCTGAAACAATTGCGATAAAAACCATAAAACACCTCCCACCGTGTTACAGGTGGTCTAGGAAACAATTAGAGACATAAACAGAATAATTTTTCCCGCTAGGTTGAAAACCCGCAAGGGAAACCTAGGCATAAGTTAGGGATTTCTATGCAAGTAACTGCATCAGACAAGACTCGATCATTTGAAGCAACAATCTTCTTGAATCCTCACCACTCTTCAACCAAAGTCGCAACTCAGGGATTCAAAGTTGTTAGGGAGAATAATGGTCATTGTATTTCAATGTATCTTTTCCAATATACATTACCATTTTCCAAACTTTGTAATCATCTATGAAGTATCTCCATTTGCAGACTACCATTCTATTAATAAAGTTTGAGCTTTTGTCCAATTCTTTGCAATTCTTATTTTCTTTAACTTACAAAGACTTCATTTATTATTGATATTAATTTTCAAAGCAAACAAATTAAATAAAAAAATTATTTTTTGAAGGAGTTTACAAATTACTTATTGCTTTCGATTTTGTGACTCAAGAAGACCAAATAGTGACTCCAGGGACAGACGAACTCGAAAATTTTGGAAGTCTAATTTCCCCAGGAAGGTTCTCCCAAGACTCTTTTGTTGGATTGAGTATGTTCTTCATGTTTTTCTCAGATAGTTGAACATGATACTAATTGATGTATGGTGCGATGTCGGGTTTGTGATCCCATTTTCCTCAGTGAGGCAATGTCTTTTCTAAGAAATGTTGAAACAATTGTCAACTTTTTGGGTTTTCTCTCGCCAAGTGCTGGATTTGATTTAAAATACCCATAAGTTTGATTTATTGCTGTAAATTTGACTTCTTAAATCCCTGGATAAGGCTATCCCCATGAAGTTTCATAAGTTCCCCATACAGAAGTTGGTGCAATCATCACTTTCAGTACCTTGAATAATGTACCTTGGTTTCCCCTCGGCAATGTGTTATTGCCCTCCCCAATGAAGTCAGTACAATATCCGCAGTTGATGTCTCAACAAAATGGTATTGTTTCGCCCATTGAAATCAGTATCGCAATCCCCAGTAGAAGTATAGACCGTGAAACATTTTTTTCCCCATGGAAGGTAGTTCGATGCTGAGATTTTGTTACTCCAATGAATGGTAGCCTTGTATTTATGGAAGGTAGTTGGTTGCTGAGAATTTTTACTCCAATGAATGGTAGCCTTGTCATTATGGGAGGTAGTTTGTTGCTGAGAGTTTGTTACTCCAATGAATGGTAGCCTTGTCATTATGGAAGGTAGTTCTTTGTTGAGATTTGTTACTCCAATGAATGGTAGCCTTGTCATTATGGAAGGTAGTTTGTTGCTCAAATTTGATACTCCAATGAATTGTAGCCTTGTCATTATGGAAGGTAGTTTGTTGTTGAGTATTATTACTCCAATGAATGGTAGCCTTGTCATTATGGAATTTCGTTCGTTGTTGAGATTTGTTACTCCAATGAATGGTAGCCTTTTAATTATGGAAGGTAGTTTGTTGCTGATATTTGTTACTCCAATGAATGGTAGCCTTTTCATTATGGAAGTTAGTTCGTTGTTGAGATTTTTTACTCCAATGAATGGTAGTCTTGACATTATGGAAGGTAGTTCACTCTTGATATTTTTTACTCCAATGAACAGTAGCGTTGTCGTTATGGAAGGTAGTTCATTATTGATATTTGTTATTCCGATGAATGGTAGCCTTGTCATTATGGAAGGTAGTTCGTTGTTGAGATTTGTTACTCCAATGAATGATAGCCTTGTCATTATGGGAGGTAGTTCGTCGTTGAAATTCTATTACTCTTAAGAAGTTAATTTGTTCCCAGTCATGGGTACTGGTGTTGATCATTGTTACCACCCTAATATTGGTATTTACTGGTATTATCTTACTATTTCTTTCCCCGGTGGATCGATGTTACTTTTTTCCTATCTCCTCAATGAGTGGATAGTTCACAGTCATTTGTTGATCACTGTTATCCTTTACCTCCTCTCCTCAATCTTTTAGTTGATGACGCTTTATCTCTTCTTTAGGATTTACCGCAATAGAGTCTAGTCTTTTGTTCACCTGTGATTTATTTTCCTGGTTGGGTTTTTTCTTTTGATCCCTGTTTTTATTTGCTACATCCCCAATTGGTTTAGTGTCACTTTTTGAATTTGTTCATTTGCATTAATAATCATAAACATTGCATGACATCTTAGGGACAAAAATAGGGCTTGTTTTATATTTAAGTATCTTCAATCGCATCGACACAAAGATTTTAACCTTCGCATCTCCGAATAGAAGACACTTAAATAAGGGAAGCTGTTGTACCCTAATTCCCCCCCTAAGATTCATCTATCATCTCATACAATCACAATACAACAAGATCACACACTAGGGTTTGGTTCTTCTCCTTCTCTTTAGCTTTTCTCATGGGGAATCACCAAGAAACTTGACTTTTATATTGTGATCATCTATGTTTTGTATTGATTAACTTTTAACTAATAAGTACAATAAATATTTGCTCTAATTGTTGGTATCATAGGTGAAAGAACAATACATTATTGAAGATTCAAGCTTCATTGAGATTCAAGCTTCATTATTGAAGATATTTTGAAATAATATCATGAAAAAGTCTATTATGATTCATAATGCCTCAAGTTGTCCAAAATAGTTCAAAGTTACAAGGGTTGATTGAAGAAGTTTGACCTAGTTGGACAAGTTTTTGGTTTCATTGATCACTAGTTCATATCTCCCTCAATTATCAAGATTTGGAAGTGGTTTTAGTTGCTAAGGTGTCTCATTATCATCCCCAAAAACTTTTTTTTACATGAAAAAAGTATTTGTACAATGAAGTTTGTCCAAATTGCAAAGGTTTCCCAATGCATTTTGTTACTTTAGGAGCTAGGGTTTTGAACTTTAAAGGGGTATAACTTTCTCATCTTTTGGTGTTTTTGGGTTATTCCAAAGACATCCTTCTCTTAAAAGGGATATAAACAAATCACTTTAAAAGTTTCAAGGAAATTTTGTAAGGAAGATACCTAATGATTAAGAAATATTACAAGTCCTCTAAACAAACCATCAAATTCCCATAGTTGACTTCAAAAGATCATAACTTGGTCAATTTTTATCAGCTTGAGCCCATTCTTTTTCCAAATTGATCTTAGATATGTGAAATTAAATCTATTTTTTAAGTGCAAAGTGTGAAAATGAATGGTAGATGCCCTAAAGATGTAAAAGATTATAGGGCATTTTATAAATTTTTGCCAATTTCAATAAGTCATAACTTTCTCATTTTATGGAAATTTTAAATGGTTCAAGTGTCAAAATGTCATTCAATAGATCTAATTCATGCCATCTTTTTGTTCAAGAGAAAATTTCAAATGGAAGGCCATGTTTGGATGCAAGACATTATAAGTCATTTTAAAAAAAAAACTTAGAATTTTTCTAAGTACAAAATTCAACCTCTTTTTCTCAACTTTGACTCATCAGAATTTTCAGCTCAAGCATCCATTTGATTACATTCTTATACATTTTAAATCGTGTGATCTCATTTTTTTAAAAGCTTAATGAATCATGTCCTAAGACTCCTTGAGCTGAGAATGCCATTGATTTGAAATTGGTAACTTGAAACTGATGTTTCTTTAAAAGTCAGAATTTGAAATCCTTGATTTAGCTTCTGAACACATTTTTTCTGCGCGCTTTTTCTTCTAAACATGTTTAGTTAACCTCCATAAGTAGTTATCATATTAAAACGCACGTTTTGGATGAGTTTTGATCAAATTAGAAGTCACATTTTTCTTGTTTGCAACTTCACACGATTTCCCTCAAAACTTCATCATTTCACACGCTTGAGCATTCAATCAGCTTCCCTATAAATAGAGGATCATCTCTCATTCATTTTCTCAAGCTTAGAGAGCCAGAATCACCCAACCAAACTTCTTCTTGAACTCAATTTTCGGCAACTTCGAATTTCTCTTACAGCCTTTCTCAATCATTTTTCTTTGTTAATTCACCTTCCTTGAACCTCACTGAAGCTAACATAAGAGGAATTAAGCTTTAAGACCTCCTAAATCGTGCTAGCCAAGTCCGATTTAAGAGTCTAAAACTTAACTTCAATAGGTTGATTCCTTCACCAATTCTCTCAAACTTTGATACTGTTATAAAGCTCACATCATCCTGATTCTAGTCGTAATACTTGTTTTCAACTAGAAATACGTTTTGGCCATGAAATTTCAAATCCCTTTTTAGAATTTCTTTTCAAAAAAGACTGAGCTACAATTTATATAAATTTTTCGTGAAGGTACCATTGGAATCGTCTAGAAGAGGCGAAGCGAATGGTACAAGTCTCGTGTACCAACGTGTCATCTATCAACCAATAAAGGTGTGCCACACATTTTTTAAAATTTGATTTAAATAATTGATTCCATGCTTTATTCACTAAAGACCATGGTATGCAAAGCGCCTCTGATCCATTGGATTAGCTTACTAACGCGTTTTAAATCTCATCCATTGGTACACATTTTTTTGACTTTATTTTCATTTCTGATTTTTATATTTAAATTGTTTTAAACTTCAAAAAATCATAGAAAATTAATTTTAACTTCAAAAAAAATGAAAAAATTATAAAAAATACTTTTGATTTTTCTCTTTCTAATTATCACTTTTTCACAATTTTATTTTATGTTCTGATATTTTTTATAATTTTTCACTTTATTTGAATTATTTTAAATATTTAAAAATACTTTTCTTGATTTTTAAATTCTCAAAAAAATATGGAAGGATACAATGACCTTTTGACAAATATTGGTGACTTCATTTTATTTTTATTTGACTTTACTATTTTTCACAATTTTTGGTTTGTTTTGCCTATTTCTTTTAATTTTAAAAATAGTTTCTGACTTTAAAAAGTTTCCAAAAATTTTATATAAAAATTTGAGCTCATTTCTGAATTATCTATGGCCTTGTTTCATTTTTCTTGGATGTTTTGAATATAGTTTCTATTTTCTACTTCTATTCCTATTTTTAAACCTTTTTTTAAATATTATTCTTTAGTTTTTTAAATATATTTTATCTTGTACATATTCTGGCTGATCTTAGACTATGAGATTTTGAGCATGAGATTTATTAACATCATTGGATCCATGGTATTGAGTTTAACTCCACAAAAATGGCTGAATGATTTTAATAATAGGTTGATTAAATTTTTGGTTCAAATGTGGTTTAATTCTTACCCCATCTCTCTTCATCTTATCCCCTTCTTATTTGTACTAAATGTTATTGGAGAATGATTTCCATATCATTTCTTAAAACATATGGCACATAGATTGCTATTGACCGACCTCAAAATAGGTGCAACTTCTATATAAGTCCACTTACGATTGCTTAACATAGCGCTAAATTTTATTCCGATTTGAGAAAATGATCATTCGTGGCCCAAACCCATGTTTGTAAGCCCAAGTATGTTAATTTGAACCCTTTAATCCAATATTATTGAGATTGATTGTTAGAAGACTTTGGTTCTAGCAATCCTTTAACGAATTTTCATAAACTTTGGTCAAATTGGATCACTTAAACATCATTGATCATTTCTTGTTTCCTTGAGATTTTGAAATGAATGATATACTTGACAATAAGCAAATGAAACTTGTTGTTGAGAGGGTTTGATTCTATCAACCTTCTAATGAGTTTTCAAATGCAATTTTCAAGATGATCATTCAACTAACCTCTAATTTCTAACTCATTAACAATTGACTTTATTTTATGCTTTTTCTTTAAGCACATTTATTTTGGCATTTACATTTCATGTTATTTACATCTTTGCTCATTTGAGCATTTACTTTTATGTCATTTTTTATATTGATCATTTGAGATTTCATTTTCTTTTTGAGTATACCTAATAATCAACTTGAACCATAAAAAACTTTAATGTTAATTGGACTACTTGGTTACTATCCTTGGCATTATGGAGATTTCAGAGTTCTTGGACTTAGGATTAAAAGCTATGACCTACTTTGAAACCTTGTAACCTCAACAGTTATTTTATATGGAGTTCTTGGGGTTTACCTCAAGACATTGGGTTGTTTCTTTGTTTTCTTTGTGTGCAGGTTATTGTGATTACATGCTTTGTTTGTGATCGGGAGTTCATCCGTATACAGCCGTTACTCTGCCCAATTTTTTTGAAGACTTAAATGCAATTGAAGCTTGGTTTTATTTAAAGGTTTATTGTCTTTGCTTGTTTGGTTTCAAATCCAAAGGATGGGAATTCTACATTGACTCATTGCTTCAAGTGTTGGCTTCTCGTTGGTTAGATGGGTCTTTTCCCTAGCTTTTACCCCATGCTTTAGGATAGAACCTTTATCTCCTCCTATCTTCTTTAATTTCAAAAATCTTCTCCGTCCTTGTTGTACCCGAAAATTTTCCCTCTCATTTTTCCCAATATTTCTCTCACATGTGTGGTTACAAAACACATATTTAAAGGAAAAGTAAAAATAAATAAAAAATTGAAGATGTTAATGTTCCTTTCGACAAGACAAAAGTTTGCTTCAAATCCACATCCTTCGATTGGACTTCTGGCCTCTTTCGATGCAATATTGGCTTGCATCCTTCGATTGTGCATTAGCTTATGACACGTTGGCTTTGATTCACAAAACAGGAGCTTCCTGCATGCAACCTTCGATTACACCATTGTCTTCACATGGTTCACATTGCAATGGTTGCCTGCATGCCTTTTTCGTTTGAACAAATAATTCCCTCCATGCTTGCTTTGATTCACACAGTGATGGCTAGCTGCATACAACTTTCGATTGAGCCATAACTTCCTTCTTGCATGCAAGAGGCGCCCACCAGGCCAGCAGGCACAAGGCAAGAGCCTCTTGTAGCCTCCTTTGATTCCAAGGAAAAATGCCTCCTTTTTGCATCCTTCGATAGAGCAATGAAGTGTGTTGAAGAAGTTTTGTTAACGGTATGGAAGTATTTTGCCACATTAGAGGCGTTGGAGACAATTTAAAGGTTATTGCATTTTATGCCATCAGTGTTCAAGCTTGCATTCGTTTTGGGAAATTATAGGGAAAAGAATGAGAATGTGAGGCTTGCACCGCATGTGACATAAGATCTTGTTCAAAAATTACAAAATATGATATGCTGCATATATGGGTCATGACCAGCTCAGTTTCAACTTAAAAAGTCTCCCAATTGACTCGTGCAATTTCTTTTCTTAAGGGGCCTTTAAAAATCTCTTTCCGTGTAGATCATCATAGAACTTTAAAATTTTTTAAAAGGTGCTTGGATCATGGAGAAGAGTTGGTGTGAAATTGAGAAAAAAGGAGAAACTGTCAGCCTAGGCACGCGCATGGATGGCCTTCATGCTAGGCAAAACACTTAGTTTCATGACCTCCTTTTCTATGATCATATCTTTTTCATTATTTGCTAAAATGAAGTGATTCAAATATCCACATGAAGATTACATATACATTGGCAACTTCCCATTTAATTTCATTTTCAATTATCATTTGTATTAAGAGATAGAGAATCATGAATAGGGGCACACCATGTGTTTGTGAAAATGCTGGCCTGAGCGTGCAAGCATGACTTGTAACTTGCCATCTTTATGCCTTAAACTCCTAAGTCCACTAACTCACAAATGCTTCACTTTTAGTACTTAAGACCACATTAACAAACTTGTAGGTTTTTTCTCAAGCTTTCCAAGCATGTATGGTTTGCTTCCATTGGACAAAAAATGAGAAAGTTATAAATGTTCACAATTCAGTACTATATGGACTTAAAGACTTAGGAATTTTCTCAGTATCCAAGTAACTTCTTGAACAAGTTCTCTCCATTTTAACCTCTTATCTTGATTTTATGACACTAATTATCATGAAATATGAAAATAAGATAGTTTACCAAAAGTCCACTTGGTCAACTTTGACTTTGGTTGACTTTTGTTCAATATGACCATTTTCCCCTTTTAATCAATTGAACTTCTTTAACTCAAAATTGGAACTAAATATTTCAATCATAGGTGCTTATCAACATATAGAGATGCATGGAATTAAGTCTTGCCCAAAAAGTCAGAGATTTCATGATTAAAATAAACACCCTAATTTTGGCCCTATGTGTTAGGAGATAGTTACCAATCTTCAAAGCCCTTATTCTTCTGGACAAATTGTGAAATTCTTTGAACAAAGATGTCTTATATGATGATGAGAAGCTAATACTTAACACTCTTGACTCTTATAGGCCTTAAACTCTTCAACTGACCAAAACCCTAATCTTGAGAAATGAACAGTAGAAATGTGATTCTTCCCCAAACTTTGCAAATTTCCAACTTCTAATGATCACATGGGAAAAATGAGATGTCTTGCAATATAAGATACATTTGAGAGAGTTTAAAGATTGAAGATATGAGATCCTCTTTTGTACTAATTGACCAAACAAACATCTCTTATAGCCTGCAGAAGAACTTGGGATCCAAGATACCTTAATCCCATCATGAAGAAGAACGATAATGAGGAATCGGGCGAAGGTGGACCTAAAGCGGAAAGACACTGGGTGGAGGTGAAATTACCAGTGGAAAGAGGACGTTGGGAGAAGATGAACCTACTGGGGAAAAATGAAGAACGTCGGGCGATGGAAAATTCCAAAATGAGAAGAAGACTAAACGAAGGTAGATTTTTGACGAAATACCGCCAATCCAAAATGGACTTATTAGGGATAAAGATACGTATGTTTGGTCAACATTAGACACAGGAGATAGAGAGACCGATCATGGAAGACTCTCACAGGCAATATTAGCTTAGATAATGGAAGGAAAACCCAACCAGCACAGATAAATCAAACACAAAGAACCGACTACGCTGAAACCCAGAAGACATTGATCAAAGGTGAACTCGACAAAAGGAAGAGACCAGCCAAAAAGGACTCTAACAAGAATTTACCATACAGGTCAAGCTTTAAAAAGGATGCGAATGCGCCAGAACCACAATATCCCTCAAGCCCGAAATGGGATATGATTCTTTAAGAGTGGCATATATTTAGATTACCACACACCAAGTATAGATACTTAAATACTAAGGAAAAAAGAAAGGTTATAAGCCTACTCTTACTCGTACTCTGACGGAGTGGTAAACACGGGTAAAATAACCGAAGACTTGCAAGGGCAAGAAGAGACCACAACTTACTGGGAAAAAGGGGAATACCAAAAAACCCTAATGGTAGTAAATCAAACATACTTCGCCGGGGAAACATAATAAGATCACATTGAGCTTGTTGCAGAGATAATTCAAATCTGAGCACGTAACAATTCCGTTACCAAAAGTGAACATGATTGGCTTATAATCATGCATGTTTGAATTTTTTATAGCATAATGCTCAATTCAATGGAAAAGCTATGCATTTTGGTAGATGCAATGAAATGATGCATGTTTGAGCGATGCATAAAGAACATCCGACAACAATCGATTGTTGAGGAGACAATGAACTCCCGAATAAAGATCATAGCACATATGATCTCCTATAAAGAGGAATCAACCCGGACTTTAGTGGGGAATCACAATTCAGACCCAACAGCTTCTGAAGATTGCTATCACTAGGCAAATAACTTCCTGGGGAGAAAAATGAAAACATAAATCGCAACTATGAAAGAATCTTGAATTTTGGTCAAACTCTCAACCCCCTGGGGAACAAATCCAATCCGCTCCAAATGAGGAAAACTTTATTGGGAACAAAAGCTTTTACTGGGGATCACATAAATTCTTCAACAAAAAGAATTTTATTAAGACCACACCGGGGATAACAACTAGAGGCAATTAACTCCACTTGGGGAAGGGAAGTAAACCTATGAACTACAACTTGAAATTTGGAACTCCACTGGGGAATTCTCCAACAATACTCTCCTACTGAAGATAAGAGACCCTTGAACAACAAATGTCAATGCATGTCGCTTCAGAAAAATACAGGGACCTGACCCTCTGGGAATAACAACTATCTCTTCCACTGTGTAATAGACAAACTTCGGATCATGATATCAATAACACCAACTAACAAATATTGGCACTGTGGAGCAGAAATCAATTCCAATTGGGCAGAAAAATCCTACCTCCATGGGAAAACCAAACCAGAATCTCCCATGGGTAATTGGGAATCTCCTCAAGAAAACTCTGATGCAGGAAGATCGCACTGGGGAAAAGAGTGTAAACATGACTGAGGATTAGCATGCGTAATTTACAGAGAAAACGAAAGCTAATATCACTGGGGAAGCCGTAAAATGTCTACTTCAAGGGAAGGATGTTAATAATCCTTCAATACAACCAGAAAGAACAAACTGCAATGAAGAGGAAGAGTGTACTCAAACAAGGGTACGACATCTCTAAGGATACATGATTTTGTCCTTAGTAGAAATGAGCATTCATTGGGGTTATTGGATCCTATTCTGCACAAAACATAAATCATAACAGCATTCCCTAGTATGGGATGTTTCCTTAGCCGTCATATAAGTCACATGAAACTCTAAGAAATTTCATTTACCGGTATCATGTGTTGTAAAGCTTTTAACGATTTTAAATGCCAAGTTTATAAAAAATGTTGAACGTCTTTTACAATAAAAAAAGTAAAATAAAAACAAATTGGCACAATTCGAAATAACACTTTTATTGATTGATTGGCCTATAAATAGGCATTTAAATCAAGAAGCAATTCCTAAAAAGAGGAAATTACATACAAAGCATACAGAGGAGAAAACAAAGATGGCAGTGTGAGTGTTGATTTATCGAGTACAAATCTTCTACAACTCTTAGTATCTTGCTTTCTGAATAGATGATCGTATGGATGCTTCCCAAGACAACCCAACAACAATGTAAGTTGATATTAAAGATGCAACGCAGACTATAGTAGTCGCTTTTAATCCCTAACTTTTGCCTGGATTTCCCTTTCGGGTTTTCAATCCATCGGGATACCCTTTTTTTTTCCTAAATTGCCTTTGACAAGTTCAACTTAGCGGGAGTACAATTATTTTTCACTCATCCTCTCTTTATTTTGTCCCTAACTTTTTCCTGAACCTATGCTCGCTTAGGTTTGCGGGGATGCCTTTTATGAGAAAGCCAGTCAACTCAACAGTCATTTCATGCGAAGTACGTTTTCACAACATCTGCATTTACGGGGTGAGGGAAATCCTCTCCATCCATAGTCGTGAGAATCATAGATCCTCCTGAAAAGATTTTCTTTACAACATATGGTCCTTCATAATTAGGAGCTCATTTACAACTAGCATCTGTATTATTGGGAGGCAAGATTCTTTTCAGCACAAGATCACTAGCTTGAAAATTCCACGGACGTACCTTCTTATAGAAAGCTTTCTTCATCCTTCTCTGGTATAACTTCCCGTGGCAAATAGCTATCAATCTCTTCTCGTCAATGAGATTCAACTTGTCAAATATATTCTGGACCCATTCATCCTCATTCAGCTGTACATCTGTCATTATCCTCAAAGAAGGAATTTCCACTTCCACAGGTAGGACTGCTTCCATGCCATAAATAAGCGAGAAGGGGGTTGCCCCAGTCGAAGTGTGCGCTGTGGTACGATAACCACGTAAAGCAAATGTCAACATCTCGTGCCAATCCTTATAGGTAACAAAAAAATTCTACACAATCTTCTTAATATTCTTGTTAGCTTCCTCAACCGCACCACTCATCTTACAATGGTAAGGAGAAGAATTATGATGCTTTATCTTAAAAGTTCCGCACATAACTTTCATCATCTTATTGTTGAGACTCGACCCATTATTGGTAATAATCATCTCGAGAACCCCGTATCGACAAATGATACTATGCTTGATGAAACAAGCAACCATCTACTTAGATACGTTGGCATAAGATGTTGCTTCGACCAACTTAGTGATGTAGTCAATGGCCACCATAATGAAGCGGTGCCCATTGGAACCAGTCGGCTCAATGTGACCAATCCTATCAATGCCCCACATTATGAAGGGCCAAGGTAAATTTAAGACATTCAGAAGATTGGGCGACACATACATCTTATTGGCATATATTTGACACTTGTAACAGATCCTGGAATGATTGTAGCAATAATTTTCCATTGTTGACCAATAATAACTTGCTCTCAAGATTTTCTTGGCCATAGTATGCCCGCTGGAATTTGTTACAAAGGAACCTTCGTGAATTTCGTCTATGATCCTATTTAATTCGTGTCTATCCAAGCATCTGAGCAAAACATAATCATAGTTTTTTTTTTACAAAAAATCTCCATTGAGGAAAAACTTGGCTTCATATTTCCGCAGAGTCTTCCTCTCAGTGACAGAAGCATCCTCTGGATATTCTTTCATCTTAAGATATCTCTTGATATCATAAAACCCTGGTTTCTCATCATCAACATCCTCTTATATTTCATAACAAAATGCTGGCTCATCCAACCTCAAAATGGTGATAGAGAGGGCTTCATTTGCCCATCTAACTTTAAACATGGATCATAGAGTAGCCAAGGCATCTGCTAAATTATTTTCTTCCCTTGGAATATGATTGAAAGTAATCTTATCAAAATAAAGGGGTCAAATTCAACACATTCTCACAATACGATATCAAATTTGGGTGGTGAGTCTCCCAATCTATGTTTATTTGATTACCCACAAGAGCAGAGTCCCCATATACTTCTAAGATCTTGATTCACAAATCAATAGCAGCTTCTAACCCAAAGATACAAGCTTCATACTCATTTATATTGTTTGTACAATCAAAGCAAATTCTGGAGGTAAGAGGAGTATGGAAACCTTCAAGAGAAGTAATCACGACACCGACATTATTACCCAACGCATTGATTTTCCAACTCTTTGGCTTTTCCCTTGTTTATATTGTTAGACATTTGGAATTTCAAAGTTTCTTGATGATTCTTCTCTGCATCAGCGAGGGCAATCTAATACTTTTCTATAGATACAAAAAAATTTCTTTCCCAAGTCTTCTTTTGTTCTTCCTACCTTTATAACTACCTTCACCTTCATATTCTTTTAGCTGACGGGCTAATTCTCTCTTCTTTTTCGTCAGGAAGTATATTTCCATTTTTTTGTCTTCAATATTTTGACGTAGATCTCTGTTTTCCAATTGTACTTGATAAAAGTGTTATTTAGGTACATCATATTGTAGCTTATTGGGTTAAGGATACAAGGATACCTCCTTTTCAAAAGGCAACATAAGAGTTTTAACTCTTTCTTTCACCCAATCCATATAAGGATCAAAATATAACACCTCCTTTAATCCAAAGAACCCTTTTCTTTTCCTACCAATGTGGGCCCAAACAACTTCTGCTTTTTTCAACAATTCAAGGCCTTCCCCCTTTTTGCAACACACAGGGTCAACTTCTTTATCTGTGGTTGAACGCCTCATAACATAACCTAACTAGCGAAGGGCAAGTACTGGATTGTAATTGATAATCCCTTTTGGTCATATGAGTGGAATATTAGAGAAACCTGCACAGTTAGAGATTACTTCAATAATATCAACCTTAAGTTTGTACCACTGAATATCAAAAGAGGTGAGCGTAATCATTTGGATGCCTAAGAACGAGGATCTTCCTTGAATGATCCCTTTGTAGGTAATTGTGCCATGAACCATTTGTAAAGCATTGGCACATAAGATACCACTACTCCCTTCTTCACATGCCCGGAGTGTATGGCATGGTAAGTATAAGCTAATATGGTAGGTATCAAATATTTATTCATGAAGACACACAAAAAAGCCAAGTTCATTATCTCCTTAATCTCAGGGAAGAGAACAACCCCATAAATTGTAGCAGCCAATAATGCATAATAAGCATCCCAATGTCGCTTGCTCTCCATTTCTTTAACCTTTACTGCCATGAAATCTACTAGTAGACCACAAGTGACTTTATTACATCTCCACTTTCCTTTTACATCATTAAGGCTCAAATAAAGAACTTTAGCAATAGCCTCATAGTCAGGCTCAACATGGACCTGAATGAATGGAATATGATTAGTAACTCTGATGTGGAGAAGATGAGAATACTCCTCAAGAGTGGGCGCCAACATAATCCTGAAATGTGAAACAATGCAAATCTGAATCATAAAATTGTATCAAAGTATGAACAACCTTATCATCAACCCGAGCATACAACAAAGATAGGAGATTCCCATATCTTTCACTAAAAACACCCATTTGTTGACAATTCATGACATCTCTGAGCTCTTCATGAAAGGTCCAAACACTTGGATGGAACTGGTAGCTGAAGTTATCCCTCTTAGTCTTCATGACGATATCAGTGTTGTTTGCCATTCTTAGAAGAAAATACAACTCTATAAAATATGGGAAATGACAATGCGTATGCAAGTTAATTAGTTTTTGTACAACATATATATTTTTGAAAAGTAAATATGATATGATGTAACAAGATAGGACCACGGTTTCCAATGAACTGGACCCTGTTGTTCTGCTGTATAGATTCATAGGTTTAAAGGTTCGAGACAGTCACCAATAATAGTCACCAACCCAAGTTACCAACAGAAAGAGAGTCAACAACATAATCAAAGTCACCAACTGAACAAAAGTCACAAACTGAAGTAGAGTCACCAACTGAACAAAAGTCACCAACTGTATCAAAGTCACCAACTGTGCCTGTAAAAATCAACCCTCCCACTCACGGGTGAATACTAGATCAGGGTAAGGCAAGGGTAACTTGCAAATCATGGTTCCGCCTGAAAGTAAAATTATCACAACACAGATGTGCATGATGAAGATACCTTCATTTGAACCTCATTCGAGCATGGTATATGACATGACTGCACTAATCGGAACACATCCTATAGCCTTCATGTCCCTAATCTATTCCTAGGTCCTATAAGTTATCAACTCCGACCTGGGTACTGGGCCTTTTACCTTAAAAAGTAACATCCCACCCCCACAGAAAGAGCACAATAGTAGTATCCAGAGTATAGAAAACCATAAAATGCAATGTATGAAAGCATATAATCAAAGAATATAACAAATAAAGCTAGAAAAAAATAAAAAATAAACACCCCATAGAAAATTGAACAAACACAAGCTAGGACTGACTTGTTAAGGATGGACCAGTAATAGGTTAATCTTTCCCCAATGAAGTCGCCAGCTGAAACGACCGGCTGAAATCATCAAAGATAAAATTCAATAAAGTTGCCATCAAACGTGTTTTATCCTACATGAAGGGAATGGTAAACATCAAGAAAACCTGAAGGGGTGAAATCACGGTCTTACGACACTAGAGATCGGGTAAGGATGTCGGTTACACGAGGGGAAGGTATTAGCACCGCACATGTCTGTGGTACTCCACATGATCCACTTATGTTTGTTCTAATCTAAGGGGTGTGTAAATTTAGGTCTAAAGCTTAAGAGGTAAAAATAAAGATGCAAAAGGAGGAATGCATTCAAAAAGAAAAGAGAAAATAATGTAGGGAAAATAAAAGTTGTGCTCATTCGGGCCCTACCCTAATGCCTATGTATCCATTTTAAGGAATCAGAGCAGCCGTAGTTCGGCTTCAAAAGTTTCTTTTTGTTTTGTATTTTTTAATGAACGATATTAATTTCTCCTTCTGCCACAAATCAACCTTTGGAGACTTACACGTCAGGACAAAGGTGAATTAACATGTTCTTCTGAAAAAAAGTTTTGAAAGAAAAGCCCGAAGGGAAAAAAGTTTGCGTTGGTTAGTGTTTTGTTGCAGATAACAGCTAGTTGATATCAAGAGAGAGATATTATCCACTTCTCCACTTATTGATGAAATAAGTCTTTGATATTTGAACCACACCAAGACTTATAATGTAAGATCAATAAGATCGAGAAGAAACCCACTTATCATCTCTCATGCTCAACAAAGGTATGATTCTCATCAGTAAATTTTAAATGTTTTAGAGTTATCCAGAAAAAGAAGTTTTTGTTTTGAATGATATTCAAAAGGGAAAAGAATATTCTAAGGGGAGACTAGCAAAATAACCCTAGAATTGTAATGCATTATTGATCCTATAGTCGAGGATAAAAGGAGGAATCTCTACCTAATGTTAGCATTCATGGATATAAGCCTAAGGTCTATTCAACTCAAACTTTAGGAAAGATTGATTTGAAGATCCTATGGGGCACATACAAGAGGTGGGTCTACTAGAGAATGGAAAAGGGATGACCAAGCATCAAGAACATTCAACACTTATGACAAAAACAAAGGATTGAAATCTTAAGCACACCAAGAGAGGTGAATAAGAAGTAATCAAGGTTGGAAGGGAAGGAAATATTTTAGGAGTGTGAGAGAATGAAGGAGATAGATCCTTATAATATCAAGTCAGTAGTATATGCTAGACTAACAAAATTAACCCTAAACTATGCACACAAACTTTTAACACAAACACTTTGGTCAAAGTAAAGCTCTATATATGGTCCTTAATCAAAATTGAAGTGTAAATTCAATTAAAAATCATATAAAACTAGTTTAATACCTAAGAGCCAGTAAATATATTTTTATGGAATTTTATTGTTGAAGGAAGATATCAAAAGAAAATTAATCGCACAACATGACAAAAAAAATAGAGAAAATGATATAGTTAAAGATTTATTTTATTTTCTTATCACAAATATTTGTAAAATCAAATAAAAATTAATTTTATGAAGTAGATTCAAAATGGAGCCTAGGATATTTTTGGGTGATTTTTCATAATAGTGAAAGTTAAAAATAAAATTCTTAAACATTAATGAAAAAGAAAAACCTAATTGAATTAATTTAATTATTT
This sequence comes from Vicia faba, assembly GCA_948472305.1. Lineage (NCBI taxonomy): Eukaryota > Viridiplantae > Streptophyta > Magnoliopsida > Fabales > Fabaceae > Vicia > Vicia faba. The sequence goes on along the minus strand of OX451737.1, from coordinate 1,364,495,815 downwards.
AAAAAAAAGATAAAAAAGAAATAAATTCAGAATATGAAAATAAAATAAAACATTGGCCTAATATATTTTCTTGATAATTTTTGGGTAAGGGAAAATATTAAAACAAAATTAAGAAAAACTATTAAAAATGTATTAAAAATTCAAAAATGGCAAAGCCTATTACACTTGTTAAAGTTCAAAAATGCTGTAAGAGAAATTCAGATCATGTACAATGGTTGCGCGCCACATAATCGTCCTTGAGCTTGAACCATGCCATAACATGTTTTGTTCAGTTTTACATGCTGGATTCAGATCACGATTTCTCCTTCATTTCTTGATGAAAACACATAAAATTGTGATTAAACTAAAGGTCTCATAGAGTAGATTAATGTAGGATCAAAGATTTTCAAAAAAGATGTACGAATCAAGGAGAAAAGCGCACATGAAAATTACCGAAATAAACATATTATGAACGTGTAAAGATAAAACTCAATCAACCTATTTCAGATCAATTGATCTCTCTTGTTTCTCCACCAAATATAACGATCCAAACATCAAAGTTCATCAGGCGATTGCAAGGAATAAGAGTACGCTATTAGATTCTTCAATTGTTGCAAGAACAAAATGAAAATTAAACATGAAGTCACTGCAATAAGCAATTTGCATACAACTTGTAGAGCATAATTTTAAGCTTCAATTTGCACATGAAAACTCATCAGATCCAAGATCTGGCCAGCTACACTATCATACAAGATCTACATCTTAAAATGTAAGCACAAATTCAAATCGATGTTCAAGAACAACTTACCTTAAGTGAGTGAAAAATAAATTCAATGTAGGCCTCTGAACTTGCAAGAAATCCAATGAACCTTGCTCTTTAACTTCAAATGTAGTTTATTTGTGCAGAAATTGCAGGTTTAAGCAAAGAACTTGAGAGAAAATGCAAAGGAGAAAATTTCGTTTCAAGAAAAAGGTTGAGCCTCGAGCAGAATTTCAGAGGTTTGGTTTAAGTATTCAACAACCTTTTTTTTAAATGGGAATGGATGAGAGCTTATATAGAGCAATGAAGTGTCCTGAAGACAATATAGGGCTTGTTGCATTTTGTGCCATCAGTGTTCAAGCTTGCAGTCGTTTTGGGCACTTATGGGAAAAGAATGAGAATGTGAGACGTGCACAACATGTGACACAAGAGCATGTGCAAAAATAACAAAATATGATATGCTGCATATATGGGTCATGACCGGGTCAGTTTCAACTTAATAAATCTCCCAATTGACACGTGCGATTTCTTTGCTTAAGGGGCCTTTAAAAAGATATTTCCATGTATATCATCATAGAACTTTGAAGTTTTGAAAAAGGTGCTTGGATCATGAAAAAAGTTGGTATGAAATTGAGAAAAAAGGAGAAACTGTCAGCCTAGGCATGCACGTGCATGGCCTGCATGCTGGGCAAAAAATTCAGTTTCATGACCTCCTTTTCTTATGATCATATCTTTTTCATTATTTGCTCAAATGAAGTGATTCAAAGATCCACAAGAATCTTACATATCCCTTTGCAACTTCTATTTGAATATAATTTTCAATTATCACTAGTATTAAGAGATAGAGCATCATGAATAGGGGCACACCATGTGTTTGTGAAAATCCTGGCTTGAGCGTGCAAGCATGACTTGTAACTTAACATATTTATGCCCTAAACTCCTAAGTCCAATAACTCACAAATACTTCACTTTTGGGACTTAAGTTAAAATTAAAAAACTTGTAGGTTTTTAGTTGTACTTAAGCTCACTTTTGCTTCCACTGGTCAAAAAATGTGAAAGTTATAAATGTTTACAATTCAGTACTATAGGGACTTAAAGACTTAGAAATTTTCTAAGTATCCAAGTAAGTTCTTGAACTACTTATCTCCATTTTGACCTCTTCTCTTGATTTTATGACACCAATTATCATGAAATATGAAAATAGGATACTTGAATTGATAGTTGACCAAAAGTACACTTGGTCAACTTTGACATTGGTTGACTTTTGGTCAAAATTACCATTTTGCCCCTTTTGATCAAATGAACATATTTCACTCAAAAATGGCACCCAATCTTTCAATCATAGGTGCTTATCAACATATATAGAGGCATGGAATTATGTTTTTCCCAAAAAGTCAGAGCTTTCTTGATTAAAATCAAAACATTAATTTTAGCCCTATCTGTTAGGAAATAGTGACCAATCTTCAAAGCCCTTATTCTTCTGGACAAATTGTGAAATTATTTGAAAAAAGATGTCTTATATGATAATGAGAAGGTAATACTTAACACTCTTGACTCTTATAGGCCTCAAACTCTTCAACTGACCAAAACCCTAATCTTGAGAAATGAACAGTAGAAATGTGATTCTTCCCCAAACTTTGCAAATTTCCAACTTCTAATGATCATATGGGAAAAATGAGATGTTTTGCAATATAAGAAACCTTTGAGAGAGTTTAAAGATTGAAGACATGAGATCCTCTTTTGTATTGATTGACCAAACAAACATCTCTTATAGCCTATAGAAGAACATGGGAACCAAGATACCTTAATCCCATTATGATAATGTTTGAGTATGTATGATGAAGCATAAACCATGAAAGGTAAAATGAAGAGGGCAAATTTTGGGGTGCAACGGCTACCCCTATTTAATCTTATTTAACCAGAGGGTGAGATTGGCGATAGCCTTTCGAACAATCACGGTAAAAGAGGATTGAATACTCAATAGAACCATAAAATTTGCACTCTAAAGCCAGTCGGGCGAATGTGGGTTGTGATGGAAAGACACTAGGAGAAGGTGAACGTACCTGAGAAAAGAGAACATCGGGCGAAGACGAACCTTGACCAACTAAAATGGGACACTGGGCGAAGGTGGACCTAAAACGGAAAGACACATGGCGAAAGTGAACTTACCAGAGGAAAGAGGACGTCGGGCAAAGATGAACCTTAACCAACAAAAAGGGACACCGGGTGAAGGATGACCTAAAACCAAAAGATACCGAGAAATAGTGTACTTACTAAAGGAAAGAGGACGTCGGGAGAAGATGAACCTTAACCAACAAATAGGGATACCGGGTGAAGGTCTACCTAAAACAGAAAGGCATCGGGCCAAGGTGAACTTACTAGTGGAAAGAGGACGTCGGGCGAAGGCGAACCTACATGGGAAAAAGGAAGAACATCGGGCGAAGGAAAACACCACAATGAGAAGAAGACTAATCGAAGGTAGACTTTTGAGAAATACCGATAATCCAAAATGGACTTATTAGGGATAAAGATACGTATGTCTGGTCAATATTAGACATACATGATAGAGAGACCGATCATGGCTGACTCTCACAGGGGATATTAGCTCAGCTAATGAAAGGAAAACCTGACCAGAACAGATAAACCAAAGACAAAGAACCGACTAAGCCGAAACCCAGAAGACACCGATCAAAGGTGAACTCGAGAAAAGGAAGAGACCAACCAAAGGGGACTCTAACAAGAATTGCCCATATAGGTCGAGCTTTAAAAAGGGTGGGAATGCGCAAGAACCATAATATCCCTCAAGCCAGAAAGGAGATATGATTCATTAAGGGTGGAATTTATCTAGATTACCACACACCATGTATGGATATTGAAATACTTAGGCAAAAAGAAAGGTTATACACTGAGTCTTACTCGTACTCTGACAGGGAGGTAAACACGGGTAAGATAACCGAAGACTTGCAAGGGCAAGAAGAGACCACAAGTTACTTGGAAAATGGAGAATACCAAAAAACCTGAATGGTGGTAAATCAAATAGACTCCGCTGGGGAAACAGAATATGACCACCATGAGCTTGTTGCGGAGATAATTCAAATATGAGCGCGTAACAATCCAGTTACCAAAAGTGAAAACGGTTCGCTTATACTCATGCATGTTTGAATTTTTTAAAGCGTAATGCTCCATTCAATGGAAATGCTATGCGTTTTGATAGATGCAAAGAAATGATGTATGTTTTAGCAATGCATGAAGAACATCAGACAACAATCGACTGCTGAGGAGAAAATAAACTCCCGAACGAAGATCTTCGCACATGTGATCTCCTATAAAGAGGAATCAACTTGGAATTAAGTGGGGAATCAAAATTCAGACCCAACAACTTCCAAAGATTGCTATCACTGGGCAAATAATTCCTGGGGAGAAAACTCCGAAAATAAATCGCATCTCTGAAAGAATCTTGAACTCTGGTCAATCTCTCAACCCCCTGGGGAACAAATCCAATCACCTCCAGATGAGGAAAACTTTACTGGGAACATAAGGTATTACTTGGGATCACAGAAATTCTTGAACAAAGAGAATTCTCTTAAGACCACACTACGGATAACAACTAGAGGAAATAAACTCCACTTGGAGAATGGAAGAAATCCTCTGAACTAGAACTTGAAATTTGGAACTCCACTGGGGAATTCTCAATTAATATTGTCCTACTGAAGATAAGGGACCCTTGAACGACAAACGTTAATGCATATCACTTCAGAAAAAGCTAGCAACCTGACCCAATAGGGATAATAACTACCTCTTCCAGTGTGTAATAGAGAAGCTTGAGATAGTGATATCAACAATACCAACTAACAAAGATTAGCACTGGGGAGCAGAAATCAATTCCAATTGGGCAAAAAAACCCTGCCTCCATGGGAAAAGCAAACCAGAATTTCCCATGGGTAATTAGGAATCTCCTCAAGAAAATTCTGATACAGGCAGATTGCACTAGGGAAAAGAGTGTAAACTTGACAGAGGATTAGCATGCGTAATTCACGGAGAAAATGAGAGCTAATCTCCCTAGGGAAGTCGAAAAATGTCGACTACAAGGGGAGGATGTCAATAAGCCTTCAATAAAACGATAAAGAACAAACTGCAATGAATAGGAACATTGTACTCAAACAAGGGTATCACATCGCTGGTGATACATGATTCTATCTTGAGTAGAATTGAGAATTCACCGGGGATATTGGATCCCATTATGCACAAAGCGCAAATGATAACAACATGCGCCAGTATGGGATGTCTATCTTAACCGTCATATCAGACACCTGAAACTCTAAGTAATTTCATTTACTAATATCATGTGTTGTAAAGCTTTTAATTTGTTTAAATGCAAAGTTTATAAAAAATGATGAACGTCTTTTGCAATCAAAACAGTAAAATAAAAACAAATTGGCACAATTCCAAAAAAAAATTTATTGATTGATTGGCCTGTAAATAAGCATTTACATCAAGAAGTAATTCCTGAAAAGAGGAAATTGCAAACAAATCATACAGAGGAGAAAACAAAAATGGAAATGGGAGTGCAGATTTATCAAGTACAGCTCTGCTACAGCTCTTATGACCTCAAAGCTCCTTAGTATCTTGCTTTTTGAATAACTGATCAGACTGATTCTTCCCAAGGTTGATATTAAAGATGCAACACAGACTGCAGTATTCACTTTTAATCCCTAACTTTTCCGGGATGCCTTTTCTCCTGAGCCAGTCAACTCACCGGTTGTTTCATGCGAAGTACTTTTTCACTACAACTACGTTGACGGGGTGAGGGAATCCTCTCCATACATAGTCGTGAGCATCATAGATCCTCCTGTAAAGATTTTCTTTACAACATAAGATCCTTAATAATTAGGTGCCCATTTACCTCTAGTATTTGTATTATTGGGAGGCAAGATTCTTTTCAGCACATGATCATTAGCTTGAAAATTCCACCGACGTACCTTCTGATTCAAAGCTTTATTCATCCTTCTCTAGTATAACTGCCAATGGCATATAGCCGTCAATCTCTTCACGTCAATGAGATTTAGCTTATTGAATCTATTCTGGACCCATTCAGTCTCAACCAACTGTAAATTTGTCATTATCCTCAAAGAAGGAATTTCCACTTCCACAGGAAGGACTACTTCCATGCCATAAACAAGCGATAATGGGGTTGCCCCATTCTAAGTGTGCACAGTTGTACGATAACCATGTAAAGAAAATAGCAACATCTCGTGCCAATCCTTATAGGTGACAACCATTTTTTGCATAATCTTCTTACTATTCTTGTTAGCTTCCTCGACGGCGTCATTCATCTTAGGACGGTAAGGAGAAGAATTGTGATGCCTTATCTTAAACCTTTTGCATAGCTCTTTCATCATCTTATTATTGAGATTCGACCCATTGTCGGTAATAATTTTCTCGAGAAACCCGTATCGAAAAATGATATTATGCTTGATGAAACAAGCAACCACTTGCTTAGTGACGTTGGCATAAGATGTTGCTTCGACCCACTCAGTAAAGTAATCAATGACCACCAGAATGAATCGGTGCCCATTGGAAGCATTCGCCTGAATCCGTCAAATCATATCAATGCCCCATATTGTGAAGGGCCAAGCTGATGTCAAGACATTCAGAGGTTTAGGCTGCACATACATCTTATCGGCATAGATTTGACACTTATAAAAGATCATGGAATGATCGTAGAAATCATTTTCCATTGTTGACCAATAATAACCTGCTCTCAAGATTTTCTTGGCCATAGTATGCCCACTAGAATGGGTTCCAAAGGAACCTTCGTGAATTTCTTCTATGATCCTATTTGCTTCGTGTCTATCCAGGCATCTGAGCAAAACTGAATCATAGTTTCTTTTGTAAAAAACATCTCCATTGAGGAAAAATTTGCTGCATATTTCCGCATAGTCTTCTTATCAATGACAGAAGCATCCTCTGGATATTCTTTCGTCTCAAGATATCTCTTGATATCGTAAAACCATGGTTTATCATCAACGGCATCCTCTTCTATTTCATAATAAAACGCTGGCTCATCCAACTTCAAAATGGTGATATAGGGGGATTCTTTTTCCCATCTAACTTTAAACATGGTTGATAGAGTAGCCAAGGCGTCTGCTAAGTTATTTTCTTCCCTTGGATTATGATTGAAAGTAATCTTATCAAAATAAGGGGTCAGCTTCAACACATGCTAACCATACAAAATCAAATTTGGGTGGGGAGTCTCCCAATCTCTGTTGATTTGATTAATCACAAGGGAAGAGTCCCCATATAATTCCAAGATCTTGATTCACAAATCAATAGCAAGTTCTAACCCAAAGATACAAGCTTCATACTCAGCCATATTGTTTGTACAATCAAAGAAAATTCTGGCGGTAAGAGGAGTATGGAAACCTTCAGAAGAAGTAATCACAACACGGACACCATTACCCAATGCAGTGTAGGCACCATCGAACACCATCTTCCATCGCGATCCTTGTTTTGGTCCTTCTTATGGGCATGGTGTGGTACGGTGGCAAAACTAGACTGTTTTAGGAAAATGCTGATTTACATTTTCCATTTGTGTTCGCAAAATGTCGCGGTAAGCAAGAGTCACCATCGACTTTTATTTTATCCAAAAGGAAAGGAAAAAAGCACAGAAAAATTCCTTTTTTCGAGATTTTGAGTACGGGGGGTAGATTATAGAAAGGGAAGGTATTAGCACCCTTTCTATCCGTGGTTTTCCACGGGCTCTTAGGTACTTGCTCATCATTTTCAAAATTTATTGTTTGTGTGTTTGATTAAAAAAAAGTTTTTGTTTTACTTCGATTTAACCCTTGCTTCTGTATTCAAGAGTGTTACGAAGTTGTTTTGAAAACTTTGTTTGAAAAGTGTTTGGTGTGAAAAAGTTTGATTTGAGCAAGCGCCTACCAGCATCTACCTACTTGAAAAAGAGAATGTTTATGTTCTTATTTCCTTTAGACAGCGCTATCCCACTATTAGTGAGTAGGTAGCACCGTTGTTAGAGTTGTAAGGGTCAATTTGAAAGGGACGTACGATCACTAAAGCAATGTTAGGACGTCTTACTAATAACCCTAATGTCTTAAGATCATTTCCGAGGTAACCTTTCCAAGGCAAATTTTCCGAACGGGACTTTGATCTTTAGTTAGACAGGAGAGTGACCAGTAAAATATCCTATACTTAATGATCGTTTACCGAAGGCAACCAAAGTGAGAGTATACCCTAGGAGTGCACATGTGCGAGTGATTCAATTTCAAGTTATTATCTTTGCACATTTACGGTTTACTAACCGTTTTAAAATTTACATACAGTCTTGTCATGCAACCCTATTATCTTACATCTAACAGTTAATATTTGCGGAAATTAAAAATCTGGAAAGTAAAGCTACGCTATTACAAGGCTTCGGGTGGGGGATTAATTACATAGCCAAAACCCGTCAAAACGATAAACAAACGAAAAGTCCTAATTTAAACTATTACATCCCATGAGCAATTTCATCAATATTGTAAAAAATAAATAAACGCGCGATGAATCGAGAACGAAAGAAGACTAGGGTTTTGACCACGTCTAATCCTAATTAAAAAGAAAATTATTTTTTGGTTATTCTTGACTATTTTAAGAAAATAAGGTTTTAAATTAAATATGTACAAACCTAATTACCAATTAATTTAAATTAAGAAAATTAATTACATTTGACCTATTTTAGTATTTTGTTATTTTTGAGAAAAAAAGAATGAAATCAAACAAAACCCTAATTTCTAATTTCTTTTGATTTATTTACAAAAGAATTAAAGTTAACCTAAAATTAAATTACACTAATTAAATTAAATTTGATAAAAAATAAACCTAAATCTAATTTGATGAAAATTGATTTTATGAGTTTTTATAAAAAGAGTTAATTTTATGTTAGGAAATGATTAAAGCAAAATAAACAAATAAAATAAAAATATGAGGAGGATAAAGAAAAAAAGGCCTGGTGTCAGCGGCTCCGATCAGAGGATGATGATCCAGAAGATGATGGTGATCAGAATGTGGGGACATGCCAGATCTAGTTCTGAATGGGACCCAGAAGATGATGGCCTGCATATGCTGGATCTGGTTCTCACTGGGATCCAGAAGATGATGGCTTGCACATGCTGGATATGGTTCTGACTGGGATCCAGAAGATGATGCATGTGATTTGATCCTATCTAATGAGTCAGAAAGATGATGCACTTGATCTGCTGCTGGCCAGTGGATCCAGAAGGTGGTGATCTTCAGGAGATGCACGTGTTGGCTCTGGCGAAAACGAAGGAGAAGATACCAAAAGCTCCTGCCTGGGGTCGAACCCAGAACACTGAACTTCTGATTTCCTTCTTCTGACCAACTACGATAGAAACAACCAAATAAATCAGAACTTTAGGTTTCTGGCCAGAATAAACGCGCCAGAATTTAAACCGGCCAGTGGAGTCATGACACTCCATCGTCTTCTTCCTAGATCTGTCGTTTAAAACACTAAACCTTTACCTACAGACATGGCGTTGTAGCTATAACCCTGTGCATCTCAGAAATTGTATACAAACTTTATAAATAAAATTCAAGACCATGGATCCGCTGGGTTTGACCCGCTGATTACAATGGTCTCCTCCATTTGGGCTAATTGTTCCTGTATAAGAAAACCCTAAAACGATCCAAGAAAACCTAACAATGGTGGATCTCTGTATGGTTAGCGAAAATGCAATTAATTATGACCAATAGCTTGCAAATGATTCAATGATCAAGAATATGCAAAGAAATCATGCTGCAACCGCCAGAATTATGAGATTGAATTTCAAGAAAGTACCAATGTCGTGAGATACTTACAGCGTGATTCTAGATGTTAGGAGGCTTGTTAATGATTGGAACAGGATCCTAGAATGTCCAGGAAGCGATTGAGATGGCTGGAACGCTTTGAACTGGTATGCAACTTAGAGATCAATGTGTCACTTTTTTCAATTCTTTTTAAAACTTGCTCTCTTATATTCACGCCTCTAACCCCTTCTTCCTGGTCTGCCTTTTTCCAATATATATCACTGATAGAATTAGGTTTACAAATATGCTTTCAATCTTTGTCAATTATGGTCTTTGATCATGATTTGATTCTCATAAAGATCTTTCTAAAATAGGCCAAAAATCAATCTTTTCATGCATAAACATGCCTTGCACGATTTGATTTTGTTTCTAGTTGTACTAGGGACCTGAAATATGCATCAAATCTCAAGACTTAAATGATTTTGATATTTCCATGATTTATTCTGATTTAAATTGATTTAATTGAAATAAAAAAATCAAAATAAATGGCAAAGATAAGATAAAGGCAAGTGGGAAGAGTTAGGGCTCGTGGACCATGTTACAAACTCAAAACAAGTGTAAAAAGTTGGGCCCATTTGACAAAAATTGCAATTTGAGGCATATTTTACTTTTGGCAATTTTGCAAAAAAGGTCAACTTCACCAGTGCACAACTTCTTCAATTTTTACTCTATGAAGGTGTTCTTGGACTTTTTAGAAAGCTTGAGGTGTTTTTGTTGACTTTTCAAAATGACCTATAATGTCCAAATCCATAACTTCTTGTGAGTGCATATTTTGAACTTGGGAGATGAATATGAATTTTAGGGCATTGCACCCTCTTCAAAATGAGCTTTGGATGGGTCATTTCTGATAAAGTATGAGAAAGTTATTTTTGGTCAAAACCCTAATTTAGAAACTTTTGGGTTTTGATGAATTGTGAACAATCCTTGAGGAATCATGATCAACCCTTGATCAAATGATGAATAATACTTCAAAATGAGGATGTTGACCAAAAATCTTGAAGTTTGACTGTATGTGGGCCACAGTTGACTTTTGCCCTAGCACAGTTGATTTTCAGGCCTTTGAGCAATTGACTGAGAAAATTTCCTCTGCAAGGCTTGAAAATTGACATGGATGATCATGAGAACATATTAGGACAATGGTGAGCATTTGGGATCCCTTTTACTCAAACATTTTGATGTAACATGAAACCCTAATTTGAGGTAGACTACCTTAGGAGAGACTTTGTCTTATGAACTTTTGGATTTCCTTGAGCAATTTGAGGATCTCACTTGAAATGTTTTTTTTTTGAGAAATATGGGGGGGCAAATTTTGGGTTACAACACATGGGATATTACAATCCTGTATGTACATGATGTCTTCATCAGGAAATTCAAACTTCATTGGCTGATAGTCATCTTCCATAGGTTGATGAGCAAGATGATCAACCAACACACTACCTTTTATATCATTTTAGGTAGTATACTGGATGTCATATTTAGTTAAAATCATCTGCCAATAGGCTATTCTTCCCGTGGGAGCTGGCTTTTCAAAGATGTACTTGATTGGATCCATCTTAGAGATCAACAAAGTAGTGTGAGTCAACATATATTGTCTTAGTCGGCGAGAAGACCATGCCAAAGCCAACAAGTTTTCTCGAGCAGTGAGTATCTTATTTCAAAATCAATAAAATTTTAGCTAAGGTAATATATTTGCAAGCTCTTTTCGACCAGGCACGTCATGTTGCACCAATACACACCCCATTGAGTGCTCTAACACTGTTAAGTACATGATCAGAGGTCTTCCTTTAAGCCGAGGCAAAATAATTGTAGGTTCCAGCAAATATTCATTAATTCTATCAAATGCCGCTTGGAAATTGTTATTCCATATGTCCGTCTGATATTTTTTCAACAATTTGAAAATTTATTCGCAAGTGGCTGTAAGGTGAGAGATGAATCTACCAATGTAGTTCAATCTCCCGAGAAAGCCACGAACCTTTTTCTCTAATTATGGCACATGAATTTCTTGTATAACTTTTATCTTTCTAGGATCAACCTTAATTCTTTTTTCGCTAACGATGAAGCCCATCAATTTTCCGGACCTCACCTCTATCATGCACTTATTAGGATTCAACCTCAGTCTGAACTTCCTTAATCTTTCAAACAATTTCAACAAGTGGACAACATGTTCCTCTTCTGTCTTGGACTTGGAAATCATATCATCAACATATACTACAATCTCCTTATGCATCATGTCATGAAAGTGAGTGACCATTGCACGTTGATAAGTTGGCCCTGCATTTTTCAAACCAAAGCGCATCACTTTGTAACAAAATGTTCCCCAAGGTGTAATGAAATTAGTTTTCTCCATGTCTTCTGGTTCCATCTTGATTTGATTATAGCTAGAAAAACCATCCATGAAGGAAAACACTTTAGCTCGAGCAATATTGTCAACCTAAATATCAGTATAAGGTTACGGTAAGTCATCTTTAGTGCTTGCTTTTTCAAGTCCCTATAGTCCACACACATTCTGACATTACTGTCCTTTTTAGGCACCAGTATTATATTCGCGATCCACGACGGGTAAGAAGTCACTTTCAAAAAACCAGCATCAAAAAGTTTCTGAACCTCCTCTTTAATCTTCTTAGAAACCTCAAGATGAGTTGTGTGAAGCTTTTGTTTAACAGGAGGACACTCTTCTTTAAGAGGCAGTTTATGCACAACAATATATGTATCCAGCCTAGTCATGTCCTATAAGACCAAGCAAAGATATCTGCATACTCATAGAGCATTTCAATCAATCTTTGCTTGACACTGTCTTCTAAAGCGGCCACAATCTTGACTTTTCTACGAACCTCTTCGGTACCTATGTTGATCAACTCAGTAGTTTCTTGGTGCGGTTGAATGCCCTTTTCTTCTAGCCTCAATAATCTAGCTAACTCTTCAGGAAGTTCACAATATTCCTCAACTTCTTCTTTAGCTTGACATATCGGATATTGTAAGTCATAAAGAGCCATAGCAGAATCATTCTCTACAATTTCTGAGATTAACGGGGGACATAATCTGCATGATTATTTTAATTTTAATTTTAGTTTTAGATTAAAAAAAACTCACATTTTGCCAAAAATTTAAAAGAAAGACAGGGAGCGAAATATTTGAATGCAAAATACGTCCTTTAATGATGATAAATTTGCAATGAAAAACATTGTGGCCTTATAGCATGTCCATTATGTCTTAGGCATGACATAGGTATTATTGCATGATAACAAATAAAATAAAATTACTCTTCATAATGGGTGACTTCAATGACGTCCTCAGCAAACCAGTTTACAAGCTTTTTACACGGCACGGTAGGACGAACCCATTTATCCATCTCACAATCACTTTCACCACTCACTCACAGCATGATCTTCTTCATGGATAACCCCACCAATGACAAACTGAATTGGCGAAGGAATACCTTGAACCTTGAGAGGAGTTGCAACTGACATGCTTCGACTAGCCACAAAGCCTAAACCTTTCTTATCTGTCTGAGTAGGGGGATTCAACACTCTTCCCCAGCCTTCTGGATGGTCCAATTGAACAAACATTTGTGCTTGACGATAAGATGGCATGGAGACCTCTGGCTTCTTATCCTCTTGACGAGGAGCTCTGACAACTTTCACTATTTCAAAAGCTTTACATGGAGTCTCATAGATTTCTCCCTCCACCTCAACATAACAAAAGGAACTTAGATGATTGACAATATCATCCTCTTCACGCAAATCGTTGACCACCTTCCCATTCAACAGGAACTTTAACTTTTGGTGCTGAGTGGAGGTGACAGCACTAGCCTAATGGATCCATGGACGTCCCAACAAACAGCAATAGGAAGGATTAATTTCCATGATAAATAAAGTGACTTCAAACACTTGGGGGCATATCTTGATCGGCAAGTCGAACTCCCCGAACACTGTCCTTTTCGACCCATCAAAAGCTTTGATAATTAAATCAATTGGTCTTAACAAAAGCTGATCGTAATCAAGCTTCAAGAGAGAAAACTTGGGCAACACATTGAGGGAGAAACTCGTGTCAACCAGCACACGGGATAAGGTAGTCTTTGCAATCTCCATGGAGATGTGCAACACTTTTTGTGCTTCCTCCCCTCTACGGGTAGATCAAAGTCTGTAAAACCAATCCCATTACTTGCAAAAATGCTATTCACAATCCCTTCAAATTGATTCACTAAGATCTCTTGAGGAATGAAACAAGTCCCAATAGCTTCATCAATGCATTTCTATGGGATTCCTAATCTCTGAGGAAAGTAAGAATTGATATCTTTTAGGGTGTCTGACTCAACTGGTCAATGATCTTGTAGTCACTTTTCTTGATGTACCTCATCAATTCAACTACATATTTAGCCATTTCAGCATCCAAAGAAGGAACATGGGGATTTTGCCTCAGCTTATCGCCATCGACCATAATCTGATTACCCCTGGCCTTAGTTGCAGCATCTGCACTACTTTCATGTTGCTCTAAAAGAGAGAAAATATGACCACTGTGGGTGATCCTACTTTCACCAACAATGTCACGAATCTAAGACTCGTCTTCTTCAAACTTTCCCTCTTCATACTGCTGAGTAACAAGTTTTTGTCCTTATTGATAACATTCATCACTGTAATACCAAGGAATTGCTTTGTTGCTGACATACGGTATTATCCCGGGCATGGTGATTGTTATAGGTGGCTTTCTGGATGGAACTGGAATTGTAATAGGTACTTGAAAGGTCGTTTCCTTAATAGGAATAGCTATCACATCAACCTAATCCTTAATAAGTTTAGTCTCAGGAACTCCACGGTCAAATTGCAGAACTCCCTGGGTAATCAAACCCTCTGGTCGGTTCAATCAAACCGCATAATCCATCCCACAACCCAAGAATACACCTTTACTCGACAACTATTATTTTACAAATGAGAGAGGTGTAGTCAACTGATTAACATCCATAATCAAATTCAAATATTCATCTTCCATGATGGCACCAACAGTGGCACCGCCATGAGGTGGAAAAGGATGATTAGTATTATTGGGCGATGGTCCAAAGTTAATAGCCTAAGAGTCCAATAGATCTTGGACTTTGTGCTTGAAATCATAGCAATTCTCAACAGTATGCCCCTTCCCGCCAGAGTGGAAATCACATTGGGCATTAACATCAAAGTTGTATGGAAACCTGTATGGATAAACCTTCCAAGGACACAACTCAACTAGCTTCAACTCAAGCAACTGAGGTACCAACTCAGCACAAGACATCAGAAGTGCATCAAGATTCAAGGGAGGACGCCTTTGGCCTTGCTTAGGCACATAAGCTTTCCTATGAGGTGCAGCAGTCAGTATTACTATAGCAACAATCTCATGATTTGAACCCTGATATATGTCCTCCCTTTTTAGAGAATAGACCGCGCTGGACTCATCCTCCTTTTTATTTTGGTGACCACCAAAAGACTTCTTTGCATTACCAACATTATTTCCAGCAACACCAACTTGGTTCATTCCTAACTTAATTATGATTTCAATTCGGGCTCTGTGTGTTACCATCTCAGCAAAAGTACCTGATGTACTGCAAGTTATGTAGTTTTGTACATGCAATGTACTACTAAACATTTCCACCATCTCCCGCTCCAACAAGGGTGGTTGAACCTTCACACTCATCTCTTGCAACTTATGGGCATACTCTTTAAAACACCCATCCCGCTTAAGAAAAAATTATGCAATTGGGTTCTTGTGGGAGCCATGTCAGTGTTATACTAATAGTGCATATCAAAAGCCTTAACCAACTCTCTCCATGTATAGATGCGACTCCTTTCCAACTGCAAGTACCACTCGAGTCGGCCACCTGTCAAGTTGTCTTGAAAAAAGTGCGTCTATAACTTATCATCATCAGAATACGCAGACATTTTCCGGTAGAAATACTTAACAAGTGTCTTTGGATAGGAAGTGCCTTTGTATTTCATGAAATCAGGCACCTTGAATTTTGGGGGAACATTCACCCAAGGCACTAAGCCTAAATCAGACATGTCAAATCCCACGACACCTTGACTTTCAAACTTGCACATCCGCTCTTCAAGCATACACAACTTCTTGTCAAATTTTGTTGTCTCGTCATCATTTGACATCCAGTCTTCCTAATTATCTACTTCCATTGGCCTTGCAGAAATGCAAGCAGGCCTTGGGGGTACAATAGGTTGTTCAATACTCTGACGAACAGGAGTAGGTGGAGAAGGATCGCCCACAACTTGCATCATAGGGATACTTTGGTTACCTACAGGATTACCGAGATTTGTAGGTTGACCATTCTAAATATTCAAACCGACATTCGAATCCAGATTCACATTCCGAGCACCACCTTCAGGATTCTCAACCACATTGTCAGTACCCAGAGTACCATTAAGATTGTTGATGGTGGCCCCTTACAGATTCACATTCAAAGTTTCACCACCATTATTCATAGTTTCAGCATGCCTCATAATCATGGCTCTCATTTCCTCTTGCTGGCCATCCATGTTCGAAATTTACTCCATTAACTGGTCAACCCGAGTATCCATCCTGATACCCATAGCAATAACATCTGCATGAATTTGTTCCATTTTCTTTCTGGAAGTACTTAGAGTGTTGTAGCGATGCGAGTTTGTAGTAGAAATTTCTGAAAAGAAAACCCATATCGAAGATAAGAAACCTATGGGAACCACCTGTTATGATATGATATGCATGAATGAATGATCATGCATGAAATGTTTTATCATTACCATGGTATCCAAAAGTTTTGTCAATCCCTAGGAACATTAAACAAACATGGCAAGAGAGATAATCAGCGATCGACAAGAGATATAACAACAATAATTGTCTTCTTTAAAAATAAGATGATCAAAAGTGACTTCCTACAAGAATGAACCAAAATACATAATGAAATATAAATGATCCCATCCAATAAGACTAGTGGTGAACAAAAGACATCAAAAAAGAAAGAAAAACGACAATCAATGCGGTGGATCTCTGACCTCTGTGTAGTACAATCCCCCCCCCCCCTGTCGGAAGCACCCTTCACTCCACTCCATTTTGTACCACTGGATATCAAAAGAGGTGAGCGTCATCACTTTGGATGCCTAAGAACGAGGGTCTTCCTTGAATTGTCCCTTTGTAGGTAATTGTACCATGAACCATTTGTAAAGCATTGGCACATAAGATACCACTACTCCCTTCTTCCCATACTTGGAGTGAATGGAATGGTAAGTGTAAGCTAATAAGGTAGGTATCGTAGTTTTATTCATGAAGACGTACAAAGAAGTCAAGTCCAATATCTCCTTAATCTAAGGGAAGAGAACAACCCCGTAAATGGTAGCGGCCAATAATGTATAATAACCATCCCAATGTTCCTTGCTCACCATTTATTTAACCTTTCCTGCCATGAAATCTACTGGAGACCACAAGTTACTTTATTGTGTCTCCACTTTCCTTTTACATCACTAAGGCTCAAGTAATGAACTTTAGCAATAGCCTCATAGTCAAGCTCAACAGGGACCTGGATGAATGGAATGTTATCAGTAACATTGATGTAGAGAATATGAGAATACTCTTGAAGAGTGGGCAACAATTAATAATCCTGAAATGTGAAACAATGCAAATCCGGATCATAAAACTCTAGCAAAGTCTGAATAACCTTATCACCAACCCGAGCATCCAACAAAGATAAGAGATTCCCATATCTTTCACCAAAAACACCCATTTGTTGACAATTCGTGATATATCTAAGCTATTCAAGAAAGGGCCAAACACTTGGATGAAACTGGTAGTTGAAGGTATCCCTCTTTGTCTTCATGACGATATCAATGTTGTTTTCCATTCTTAGAGGAAAAGAAAACTCTAGAAAATCCTAGAAATGACAATGCGTATGCTAGTTAATCATTTTTTATACAATATATATATTTTGAAAAATAAATATGCTATGACGTTAGATGATAGGACCAGGGTTTCCAATAAACTGGACACTACTGTTCTGCTATATAGAGTCATAGGTTTAAATGTCAGAGAAAGTAGCCAATAATAGTGACCAACCAAGGTTTCCAATATAAATAGAGTCACCAACATAATCAAAGTCACCAACTGAACCAAAATCACCAACTATACCTGTAAGAAATCTACCATCCCACTCACGGGTGAAGACTAGGTCAGGGTAAGGCAAGGCTAACTCGCAAATCACGGGTTCGCCTGAAAGTAAAATCATCGCAACACAGACGTGCATGATGAAGATACCTTCGTTTAAATCTCATTCGAGCATGGTATATGACATGACTGCACTAATCGAACCAAGTCCTATTGCCGTCATGTCCCCACTCTATTCCTAAGTCCTATGAGTTAATAACTCTGACCTGTGTATTGGGCCTTTTAGCTCAAAAAGTAACATCCCAACCCCACAGAAACAACACAACAGCAGTATCCAGAGTATAGGAAATAATAAAATGCAATGCATGAAGTATATAATCAAATCATATAAAAAAATAAAGCTAGAAAGAAATAACACATAAACACCCCATAAAAACGAAAACAAACATAAGCTAGGACTGACTTTCTAAGGATGGACCAACAATAGGTCAATCTTTCCCCAATGAAGTCGCCAGTTAAAACAACCGGCTGAAATCATCAAAGATAAAATTCAATAAAGTCGCCATCAAACGTCTTTTATCCTACATGAAGTAAGGGTAAATATCAAGAAAATCTAAAGGGGTGAAATCATGGTCATGCAACCATAGAGGTCGGGTAAGGAAGTCGGTTACACGAGGGGAAGGTATTAGCATCCCACACGTCTGTGGTACTCCACAGGATCCACTTATGTTTGTTCTAATGTAAGAGGTGTGTAAATTTAGGTCTAAAGCTTAAGAGATAAAAAGAAAGATGCAAAAGGATAAATGCATTCAAAAGAAAAGATAAAATCATGTAGGGAAAATAAAAGTTGTTCTCGTTTGGGCCCTACCCTAATGCCTACATATCCCATTTAAGGAATCAAATCATCCGTAGTTCGGCTTTAAAATTTTCTGTTTGTTTTGTGTTTTTTAATGAAAGATATTAATTTCGACTTCTGTCGTAACTCGACCTTTGGAGACTTATGCATCAGCACAGAAGTGAATTAACATGTTCTTTTGGAAAAAAATTTGAAAGAAAATCCCAAAGGCAAAAAAAGTTTATGTTGGTTGGTGTTTTTATTGTAGATAACAGTCAGTTAATCTCAAAAGAGATATATTACCCACTTCTCCACTTATTCAAGAAATAAGTCTTTGAGATTTGAATCACACCAAGGCTTAGAATGAAAGAGCAATAAGATTGAGGAGAAACCTGCTTATCATCTCTCATGCTCAACAAAGATATGATTCTCATCAGTAACTTTTAAGTGTTTTGGAGTTTGCCTTAATAAGAAGTTTTTGTTTTTAATGAAAATGCAAAAGGGGAAAGAAATTTCTAAGGGGAGACTAGAAAAATAACCCTAGAGTTGTCATGCATTATTGATCCTATAGTCGAGGATAAAAGGGGGCATCTCTACCTAATGTTAGCATTCATGGATATAAGCCTAAGGTCTATTAATCTCAAGATTTAGGAAATATTGATTTGAAGATCCTATAGGGAGCATACAAGAGGTGGGACTACTAGATAAGGGAAAAGGATGACCAAGCATCAAGATCATTCAACACTCATGATAAAAACAAAGGATGGAAATCTTAAGCACACCAAGAGTGGTGGATAAGAAGTAATCAAGGTTGGAAGGGGAGGAAAGATGTTAGGAGTGTGAGAGAATGAAGGAGATAGATCCTAATAATACCAAGTCAGTAGTATATGCTAGACTAACAAAATTAACTCTGAACTATGCACACAAACTTTAAACACAAACACCTTGGTCAAAGTAAAGCCTTATATATGTTCCTTAATCAAAATTAGGTTAAAAAATAGAAGAAATTTTTTTAAAATTGAGTCAATTAAAAGCTAACTTTTTAAAGACTTGTAAAAGCCAGAAACATGATTTAAATCTCTTGGATTAAATTGAGGAGTTAGAAATATTGGGATTAACAAGACTAGTTAATGAAAGGGTCATACTAGAGAGTTTAGCAAAAATATTTGTGAAAAAAAGTAAAATGAAAAGTTAAAATTCAAAAAAAGTGATTTTTGTGATCATAAGTTATCCAAGGAATTTAAACATATCTTCTTTGATTTTTTCAAGTAGAGGAAATTAGGCTTTAAATTGTTTCTTAAGGCCTAAGTAAGAAGAAAGGTCAAAAACTTGGACAAAGTTTCTAAAAATTAGAAGAAAAAAAGAGAAAATTGAAGTGTAAATTTAATTAAAAATCATAGAAAACTAGTTTAATAACTAAGAGTGCGTAAATCTATTTTTATGGAATTTTATTGTTGAAGGAAGATATCAACATGACAAAAAAATAAAGAAAATGATATAGTCAATGATTGATTTTATTTTCTTATAACTAATTTTTGTAAAATCAAACAAAAAATATTTTTATGAATTTGATTCAAAATGGAGCCTAGGATATTTTTTGGGGATTTTTCATATTAGTGAACGTTTAAAAAATAAAATTCTAAAACCTTAATAAAGAAGAAAACCCTAATTGAATTAATTGAATTATTTAATTCTATAAAAAAGATAAAAAAGAAATAAAATCTAGAATATGAAAATATAGTAAAAAAATAGGCCTAATATATTTTCTTGATAATTTTTTTGGTGAGGGAAAATATTAAAAGAAAATTAAGAAAAAAAATTAAAAATGTATTAAAAATTAAAAAAAATGCCAAAGCCTATTACACCTATGAAAGATCAAAAGCACTGAAAAACAAATTCAAACCATGTTCAATGGATGCGCACCACGTAATCGTCCCGGAACTTGAACCATACCCTAACATGTTTTGTTCAGTTTTACATGCTGGATTCGGATCACGATTTCTCCTTCATTTCTTGATGAAAACGCAAAAAATTGTGATCAAACTAAATATCTCAAAGATTAGATTAATGTAGGATCAAATATTTTCAAAAATGATGTACGAATCAGGGAGAAAATCGTGTGTGAAAATAATTTAAATCAACATATTATGAACATGTAAAAACAGAATTTAATCAAGGTTTTTAGGATCCATCGATCTCTCTTGGTTCTCCACCAAATCTAACGATCCAAACATCAAAGTTCATCCGAAGATTTCAAGGAATAAGGGTACACTATTAGATTCTTCAATTGTTGCAAGAACAAAACGAAAATTAAACATGAACTCTTTGCAACAAGAAATTTGCACACAACTTGCAGAGCACGATTTTAAGCTTCAATTTCCACATGGACACTCATCAGATCTAAGATCTAGCCAGCTACGCTATCATACAAGATATACATCTTAAAATGTAAGCACAAATTCAGATTGATGTTCTAGAACAACCTACCTCAAGTGAGTGAAAAATAAATTCACTCTAGGCCTCTGAACTTGCAAGAAATCCAATGAACCTTGTTCTTTCACTTCAAATATAAAGTAGTTGTGCAAAAATTGGAGCTTCGAGCAAAGAACTTGAGAGAAAAAGGTGAAAATTCTATTTCAAGAAAAAGGTTGAGCCTCGAGCAGAATTTTAGAGGTTTGGTATGAGTATTCAACAAGTTTTTTTTTAAATGAGAATGGGTGAGAGCTTATATAAAGTAATGAATTGTGTTGAAGATGTTTTGATAAGGGTATGGATGTCTTTAGCAACATTAGAACTATTGGAGACAATTTCGGGGTTGCTGCATTTTGTGCCATCAGTGTTCAAGTTTGCAGTCATTTTGGGCACTTATAGGAAAAGAAAGAGAATGTGAGGCGTGCACAACATGTGACAGAAGAGCATGTGAAAAAACAATGTAATATGATATTCTACATATATGGGTCATGACCAACTCAGTTTCAACTTAAAAAATCTCCCAACTGACTCGTGCAATTTCTTTTTTTAAGGGGCCTTTTAAAAGCTCTTTCCATGTAGATCATCAAGGAACTTTGAACTTTTAAAAAAGGTTCTTGGATCATGAAGAATAGTTGGTGTGAAATTTAGAAAAAAGGAGAAACTGTCAGCCTAGGAACGCGCGTGCATGGCCTGCATGCTAGGCAAAAAACTCAGTTTCATAACCTCCTTTTCTATGATCATATTTTTTTAATTATTTGCTCAAATGAAGTGATTCAAAGATCCACATGAAGCTTACATATCCCTTTGCAACTTTTCTTTGAATTTCATTTTCAATTATCACTTGTATTCAGAGATAGTGCATCATAAATAGGGGCACGCCATGTGTTTGTGAAAATGTTGGCCTGAGCATGCAAGCATGACTTATAACTTGCCATCTTTATGCCCTAAACTCCTAAGTCCCATAACTCACAAATACTTCACTTTTGGGATATAAGCTCAAACTAACAAACTTGTTGGTTTTTCTATCAAGATTTATAAGCATGTATGGTTTGCTTCCATTGGACAAATAATAAGAAAGTTATAAATGTTCACAATTCAGTACTATAGGGACTTAAAGACTTAGGAATTTTCTAAGTATCCAAGTAACTTCTTGAACAAGTTATCTCCATTTTTACCTCTTCTCTTGATTTTATGACACCAATGATCATGAATAATGAAAATAGGATACTTGAATTGATAGTTGACCAAAATTCCACTTGGTCAACTTTGACTTTGGTTTACTTTTGGTCAAAATGACCATTTTGCCCCTTTTGATCAATTGAACTTCTTTCACTCAAAATTGGCACCCAATCTTTCAATCATAGGTGCTTATCAACATATAGAGTGACACGGAATTAAGTCTTGCCAAAAAAGTTAGAGATTTCTTGACTAAAATCAAAACCCTAATTTTATCCCTTTATGTTAGGAGATAGTGACCATTCTTCAAAGCCCTTATTCTTCTAGACAAATTATGAAATTCTTTGAACCAAGATGTCTTATATGATGATGAGAAGGTAATACCTCACACTCTTGACTCTTACAAGCCTTAAACTCTTATATAGACGAAAACCCTAATCTTGAGAAATGAACAGTAGAAATGTGATTCTTCCCCAAACTTTGCAAATTTCCAACTTCTAATGATCATATGTGACAAATGAGATGTCTTGCAATATAAGAAACCTTTGAGAGAGTTTAAAGAGTGAATATATGAGATCATATTTTGTACTTATTGACCAAACAAACATCTCTTATAGCCTGTAGAAGAACATGGGAACCAAGATACCTTAATCCCATCATGAGAATGTATGAGTATGTATGATGAAGCATAAACCATGAAAGGTAAAATGAAGAGGGAATATTTTGGGGTGCAATAGTGTCATATGCCGGTAGAATTAGAACATAAAAATTATTGGGCTATTAAGACCCTTAATTTAAATTATATTGCCGCATGAGAGAAGAGAATTTTAGACATTCATAAACTAAAAGAACTTAGATTAGCCGCATACGAGAATGCTCATATCTATAAATAAAGAACTAAAAAATGGCAAGAGAAGCGTATATCGAGGAAAGAGTTTAATGACGGTGACATAGTACTTCTTTTTAACTCTTGACTTAAAATTTTATGTAGTAAGCTGCGTTCTAGGTGGTCTGGTCCTTCGAAATTACCAAAGTTTTTCCAAACGGTGCAATAGAAATAAAGGGTAAATCTAATGAACCATTTATCTTAAATGGAAAGCGCTTAAAACATTATCAATGCGTTAACAACAAAGACTACAATTGTACTTTAAAGCTCACGGAGTTGTCCGGTAACTCCCTGAATTAATTTTTATTTCAGTCGAGCTTACGACATAAAACAAAGCACTTGGTGGGAGACAACACACATTTTTAATTTTAGTGTTAATTTTCATTTCTCATTTCTTACTGCATTCCTTTTTCTTTATTTTCTTATCTACATAATTACTCGTGAGAATTTATCCTAACTAAACTAGTATCAACGTCTACTTACTTTCAGGCTAACTTAACTTTAGCTAACTAACTAACTCTCACGATGCAACAAGTGGACTATATGGATAAAACCTTCAAAGGCAGAGCTCAGAGGAGACGATTTAAAGTTATAGCTGAAAAGGAGATGGCACTAACCATCTACCCTGATGGTTGCACCATGACTTTGCTAGGAATTAGAGATAATTTCATTTTTCTACTTGACCAAATTGGATGCGGAAATTTCATGGTAGGAAGAAGATTTAGTTCTTACCGTAGGATGACCCTTGAGTTCCTTACTTCACTTACTTTCATACCTGGCCATGGATTAGGATTTAACCGAGTTTTGATTATTTTTATAATGTTTGGAGTTGACTTCTGTTATAATAGCAGAGAGTTTGCTAGCCTTTTAGGAGTTCCTAGTGGCCCACACGTCTTTGCTAGTACCCCAGAAGGCGGTATTTTGGACCTTGAACTTGGATATTTTTGGGATAGCATAACTAGAGGTAGCAACCCCGAGCCTGATAACATGTTTTCTGCGAATATCCATAACTCTGATATTTGTTATTTCCATAAGATTCTTGTTCACACCTTTTTAGCAAAAGAACAAAACATTACCTCGGTGATAAAAGATGAACTTTTTATCATGTATTGTTCATCCCAAAATCGCCATGTTAATGGTGATATATTTATGTTGGCTAACTTCTCTTGTCTTGCACAAGTTGATAATGAAGCAATCTTAATAGGAGGGTCAGTGACCATTATTTCAAATGTTATCAGGTTGAGATAACCACTAGTCAGACTTGACCCTCTAGGAGGAATACATCCCATGAACATCTAGTTATTTTACAATACCAGCTTCATTATAAACCTAGGCCCGAATGAGTTTGAACTCTTTATCAATAATCGGGTTCTGCACCTTTTAACATTGCCAAATCCCAAAACTAGAGTACATGAGAGAAATAACTGGCTTTTTGAATTAGACGAACCCCATAATGACGCACAAACTCCTCCTGATACTCATCAAGTCTATGACCATTTTGATATCTCTGAAGATGAAACCGATCCTGAAACCCCTCCATTCTACCATAACCTTCCATCCCCTAACCATACCGACCCTGCAGATATCTATTAAATCATTGCACCACTTCCACTTGAGGACTATCAGCCTGACACATACTCTTTTACCTCCACTACACCACTTTCTCCACTTCCTGATCACAATGTTATTATCATCACCCTCCAGACTAACATTGCTAACATTAGAGCCGACATTGCTTCTTTGCACGTCAACTTTTAAAGATTTATGGACGTAGTGATGGAGCAGTTTTATAATATCTATCAACATCTTTATTCTTCTGCTCCTTGCCTTGGACGTAGTAGTTGATTTTCTGAATGATATTATTTTCTTAATATTAGGACTTTCCTGTTTTCATAAATAGATATGATGTTTTAATGTTATTTTGTAATTTTCTTGCTTTATTTTGTTATAGTATGAGTTTTTCACATTTTCAGTATTTAATCATTTGGAATTTTACTATTTCAATTTATGTTTTTCATTTTTTATATTATTTATCTGCTATTGTTATTGTATGTATGAGTTTAAGTTGAAGTTTGGTTAAAATTGGGGACTGTTCATGTTTTACCCTTGTGACGCTCGCCACAAGGCCGTGGCACTCGCCACGGTATCCAAACTACGTGCCCCTGCCACGGTTTGTGTGTCCCTTTCCACATTCTTCATATAACAAAAACAAAAGTGTTTTTCTAATACAATCCTTGTTTCCCCATCTTCCTTCATTCGACCCAACCCTTTTCAACTTCCACTTAGCTTTCATTATCACCCACTCATGTTTCACTTTCCAAATTCATTTCACCCTTTCAATTCCTTGAATCGTAACACATATCATACTTCTCCGCTCATATTTACTGAAGCAAACTAAACCCTAATGTATCAATCATGTCTCATCTCTCCTAACAATCAAATAGAATGGCAAGACCATCATTGGATATATCAACAATCATCTTCTGCACTAAGGATTCTGGTTCACAAAGCGAGAAGTTCAAGTATGTTGAAAACCAGTTTGTGCACTTACACGTAGAAAAAGTAAGATTATTACTAATGTATAATTTGTGTGTGATGAAAAAGAGGGACACATGATGGTGTGGTTTGCCGTATGGGACTATGGGATTTACTTAATTGATGGTTTGCAGTAACATTTTAACAAGAAACATTATGCTGCATTTGTAATTGAAGATATAAAATGAAAGAAAAAGCTAAAATATACGAAATATAATTTGTCACAAAAATGATTTTTCCAATTAGGTCTCTTTTTATTTTAAGTGTTTGTCATATACCAAATCCGAACCCATAACCACGGGGTTCCAAAGCACCCTTATTATCGCTTGATTCTATCTACATTGTGTTCTATATTATCAAAGACATTATATATTATTTAATATCTTTTATAATTTTTTAACTTTTTTTCCAGATTTTGAGGCCTCTAATTTTTTGAGGTCTTGGATTGTGAATCTGGTTACCCTGGCCCAAGGTCGACCATAGTTAGGAGTTTGATCCTCACTAGCCACACCCTTAAATTTTATAAATTATAACTATCTACTACCTAACTAAGATTGAAAGACGCATAAGCACATCATAATCTACTCTTTAATCAAACTAAGTGTTACACTACAAAATACCTATTTTGGTAATTGACTAAATAATATTGTACTTACCAATCAAATTAATCCATTCATCCAAGTGGCACAACCAAAGCTACCAACATCCCATTTTATTCAAAACTCAACTATGTAGGCTCCATTCCTGAACCTTGTGATTCCTTTCCGATCATAGTCTTTAATGTGGTTCAAATCACCAAATCTTTTTCAAGGTAAAAAATAAAAACCAATTCGAATCTTTTGCCTTCGGCTTTTTTTTTGAAGATCTTTTCACAAAAAGAATGTGTTATTTTCGTTCTGCGTAAAACGACGCTTGAGTCTCTAAAGGTCGAGCTGCAATATGTCAATTGATAGAACGTGAATGTAAAATTATCTTCCTAAAAACACAAACAAACCAAAGCACCTTTTTAGGTGAACTATGATTGCCCTTATCTCTCATTGCACAGAGAGGGTACATAGGTACAAAGATTCACAACCGCGATGACCGCAATAATAAAAAACTTTTCTTTTTGTATATAATACTTCGCATTAGTGCATTGTCCTTAGCTTTCTAGCTTTAGATTTAGACACAACCTTTGATTAGAACAACAAGAATGGATCCCATGGATTACCATATACGTGAGGGGTTGAAATACTTCTCCCTTTCATAGTTGACTCTCGTACCCGATCACTTAGTCGCAAGACCTTGATTTCTCCCTTCCCAGGTTTTCTTTGATGTTTTCATTTCCCTTATGTGGGATAAATAAATATTTGACGGAGAGACTTCATTGTTTGGATTAATTTTCCTAGTTGATTCAAATGAATCTGACTTTAACACATAAAAGTTGGATATACAAACAAAACAAAAAATGTTGAAGGTAAATAACACATAATTATGTTTAACCAGTTCAGTGACAACAACACCTACTCTGGGGGCTACCTAGCCAGGGACAAAATTATGTAGATAGTATCTATTTGTAGACCACACAATAAACGTACCATCTTATAATCTACGCACTTAATCACTACTCTTTGCTTAACATATACCTAAGACACACCTAGATATGAGGCCCTCCTTAAATCCCCCTTCAATAACACTCTGGGATTGGAGAAATTCTAAACACAACAGAGAATACAAATCAGGAAGTCACTCTTTCAAGACACACAATCCTCAACGCTTAAAAGCTTATGAGAACTTACACATAAATACTCAATTCTTAAAAGCTTATGATCATATGACACATAAATTCTCAATGCTTAAAATCTTATGAGCATCTGACACACAAACATCCAATGCTTAAAAGCTCATGTAAGCTTGACAAAACATACAACCCAAAACAATCCTACTCTTCTATCAAGATGATATTAGAGAGGCTCACAAATAAGGATTATAAAACCCTAACAAAAACACATGTAAGTTCTATCTAAAACTAGGTATACACCATTCTATATATAATATTAGTTTGGACTGGGTTGGCCTTAAAAATCGCAGCAGTACGGCTGCACAAAGTCTGCAAAATCTTCTTTAAGAAAATAGTTCTTCAATCATTTGTTTCCTAAAATGTCTCCATATTAAGAAATTTTGTATATATTCGAAAACCATCATAGAATC
This sequence comes from Vicia faba, assembly GCA_948472305.1. Lineage (NCBI taxonomy): Eukaryota > Viridiplantae > Streptophyta > Magnoliopsida > Fabales > Fabaceae > Vicia > Vicia faba. Next base: position 1,364,468,014 of record OX451737.1, on the reverse strand, counting down.
ACTGATTAGTCAATCTTGGATGCCACATAAGATAACTAAATATTTCCTGAATATTCAGTAACTAACATATCAGCTGAAACATAACTGTCAACTACTTCAGACATGATGTCCTATTATTCTTATTGGGACATCCAATTTGACATGTTGAAAACTTCAAGTTGGAACATCTTGTCCAACATGTTGCTGCCAAGTTGGTTTTACCAAAATGTATGCCAATTATAATTTCAGAGAAATAACAATCTCCCCTTTTGGCACATTTTGACTAAAACAACCAAATAACTCTTCCACAAGAAAAACACCATAAAATATGTTTGAATATAATCAAACACACACATCAGAGGCACATCGGCAGAAAACACATTCATGAGGTTAGAAGCAAAGCAACAAAACTATGAGAGACATTGTTAGTAGTAAGTTGATCTACTAGCACCAGCACCCTGAATATCATACTACTCCCTCTTTTTAGCCACAATATGAAAAAGATAAGTAGACAATATTAGAAAATTTAAGCACCTAAAGTTTTAAGAGATAAGGTCCAAAAAGAAACTAAAAACACCTTGGGCATTTAACCTTTACAAAATCATAAACTAAGATAAATAGGATCATAAGGCAGACCCAAACAAAATCACATGACCAAATGTCATGCATTATCATCTTCTCCTTCTCTAATAGCAATGGAAAAATATTTATCAGGTGCATCACCATCATTAGCATCTTCATCAACATATGCAACACCAACAGTAATTGTTATAATTATTTATATGTACAGATCCCAAGTCTCCTCCTTAGGGTATCAAACTGAAACGCGTCAAGATCCTTAGTAAAGATATCAACAACTTGATTCTCAGTGCTAACATGCTCAAGAGTTATGACTTTGCCCTCCATAAGTTCTATAATGAAGTGGTGCTTAATATCAATGTGCTTGGTACTACTATGCTGAATAGGATTTTTGGAAATATTAATAGCACTCAAATTGTCACAAAATAATGTCATGACATCTTGTGTGACATTATACTCAGACAACATTTGCTTCATCCACACCAGTTTAGAGCAGTTGCTTCCTACTTCTATGTACTCAGCTTCAACAGTAGACAGAGAGACACAATTATGTTTCTTACTGAACCATGAAATCAAATTGTTTCCCACAAAGAAAATTCCTCCAGAGTTAATCTTCGTATCATTAGCACTTCCAGCCCAATCATCATCACAAAATCCCACTAATAAGGAATTTGTATCACGGGAATACAAAATACCATAGTCACGCATACCATTCACATACTTTAGAGTCCTTTTTACTTGGTTGATGTGACTTACCTTAGATTCTTCTTGTTACCTTGCAAATATCCAACAACAAAAGTGATGTTTGGTCTGCTAGTAGTAAGATATAGCAGGCTACCAATCATGCTTCTATACAAACTTTGATCAACACTAACTCCCTTTTAATCTTTAGAAAACTTCGAATGTGTAGGAGTAAGAGTTCTCTTATGCCTTGCATTTTCCAATCCAAATTTCTCCACAATATTCTTTGCATATTTACTTTGACAGAGAAAAATGGAGTCTTCCATCTACTTGACTGGAAATCCAAGAAAGTAAGTTAATTCACCTACCAAACTCAACTCAAACTCAAATTACATTTGCTTGACAAAATTTTGGACCATTTCATCTAAGATTCCTCCAAAAACAATGTCATCCACAGAGATATGAGCTATCACTAATTTTCCAGCTTCATCTTTGACAAAGAGTGTCTTGTCAATTCCATCCTTTCAATATCGAAGATTGACTAGAAATTCAGTCAACCTCTCATACCAAGCTCTTGGAGCTTGTTTTAAACCATACAATGACTTCTTTAGTTTGAAAACAAGATCTGGAAAGGAAGGATCATTAAACCCTTTTGGTTGTTCAACATAAACTTTTTCATCCAGGTACCCATTTATAAAGGCACTCTTGATATCCATTTGATACAACTTGAACCTTAAATGATAACCTACTTAAAGAAACAATCTGATAGACTCCAAGCGAGCCACATGAGCAAATGTCTCATCAATGTATACGCCTTCAATTTAAGTGTATGGTTGTGCAAGAAGCCTAGATTTATTTCTAGTAACACCACCTTGTTCATTCGTCTTGTTCTTGTACACCCATTTTATACCAATAACATTTACCCCATCAGGTATTGGCACTAAGTCCCATATTTCATTCCTCTTGAATCGACCAAGTTCACCTTGCATAGCATTTATCTAAAACTCTTTAGTCAAGGCTTCCTTCATATTTTTTGGTTCAAACATGGATACAAAGCAAGCATTTAACACGGTTTCTCTTTATCTTGTGACTACTCCTTGTCTAGGATTTTCTATTATAAGTTCCTTAGGATGATCCTTTTAAATTTTGAGTGATGGCCCTTTGTCAGCTACATGAGGTATTTCAACTGCAGAATTGGCACTTGAGCCTGCAACATATGTGTTGGATGTTGATACATTTTCTTCAAGAACCTCATCATCTGTAGGAATAGTTGCCTCAACTTCTTCGGGGACATCATCTTCTCTAGTTGAGTCATCAACATTCATATTTGATGAATCCATCATCACTTTGGTTTTGGAGTTGAATACTCTATGTGCTTTACTATTTGTAGAGTATCCTAAAAAAATTCCTCCATCACTTTTAGCATCCAACTTCCTTCTCGGCTCATGGTCTACCATAATATAACACTTCTAAAGACATGGAAATATTTGACAGATGGATTTATTCCTTCCCACAATTCATAGAGAAGATAGATGGATTTATTTGACAGATGGATTTATTCCTTGTTAAAAGACTTGCCATCCACTGGAGTAATTTGACAAATGAACTGCAAACTATCCACTCTTAGAGAAGATAGAAAAAAAGTAATGTTGACTTTTACGAGGAAGTATAAGTTGCTTAAATAAAGAGACCTGATACTTGTTGTTATAGGAAGGATTGTAAAAATGACTTTATGGGGAAAGCAATATAATTTCCTGGGGAAAGAAATATGACTTCCTGGGGAATGAGATATGACTTCCTGGGAAAAGAGATATGACTTACTGGGGAAAGAGATATGACTTCCTGGGAGATGCTAATATATTCCTGCAGAGGAGATAAAGTCTTCTCGTGTAAAATAAATGCATATTCTCAAACCAAGGCTCGAAGCCAGCGGATATCATAAGTAATAATATTGCTGGGAAACAAAGATTCAAACCAGAAATAAACTGGAATGGAGCAGTCAACCAAAATACATCCTTTGAGAAATAAACTCAAGAGGGAAACCCAATCTATTCAGTCAAAGAGCTGTACAGGACGACTAAAGCAAAAATCTTCCAAGAGGGATAACTAAGTGGGGAAATTGAAAGAATATACACTTTCTGCTTAAGGCCGATACTCTATTGGAGAGAGGACAACACAACACTGCAAAACAGGGTAATATGTCAACAAAATATTAATGAGCAATGATTTGCTAAATTTAACTATGCATGATGTATGTATGAATATATGAGTATTATCATGTATATGTTGACAAAACAGACATATAATACTGGGGAGAAACAAACAAAACCAACTCAGACACAAACAACACTTGGCTAAAACACATCCAAGATGAACATTCCATAAGAAAATAAGCCCCAACTAAGGAAGAAAAATCCTATTTCGCGGCTTAACTTCACTGGGGAGGAACATAATCCGGAAGTAAACAAATCATAGCGACAAAACAGTAGAGATTCAGGGGTATAACATCCTTCTCTAGTCTCCACTAGGTAATATCACTCAGACTTCAATGGGAAAGAAAATTCTTTCACGGTCCTCACTTCTATTAGGGATTGCAATACTAATTTCAAATAAGGCAAACGGACATCATATCAGCAAAACATCGACTGAGGTTTTCGAGCTGACATCAATGGATAAATATAATACAAACTTTACTAGGGGAGATAACGCATCATCATCGAGACATCAGTTGGGAACCTCGTGCTGACTTCATTGGGGAGGCGAACACCACATTTAAGGGAAAAAACCAACATACGTTCTCCACTCGGGAAAACAGAGATACATTCTTCATTATTGAGAGTAAGTATTGCACCAACTTCTCTGGGGAAAAAGTATAAAACCTCATGGGGACAACAACTTCGAGAGTTAAGAAGTTAAACATTACAGCAAGAAATCAAAATTATGGGGATTTTAAATTAAACCCAACACTTGGCGTGTGAAAATCCAAAAAAAGTTGATAATTGATTCAACCATTCTTAAATAAAACGCTACCATTGCTTGATTATCGCACAATCAAACAAAACGCAAGTACTGCTGAAAGGTGATGCTTCGCAAATGATTCAAATATCAGCATGCACGAGGAGAAGAGACTTCTATCAAATAAGCGAGGCCTTCACTGGGAAATCTCGGAATGAGTCTTCAATTTATGCAAACTTATTCCAAAAAAATATGCCTTGGGATAGCTTTCCTGAGGAATCAAGAAGTCAACATATAGAAAAAGGTCAAACTCTTGGGGATTTTAAATTAAACCAAGCACTTGGCGAGTGAAAACCCAAAAAGTTGACAAATGTCTCAACAATTCTTAGAAAATACATTGTCCTGGTCCAGCTACCTGGGAAATGAATACCAACAATAATGCCATCACTTCCAAGAAGAGCAATATTTTGCAAATAATTCTCTCACAACACGTCAAGGGGACAAGACCTTTCGTCATATGAGAGAAGACTTCGTTGGGGAATCCAGAATAGAGACCTCAGACCAAACAAACCCAACAATCATAAAATGAACTAACACATGACTGGGGACACTGGATCACTAACCCGATACCACACCTTACGCCAACTGGTATCATCTTCAATATACAATAAACACACGTATAGCAGCGATAACAACCTGAGAAAACCATCCCGGGGAAACTACACTTCCCAAAATTACGGGAATTCATCCATTCCTGGGATCACGACTTTTTGTTCTCCTCTAGAATCATAAAATCTAAAGTAAAAGTAAGTTGTAAATTCTTTTTGAAAAATAATTTTGTTATTTAATCTTTTTTATTTGAAAATTATCATCAATAATAAATGGTGTCTTTGTAAGCTGAATAAAAATAAGAACTACAAAGAATTGGCTAAAAGCTCAAATTTTATTGATAGAATAGTAGTCTGCGAATGGTGAGACTCCATGGATAATTACAAAGTTTGGAAAATGGTAATATGCAATGGAAAGATACATTGAGATACAATGACCACTATTCCCTCTAATAACTTTGAAATCCTGAGCAGCAGCTTCTGTTGAAGTATGGTGAGGACCCAAGAAGATTATTGCTTCAATGATCAAGTCTTGTCTGATGCAGTTACTTGCTAAGAAATTCCCTAACTTTTGCCTAAGCTTCCCTTGAGGGTTTTTAACTTAGCGGGAAATTTTATTCTGTTTATGTCTCTAATTTTTGCCTAGACCGCCCTTTCGGATTTTCGGCCTACCGAGACGCTCCGTTTTTGCCTAAGCCGCCCTTTTAGGTTTTCAAGTTAGCGAGTTGTTCTTTTATTTCTTTAGGAGAAGTATTTCTTGACTGCATCAGCATTCATGGGACGTGGGAACTCCTCGCCATCCATAGTTTCAAGAATTAATGCACCGCTAGAGAAGGCTTTCTTGACAACATATGGCCTTAAAAATTAGGAGTCCACTTTCCCCTAGAATCAGCGTTAAAAGACATGATCTTCCTGAGCACGAGGTCACCTTCTCTGAATTCACGAGGTTTGACCTTCTTATAAATAACTTTCTTCATTTTATTTTGAAATAATTCCCCATGACACATAGCCATTTTTCTCATCTCTTCAATCAAATTCAATTGGTCAAACATGTTCTGGAACCATTCATCCTCTGACAACTTGGTTTCCATTATAACACGCAAAGAGGGAACCTCAACCTCAATTGGGAGCACTGCTTCAATTCCATAAAAAAGGGAGAACGGGGTTGTTCCTATTGAAGTGCGGATAGAAGTCTGATATCCATGTAAAGCAAAAGGGAGAATTTCATGCCAATCTTTATAAGTGACAACCATCTTCTGGATAATCTTCTTGATATTCTTATTAGCAGCTTCAACAACCCCATTCATCTTTGGCCTATACGGAGATGAGTTGTGATGGACAATCTTGAATTCTTCACAAAGTTCTGTCATCATCTTATTGTTCAGATTCGAACCATTATCGGTGATAACTCTGTTAGAACATAGTTTGATTCTACAACCCTTGGTTAGAGTTTTGATGATAACAATTACAAAGAATAAATAAATGCAAAGAACAAATATGCACCCTAAAAATTATGTTTTATGAATGCAGAAGTTCTGACCATACCCATCAGAAGATGAGCCATAAGAGCTTCACGCTGAAGCAATCAGGACATGCGCTGAAGATTGATGACCAGAACATGTGCTTAATCAACGTAAACTCTGACTCTGAACAAGAACATATCAATCCAAGTCATCAATATTCTGAAGCGTCATCAGCAAGTAAGGAAATAAGATTCTGAAGCGTTACTGATCATTCAAGATAACATCAATTCCAACGGCTTCTTTCAGACAGGATCTTCTCCAAGTGGAAAGTGTGTTAATGACATTAAACATGCTTTATGATCAACGTCATTCAAATGCCTATATAAACAAAGTCAGCTTTCAAAATCAATAATGATTTTTCCATATTATCACTCACGCATATTCAAAGCTGCAAGCAGTATTCTTTATATTTCCAAGCTATAATCCTGTGTAATTTATCACAGTTGTGATAAACAGTTTTTGTTAGAAACACGACAACACATATCTTGTATAATTGCATTGAAACAGTGTTCCTTGAGATTAATCGGATTGTGGTTATACTCAAGAAGACTTTAACAGTTGTTAAAGTAGTGATTGTAATCTTTTGAGATTAGTGGATTAAGACCTCGTTGGAGAGAGGCAAAATCACCTTGACGGGTGGACTGGAGTAGTTTGAGATCAAACGAACCAGGATAAAAATATTGTGTCATTGAGTTTTTAAATTAAAGTTTTCAATTCACCCCCACCCCCCCCCCCCCCCCCCACCTTCTTGTGTTTTTCACATCTTCAATTGTCATCAGAGCACCTGGTTCTGAGCTTAAACACTTAACCGTGTAAGTACAAGATCCAAGCTTCAAAAAAACACTATGGTGGGACCAAGCCAAAACATTAGCAATGACAACCATGAAGACAAGGATAAATTCAAGTGCAAACCCCCAGTCTTTGATGGAGAAAACTTTGACTACTGGAAAGACAGAATTGAGAGTTTCTTTCTGGCTCATGATGCGGATCTGTGGGACATGGTGTCTAATGGATACACGCACCCAGTGGATGGATGTGGTCAGAAGATAGACAGAAAAATGATGTCTGATCAGCAAAACCGTGAATTAATAAACCACCACAAGGACAGAACAATACTTCTCAGCGCCATCTCATACTCAGAATATGAGAAATTATCAAACATAGAGACTACCAAGAACATGTTTAACTCTCTGAGAATGATGCATGAAGGCAACATTCAAGTCAAAGAAACCAAGGCCCTTGCGCTCATTCAGATGTGTGAGGAATTCAAGATGGAAGATAGTGAATCAATAGAAACTATGTTTTCAAGATTCTAAATTCTTGTTGCTGGACAAAAGGTTCTTGACAAAGGGTATTCTATTGCTGATCACGTTAAGAAGATCATCAGAAGCTTGCCCAAACAATGGAGGCCAATGGTCACAACACTTAAGCTAGCCAAAGATCTCAACAAAATTTCTCTGGAGGAAGTTGTTAGCTCCCTCGGAAGTCACGAGATAGAGCTAGAAGAATATGAGCCTCAAAAGCAAGGTAATCCATTATCTTTAAAATCTAACAGAAAATCTGACTCAAAGGATTTGCAGGATGTGGAAGAAACTTCTGATGGATCCTCATCAGAAGAGGATGAACTGTCTCTCCTCTCCAGAAGGGTGAACTAACTGTGGAAGCAGAGACAAAGAAAGTTCAGAAATCCCAGAAGATCAGAGAATCATAATGAATCTGCCTCCAGATACAAAAAGTCTGAGTCTTCCTCTAGACATAGAAGATCTGATGGTTCTTCATGATACAGAAAGCCAAACAACAAGGACATCATCTGCCATGAATGTAACGAGCAAGGGAACTACAAAACTGACTTCCCAAAGCTTCAAAAGGAAAAGCATAAAAAGAAGTTCTTCAAGGAAAAGAAGAAAAGCCTCATGGATAAATGGGATGATTCTGACACATCTGAAACTGACTCAGAATCAGATGATGAAAGAGCAAACGTAGCTCTCATGGCAAACGTATCAGAAGACAGTGAAGCTTCTGGTTCAGACTCAGAATCAGACACTGAAGAGGTAATTCCTGACTTTACCATAAACTTTACTAAGGATGAACTTGCAGAAAGTCTAAATGAAATTCTGGAATGGTATCAGCAAATCAGAGTCAAATTCAGGAACCTGAAAATGAATCTTGCCTATGACTCTGAAAATTCTGAGAGTCTTAGATGAGATAATTCTGAGTTAAAAGAAAAAATTTCAAAATTAGAAAATGATTTTCAAAACTCTCAAAAGGAAACAACCTCTGAAACTCCCAGCAATGCTGATGAGATCATCAAAGAGTATGATCACAGCTTTCAGAAGTTTCTAGCTAAAAACATAGACAAAAGCAAGATGGCTTCAATGATCTATGGAGTTAGTAGAAATGGCAGAAAAGGGATAGGATATCAAGGTAAGGTATCTACACCAAAAAATTACATGGACTTAGTTATAAAACGCACACCACTAAATTCACATTTTATATATGGGCACACACATGACATAAAATACACAAGTAGTGATTATTCTGTCAAACTAAAATTCAATCAGAATTTTGGTAAAACTAACAAATCAGGACCCAAGAAATGTGGGTACCTAAGGATAAAATTATACATGTAGCAGATATACTTAGCAGCAAGGCTAAGACACCAATCATGGTACCTGGACTCTGGCTGCTCGTGACACATGACGGGAAGAAGGAATATGTTCCAAAGCCTGGAACTTAAGCATGGAGGCTACGTAGGGTTTGGAGGTACTCAGAGAGGAAAAATCATTGGCTCTGGAACAGTAGGTAATGGAAATCTTCCCTCTATAAGTAATTTATTATTACTTGATGGATTAATGCATAACCTGTTACCCATAAGTCAATTAAGTGATAATGGCTATGATATAATATTCAATCTAAATTCATGCGAAGCTGTTAGTCAAAAAGATGGGACTATCCTATTTAATGGAACGAGGAAAAACAACATTTATAAAATAAAACTTTCTGAACTAAAGAGTCAGAATGTAAAATGCATACTTTCTTTTAACAACGAGAAATGGGTCTGGCACAGAAGATTGAGGCATGTTAGTATGAGAAGAATATCTTAGATTAACAAACTCAATCTGCTCAGAGGACTTCCAAATTTGAAGTTCACTTCAGATGCTCTGTGTGAAGCATGTCAGAAAGCCAAATTTGCAAAACCTGCTTTCAAATCCAAAAATGTTGTTTCCACCTCTAAGCCATTAGAACTTCTGCACATTGACTTATTTGGACCAGTAAAAACAACTTCAGTCTGTGGCAAGAAGTATGGGTTAGTAATCGTAGATGACTATATTAGATGGACATGGGTAAAGTTCTTAAGACACAAGGACGATTCACACTCTGTGTTTGTTACCTTCTGCAACCAAGTTCAGAATGAAAAGGATCTTAGAATTGTCAAAGTCAGAAGTGATCATGGTGGGGAATTTGAAAACAAAAATTTTGAATTATTTTTTAATGAAAAAGTCATCTTGCATGACTTCTCTTGTCCTAGAACTCCCCATCAAAATCGAGTTGTAGAACGAAAGAACATAGCATTGCAAGAAATGGCCAGAACCATGATCAACGAGACTAATGTTGCTAAGATCTTCTGAGCAGAGGAAATTAACACAGCGTGTTACATTCAAAATAGAATCTCCATAAGACCTATTCTGGAAAAGACTCCATATAAATTATGGAAGAACAGAAAGCCCAACATTTCTTATTTTCATCCATTTGGATGCACATGCTTTATTCTGAATACAAAAAATTATTTGAACAAGTTTGACTCTAAAGCACAAAAGTGTATTATGTTAGGATACTCTGAACGCTCAAGAGGGTACATAGTATACAATACAGAAACATAGATTGTTGAAGAGTCAATCAGTGTTAGGTTTGATGATAAGCTTGACTCTCAAAAGTCAAAGCAGAATGAACTTCTTCCAGGTATGGAAGTTGAACTCACAGGTACTGAAGACAACTCATAAGAAGTTCTCAACAGAGACACTCCCTCAACATCAGAAAGGGTTACTTCAAGCAATCCAGCACTTTCTGCTGATGAACTCCAGAAAAGACTATCCAGAAGCATCATTGATCACCCAGAATATACAATACTGGGAAAGAAGGATGATCCAATCAGAGCAATATCAACATTCAGAAACTCTGAAAAATCTCTCATGGGACTGGTCTCTCTGATTGAACCAACAACTATTGATGAAACACTTCTGGACAATCACTGGATTCTGGCAATGCAAGAGGAACTGAATCAATTCACCAGAAATGACGTATGGGATGTGGTTCCCAAACCAAAAGGATTCAACGTCATTGGTACAAAGTGGGTGTTCAGAAACAAACTGAACAAACAAGGAGAAGTCATCAGAAACAAAGCACGATTGGTAGCACAAGGTTATAGTCAGCAAGAGGGGATAGAATATACATAAACCTTTGCTCCAGTTGCCAGGTTAGAATCTATCAGACTTTTAATATCATTTGCTGTAAATAAAGGCATCACTTTGTATCAGATGGAAGTCAAAAGTGCATTCTTAAATGGCTATATAGATGAAGAGGTATATGTGCACCAACCCCCTGGGTTTGAAAACTCCAAAAATCCAAAATATGTTTTCAAACTAAAGAAGTCACTCTATGGTCTGAAACAAGCTCCCAAAGCTTGGTATGAAAGACTAAGTAACTTCCTGTTAGAAAAGGAATTCACAAAAGGGAAAGTGGACACAACCTTATTTTGTAAGACAGTTAAGAATGTCATGTTAGTATGTCAGATTTATGTTGATGACATTATATTTGTATCTACTAAACCCTCTTTGGGAAGAGAGTTTGCTAAAGGTATGCATGCAAAGTTTGAGATAAGCTTAATGGGGGAACTCAAATTCTTTTTGGGCATTCAGATAAACTAAACTCCAGAAGGAACTTACATTCATCAGAGCAAATATGTCAGAGAACTTCTGAAGAAATTTGATCTCTCAGAATGTAAGCCCTCAAAGATTCCAATGCATCCCACGTGAATTCTGGAAAAGGAAGAGGTAAGTAAAACAGAAGGTCTACAGAGGTATGATTGGTTCTCTCCTCTATCTGACGGCTTCAAGGCCTGACATTTTATTTAGTGTTTGCTTATGTGCTAGATTCCAATCAGATCCTAGAGAATCTCACTTAATAGCAGTTAAGCGAATTTTCAAGTATCTGAAAGGTACTGCTAATCTTGGTTTGTTTTATAGAAAATCAAATGATTACAGCTTAGTAGGATATTGTGATGCTGACTTCGCTGGAGACAGAGTAGAAGGTAAAATCACTTCTGGAAGCTGCCAGTTTCTGGGAGAAAATCTGATCTCATGGTCCAGCAAGAGATAGTCCACAATAGCACTATCAACAGTAGAAGCTGAATACATAGCAGCTGCTAGATGTAGCACGCAAATGCTCTGGATGAAAGGTCAACTTGAAGACTTCAACATATTTGAGAGTAACATTCCTATCCTCTGTGACAATACTTCTACTTTTTGTCTCAGTAAAAATCCAATTTTGCGTTCTAGGGCTAAGCATATAGAAATAAAACATCATTTTATTAGGGACTATATTCAGAAAGGGATTCGTAACTTAAAATTCATTGACACAGACCATCAACGGGCTGATGTCTTTACAAAACCTCTTTTTGAAGATAGGTTTAACTTCATTCTGAAACATATCTGCATGATGCTCTGCCCAGAATAAATTGTTTTATTTACATATCTAAACCTTCAGAGCTTTGTTATTTTCTGTGAACTACTGATCAACCTGCCTTCAGAGTTTTAGAAGTACAGATTTCATCAGAATCTATCCATGAAGATCTGAACGTTTCATTTTAAGGATAGAAGTGTGCTGTTCACATAATCAAACAATTGTCATCCATTCATCAATTACTTTCTGAGGCTGAACACGCGTTCACTTTTCTGAAAGGTCAAAAGCGCTGATTGGGTGCATTGAGACACACGTCATGGGTAACCGTTCTAGTATCTTTCTGAATCCCCTAATTTCAGCTGTCATTAATGCTTATAATCATGACAAATTATTTCTCTCTCTTACTGTTTACGCTTTCAAGAAAAACTTTTAAACTCAAATCTCACTTTTTACATTCACCTATTTTTACTCTCCAAATACTTTCTATCATTTAAAGTTCATATTTTCAAAAACCCCTTTCATCTTCCTCAAATCTTGTGTGAACAATGGCTTCTTCAAGGGTCCAAAACATCAGTACTCAGGAATCTACTTCAATGGAACAATATGAAGAACCTTACAGAATGCTACTCACTCCCATTGATAATCTGGAAGTTCTTTTAGAACTGATTATTGACTTTGAAAGCTTGAAAGAAAACGGCTTCAATCTGTATGAAGACGTTAATGCTTAAGGTTGGAACAGATACTTTGACCATCTTCTGGGGCCAACATTTCCAATTCTTGTCAACGAATTCTGGATACATGCTTCTTCTTCAAATCATCAAGTTACCTTTTATGTCACGGGGAAGAAAATTGTCATTACATAAGACCTAATTTCAAAGCTTATTGGTTACAATGGTGGAGGTGTCAAATGTGTTGACATTGCTGAGAGATGCTCTGACGTAGGCTCTGTTGCAAGGGAAATATTTACTCATGGACTTCCCTTCAGCAAAATAAGAGATCTGAAGGATCACCACAAAATTTGTGCAAAAATCATTATGGGGTGTGTCAACCACAGGAAGCCAACTAGCTCTCCTGATTATATAAACATTGATCAGTAGTTTCTGATCTATTTCATTGCCGACTAAGGTAAACCTCCCACACTTACTATTTAATAATCTTATAACTAGTGTGAAGGAAACAAGAGAAGATGAACGAACCAAAAGGGAATGGATACCCTTAGGAAGACTCATATCAGATATTCTGACAGAATAGGCTGATAGAGCATTTGACTGAAGCCCAGGAAATCAACACTTTGAAAGCAACAGTTGGGAAGCCCATGAATGCAAAAAATCTGAAGAAGATGAAAATCATTAAGAATATCAAGAAGGAACCTTCTATTACTTCTCATGCAACCATCACTTCAAGAAGGATACCTCTGGATGATTTTCCTTTATTTTCTGATATTGACTCAAAGCCAGAAATAATAGTCAGATATCTTGATGCTTGCAAGGAAGATGGTACTGCACATGAAAAAAATATCCAGAACTTACACAAGGCTGCTATAGAAATTGCTTTAAAGAAGACCAAGAAGAGGAATGTTGCAGCAGAAGGACCATCTCAGAGGACTCCAAAAGCTGCCAAAAAGAAAGGTAATCCTTCCTCTGTTTCTGTTACAGAATCAATTAATGTATCAACATCTGAACCCATGCCTACTCAACCAGAACATCCAACTCCACAAACATTTAAAGACTTTGACATAGGGTTTGATCCATCAGAAACTCTAGGTCTGAATGAAACTCACTCCCTTTCTCATAATCCAAATCCTGAACAAACTCAACCAGAACTTGCCAAAGTTCTGTCTGATATTGATTCATTTGACCAAGACTTTTCAGCTCCCGTACCACAAAATCCAAATTTTCAACTCCCTGAAAATCCAAACTCTGATACCACACCAGAAATTCCCCAACCTCACTCTCCACAATCACCTCAACCTGAAATACTACAACCAGAAGCTCAACCTTCTAAGAATCAATCCTCTGATATCCATGAACCAAAACCTCACCATGTTTCAATAAACCAATCTGAAGAACCTCGTTCAGATTCTGATATAATCCCAATACCTGGAATCACAAAACCTCTCACCATTCGCATGCCTCTCACCATCCACGACATTCCAGAAATTCCTTCATCTCTGGAATCCACACCACCAAACTCCCCTACTAGTCCAATAATCATACTTGACTCTCCCACTCCTTCACCCACTAGTATTCCTGCTGACAACGTAAGACTTGTCATTGATCCAATTGCGTTGGAAAGACTAGCTGCTATCTCTCGTAAAATTGTCATTCCCAAACCTAAACCAACTGAAACCACATCAGATGTTGGTACAAGTTTGTTGATGTTTGAAACAGGAATACAGGAATGGATAAAATCTTTGAAGCATGCTAGTCAGGAGATGACTAATCCTGCTGCTTCTAATTATATATGGACAAAATTCAGAAACTGGCTTAGTTCTGAAACACTGAGGCTGAAGGAACAGAGTTATGAACAGGTTCAGGAGAACTTTAGTGCTAATCTAAAGGCTTTTGAAGACCAAGTTCTGAGCCATCTGCTCAAGAAAGATATTCTCTCTCTAGATAATGCTCCCTGGACAGAGCATCATCCCTCAGATGAAGTTCATCCAGAATCATAAAGTCTCTCCCTGACTGCTGCTCCAAAAGAGATGATCACAGTAGAGGAAATGGTTCACTGTGAACAAGCTACAGGATTCTCTGAGCAACGTCCAACTCCTGAAGAAACTCCAACATCTTCCTTAGTCATGCAAACTCTGGAAGAGTTGAAGAAAGAAAATGCTATAATCCATGCAAGGTTGGATAAGCAGGAGGACACAAACAAAGAGATTAAAAGCATTTTAGGCAAGCAAGAAGAGTCTAATACTCAGATCAAGAGCTTGTTGGAAGCTTTGTTCACACGTCTTCCTCCTCCATCTTAGATTTTTTTGTTTTAAATATGTTTATCTGTAACGCTTAATTTTTTTACCTTTTTTGTTTTGGAACTTATCATTGCATCATGCTTTTTAATATAATTCAACTATTTTTGCTCTGATTATATTGCCTTTTTGATAACTGACAAAAGGGGGAGAAAGTAAGATATTTTCAATAACGGTTTACCGAGACAGAAGTATCAAACATTCAGAATTACTTAACCTCTATTTTCTGAAAAGCTTGAACAGGTACAAACTCTGATGAAAGATGCAGCTAAACTCTGATGCTCAAGGAACTTAAGGGAAGTAATCAACTCAGGGGGAGTTTCTCTTAAACCTTTTATTCTTTATTTTTAATTGAAAAATCTAGTTTTTGTCATCATCAAAAAGGGGGAGATTGTTAGAATATAGTTTGATTCTACAACCCTTGGTTAGACTTTTTATGATAACAAATATAAAGAATAAATAAATAGAAAGAACAAATATGAACCCTAAAAATCATGTTTCATGAATGCAGGAGTTCTAACCATATCCATCAGAAGATGAGCCATAAGAGCTTCACACTAAAGCAATCAGAACATGCGCTAAAGATTGATGACCAGAACCTGCGCTTAATCAAAGTAAACTCTGACTCTGAACAAGAACATACCAATCCAAGTCATCAATATTCTGAAGCTTCATCAGCAAGTAAGGAGATAAGATTCTGAAGCGTTACTGATCATTCAAGACAACATCAATTCCAACGGCTTCTTTCACACAGGATCTACTCCAAATGGAAAGTGTGTTAATGACATTAAACATGCTTTATGATCAACGTCATTCCACTGCCTATATAAACAAAGTCAGCTTTCAAAATCAATAACGATTTTTCCATATTATCACTCACGCATATTCAAAGTTGCAAGCAATATTCTTTATATTTCCAAGCTATAATCCTGTGTAATTTATCACAGTTGTGATAAACAGTTATTGTTAGAAACACAACAACACATATCTTGTATAATTGCATTGAAACAGTGTTCCTTGAGATTAACCGAATTGTGGTTATACTCAAGAAGACTTTAACAGTCATTAAAGTAGTGATTGTAATATTTTGAGATTAGTGGATTAAGACCTCGTTGGAGAGAGGAGAAATCACCTTGACGGGTGGACTGGAGTAGTTTGAGATCAAACGAACCAGGATAAAAATATTGTGTCATTGATTTTTTAAATTAAAGTTTTCAATTCAACCCTTCCCCCCCTTCTTGTGTTTCTCACATATTCAAATTCTACTCGGCACACCATACCGACCTTTGAGATTATTCTTAATGAAGCGCACGACCACCTGCTTAGTAGCATTAGCATATGAAACAACTTCCACCCATTTGGTGAAGTAATCAATTTCTACCAAGATAAAATGTTCTCCATTCAAAGGTTTGGGTTTTATCATTCCAATCATGTCAATACACCCCATAGAGAAATGCCACGGGGAAGAAATAACATTGAGAAGTGTCGGAGGCACATGAATCTTGTCCGCATAAATCTGACATTTTGGAACTTCTTTGCAAATTTGTAACAGTCAGATTCCATTGTCAGCCAATAGTAACTTTCCCTTAGCATATTTTTAGCCATCGAATGTCCATTGGCATGAGTGCCAAATGAACCTTCATGAGTCTCATGCATCAACATGTCTGCTTCGTGTCTATCCACGCATCTGAGCAAAACCATGTCATAATTTCTCTTCTCAATGTCTTTCTTTCTTTATTCGAAGCACCCATCAGGTATTCCTGAGTTCGGAGAAAATGCTTGATATCATAATACCAAGGTTTCTCACCTTCTACCTCTTCTGTTGTAAACACATGAGCAGGCTTATCCAGTCACCGAACTATAATTCGAGGTATATCATTCCAAGTATTCACTTGATACAGAGAAGCTAGAGTTGCCAGAGCGTCGGCCATTTGATTTTCGTCTCTAGGGATGTGATGGAATTCAACTTTATTAAAGAAGGGTAACAATGTTCTAGCATAATCTTTTTGTAAGGGATCAATCCAGGGTGACGAGTATCCCAGTCTCCTTTAATTTGATTTATTACCAAAGCCGAATCACCATACACATCTAGAATTTTAATTATGAGATCAATAGCTTCCTCGAGACCCATGATGAAAGCCTCATATTCGGCCATATTATTAGTACAATCAAATGTCAACCTTGCCGTAAAAGGAATGTGTGATCCATGTGGAGTGACAATCACAACACCAAATCCTTTACCACAAGCATTCACAGCTCCATCAAATATCATACTCCAACGAGATTCAGGATCAGGACCTTCCTCAGGAAAAGGTTCATCACAATCTTTCACTTTCAGAAACATCACATCCACACCAGGGAAATCATACTTCACGGACTGATAATCATCAACTGGTTGGTGAGTAAGATAATCTGCCAACACACTTCCTTTAATAGCTTTTTGAGTGCATTATTCGATGTCATATTCAGATAACAACATCTTCCAGCGGGTAACTGTCTTGGTAAGAGCATGCTTTTCAAAAATGTACTTGATTGGATCAATTTTGGAGATCGATCAAGTAGTGTGATTCAACATATACTACCGCAAATGTTTTACCGCCCAGGCCAGAGCACAACATGTATTTTCCAGCATGGAATACAACGATTCACAATAAGTAAACGTTTTACTGAGATAATAAATGGCATACTCTTTCTTCTCCATTTCATCTTGTTGTCCCAAAATACAGCCCATGGAATTATCTAACACTGTAATATACATAATCATAGGTCTTCCTATAACAGGGCGGAGCAAGATAGGAGGTTCAGGCAGATATTCTTTAATACTTTCAAATTCCCTTTGGCAGTCATCTGTCGACACACAACCTTGATCTTTCTTTAACAACTTAAAGATCGGTTCACACGTTATAGTCATGTGGGAAATGAATTTGGAAATATAATTCAAACACCGAAGGAACCCTCTGATTTGCCTTTCAGTTCTCGGTGCTGGAATTTCTTGAATTGCTTTGACTTTATCAGGGTCAACTTCAATCCCTTTTTGGCTAACAATGAACCCCAACAATTTCCCTGATCGAACACCGAGGGTACATTTATTTGGATTCAAGCGGAGACGATACTTCCTCAAATGCTGAAACAACTTCAACAAATCTTTTAGATTCCCTTCTTCAGTCTGAGATTTAGCAATCATATCATAAGCATATACCTCAAAATCCGTGTGCAATAGACCATGGAATATGGTTGTCATATCCCTCTGGTATGTTGCACCAGCGTTCTTCAACCCGAAGGGCATCACTCTATAAAAGAATGTTCCCCAGGGTGTGATAAACATTGTTTTTTCCATGTCCTCTGGAGCCATCTTTATTTGATTATATCCGGAAAATCTGTCCATGAACAAGAAAATTTTGAATTTTGTTGTGCTATCCATTAACATATCAATGTGTGGCAATGGAAAATCATATTTTGGACTAGCTTTATTTAGATCTCTGTAATCTATGGACATGCGAACTTTTCTGTCTTTCTTAGGTACCGGGACAATATTGGAAATCAACTGAGGGTACACTGATGTCACAAGAAAACCGACATTAATATGCTTTAGAACATCCTCTTTGATCTTTACTTCCATATCTAGGTGAGTTCTTTGCAACTTCTGTTTGATTGGCGGACACTCTGGCTTCAGCGAAAAATGGTGCTCTACAATGTCTGTATCTATACCAAGCATATCTTGGTAAGACCAAGAAGAAATATCCATATACTCTTTAAACATCTCAATCAACATGCTCTTCACATCAGGATGCATCAATGCTCCAATCTTGACTTCTTTCAGATCTTCTTCCGAACCCAAATTGATTACTTCCAATGGCTCTTTATATGGCTGAATGGCATTTTCCTCGCGCTCAAGCAACCGTGACACCTCTTCTGGAATCTCATCATAGTCTTCTTCTTCGGCCCCATACACAGGACATTCAAAGTTGGGAGAGGGTGCAGGGTCATTGTATTCAACGGGTTTTTTAATTAATCTGCACATATGATTTATGATTGCTTTTAGAATTTCAGTTATTATTTATTTTGAAAAGTTTTTTTCTGATTACCATTTTCCAAGAAAAAGGAAAAAATAAAGACACAATTTGGGAAATAAAGACAACTTTTATTATTGATTTTAAAAACTACAGCAAACAGATAATCCCATAGAATATCAATACTTTCACCTTCGGCAGAGTAAAAGATTTTCAAAAAGATTAACAAAAACAAATTACTTTGAAAAATGTATGCAAGAGGGAACATCAATTGTGATCCAGTTCTGAACGCTAACTCCGTGCCGCACATGATTTGGCATTTCTGGCTCTTCTTCATCTTCTAAAATTGCATTAATATCGGAAACAGTTGGATGAAGATAACCCCCGCTACGAAAGATATCTTGATACTTGCCTGCAGAAGACTTAGGCTTCATGCTCTTACCTTTATCATCCTTTATAGAGAACCCCAAGCCAGCTCTATTCTTGTTTACAGGTGGATCAACAATTTGTCCCCATACTTCACTATGGCCATTACGCACAAGCTGTTACACATCCTTAAACGAAGTCATAGAGTTCTCATTTCCTCTTACATAATCAATGGATAAATCTTGGAGCTGGGTTCCAACAGCAGCTTCATCCGCCTCCATAACGCTAAACGAGGACAAATGAGATATCAATAATGCCTGTTCTCCATTTATAATTACCACTTTTCCTTCACGTACAAAATTCAACTTCTGGTGTAAAGTTGATGTGACAGCCCCTGCCTCATATAAGCGGGTACAATATCCATGACTTGGAAAGTAATCTGAAACAAATGTGGGCCTATATGAATAGGTAAGTCCACTTCACCAATTACAGATTTCCTTGATTCATCAAACGCTTTCACAATAACGCCACTTGTGCGCATGGGCGTTCCTTGATATTTAAAATTCATAAGTGTGCTCCTAGGTATAACGTTCAATATGGATCCATTATCAATCAGCACATTGGATAATGAATCATTCTTGCAGTTCATCGCAGAAACTCAGTTTATTACATGAAGTAATATTCCCTACTACATTGTTGAATTGTTCTACAGGCATATCACTTTCAACAAAAGCTTGGTCCAATACCCTCATCCAAGATTC
This sequence comes from Vicia faba, assembly GCA_948472305.1. NCBI lineage: Eukaryota > Viridiplantae > Streptophyta > Magnoliopsida > Fabales > Fabaceae > Vicia > Vicia faba. The sequence goes on along the minus strand of OX451737.1, from coordinate 1,364,447,905 downwards.
TCTATGAGTAGAGGAGTTCATCAATAAATCCAAAATAAATATTTTTGAAGGAGTCTATAGTAGCTAATCTACAATTTTGTAGTCGCTCTTCTTGATTATCTTCAAAATATCATCCACCTCTTTTTCTAGTGTAGCTCCACTAGATTCACCCACTACCTTCTTGGGTTCAACATTTTCAACAATTTTCTTTCCAGTACTAACATCTCCACGAACAATTGGTTTAAATACACGACCAGTACGGGTCACTCTGCTAGTCTCAGAAATATTTCCAACATTAGGCATTGGATGGATGGGAACTTCCACACCATCCTCTAATATTGTAGCATTATATTTGTAGGGTACAACCTTATCTGACTTGCAGGGGACAAGACCCGGCTTGCTATGATATTCAACTTCAAAATGGGCAGGTGCACCAAAACAAGGCAAAATAAAATTTACTCCCTCTTCAACACATTCATTCATTACATAGTCATCTCTGGAAAACAAATCTTCATCTGAGGAGAAGTACTCGTGTGCAGAGGCATACTCATCATCTGACTCTTCTTCAGCCAAACAAACCTCAATCACATCAACTTCATGGTAATCATCCATTTAGTCCGTAACCTTGATAGTTCCATTATCCAACAACAACTGAACACCTTACTTAAAATTGAACATTCTCGGGAGTCCCGGCAGCAAATTCGGAAAGATCCATACTGATGTTACACCTAACAAACCATGTGGCAGAAAGTAGCGTGCAATTGTACAAGATCCTCATTCATATGTTCCACATCAAAGATTCTAAACTCTCCAGGACATCCAGAAACCATTTTTATTTCCTCTTCATACACTGCACTAGGCCTGATTATATGGGTGAGGCCCTCATCCATCATCTCCTGCAAATCAGTCTTTATCTTGTCACAGCCATGTATGTTCGTACTGCAAATAGCACAACTAGCATGGTCATGCATATAATAGCTAAATTCATAGATGTATTCATGCATTTTCACCAAATCACCTCTAACCAATTTAATATCAAAAATCCGGAAGTCGCCTGGACAACCGGCCACCATGTTCACAACATTTGCTCCTCCATGCTTTGGTAGAGGATTATCTTTCACATTTGGGCCCACATCCTTGAAAGATAAGATACCAGACTTCACCAATTTCTGTACTTCAGTCCTCAAAGGATAAAAGTTCTCAACATTGTGCCCTGGTGCTCCCTGATGAAAAACACATGTTTAATTTGCCTTGTAATACCAAGGCAACAGTGATCATATAGTTGGAGGTGGTCTAGTATGAACCAACTTCTTCTGAATTAATGCTAGGAGTAATTTTGTATAAGTCATAGGGATACAGTCATAACTCTCCCTTCTCTGATTATACACTTGATTCCCCTGATGCGATGGTCTCTGATAAGCAATGTTGGTTGGAGCTTCACCAACAACTAGAGTAACTAAGGCGACTTGTTGATGACGCTAATAATTTCTTCTAGGAGGATTAACCCTACTCTCTTGCATAACAGCGTTTGCATCTCCTTCCTTCTTTTTGGCAAACCCATAGGATGGCTTCTTCACACTTCTGGAACTTTCCCTTTTTGTTAGGCGGCCCTCTCTTACAGCCTCTTCTAAGAAGATACCCATGCCTACCATTTCGGTAAAGTCACTTGGCGCACTTTCTACCATTCTTTCATAGTATAAAGCACCTATAGTTTTCAAGAAGATCATAGTCATCTCCTTCTCTTCCATGGGAGGAATCACTTGGGCGGATACCTCACGCCATCTCTATGCATATTCTTTGAACGATTCCCTGTCCTTCTGGACTATGGCCCTGAGTTGATCTTGGTCAGGCGCCATGTCCATGTTGTATTTGTATTTTCGGATAAATGCTTCTCCCAAGTCATTGAAAGTATGGATATTGACATTGTCCAAACTCATATACCACTTCTGCGCAACACCAGTCAAACTATCCTGAAAAAGTGAATCAACAGATGTTGATCATCAATATGGGTAGATATTCTTCTTACATACATCATAATATCAGCACGAGGACAAGTGTTACCATTGTACTTCTCGAATTTCGGGACCTTAAACTTCGCAGGTATCTTAACATTCGGGACCAAGCATAAATCATTCACATTCTGCCCGAAGAATTCTCTTCCCCTAAGGGCCTTAATCTCCCTTTGCATCTAGTCAAACTGCTCTTGAAAATCATCCATTTTATCATAGATACCCAAGTCTTCACTTGGTGGAGGAAAAGGACGACACATATTGTCATTAACAACTGGAACCATATTCACCGAAGGAGGTGCAGTAGGAGCAACATGCATCACAGGAGGTGCGGAGGTAACAATAGTCTAAACAACTGGAGTATCTTGAGTACCAATATTGAAAACTTCAGACGTAAAGTTTTGTCGCATTCGCCAAGGACATCCTTGAGGCATGCGATTATGAACAACAGTTGGAATGGCACACATAGGGACAATCGGAGCTTCAGTAGTAACCCTTGTTTGTTGAGGTTGAACACTCAATGGCTGATTCTGAGAAGCCACCAGAGATTCCATCAGAGAAGTATGATTGGTCGTGCCGGCCTTCAGAGCAAAAACTTCCCCGCGCAGCCCGTGATTCTCTAGTTCTAAGTGGTCCATCTTCCTTCTGAAATTAGCTCGAGTCTTGTAGTGGTGAGACAGCTTGCTCAGCGAAGTAAAGAAGCTTGGTAAGACACCTGTATATGCATAAAAAAGGCAAGAAATATGTACAATATGATGCATGATATGCAGTGCACATGATTTGTTTTTATTATTAATATTTCAAGGGACTTAAAGATTTATAGACACATTGCAAATATCAAAGTAATAACACATTTGAAATACTGAAAAATTTAATTATAGTAACTTCAAAATGGATTACAAGTTTCAATAATCCCAAGTACAAGATGACAATAAAGTCTAAAACCCTAATAAGTAAAGATGATGGAGATCACTCTATATGTTGGCGCTTCCCTGTAAGTCTGGAAATCTGCACCTTCAACCTCTAGTTTTCTTCCGCATATCTGGTGGCAACCTCCTTCCAATCACCTAAATCAGGAAGTGAGCAACTAACATCTAACTGAGGCTTAGAGGAAAATAAATCCCCTTGCCTCTCCATCATCTCTACATCCTGACTCTCAAGAATCTTAATAAAGTCTTCTTTCTTCTTCAGGTCTGCTCTGTAGGAAATCTCTAAAGTTTGGCACTTATTCTTCCAAGCATCCTTTTCCTGCTGCATCCTTACCAAAGCAAGTTGTAGCTCTTCTATATCATCCAATAAGGGCAGAGTGGTCTTGACAAACAAGTCAGGCATAAGTGTTTCCCAGGAATACGACATCTTCAACTAAATAGCTCTCTCTTGGACCCACTGAAGATAAGGCTCCAAAGAAACAACACTCCTAGGTCCCAAGTCTTTCCTACTCTTCCTATGAATGTGACACCAGGCCTTCATAATCGGTTCCCTAGCTTCCTTATGGTATTCTCCCTCATTCAGAAAGAAACTACTCAAATGAATATTATTTGGTTAATCCCTCATCGGATAACCAAGCTATCATCCTGCAAGAACAAGGTTATAGTTAATTCCTCCCTTTGTACCAAGAAGAGGTACATTGGGGAAACTACCACAACTGTCAGTAATCTCTATATCCTGGTAAGCTCGATGATACCAATCAATATCCGAGTGAGTAAGTGCCATGATCTTAGAAGCTCAACGGGGTTCCTTCCTGACATCCCAGAAAGCATCAGACTGAGGCATATGAGAAATGAACCACTGGTACAACAGAGGCGTGCAACAGACAATCATCCCCCCATGATAAGAGTTCCGAAGATGAATAGAGTAATAAGAATCATCCAATAATGTAGGAACTTGGTTTCCAAACATGCAGATCCTGATAACATTAATGTCAACAAACATGTCCACATTAGGAAATAAGAACCACCAGTAAGCAAGTAGAGCAAAGATGGACTCAAAAGCGACTGTACACTTCATCCTGGAAAAGTAACGAGATTTCTCTAATAAGAACTGAGATGGTAATCCTCTAATCCCTCTTTTAGTATTCATATGGGCTTCAACCTCATATTTCCCCAGATGGATCAAAGTAGCAATCTCGTGTGGTTTTGGCTCACCCTCCAAGCCAGTAAAAGGAACACGATCGGTAATAGGTAAATCCACCAGATAAGAATACTCCTCTAGTGTAGGCATAAACTGATAGTCAGGGAAAGTAAAGCAATGATACATCGGATCATAGAACTGGACCAAGGTCGAGAGAATACCCTCCTTCATCCTAAGCTTCATGAGAGAAATGATGGATCCATACTTCTTCCGAAAATCTGTAGAACACTCGATCTCAGGAATTAGACTGATCAACTTATCTATCTTGGGATCTTTGAAACTGTATTTTCCGGTCTTTCTTTTTCCAGAATACATGGTCAAAATGTACCTGAGATATTCACAAATGGTCAACTTTCAAGTCCCTTGAAATAAAATTTCTTCAAAAGATGTTTAGGAGTGCATGGATGCGTGATGTAACAATCACACACATAGGGTTCATTGGTTCAACGTCATAAGTATGAGGTCGAAGGTACTACCCATAAGGTATGGCCTAAAAGTTATCACCTGCCAAAAGGTTCTAGAGGTTACTAGAGTCTACATCCTTCCTTCGGATATTACCAACTTCTCGATTAACTCGGTAATTAGTAATATTTCAAAGAAAAACTCGTCCGAGCGTAGTATCGCGTGACAACTATTTCCAGATTACTCCATCATAGCTTCAGTAATACACCTAAAAGGCCAAGATGGGTTAGGTATTCTACGGTCCTCAGCTTCAGCAGGCTCTCAGGCCGAAATCAGTACATCTTCCTGATTACTCGGTAAACGATACTACAGTCAAAGGGGCCTCCACTGAGTGGGGGATCTCATGCCTCCTTTTTTGGGATTACTCCATCAAAGTTTACATGACTATACCGCCCGTCCTATCTTAAAGTTTACCCAAGTCTAGGTATAGGACTCATAAGTAATCACCAAGCACCCTGAAAACTAGGAAAATCCAGACAAACATATATACAACATATATACAACATATAACACATAAACAACAATAGCACATATACAGATATAAGCAAAGATGGGTTCAACCCACTTAGTGATGGACCAGCAAGAAGTAAATCTTTCCCCTGTGAAGTCGCCAATTTTTTTTGTAGCAGTAGAAATGTTTAAGACTAAGCCATTAGATTGACTATACTTATACAGATAAAATTAAAAATCGCCACCGTGCTTTATTGTTTCCAAAGGAATGGGAAAAGAAGAATAACCCAAAAAGAGGGGGAAATATTCAAGGCAATGGTGTTGGTTATGCAAAGGGAGGGTATTAGCATCCTAAACATCTACGGTACTCCGTAGGAACCTCTTTGAAAAATCTGTGTATTTTGGCTATAAAATGTTGTAAAGAAAATAGATGGTGGAGGTGAGAAAAGAAATATATTTTTTATGATTTTTGCACCCGCCGCGGTTGCGAACCTTTAGATCCTACGTACCACCTTTCATGCAATAGGGGATCAGGATACACGTAGCTCACCTCTTAAACAATTGTAAAACACAAGTGTGTTGGTTAAATTTTTGAGATAAGACATCATCGTCATTGTCCGTGTGGAAAACACACTTACTACCCACAATCATGTGAAATGAGATTTTGCATCATCTCAAAGTGGAGGATATGGCTTGTATTTTAAAATCAACAATGCGTCACTCAACACCCAAGTGGAAAATATCTCTCTTCACTACATATTGTAGAAGTATAGTTGTTTGCATCACTACAAGGATTGACAAGAGTCCAATCTTTTGAAAAAGGTTTTAAAATAAAAGCCAAAGTGGAAAAATGGTTTGAAATGAGATTGATTGACTTTTATTCTTTTCACAAAAAATCTCAAAGTATTATTAAGTTAATTGAAGTTTGTTTATGAAAATGTTTTGAAAATGCATGGACCTAAGTCCAAGTTTATTATGAAAATGGTTCAAGTTTCAAAACAAGAAGAGTTTTCAAAAGGAGGAGGCAGATTTTTGAAATTAAAGAAGATGGGATGAGAAGAAGGGACTATCCTAAAGCATAAGGTAAAATCTATGGATAAGAACTACCTAACCTACAAGAAGCCAAAACATGACATCATGAGTCAAGATAGAATTCCCATTCTTTGGATTAAAAGCAAGCAAGCAAAGATACTACGCTCGGACGAGTTTTTCTTGAGAATATTACTAATTACTAAGATAATTGTGAAGTTAGTAATATCCGAAGGAAGGATGTAGACTCTGGGAACCACTAGAACCTTGTTCGGCAAGTGATAACTTTTAGACTATACCTTATGGGTAGTACCTTCGACCTCATGCTCGTGACGTTGAACCTATTTACCATATGTTTGTGATCTTGTGTGTGATTGTTGCGGAATGCATTCATGCACCCATGAGCATCTCTTAAAGTCATTTTATTTAAAAGGACTTAAAAGTTGACTCTTTGTGAATATCTCAGATACTTTTTGACTATGGATTCTAGAAAAAAAAGACCGTAAAGTACAGTTTTAAAGATCCCAAGATATATGAGTAGATGATTCTGATTCTCGAGATTGAGTGTTTTGCAAATTTTCTGAGGAAGTATGGGTCCATCATTTCTCTCATGAAGCTCATGGTGAAGGAGGGAATTCTCTTGACTTTGTTCCTGTTCTATGATCCGATGTATCTATGCTTTACTTTCCCCTATTATCAGTTGTCGCCTACACTAGAGGAATATTCTTATCTATTAGGTTTTCCTATTATCGATCGTGTTCCTTTTATTGGTTAGGAGGATGAGCTAAAATCACCTGAGATTGCTTCTTAGATCCATTTTGGAAATTCTGGGGTTAAAGCCCACATGACTACAAAAGGAGGGATTAGACGATTACCAGCTTATTTCTTATTAGATAAATCATGCTACTTTGATAGGATGAAGAGAAATCATGCTACTTTGCTCTACTTGCTTATAGGTTGTTCTTATTTCCCAATGTAGAAAAATTTGTTGATATCAATGCCATCAAGATCTTTTATGATTGGAAACCCGGTTCCTACATTGTTGGGTGATGCTTATTACTCTATTTATCTGAGGGATTCTTATCATGGAGGGATGATCATCTGTTGCACACCTCTGTTGTATCAGTGGTTTACTTCTCATTTGCCTCGATCGTATGCTTTCTAGGATTTCCGGAAGGAACCTCATTGGGCTCCAAAGGTCATGGCACTTACTCATTCAGATATTGTTTGGTATCATCAGGCTTATCGTGATGTAGAGATTGTCGACAGTTGTGGTAGTTTCCCTAATGTACCTCTTTTTTGTACAAAAGGAGGAATGAACTACAACCTTATTCTTGCACGACGACGTCTTGGATATCTGATGAGGGATAATCCAAATAGTATTCATTTGAGTAGTTTCTTCCTGAAAGAGGGAGAAAACCATAAGGAAGCTAGGGAGCAAACTGCGAATGCTCGGCGTTACATTCACAGGAAGAGTAGGAAGGACTTGGGACCTCAGGGTTGTTTCTTTGGAGCCTTATCTATAGTGGGTACAAGAAAGAGCTATTCAGTTGAAGATGTCATATTCTCGAGAAGCACCTATGCCTGATATGTTTATGAAGACCACTCCTCCCCTATTGGATAATGTGGAAGAGCTACAACTTGCTTTAGTTAGGATGCAGCAGGAAAAGGAAGCTTAGAATAATAGGTGCTAGACTTTAGAAGTATCCTACCGAGCAGACTTGAAGGAGAAAGATGACAGGATTGAGATTCTTGAGAGTCGGGCTGTAGAGACGATGAAGAGGCAATGGGATTTATTTTACCCTAAGCCTCAATCAGGCCCTAGTTGCCCACTTCCTAATTCAGATGATTGGAAGGAGGTCGCCGCCATATATGTAGAAGAAAGCCAGAGGTTGAAGGCTCAGATTTCCAGACTAACCGGGAAGCGTCAGCGTATATAGTAATCTCCATCAGCTTTGCTTATTAGGGTTTTAGACTTTATTTTCATCTTGTACTTGGGATTATTGAAACTTGTAATCCATTTTGAAGTTATTATAATAAAAAATTTCAGTATTTCAAATGTGTTATTACTTTGATATTTGCAAATTGTTGATAAATCTTTAAAACCCTTGAAATAATAATAAAATAAATCGTGTGCATTGCACATCATGCATCATATTGTACATGCTTCTTGCATTTTGTGTGCATATCCAGGTGTCTTACTGAGCTTCTTTACTTTGTTCAGCAAGATGTCTCACCAGTACAATACCCGAGCTTATTTCATAAGGAAGATGGATAACCTAGAACAAGAGACATTGGTTGCTACTGAAGCTCCGATTGTTCCTGTTTCTTCTACTCCGGTTGTTGTTCAGAATTATAAGCCTCTAGGAAATCCTTAGGGAATGCCAGAGAACTTTATGCCAAAAGGTTTTAATCAGGATCCTCAGATTTCTCCACTTACTCAGACTAATCCTTCTCCCGCACCTCCTGTTGTGCACGTTACCCATGCTGCTAGAAACGAGATTCAGTATGCTGCACCTCCCTCGGTGAATGTGGTTTCGTTTTCTAATGATGAAATGTATCGTCCTATTCCCACACCAAGTGAAAGCTTGGGTTTCTATGATCGAATGGACGATTTTCAAGACCAGTTTGATAAGATTCAGAAAGATTCGAAGGCCCTCAGAGGAAAAGAGTTATTTGGGCAGAATGTGAATGATATTAGTTTGGTGCCAAATGTGAAAATGCATGCTAAGTTTAAAGTAATGGAGTTCGAAAAGTACAAGGGAAACACTTGTCCTCGTGCTCACTTGGTGATGTATGTAAGAAGAATGTCTACTCATACAAATGATCAATGCCTATTGATTAATTTCTTTCAAGACAGTTTCACCAGTGCAGCGTTGAAGTGGTAATGAGCCTGGACAATTCCAATATTCATTATTTTAATGACTTAGGGGAAGCACTTATCAGACAATACAAATACAATGTGGACATGGAGCCTGACCGTGATCAAGTCAGGGCCATGGTCCAGAAGGATAAAGAATCATTTAAGGAAAATGCACAAAGATGGCGTGAGGTAGCCGCCCAAGTGATTTCTCCAATTGAAGAAAAAGAAATGACAAAGATTTTCCTGAAGACACTAGGTGCATTCTATTATGAAAGAATGGTGGAAAGTGGGCCCAATAACTTTAATGAAATGGTGGGAATGGGCGTCCATTTAGAAGAGGCTGTAAGAGAAGGTCGTCTGACAAAAAGTAAAGGTTCTAACAATGTGAAGAAGCCATCATATGGATTTGTTAAGAAGAAATAGGGAGAGACAAATGTTGTTATTAAAGAAAGAAGGTTTAATCCCTCTAGAAGAAATCATTAGCACCATCAATAGGTTGCCTCGGTAACTGCGGTTGTATATGCGGCTTCAACTACAATTTCTTATCAAAGACTATCTCCTCAGGGGAGTCAAGGGAAGAATCAGAAGAGAGAGCCTTTTGACCCTATCCCTATGAGTTATGTTGAGCTACTCCTAGCTGTAACACGGTGGGAGAACTGACTAGGGTGTTTTGCATTTGATCGCAATTGTTGCGGTTAGCAAGAGTCGCCACTGACTTTTCTTTTATCCAAAAGGAAAGGTGGAAAAGAACAGGAAAGACCTTTGAGATTATTTCTTGAGTTCGGGGGGTAGATTATAAAAAGGGAAGGTGTTAGCACCCTTTTCATCAATAGTTATGTATGGGCTCTTAGTTGCTTGCTAGATCACTTATTTTGTTTGAGAATGTGCTTTGTGGTTGTTTTTTAGAGTATTTTGAAAAGGCTCCATTGTTAAGCCAAGCTTTATAATGGTTCTTGTTCGTAAGAACATATACAAAGTGTTGGACTTATTTGAAAAAAATATTTCATGTTTTTAAAGTGTTTGGTGTTTGTTTGCAAGGATGTTTGTTTTGAAAGTGAGCAAGCAACTAAGAACGTTTCTACCTACTCAAAAGTATTTTTTGTTCGTTTCTCTCTTCCTTTAATATTGCTATCTTACCATTGAATGGTAAGAAGCCTTATCTTTGGATGTAAAGGGACAAAAGTGGATCATCGTATAGTCATGATAGCGATGTTATAATATATCTTAGTATTTCTCTTTGAGGGACTAAGATCATTTGAAAGGAAACTTTGATTAGGGTTGTCTACTTGTTGTTGTTATCTTCCCATTCATATCCTAATTTACTAGCATTTATATGAAAGCGATAAATTGCGGAAAATAAATATTCTACGCTATTACAATAGTTAGGGGGATGGGGTGTAGAAATTTAAAAATGTGGATTGCAAGAAATTAAAGTCCTAATTATCTATTACAATCATATTGAAATAATGTACAAGAAATGTAAAATGGACTTGTTTTGTTTTTGTTAAGAGAAGAAAACAAGTTTTTTTAAGAAAATATTTTTGATCTTTTGGTTCTAAAAGAAATAAAATAACATACGTGAATATAAAAATATTTTTGGTGTTTTTGATTATTAAAGATAAAATAAAATAATAAGAGAAAAAGGGGTCATAATCAGCACGTTGATGATACAAGAGAGAATAGAAGTTCTGACTCTGATGCACTGCAAATCAGAAGGAAAATGTTAGCAGACAAAAGGAGGATCAGAAGTCCTGGGTCCGGGCACACTACAGTTCTAGAGTTGCTGGGAACAAGGAAAATTTTAGAAGTTCTGATGCAACTGGCAGCCTAGAAGTGCTAATGTCATTAGAAGGTCAAAAGTTATGGAGGTTGAGGGAGTTTGGAAGTTCTGATGTAGCTGGAAACCTATAAGTTCCAGTGTCACTGGAAAGCTAGAAGTTTTGGTGATGGGTATGTGAAGTGTCAATGTTGTTGAGTGTGAATGTTTATAAATTCTGGTCCAGGATCAATGTTTTGTTAAGCAATTAAAGGGATTGATTTAGAAGTTCTGGTCCAATTAATGGGGTAAAAAGTCAAGAAATAAACAAAAAAAGAAGTTATTTCTAGGGCAAGAACTCATGACCCTTAGCACTAATGTCTTATGCGCACGCTCTCTACCACTAGGGTGGCTATACATCTAGTATTAGAAGAAACAACATAAACATATAACACAAAGTAAGTTCTGATGATGAACTTCATCTTCTTCTCCACACTAATCAGAGCATCTGCAGCTTAGTCATTTCTCAACAAAATAGAAAATGCACACATAGCAGTTACGGCAGGTTTCATCATGGTTTCTGAAACATAAAAATATCAGGACTGTAAATCAGAAACAAGCATGTATCTGCTAATCCTAATTTCCTTAAGAAGTTTTGAAATGATATTCTCCCTACTTAGGAAGAAAATACATGACACCTCAGAATATGTATAACATCTGAATCAGGATGTCTACATTGTATTTTGGACATGCAAGTTTAATAATGCCTAAATAATATGATGAGAGTCAGCAGAAGCTTAGCTTGCAGTTGAAAAATGTTATGTGAACTAGAGCCTGGCTCTGGCTGCTGTGATGTTCTGGATAACTTTCTCACGTGCTCAGAAGGCTGGAACAACCTTTAACTTGAGCTATGAATGGCTTAAAATTCTGGAACAACCAAGAAGCAAAGTTCTGATTTTGAAATAGAAGTTAGTGGAGATAGAATTGTAGTCTGAAAATAGAAGTTGGGATGACTTATAAATGTGTATCAGAAACTATGTTGATGATTTGGTCGAGAAACACTTGAGGAAAATTGGAATTTGAATGCAAAAATCAAAGACTAGCAGGTTTTGTATTTAGGCTGCAGCGTCAAGTTCTTGGGAGATTTTAGCAAGGTTTAAAGGCTTTTCTTTTCAATTTTTCGACCTTTTTACAGTTGCAAATGGATTTCAATTTATAGGGAAGGATTTTATAGTTTGGAGAAGACAAGAGTACAACCATCATGCTAAGGGGCTGACTCATTCTTGAAGCAAGTTAAACAAGTATGGTGGTTAGCATTTTTTAGCCGTGCCTAAGCTGGATTTGTAACCATGAATTAAGGAAAAGTAACCTTAGAGGCAAAAGCAAAGCATGAGCCCAACATAAACTTGTACAAAAGTTTGCTTTTCAAGGACAACAATGGTACTTCTATGCCACACGCGGGGAAATCCTTTAGACAAAGACTCAAAAGTGGGTGTGAGCATTAAATGATGATGAGATGTGTCAAAAAAGAATCCTGCAATATGAGATTATGTGTCATAGATTAATCTGGATCAGAAGTTCAGCAACAACATAACTTAGAACAAACATCCAACTTCTGATTGTTGAGTCTCCCTACTCTAGCATGTTCAGAAGGAGATCTCAGACTTTTCAGAAAGCTTATAACACGCTTTGTATACTTTATTTGAATTATTCTTGAAAACTCTGGATAAACCTACATGAAAATTGACCCAGAAGTTCTAACCAATTTATGTTTTGAAAATGTCCAGAATTTACTGAGTGTTTAAGTTTCCTGGACCTGTCTTCAAAGATTTTTAACTTGAAATCCCAGCATTTCTAGGAGAAGTTCTGCTCTACAATGTTTTAGATCTCATTGAGATCTACAATTCTCGTGTCAGATGTTCTTCCAGAATTAGCTTGCATCACGGTGAAAATCTGGCCAAAAGTTCTGAACTTGTCGTATTTTCTTAACACTTAGAAAAAATTCAGAGTGTTCAAAACTTTGACTTTTCCAAAGAAAATTTGACTTTTGATTTTCTTGATGAAAGAAACTTCATATTCCAACATGCCTTGATGAAATATGACTCTTGAAACTTGATTTTTGATCCAAAAGTCAAAGTTTGACTTTTTCAGTGTGTAATTGACCATTTTGCCCTTGTGCCAATTCCAAACCTAAATTGATGTATCAGTGCTGCAAACTTGACGTCATGGAAGATCTTGTGAGAAAATCCTTGAGAAATGAGAGGGAAAATTTTGGGGTGCAACACCAGCATTGATCCAGAAAAAGTTGGTCCAGACTAGGCTACCTCTTGCTATACCATCCCCTTTACCTTGGTACTACAAGGCAGATTAGACGTGCGCTTTTCATCAGGTTGCACCAGGGCATAATGTAGAAAATTGTTATCCTTTAAAGTCTGAGGTACAGAAAATGGTTAGATCTGGCCTTTTGTCCTTCAAAGATGTTAGTCTTAATGTAAAAGATAATCTTCTCCCAAAACCTAGAGGAGCGAATGTTGTTAACATGGTTTCTAGTTGTCCAGGGGACTTTCGCATTTATAATATTAATTTGGTTAGAGGAGACTTGGTAAAAATGCATGCAAAACTTTGCGAGTTTAGTTACTATACTCATGACCATGCTGGTTGTAGTATTTGTAGTACTAATATACAAGGTTGCAATAAGATAAAGGCTTATTTGCAAGAGATGATGGATGCGAGCCTCATCCATATAATCAGGCATAGGGCAGAGTATGAGGAGGAAGTGAACATGGTCTTTGGATGTCCTGGATAATTCAGGATCTTTTATGTGGAACATATTAATGATGATCTCGTACAATTGCATGCTACTTTCTCCCACATGGCCGGTCAGGTAGAGCACCACTATGGATCATCCCGGGTTTTCTACAGGGACTCCCGAGGATGTTCAATTGTGATAAAAGGTATTCAAATGTTATTGGATAATGGAACTATCAAGGTTTCAGGAAAAAGAGATGATCACCATGAGGTTAGCTTAGCTTAGGAAGAATCAGATGATGAATATGCTTTCGCGGATGAATTCTTCTCCTCAGATGAAGGTATGTTCTCTGGTGATAATTCTTCGATGTCTAATTTTTTTAAAGAAGGTGTGAATGTGATTGTGTCGTGTTTCAGTGATTCTTCCCCTGTTGAAATTGAATATTGTAGCAAGCCAATTGTTGCCCCCGTAGTGATTTTCTTGCCAGGGCCCGTTCCTTATATATCCGATAAGGCTATTCCGTACAAGTATAATGATACAATTTTAGGGGATGTTGTGGAAGTTCCAATCCAGCCTTTATCTAATGTTGGAAATATTGTTGAGACTAGTAGAATGACCCGTAATTGTCGTGTATTTACACTGGTTGTTCAGGGAAATGATAATGCTGGAAAGAAGGTTGTGGAAAGTATTATAGATAAGAAGGCTGCTGGGGAATCTAGTGGTGCTACCCTGGAGAAGGACATAGATGATATTTTTAACATAATCAAGATGAGCGACTACCAAATTGTGGATCAGTTATTGTAGACTCGTTCAAAAATATCTATCTTGTCATTATTGATGAATTCTTCTGCTCGTAGAGAATCTTTAATGAGGGTGTTGGACCAAGATTTCGTGGAGTATGACATGCCATTAGATCAATTCAGCAGTGTGATGGGTAGTATTACATCATGTAATAACCTAAGCTTTTGTGATGATGAATTTCCTGACAAGGGGAGGAATCACAATTTGTCTCTCCATATATCCATGACCTGTAAAAGAGATTCATTATCAAATGTGCTGATTGATAATGGATCCGCCTTGAATGTGATACCAAGGAGTGTGCTGATGAAGTTGAAATTTCAAGGGGCTCCTATGAACCCAAGTGGTATTATTGTCAAAGCTTTCAATCAATAAGGAAGTCAGTTATTGGGGAAATCGATCTGCTTATTCACATAAGTCCGTGTCTATTCCATATCATTTTCCAAGTCATGGATATTATACCTGCATATAGTTGTCTATTGGGAAGACCATGGATACATGAAGTCGGGGCTGTCACTTCCACTCTGCACCAAAAGCTGAAGTTCTTGCATGAAGGAAAAGTGGTTATTATAAATGGAGAGCAAGCATTGCTAATATCTAATCTATACTTCTTTCAGTGTCGTGGAGGCAGATGAAGTTGTTGTTGGAACACATTTCCAAGCTCTATTTATTGTTAACGTAAGGGAGAATGAGAATTCTATGACTTCATTCAATGATGCTCAGTATGGGGACAAGTCGTTGATCCTCCCATCAACAAGAACAGGGCTAGTTTGGGATTCTCTACAAAGAATGGAAAAGGAGAAAGTTTTAAGTCCAAGTTCATTATGAGCAGCTATCATGATGTTTTCCGCAGCGGAGGCTACCTCCATCCATCTGTTTCTGGAGTTAAGGCTTTTGAGGATGATGAAGAAGATCAGGAAATGTCGAGTTATGTGACACCTGGAGTCAGAATCCAGAATTGGGTCACTTATGATGTTCCCTCTTGCATTCATGTTTCAAAGTAATTTGTTTTTTCTTCTTTGTAAAAAGCTTTCATTCTGCCCAACATGAAAGTTAATATTGTATGGGCTTATCTGTTAGCTTTGATCATTAAAATCATAAATAAAAGTTGTCTCTGATTCTCAAAATTATGTCATTTATTTTTCTATTTTTCATGGGAATTAGTAATCAGAAAAAACATTTTTGAATAAAATATATTTGAAAATAAATCTGCATAATCTCTTGATATATGTGTCAGTTTCTAAAAGCAATCATAAATCACATGTGCATATTAATTAATTAACCTGTTGAATACAATGACCCTGCACCCTCTCCCAAATTTGAATATCATGTGTGTGGGACGGAAGGAGAAGAATATGATGAGATTCCAGAAGAGTTTTGACAGTTGCTCGAGCACGAGGAAAATGCCATTCAATCGTATAAAGAGTCACTGGAAACAATCAAATTGGGTTCAAAAGAAGAGCCAGAGGAAGTCAACATTGGAGCATCATTGCATCCTGATGTGAAGAGCAGGTTGATTGAGCTATTGAAAGAGTATGTAGACATCTTTTATTGGTTTTACCAAGATATGCCAGGTCTAGATACTGATATTGTGGAGCATCATTTGCGTTTGAAGCCAAAGTTCCCACCCGTCAAGCAGAAGTTGAGAAGAACTCACCCAGATATGGAAGTAAAAATTAAAGAAGAAGTCTTAAAGTAGATTAATGCTGGTTTTCTTGTGACATCAGTGTATCCTTAATGGATAGCAAACGTTGTGCCCGTACCAAAGAAAGATGGAAAAGTTCGCATGTGCGTGGATTACAGAGATCTAAATAAAGCAGGTCCAAAAGATGATTTTCCATTGCCACATATTGATATGTTGGTTGATAACAAAACAAAATTTATAGTGTTCTTGTTCATGGACGGATTTTCCGGATATAATCAAATAAGAATCGATCCTGAGGACATGGAAAAACAATGTTTATCACACCCTGGGGAACAATTTAAATACCTATTATACCGAGACCTTAAGTTTGAATTTTTGAGTTGCCCCAAGTAGTTTATATTAGAAGTCAACACCATCTTAAGCATAAACTATGTAGGGAGTTGATGAATATAAGTGGATGATCCTAAAATTTTTAAGTATATATGCCAATACTTATTAAAAATAGGGAATGCACATATTAAGTTAGGTGACCGTCACTCGGTCACTTAACCCAACGGTTGTGGAACCTACAAAAGTTTTCATAAAAATTCGTTGATAGTTGGTTCAGAGGTGTCTGGTGGTGAACTTGGTAGGGTAGACTACGGTTCGATCCCACGCAACTTGCAATTGGTCAAATAAATGGTTTACCAAACTCGTGTACCAAAACCCCATTGCTAAAGGATCGGAGTCACTAACAAACTACTCTACTATGTGTGTTTAACGATAAAGGGCTTAACGTGATTGCGCCAAATGAAAGTGGGTAAAATAAAACGAAAGAAATAGGTTGAGCTATAATAGAATGATTCAAACTGGTTTGGATTAAAGAGGGAGTTTATTATTGTATTTACGATTTTGTGTCACTACGGTATCCTTAGTGTTGAATTCGAGTACATATCATTCCAACAAAATGTCTCACAACCACGTACAATTTAATTTATGTCGTGTATTTGTGTCCAACCCGCTTTTTTAATTGAATTTCATAATGATTATTTGCTTGAGGACAAGCAAAGGTTCAAGTGTAGGGGAGTAGGACAAACCGAAATTTCATCATATTTTTGACTTGACTAGCAAGGATTAGTTTACCGTTTTTATCCATTTATATCATTTTATGTTGGTAGTGTTTATGTATTTCAGGTGTTTTTCTCCTTAAGGCTTGCATGAGAAAAGAAGAGGAATTGGCATAGAAAGAACAAGAAAACATGTTGAAACAAAAGAAAACATGGAAATCTGCGCACAGAAGTTTGTGGCCCTCGCCACATCTTCTATGGCCCTAGCCACACATGTTTAGTTCGTGGCCCTTGCCACACTTCCAGTGACAACCGCCACAGGTTCTTTTATATTAGACCCATTTTCCTCCCACGTCATAGCCATGATTCCCTCATTCTTCCTATTTCCTCTCTGCATGACCAGGGTGGCGAGATTGTCTCCATGAAGGAAGTTGTTCCTAATATTTATGGAGGGTGTTACGTAAATACATCAAGCTATAAAAAGACGAAGAATTTATAGTTACGGGGTCGAAGAATTTTCCATTGTTCAGAGAATTTTCCTTTCTAGTTTCTAAGCATAAAAAATCACCACTTTAAAGTAATAACATTCCACATCATGGAGCTATTGCGACATTAGTTTAGATTTACAGTTTTAGTTTCTCTTTAATTATTTACTTTCAGAAGCAAATCCTGCCGACAACTGTGGAGGATCATGAAGAATAATTTTCAAGTTAAAGTAAATTCTTTGTACTAGAGATTTATTCCTAGGTTTGTAATATAAGCTTTATTTATATTTGCGCTATAGAAAATCGTGTTCCATTTTATGATTAATTACCGTAATATCATGTCTCTGTTATAAACTATGTCTGACTAATTCCATGAGATACTGGTATGTAACGTAATCTAACCGAAGGTATTAGAAAACCTTTTGGTATTAATATTTCTAAAACTCTAACAAAAGCAAACGTAAGTTCTACCTAAAATTAGGTATACACCACTTTATATATAACATTAATCTTGACTGGGTTGGCCTTCAAAATTATCGCAGTGAGGCTGCACAAAGTCTGCAAAATATTCTCCAAGAAAATAGGTCTTCAATAATTTGTTTCCTAAAATGTCTCCATATTTAGAAATATTTTATATCTTCAAAAACTACCATAGAATCTCTGATTAGTCAATCTTGAACGTCATATAAGCTAACTAAATATTCCCTGAATATTCAGTAACTAACATATAAGCTGAAACATAACTGTCAACTACTGCCGACACAATGTCCTATCCTCCTGTTTGGGACATCCTATTCAATATGTTGAAAACTTCATGTTGGAACATCCTTTTCAACATGTTGCTGCCAAGTTGGTTTTACCAAAATGTATGTCAATCATAATTTCAGAGAAATAACAAATATTACTGTTGAAATTTTTAAGGAAAAGTGGGTATTTTTAAGAGTAGCAATAGGATAAATCCGAGGAATATGTGGAGTTAGTAAAGCATACATCAGATGAATGTTTCTAGTGGGAAGCCTGAAAAATCTTGATGTAGATGAGTAAAGATGGCTTGTTATTGAGTTGCAGCATGTCTCTGGAGTTGGTTCTTCTAGTTTTGCTATTTAGAATTCATCAACCCCTTTTGATGCCAGGTTTTCTGAAGATGCTGCTCAGTAGCATTTATATGCTTTTGTTCGTGCGTTTGGTTTTTTCCCTGTTGATGGTCTATGCGGATGATTTTCGTAGTATCATGTTTCATTTAAACCACCAAAAAGATATATGTTTCTCTATTTTTAATTTTTTATTCATTTTTCATATTCTGATTGGAATATTTTACACCTACACTATATGTTATCTTTATATGTTCGATTTGGTATATTTCAATTGTTTGAGGGTGATTCTCATGATATACTCTTGCATAGTGATAGAAAAAGATACAATGTGTGACTAGATGGAGTATTAATATAACTGACTATATAAAATAATCACTTGACACAACTTTAACTCTGAGTAAGTATAAATACAATATGACATCCGCTTGGTTTTTCAATAATCTTTTTGTGTAAGCAAAACTATAATTTTCATGTCATTTTCACATAACAAGTTGAGTTTTACTTTTAACTCAATTATTTAGTACACAGAACCAATACCTTAATTAATGCACAAATAAAACACAAGATCTTAATCAGTAAACAACAACAATAATCAAGTTTTTCATCAAGAAAATCCTTATTTAATACTCAAATAAGAGCTTAATTAGTACACAATAATAACCAAGCATTTTCCACTAAGTTGGAACTTAATTAGAACACAAACATGACCTAACTTAGTACACGGAAATTAAGACATTACAATACACAAACCCCGATTGATATATATGAATTAGTTTTGTTTTAACCATCCATCAAGGTAAATTTGGTTGGAGTCAAGGTTGGATTTTGCATTTTTGGTTCGGGTATCTTTCAACCATCCATCAAGGTAAACTTGGTTGGAGTTATGGTTGGATTTTGCATTTTCAGTTCGGGTATCTTTTAACCATCCATCAAGATAAACTTGGTTGGAGTTAGGGTTGACTTTTACGTTTTTGGTTCGGGTATCTTTCAACCATCCATCAAGGTAAACTTGGTTGGAGTCAGGAGTTGATTTTTCTTTCTCAGCTCGGATATCTCTCAGCCAACCATCAAGGTAAACTTGGTTAGATTCAGATGTAGATTTGTCTTTGTCATCTCGGATATCTTTCAACCATCCATCAAGGTAAACTTGGTTAGAGTCAGGGTTGGATTTTGCTTTCTCGGTATGAGTGTCTTTCAACCATCCATCAAGATAGACTTGGTTGGAGTTAGAGGTGGATTTCGCTTTCTCAGCTCGAGTATCTTTCAACCATCCATCAAGATAAACCTGGTTAGAGTCAGGATTGACTTTGGATTTCTCAGTTCTGATATCCTTCAACCATCCATCAAGGTAAACTTTGTTGTAGTCAGGGTTGGCTTTGACTTTCTCGGCCCTGGTATCTTTCAACCATCCATCTAGGTAAACTTGGTTGGTGTCATGGTTGGCTTTGGCTTTCTCGACTCTGGTATCTTTCAACCATCCATCAAGGTAAACTTGGTTTGAATTAGGGTTGAATTTTGTTTTCTCGCCTCTGGTATCTTTCAACCATCCATCAAGGTAAACTTGATTGGAGTTAGGGGAGAGTTTTTGGTTCTTTAATGGAGTGTTTTTGAGCCAACCATCAAGGTAAGTCTGGTCAACCTGGTTCATATATCTAGCAAAGCTTCCATGACCATTCTACAATACAATTGAATAAATAGATATTAATGAGTGAGAAATTAATTACACGTTTTGGATAGTATATATGGTTAGAAAAAAACTAGTGTGTTATGAGACACATTTTGTTGTATAATGGAAGATATATTCGTTATGTATATATAGCACATAGATACATAATTTGAAACATAAATATAGAATGTAGAATATTTTTAATTTAATTAAAATAAAACAACGTAATTTTTTTAAATCGTATAGAACAACTCGATTCTTAGTATGTTGAATGTATAAAAAACAACTAATTAGAAGAATCTTAGAAGCATGCATTAAATTCTACATGCTTGTACAATTGCAAATAAAGATGAAAATAATATATTATGAAGATGTTAAATATTTTTAATCTTTTAACATGCATGCACAATTGCAAAGAAAGATGAAATAAATTATTATTATGATAAATAATTGATGAAAAATAAAAGTATAAAGGATAGAAGCATGCATGGAAAGTTAGTAACTCACAATCAACAATAGCAGGAGAAAAGGAATGAGAGACAAAATAACTATACGTGCCATTTCTTTTTGTTATGTTATTTTACTATGAAATATGCATTGGAGTGGAAGTGAACTGACTTATTTATAGGCAAGTAAACAATACTAGTAGTACAAATAACTAGGACATTAGTACTTTGTTTAGAAAAATAATTTTTTAAGTTTATAGTTCATTTCTTATGAATATGACTTATGTTTTGGTCATTGTCATGAGTTGTATGAATCTAAAATTTACAACACAAACAACAATGAGTATGAATCCAGGAAATAAGACAAAATAGCCTCACAAGAAACTCTTGAAAATAGTGTGTAGAGTTTGCATGCTTTAAGAAGTTGATGTAACAACTTAAGCCGACACAATCAATCACTTGTAGCATTTTGCATTAAATAATTGTAGTTGTCTTTTTAAGAGTCAAAAGAGAAGAATTTGGAATCCAAAGCAACATTTTTTAATTTAATTTTAAATTGTCAAATTTTATTATAAATAAATGTTTATAACATGAAAGTTTGAAGTAGTACTAATAAAAGTATATAGATGAGACATATATTACTAACAAACTCTGTAATGGCAGAGAATTGAAACAAAATGGTGTGCTAATAAAAATAAATAGATGAAACATATTACTGAAAAATTCCAAGAAACACCCAAATATATATGACATTTTAAAGTGGTTCATGATAGACTAATACAATCAGTCGTTATTATAAATAATAAAAAGAATTTTTTTGAGTTTATTACCTAGTTGAGCGAATATATTCTCTACGGTGTACATTTTCTGCAGTGAAATCTGAGCTATTGATTTATTTATATTTTATTTAACTTGAGAGGAAGTCATTCTAATAAATGGTGAAGATGTGAACTGAATTTAATCCAGTGAAAAGTCCACGGAAGATAATCCTCCCCCACTAATTCATGTATTTGATCATTGTTATATATTATATATATAATTATTTCTTTTCTAATCGTTTTATTTTATTCTTGAATTCTCATAAAAAATACTATCTAAATTTTAGAATTCATAATTTTCAAAAATACTATCTAAATTTTAGAATTCAAATATTTAACGCTTTCGAAACCTTTTTCTTTTTCACTTTTTTTTAAATTGGTAGCTTTTGGACTCTTCAATCTGAATTAAATTTGAAGTCTATAATTTTAATAAAGAATACATTTTTCATATATATTTTATAATGGAGATTAAAATATAATCATTAATTGAAGAAAATAAAATAAAATTCTCTTCAAATAGTTTTCGGTATTAATAAAAAAAATGTCTTTTGTTTGTTGTGAGTTATAAAATCAAAATTTAATTTGGATTATAAAATTTAAAATTTGTAAAACAAAAAAAAAAGGTTAAAGAGGAAAAATATCACCATATATTTTAAACCAGTAAATCAATTACAATAAGTAATTTATTTATAGTTTTTCATATAATTTTTTCCTACATCATTTTCAACCTTCACAACCTTATTTCAATCCAAAAACTACCAAATCATACCTGGATAGTTTCACGTGTAGCATAAATTGTTCCATGCAGCTCGAGTAAAAGGAAAATAATTATGAAACGAGAATTTATTTCTCTACCTTGTTTTCTTCTTACAGGTATTTGGAAAAAAATTCAGAAAACCTCAAGAACTCGGATGTGCATATCTGAACACGCCGTATTTATCAAGAAAATGTGTTTTCGCATGTGCATATCCGAAGCCATTTTATTTTGTAAAGAAAAGGTAACTTCACATGTGCATATCCAAATCCACTCCATAATTTAACACTTCGGATATGCACATCCGAAGTTATTGAATTGTTATATGAACCGTGAACAAAACATAGAACTCATTTCTTTACAAACCCATAAACCTCAGTCCAACTCATCTCCTCATTTGTACTCATCTCAAGTCATTTCAACTCATATCCAAAGCTACAAATTTGTGAATGTTTTCTCTATTTCCATTTGATTTAGTTTGCAATGCTATAATAATTTATTAGGTTAGTTAGAATCAAGGATATTGTGTAGGTTGATGTTAGAGTGGTTAAATGTTGATGTTTGTGTGACAAAAACAGTAGAAGAAACACCAACGCTACAAACAAACCTCGAAACATTCGCGTGAATCTTCTTGCCATCAATGATAATGTTATCAATCTTCACTGCCAACATTCTAGCCTCCACCACTTCCTTGAACCTTGCAAAACTAAATATATTCTTGACTTTGTTTCTTTTGGGTGTAATAACCACTTCCACAACATCACCCACCCAACCAAATAACTCATATATGTCATGAGCTCTGATTCTATAAGGGATTTCAAAAAAGAAAATGGTATAAATGTTGCCTTCCGCAGACCAAAATGAAACCTGCCAAATCGAAAAGGTGTCCCAGTGAAGAACCACCCTCCTTATGCCTTTCCTTCTCACCTCCGTCCACACAGGACCGCCGAGAATTATCTTTAAATTATTAAAGGCACCGGTACATTTTAGAGAGTTCTCTCTATAGGAACCTTTTTTTTTTGCAGTAATTTGTTAAGGTGTTAGTTATGGAAATAAATTATTAATATGTTGTATAATAATAATGGCATTATACACACCAACAAAACACAACGCCTAAAACCTAACCATTTGGATGGTGATGAAGAAACTTTGTATGTTCCACATCATTTTCCGATCACTTTATTTCCATGTTTATATAATTCACACAAACGTACTCAATTGTATATTTGTTAGTTGGTGTGATATTGTTAGGATATGAGTCCAAGGCGCAAACAATTTCTTTTAAAATTTTATTAATTAATTTATAAATAAAAACTCCATCTTGGTTGATTGCAAGCAATTTAATTTTGCTTCACTCCAAGAGTAAGAGTAAGAGTGTATTCTCTTCATATTTAATTACTTTTTATTTTTAACCATTAAATTGAAAAGAATTAATATGGAATAAGTTACTCTTGGAGTAAGAATAATATATATATATATATATATATATATATATATATATATATATATATATATATATATATATATATATATATATATATATATATATATATATATATATATAAACCAATAAAGTAAATAAAAAACATACCTATATTTCTTTAATCAAATGGGCTATGTTGACACTAAAATCTTAAATACCGTATTATTTTTCAAGCCATTTTAACTGTGGCACAAAAAAACAAATTATTAAAAAAAAGTTGTGTATAATATGTTGAACACAAATGATATAACCACACAAACTTGTAGGTAATACAATTTCAGTTCACTTCTACGTATAATATTTTATGTTATTATATTGGTATATACCATATCAAACTTTATAGGAACAAAATTCATTATATATGACACACACCTTCCCCCAGTACATTATGCATTCAATACCAAATTTAACACTTGATGTAGACAGTGTTGAGCTTGGGCTCCCTTTTTATCTAGAGAAATATCTAAATATAAATAGTTTATTTGTCTCACATATTTAAAGGGAGAGTATCAATTTAGGTTTGAGAAAAATAGGGAGAAAATAATGATTCAAAAGAGAAAAAAGATGAGAAAAACTCATTCCAATTTTTCTAAACTAGTTTGAATAATTAAGTCAACGATCTCCTATTACTTCACCGTCAGATCAAACTGAAATTTAGTGGACATGTTCGCAACACATGTATCTACTTTTTGACCCTTCAGAATTTCAAAACAAATTATGAGTTGAGAGATATCCGCTTCGCATTGAAGCTGCAAATTTGAGTAATTTTTAGCTTTTTGATTCTTATTTGTAAGCTAGTTTTCTTTGTGGTTCTTGGTTTTTATCACTATTTTATGAATCACTTTAAGACTCTCTTGAATCCTCAATAGATTTAAGTGGAGTTATTTCTTTGTCTCGATGACTTGTGGTTTTTTAATCTCGTATTGAGGGGTTTACGACATTAAAAATTACCACCCACTCACATTTCACTTTCAAAATTCATTTCACCCTTTCAATTCCTCGAATCGCTCCGTATATCATACTTCTCCGCTTATATTGACCCGAAGCAAAGTAAACCCTACTGTATCAATTAAATATTGGCTTTGATGCAATTAAATAAAATCAATGTGTTGAGTTAGAGAGTGTTACATCATTTAAATTTACCAATTATGAATATATAAAATGAAAGAAAAAGCTAAAATATACGAAATATAATTTGTCACAATCACGCGAATGACTTTTCCAATCAAGTCTCTGTTGATTTTAAGCGTTTCTTATATGATGCTATTTTTTAACTTATATTAGTACAACTTGTATTACTTATACAAGTTGTCTCTTGTCCATATTCGTATTCCTCATCTCACGAGCTTCCTAAAAAATCTGTTAGATGTTTGTTTCAATGGGTTTCAAAAAGTTGTCATGTTCTATTTTCTAGTGAATTTCCTCTGACTATTACTCAGTTTCATGTGTTACTATTAATCTGGTTTTTTTTCCTTGTTTTTTTATCTATTTTTAGTGTTGAGTAAATGTTCAAGTTATTGGAACAAGTTATAGTCTGGTGTTCGGATAAGAGGAAGAGTTTGGTGTCTTCATAGAGACAAGCATCTATTTCTAATAAGCTAGCTTAAACCTAATAAGATATGAAATACATCGGCTCTAATTTATTCTTATTTCAAACATTGCATTTCTTCCATCATGTATTAATCTTATTTGTTCTTCCATTTATTCAGGTGGCTTTTCTTCTACACTTCATCTCCTCCATCAAGGTTTGTTATTTTTTGTTCATTTTCCTTCTCTAACTTTATTTATTGATTCCTAAGAGTTATCATTTTTCATTGTTGTTATTTTCATTTTTCAAATGTTGTTTCCATTTTTAACGCTTTCTTCTGTATTTGGTTTCCGCAATTGGATAATGGTCGTTGTAACACGGTGGGAGTACTGACTTATTTTTGCATTTCATCACAAATGTTGCGGATAGCAAGAGTCGCCACCGCCTTTTATTTTATCAAATAAGGAAAGGGTGAAAATAATAGGAAAGACCTTGATAGATTTTGTGTTTGGGGGGTAAGTTATGAAAAGGGAAGGTGTTAGCACCGTTTTCATTCGTAGTTATCCACGAGCTCTTAATTACTTAGGTCACTTTGAAAATTTTCTTTGTGTGTGTCTTTTGAAAATATATTGAAATTTTCCAATGTTAGGCGAACTTTATAATAATTCTGGTATTTGTCCTCAAGAATGTATATAAAGTGTTTGAAAATATTTCATTATTTTGAAAAGTGTGATGTGAGAAACGTTTTGTTTTTTAAAATTTTATGAGCAAGTGATTAACTGTATCCTACCCACTCAAGGTCGTTCTTATTCTTTTCCTTCTCCATTAGAGATAGTGTTATTCGTACCAGTAGTTGGTAGGTAGCCCTATCTATTAGATTTGAAGGATTAGGCGAAGAGTCATTATATTGTCATTGAAGGCAACTTGTAAGGATACCTTAGAAGTTTTGTAAGGGACTGTCCTCATATTATTCGTAGGCAACTCGAGGGACTATATCATTTTTCCGTAGACAACATTGGAGGGTTGTCGAGGGACTATAATCTTTTATTCGAGGGTCTTTGTTAAAGCATCCCTACTTTTGAGGGACATGACTGTTATTCCGAAGTCAACAAAGAGAGGCTACCCTAGAGGTGTAAGTGTGCAAGTATGTTTGATTCAGTTACGTTTATCTTGCAATTAGGGTTTTTATATTGGTTGAATTAATCTTTCCATACACACCCTAGTTACTAACAATATCATAAAAAAATATAGTAGCAGAAGATAAAGGCGGAAATGTAGACCTAGGATTATTATAGAGCTTTGGGGTAATTACATAATAGTAAAGGTGCGAGAAATAAAACCCTAAACTATTACATCACGGAAGCAATTACATAATAGGAAAATGCAAAGAAATATAAAGCTACACTAATAGGGGAAGAAAAATCAAAGAAATAAGGGTTAGAAACAAAAGAAAAGGACAAATATCGGGGGTGGGTGTTGAACCCACACCCTTTTCCTTCACCACAGCATGGCTAGCACTACACCAGGCATGCGGTGGTGTGTAGAGAATGAGCTCCACTCAAAATGCAATAAACCTGCAAATATTGAGAAAATATGAAAAAATGTAAAAAAGCAAGGATCGAACCCACGCCCTGAGAGACTAATTAGTTAACGCACGCGCCTTTTCCATTGGGGTGGCTGTTTCATCCGGTCATACTATGCAAACCAACAAATATATAATGAGTGTAACACGGTGGGAGAACTGACTTGGTTTGTGTTTTATCGCAAATGTTGCAGATAGCTAGTGTTGCCACCGAATTTTCTTTTATCCAATAAGGAAAGGGTGAAAAAAACATAAAGAACTTGAGATTATTTAGTTTGTGGGGTAGGTTATGAAAAGGGAAGGTGTTAGCACCCTTTTCATCTGTAGTTATCTATGGGATCTTAATCGCTAGCTCATTTTTGAAAATGCTTTATGTTTCTGTTAGTTTGAAAATACCTAAGTGCGAAAATTTTGTAATGATTCTCGTATCATTGAGAATGTATACAAAATGTTTGTTTTGAAAATATTCATGAAAGAAAGTGTTGTTTTGTGAAAAGATGTTTTGTTTTGAAAAGTTTATGAGCAAGCTACTACGAGCGTTCTACCTACTCAAAGAAGTCTTTGTTATTTTCCTCCTCCTTTAGATAGTGTTGCCCTACCATCAGTTAGTATGAACTCTTATTATTGGATGTCAGGGACAGGTGCGGGTCATCGTACAGTCATAGAAGGAAACTTGTAGGATGCTTTAGCAATTGTTGTACGGGACTAAAATTGTTTACTGAAGGCAGCATCGAAGGGTCATCGAGGGACTACGATCTTTTAACTGAGTATTAACTTTCTCTCCGGTCAGTATTAACTCAGTAAATCCTGCAGATGAGCTCCCAATCAGATGGTTGAAGAAAGGGCCCGATAGAGTTCCTAAGAACATGTCCACCAACTCCCTTTCAGACAGAGGGGGTTGAACTCTCCCAGCTAGATCTCTCCACTTCTGCACGTAATCCTTGAAACCCTCATTGGAAGCCATGGCCATACTCTGAAGTTGAGTACGGGTATGCGCCAAATCAGCTTTATATTGATATTGCTTATAGAAAGCTGCAGCAAGGTCTTCCCAGTTGTGGATGTACCCACAAGTCTTTATCGGCGGAGTGCGGATGGATCTTTCTCACATATGATCGGAGGTGCATCTTAGGACATGACACCCCATCATATTTTGCAAACAACGGCACTTTGAACTTCAGTGGGATCACAATTCCCGACACTAGCCCCAATTCATCAAAGTCTAGACCTGGCACCTTTTGTATTTCTATAGCGCTCAAACGCTCTTCAAGATTTTTGTACTTATCATCTGCTGGAGGATACTGTTCATCAAAGTAGTCTTCCTCTTCTTCCTCCTCTTCATATTCTGACGGAACTGCTGTTTCCTTTCCTTTCCTCTCTCCTTCACCGGATGTTATTGCGAAATTCAAGGTTCTCCTAGTCTGTTCTTGAAACCTTCTCCCCATGTTAAAAAACCCGGTGACTTTCTTTGTTTTCTTTTTATTTTCTTCAGCTAGCAGAGTCTTCAACTCTTCTTTCCCCTTGGCTAAGGTCATAAGCAATTATTGAAACTGCGTGTTTTGAGCTTGGAGATCTTTGATTGTTTGTTCGATATCCATCTTACTGAAATAAACAGTAGAGAGATGAGGAAACTCGTTGCAAAAGACTTGTTTATGTCATGATGAATGATATGTGCATATGTAATGTTTTAAAAGATTTTTAAATATTCAAGTTCCTTTTAGACAAAAATAAACACACGTTATATTAATAAAATAGAATTTTGAATACATCAATGCTCCTCGGGAAAAATAATACAAAACTCTAACATAAAAAAGTAGCGCGCATCCTCTTTGGTGCTATGTAGGCATTTAGAGTCTACTTCTCATAAAGTAGCCCAGTGAGTTCCAAAACCTTCTTCTCACTTGCATAGAATTGGGCTTCGAAAGTATCTCGCTCTCCTATGAGCTGTATCCAATCCCTTTGTAAGTCTTCAAGAGATGTGGGCATGTCTGGATGTAGGATAGTGTATGGAACTTCTCCCTCCTTAACAGGCTCAATGATAACCAGAAGGATGGAAGGATAAGGCATCATAAGACTTTGAGTGCAGGTTCGTACCCACTTGAGGTAAGGCTCAAGAGGGATGGAATTCTTGTGTCCCAAAGTCTTGCTATCCACCTTGTTTAGCATCCTCAAAGCTCGGATGAATCTTTGGCGAAGACCTTGATCATCGTTGTCGTAGTCGAATACTAAGCCTTGAATCAACATTTCATGCGGGCCATCCCTTCGGGCATAACCAAACTATCTTAGAGCTAAGCATGGGTTGTAGGTGATGCCTCCCCTAATGCCTAGTAGAGGGACATTAGAGAATTCTCCACAACGGTCAACAATGATAACATTCTCTTTGGATCGGGAACACCAATGAATATCTGAATGTTTGAGCGTCATTAACCTTTGTGACCACCTTAATCCTTGCTCATTATTTAAGACTAATTGGGGAAGATGAAAAATAAACCATCTTGCCAGGAGAGGAGTGAAACACATAAGGACGCCTCTTTTCCTCATTGTGCGAGTGTGAAAAGAGTGTAGGATATCCCCTAGCAATGTAGGCACTGAATTGCGTGACATGAATATTTTGACGGCACTCACATCTATGAGTTGGTCAGGATTTGGAAACAAAACAATCCCATAGAAGAGGAGAGTCACAATGTCCTCAAAGGCTTGCAAGTCTAAGGAATTCCAACGGCTTTGGGCTTTCTCAAACAGGAACTTTGCTAAGAATCCTTTGACACCACTTCTAGTTTCCCAATGGGTTGTGACATCAGATGAGTGCAAGTGCAGAGCTTGAGCAATCTCTTTTGGCTTTGGGTCTCTTTCTGTACCGTTGAAAGGTAGTTGACTGGGAATGGGAATCCTCGAGAGTTGAGAGAATTCTTCCAAAGTAGGCACAAGCTGATAGTCGGGAAATATGAAGCAATGGTGCAAAGGATCAAAGAACTAGAAGAGCACCTTCATCATATCCTCATTTGTGTTGGAGGTGACCAAGTTGAGTAGACGACCATGCCTCTCAGTGAATGGAGAGTTCTCATGGATCCTTGAAGCTAGCTCATTGAGTTGTGGAGGAATTCTTACAAGGTTGACTTGGATAGTTTTCCTGCGAAGTGAATCCATATCCTACAAAAAAAGAACAAAGATGAAACTCCAAAATCCTTGAAATGGTTAGTGATGTATATGATGTTCATGATGTCCATGATTTTATGTACAAGTATGCATATACAAGCAAAGCAAACATGTTCTTAGTTTAGGCTTGCATGGGGTTTTATAGGTAAGTACCCTCTTGAAGTTTAGTTGGCTTAAACTTATCCTAATAATAGTAACCGGGTTCTAAGGAGCTCAATATCACCAGATTGTTTCCTTGGTCATTGTTTCATCTCAAGCCTCTTTAATGGCGACTGAAATATCCCAAGAAACCAAACCTCAATGAGTGTAGTATCGAGTATCTACCAACTTCGGACTGCACCAAAGCCAGTCATCTCACTACATCCTAAAGGCCAAGTTTGTCAAGTAAAGGGTTCTAGAAGTTCATTAGTGCTTCATGACATCACTCAGCGGCCCCGTATTCTCTTTGATTGACTCAAAGGCTACCGGTACCCACAAATATGTCACACTAACATAGCTATTGCTTAGACCATGTCGGTATACCCCACACGGTTTCCATAATATATTGCTATTTACCTATAATGTATCCCAAATCCGGGTAGAGGATTTTAAACCCAAACAAAGAACCATAATGTAAAGCAAACAAGTCAAACATTGTAAGCAAATAAATATTATCTATCCCTAAGGTAACCCCACTTTTATAATAATCCCCAGCAGAGTCGCCAGTTCTGTGATGCGGTGGGAGAACTGACTTAAGGTTTTTGAGTTTTATCGCAAATGTTGCAGTTAGAAAGAGTCGTCACCGACTTTTCTTTTATCCAAAAGGAAAGGTGAAAAAGCACAGGAAAGACCTTTGAGATTGTTTCTTGAGTTCGGGGGGTAGATTATGAAAAGGGAAGGTATTGGCACCCTTTTCATCCATGGTTTTCCATGGGCTCTTAGTTACTTGCTAGATTACTTGCTTTTGTTTTTTGAAATTGCGTTTGGTGTGGTTTTGAAAGTATTTTGTAAAAGAGGCCATTTGTTTAAGCAATCTTTGTAATGATTCTCGTTCGTAAGAATGTATACAAAGATGTTTGTCTTTTTTTTGAAAATGTTTTCAATGTTTATAAAATGTTTGGAAATATGTGTGTTTGTTTTGAAAATAGCAAGGATAGTTGTTTAAAAATAGAGCAAGTTACTAGAAGTAATCTACCTACTCAAATTTCTTTCTTGTTCATTTTCTATTCCTTTGATATTGTTGTCTTACCATTGATTTGATAAGCAACCCTATCTTTGGATGTAAACCGGACGGGCATGGATCGTCGTATAACCATGATTAGCAATGTTGCAAAGTATCTTAGCATTTTTGAGGGACCAAGATCATTTTGTAAGGCAACTTTGAATTGCGTCATCGAGAGACTATGATCTTATACTTGTTTGTTTTGCTAAGATACTTCGCATGCGTAATATGGCCATTTTTGTATAAGGAAACCAAGTGGAGAAACCCTAAGGATGCTTGTGTGCAAGTGTGTTATTTTCATGCTTGATTTTGTCTTGGATTTAGGGTTTTCTATTTGATTTGTTTTTATCTTGCCATTCAAACCCTAATTACTAGCATGGTATATAAAAGCGGTAAATTACGTAATTTAAATATTACTACGCTATTACAACATTTTGTGGGAGGGGGGAATGCAAATTGTGAATGGGGATTTGCAATAATGTAAATCTAATTAAGTTATTACAATCAAATCGAATTTGTACAAACATTTGAATAAATAATATAATTTAATTATGCAATGTTATGTATATGCAAGAAAAAGCTTTTGGTTTTATTTTTATGTGAAAAGGAGTTTTAACCTAATCCTAAAAATATTTAAAAAAAGAAGGAAATGATTTCTTGAGAAAAATGGTTAACCCTAATTTCTAATTAAAAGGAAAATAAAATTCTTTAAGTATTATTTTTTGTGTATTATTTGTATTAAAAATAATAAATAATATTCATGAAAATATTTAGTCTTTTTATATATAAAAAATATTTATAAGTGTGATAAAAAGAATAAATAATTAAACCAATTCAATTTTTTTATTTACAAGTTTAATATATATATATATATATATATATATATATATATATATATATATATATATATATATATATATATATATATATATATATATATATATATATATATATATATATATATATATATATATATATATATATATATATAAAATATGTAACTAAAATAAAATATATTTTTTATGAGAAAAAATAAAATGGACCAAAAATATAACTTTAGCATTTTTATATTTTTTATGATTTTAATATTAAGGAAAATATATTTAATAAAATAGAAATAAAAAATAAAAATGAATAATAAAAATTAGGGGCAGGGGTGTTGCGAGAAAACAGGGGGTAGTATGTTAGCAAAAAACGCTAAGGTCTAAGTGTTGAAGACCATCCTGCAAACAGCCAAAAGTTCGAACCCATGACCTATGCATTTCCAGCGCGCTACCTTGCCACTGGGGTGGCTGTACATCCGTTAGTTTATGTGGAACAAGAAAAACATAACACAAAAAGCTTCCTTTGCTCTGTACTTTGTCTTCTTCCTCTAGCCAGCCGGACCCCCCTGTAACTCTTTCATCTCTCAACAAAAATGGAAATTAATAACATGAATGTTATAGCATTTTATCTCACGATTCTAACCATGTGCATAATTAAAACTATAAGTCCAAGATCAAAGATAATTTTAGTGGCCCTAATTCTTAACCTAATTTTTTCAGAAACTTCAAACTCAAAATTCTCTCAACTCAGGCCAAATAAATGCAAGTTATGGATATGTACAGCTTCGTAGCAATGATGTCTACATTGTATATTCACAAATGGAAAGCTAACTTTGCATGTATCAAGAGTTGGAAAAACAGAAAACTCACCTTGAAAATGGAAATCGTGTATTGGAAATGAGCTTGCTTTAGGATGCTGTGATGATCAGGTTAGCTTCCTTGAACCTCTAGGAATCTAATGCAATTCCTAGCGTGTCTTGAGGGTGGCTGGAATGATCTGGAGAAGTCCACCTGTGTTACTCTGTTTTTGAAGTTCAACAATGGGGAAGATGGAGTTACAGTGATGTTTCAGGGTGTGGGATGGTTTTCTTGTAAGGTAAGGAAGCTTAGGGAAGCAAAAGGCCTGAAAACGCACGACTGGAATGGAAGATTCAATTCACAAGTCAGAAATGGTAAGTTTGGAGGCTTGGTATGCAATTTCTGATTCTAGGGTGTTTCAAGGCTTGGGCATTCGTCCTTTTAGTTGCAAAGTGATAGCTTTATATAGAGCAAAAGATTGGAGGACTTGTGCTTGCTCAGAAGTACAAGATCACATGTCTTGCTACATTTCTTGTTTTTGAAGCAACTGTGAGAAATGACTTCTTAATGCATGGTTCTGATCTTGTAGGTTAGTGTGAAGCTTTAAACATGTTTTTTTCAGGCTTAGAGGCTTGGTTTGTGCAGAAAGAACAAGTCCAAGGCTCAAGAAATGAAAAAATGCATAAAGCATGCTTTTCCAAAATGGCAATGTTGCCTTTCTTCCATAAATGGTTATTTTCTTATACAATGCATTGAATGTTTGGCTTTAGGGCATGAAATCTTGTACAATCCATTAATGGTGGAGTAGCAAACAAGTTTGAGGCCTGAAAAGTGAAGATTGTACAGCATGCTTGAGGATTTGAATTTTGTTCTTCATGGAATGGCTTGAAATCAAAGTGAGAAATTGCCAACTTCATCTCTTCGATTCTCCCTACTCAAGAATGATCTCAAGGAGTTATTTGACATTTTGTAAAGCTTCCAATGTTCTTTACAAGTCATCTTTGAAATGCATTTCAAGATTCTTCTTGGAACTAGGTGAAAACTTGCCATGAAGTTGGGTAAAAAACCTGCCTAAATTAGGGCAAAATCACACTAAGATATTTTAGTTCATGGGCATGTATTCATAAAATTATATCTTGAGATCCAAGAATCTTTAGGGAAACATGTGTGAAGAAAAGTTGTACATTTCATGGAGATCTACAACTTTCATGTTCGGAATTTCCTTTGAATCATCTTGCATCATGGTGAAAAAATGGTTTAAAGTTGAAGAAAAAAAAGAAATATTCTATACTTAGAAAAGTTTCGAAGTTAAGAATAATTTCAAATTTCAAAACCAAAACATCAATCTTTAGTTTCTTGATGAACAAGTTTCACATTTTGACAAGTTTTGATGAATTGTGATCCTTGACACTTGATTTTGACCAAAAAGTCAAAGTTTGACTTTTCAATATACAGTTGACTTTTGATCTGTTGATTGCAAATTTCATCTGTCAATCCAGTGGAATTGCAATGTTTTGAACCATGTCAATAGTTCAAGATGGTACAAATTAACCCTTGAAATTATGCTTCAAACCAAATGGTCATTTGTTAGGTCAAAAATCAGAAATGACCCTTTCTCAGTGAAAACCCTAATTTTGACCATTTTGCCCTTTTGATGATTTGATCAAATTTTCTTGAGGAATTATGGTCCAAACTTGATAAAATGATGCATATGAGTCTAAAATGTTGATGTTGATCAAAATTTATGAAGTTTGACTATAAATTGGCCATGGTTGACTTTTTCCCCAATACAACTGATTTTTAGGTCAACTGTCCAATTGACTGATCAAAAATGTGATTCAAGGCTTGAAACTTGTCATGATTAATCTTAGGGGTCCATAATGATGTTTGAAAGTCATATGAAGCATTAATAGTCCAAAAATCCTTGTGCAAACTCAAACCCTAATTTTGGGTTATCAGTGTAAGATCAGATGTCTTGAGCTGACCAAACCCTAATTCAGTCTTGAGTCAAAGAGATCTTGTGAGAATAATCTTGTTAAATAAGAGGGAAAATTTTGGGGTACAACATACCCCAAAATTTGCCCTCTCATTTTTCCCAAGATTTCTCTCACATGTGTGGTTACAAAACACAAATTTAAAGGAAAATAAAAAATGAAAAAACATTAAAGATGTTAATATGCCTTTCGACAAGACAAAATTTTGCTTCGAATCCATATCCTTTGATTGGACTTTCGTACTCTTTCGATGCAATCTTGGCTTGCATCCTTCGATTGTTCATTAGCCTATGACACACTGGATTTGATTCACAAAACAAGTGCTTCCAGCATGCAACCTTCGATTACACCATTGGCTTCACATGGTTCACAGTGCAATGGTTGCATGCATGCCTTTTTCGTTTGAACAAATAATTCCCTCCATGCTTGCTTTGATTCACAAAGTGATGGCTAGCTGCATAAAACTTTCGATTGAGCCACAACTTACTTCTTGCATGCAAGAGGCTCCTACCAGGCCAGCAGGAACAAGGCAAGAGCCTCTTATAGCCTCCTTCGATTCCAAGGCAAAAAGCCTCCTTTGGCATCCTTCGATTCCATAAATTTTTCCTTCTGTATGCCTCTTTCGTATGGGCATTTTTGCTTCCTGCATGCCTCTTTTGCTTGGGCATGTCGCCCCCTTTGTTGCAAGCTTTGGTTACACCTTTCGTTTAGGCATGTGGCTTCCTTCAATCCAAGTTGTGGTTACACCCTTTGTTTAGACATGTGGCTCCCATCATGCAAGCGTTAGATTGAAGAAAGACCTCTTGCATGTTTTCTTGAAGTCACGAAGCAATGGCCTCCTGCAGCTATCCTTCGAATCAGAAGCCATTTGTTTTCCATGTTTGCCTTTGACACGACAATGCCAGGATTTCCTTCATGCCAGCAGGCACAAGGAAGGGACCTCTTGCACACACCCTTTCGTTTGGCCATGTGACCTCTGGAAGGAAAGCATTCAATTGGACAAGAGCCACCTTCACACAAAGCTTCGTTTGGAGTTTTGATTCTCTTCGAATCAGCATACTTTGAACCCAACTCTGGACCCTTTGAAGAAAGTTTGTTTGAAGAACTTTGAGCAAATATCATAGCCTTAACCTACTTATCAGGCTATCTTGCTTTCAAATCTTTACATGATCAGAGGCTTACACAAAGGTTTGAAGCTTTGTCTATTGGATAATACCATTCTTGGTTAAAATAGTAAAAGGCTACATACCATTTTTTCATAAAGAGTACTTTTATCACAAAATCAGCTCCCAATCTGATTTGTGTCTAAACGAAAAACAGTTCCAAAAGCACAAGTCCAATCTCCTGCCAGCAGGCCCCCACTTGTACTGGAAACATGGGAACAACGAAAAGGGATTAAACTTGTTTCATTTTCAACCAAACCATGGTTTGTTATCATACAAACCTGGTTACTTCAAACACCTTCAACCTTTTCTCTATAAATAGAGAAGCATTTGCAAGCTAAAAGGGACTTTTTCTGGTGATGGTGGAATGAATCTCAAATTATCAAACACTCTCAAACACAAAAACACATATTCAAATCCAGAATCCAGAAGAAATATCACACTTATTTCTTTGGCCCTTCGAATCTAAAGAAACACAATACTTGTTTCTTTCTCTCTTTTGAATCTGACACAAACTCAACACTTGGTTTCCTCTTTCGAATCCAATGTTATCCTTATTTCTTTCCCTCAAATCCAGGGAAACTAAGAGAAGCCACTCAAGGTCCAGCACACACGTTCTAGCTTCAAACAAGGTAAGTGTCTCTTAACCTTGAACCTTTCGTTTCTAGCATAACATATGAATAGTCATTCTCTTCATTTGAAACATGTACATAACATTTGCTTCCTTTTTGTTTCCACCCTTTTAGTTTGTTTTCATTTCTAACCCTTTTGATTTTGTTTCTTGATTTATTAAATATGTTTAATAACTAACCTGGCCATAAGACAATGCTAGCATGGCCTCAGGCCATGTTGCTTTTTAAATCTCAAACGAAAGAAACAGGAGGAAGGAAGTATGAAATGAAGCTTCAGGCTTCACCCCCTTACTGCTTCACATTCTAAAGGAATGAGCCAGAAGGGAGAAACGAAAGACGTTCACACTGATTTCTTGGCCCAGTCGAAAGCAGCAGCCATAAGGGAGAAATGAAAGTCATCCACACTGACTCCTAAGCCCAATCAAAGAAGGCGACAAGGAGCTTGGCGTGAAGAGTGAACTTCATGATGATTCCAGGCCCTAATCGAAGGAAGCAAAAAGGTAGATTCAAAGGCTGCATCTCATGCCTCAGGCTAAGCCCAAATCGAAATCCGTGACCTCACTAACTCGAGGTCCAAATCGAAGGAAGCCAGAGAGGGAAGAATCGAAGGGTTTTTCTGCCTAGATCGAAGCATTCATTTTTCTTTCTTTTATATTTGTTGTCTTTACATTTTAATGTTATTCAATATGGTTGTAATAATGTATGATTTATTTTATACATTTTTATTATTTTTCTAATAATTTTAGTAATTAGGACGTATGGCAAGATAAAACTAACAAGTAGACAACCTAAAATTAAAAGACAAAATGCATACAAATCAAACACATTATTCACACACATGCACCCTTAAGGTAATCTCACTTGTTGCCTCGGAAAAATAGTCATGTCCCTCGAATATGGGCGTTTTAGCAAAGACCATTGATAGAATATCGTAATCCCTCGATGACCCTCAATGTTGCCTTCGGTAAATGATCTAGTCCCTAAACGACATTGCTAAAACGTCCCATAGGTTAACTTCTATGACTATACAAAATGTCCCACGCCCGCCCCTTCACATCCAACGATGGGGCTTCTTACCAAATAAATGGTAAGATAGAAACATCTAAAATAGGAGGAAAAGAACATTAGACCGTTTGAGTATGCAGGATGCTCATTGTTGCTCGCTTGCTCACAACAAAAACATTTTAACACCAACACTTCTAAATTGAAACATTTTTAAAAGACAAAACTCTTTGTACGCATTCTTATATAAACAAGGATCATTAGAAATACACTTTTCAAAATCACTTTCAAAAAACACATTCCACAAACACCTCTTTGAACTATTTTTCAAAACCAACACTTTGTATGCATTCTTATAGAGACGAGAATCATTACAAATACATTTTTTTTTAAATATTTTCAAAACCACACCACAAAGCACATTTTTAAACAAAGCAAGTGATCTAGCAAGAAACTAAGAGCCCATAGATAATTATGGATGAAAAGGGTACTAACACCTTTCCTTTTCATAACCTACCCCATGAACTCAAGAAAACATCTCTACAGGTCTTTCCTGTTATTTCCGCCCTTTTCTTTATTGGATAAAAGAAAAGTCGATGGCGACTCTTTCTATCCGCAACAATTGAAATCAAACGCAAAATAACTAAGTCAGCTTTCCCACCGTGTTACAGAACTGGAGACTCTGTTGTGGAATACTTAAATGTGGGGTTACCTTAGGGCTAGATCACCTTTACTTGCTTTTCATTGTTTGAATTGCTTGCTTTACATTATGGTTCCTTGTTTGGGATTGTTTTGATCCTCCACCCGAATCTGGGGCACCTTTTAGGTAAGTAGAAATATATTGTGGAAACTGTACGGCATAAACCGATACAGTTGAAGCAATAGCTATGTTAGTGTGACACATTTGTTGGTACCAGTATCCATTGTGTTGAATCAAGGAGAATACGGGGCCATTGAGCAGCGTCATGAAGAAATAAATGACCTTAGAATCTTAATTGAACAACTTGGCCATTATTAAGTAGTGAGATAGCTGGTTTCAGCGGAAAGCTGAAAATTGGTTGATACTCGATACTACACTCATTGAGTTTGGACTTTTGGGATAATGCCTAAAAGAAAGGTCACTGATATTGAGATCCCCTAGAACCCAGTTACTTTCTAGGACAAGTTGAGCCAACTAAACTTCAAGAGTGTACTTACCTACAAACTCTATACAAGCCTATACCTAAGGATTTGTCTGGTTTGTGTGTATTTATACATAAGAACTTTCTTGCTTTGCATACTTGTACATCATGACATCATATCATAAGAATTCTCACTAACCATTTCAAGGATTTAGGAATTTATCTTTGCTTTGTTTTGTAGGGCATGAATCCCATCCGAAGGAATACCATCCGAATGAGCTTCGTGAAAGCACACCCTGAACTACAAGAATTAGCATCAAGGGTTCATGGAGATTCTCCCATCACCAAGAAATATGGTCGACTTCTCATCTTGGCTACCTCTAATTTCCAAGAATAAATGATGTATGTACTCTTCCAATTCTTTGATCCCATGCATCATTGCTTCACCTTTCCTGACTATCAGTTGGTTCCTAAATTAGAAGAGTTCTCTCAACTATTAGGAGTTCCCGTGCTTGATCAAATACCTTTCACTGGTTTAGAAGAGATTCCGAAGCTTGAAGTTATTGCCGAAGCCCTGCATCTGAAGAGAGCCGACATTGTAAAAATTTGGGAGACAAGAAGTGGAGTTAAGGGTTTCCTAGCCAAGTTTCTGTTGGAGAAGGCTCGTTCATTCTGAGAAGATATGGATTTTCAAGCCTTTGAAGATGTCTTAGCCCTTTTAATCTATGGTTTTGTTCTATTTCCCAATCTGGACCTATTCATAGATGTGAATGCCATCAAGGTCTTACTCTCTCGTAATCCTTTACCTACTTTGCTTGGAGACATTTTACATTATTTCCATACTCGCACCATGAAGAAAAGAGGTACTCTCTTGCATTGCATTCGCTTACTATCTAAGTGGTTTACTTTGCACCTACCTCAATCAACATTAAAGAACGAGCAAGAATTGACATGGTCTTAGAGGATGATGTCCCTCACACACTCTGACATTTATTGGTGTTCTCGATCCTTAGAGGATACTACTATCATGACCGTTGTGGGGAATTCCATAATGTCCCACTCTTAGGCATTAGGGGAGGTATCACCTATAATCCTTCTCTTGCATTATGACAATTTGGGTATGCACAAAGATATGGTCCTCACGATGCACTCATCCAAGGTTTGGTATTCGACTATGAGGGCGACAACCAAGGTTACCGTCAAAGGTTCATACGAGCTTGGAGAATGATAAACAAAGTGGATAGCAAGACATTGGGGCGTAAGAACTCCATTCCTTTGGAGCCTAATCTTAAGTGGGTACGAACTTGTTCTCAATGATTTGGTATGCCATACCCTACCACTTTTCCTATCATCATGGAGCCTTTAGTTCCTTATGTTATCCTTCATCCTACCATGCCTACTTATCTTGAAGACTTACAAAGGGATTGGATCCAACTGAAGGAAGAATGAGACCCCTTCGAAGATCAGTTCTACGCGATTGAAAAGAAGGTTCTGGAGCTTACAAGGCAGCTTCATGATGAGCGAAATCTGAACGCCTACATTACGCCAAAGAGGATGCGTTCAACCTTTTTGTCTTAGGAGTTTATTTTTCTTTATGTACTCCATTGTAAGCCCAAGAGGTATGGTTGTAATCAAGCTAAACTTATTAATACAATTGATGTTTACGCTATTTCTTTTCTATAACAAATTTAAATTTTTTAAGTCCTTGAAAATATTGCATCCACATACCATGAATCATATCATGACAGGCTTTTCCCATATAGGTCTCTCATCTCCTTACTGTTTATTTCCATAGAGATGGTGCTAGAACAAACTATCAAGGACATTGAGACTTAAAATGCTCAACTTCAAGAAATGTACTTGAACCAATCCAAGTGGCAAGAAGAAGTGAAAGCACTCATCACTAGGGGCATGACCATGGGGAATCCTGAGGACGACAGGGATGACCAGTTGGAACGACTTCAAACTGAAATTACAACAATGAAAGTCCAGATGATGGGACAACTGGTGGGCCATATGGCTCTTATCCAAAACATAGCTCGGGGTCAGGAGGAGCTAAGGACCCTTGTCAACAAACTTCATCAAGACGGTTGCAACCGTATGAAACAAACAGTCGAAAATGGGGATGAAGTCATTATTCAGCATCCCATGAGACAAGAAACCAGTTTGGTGGAGAGCAGACCTTTCCAAGTTTCTGCCACGTCACGGGCCCAACAGCGACCTCACCAACGTCAACAGGGAAATCATCAAAGGAAAAACGAGCCTGAGAGACAGTTCACTAACATCAACATGCCATTGTCTCAAGCATTGCAACACATGTTGAGGATGAACCTGATCACGTTGACAAGACCTCATCCAAACCCCAAAACCTCTTCTCCTAACTACAATCCCGATGCAAGGTGTGTCTATCATTCCGACATTACTAGGCATGATACAAACGATTGTTGGGCTCTGAAGTATAAGATTCAAAACGTGATCAATGAAGAAGCATTGGAGTTCACACAAGACGGTCAACTGGAGCTCTTCTACCACCCCTCAAGGGCATCCATATGGAAGTGATGGTCTGGGCGAGGAAATTTTCAGTTTATTCGAATTTTTAGTTGTAATTTCTTTGTTTGCTTAAACAATTATCTTTATGTCAGACTTTGGTTACTCTCTTTAATGCATTAGATATGTTTGTATTGAATTATTCCATTCATTTTCACTCTATTTAAACTATGCTTTTTACTCCCTTTATGATATTAAACTCTTGTTTCAAAAAGTTACAAGCCTTTATAGGGAGGATGACGAAAACAATGCTATAATCTCATACAATATGCTTTTGGACAGACCTTGTTGACGATGTACATGCGTTTCTTTAAATTCCTAAACACAAGAGTTATAAGGAGGATAATCCCTAGTCAACCCCTTTGAGCCTAAGAAGTATGAGTTTATTTTTTTTACACAAATTGAAACCTTTAATCAAAACCTGGGGCAGGGTAGTCTCTTAGTTAATTCAAACGCGCGTTCAGTCGTAAACTTTCACTTCATATACAACAAATGGCATCAAAAACTTTACTCTAGAATCAAAAGACGGCGATGGTTCCGTATCACACAGGAAGTCCTTATCTCTCAAAAGAAAAACCCACTAAGTCAAAACCTATGAAGGAGACTTAAAAAAACGGGGGCATCCCACTGACTGTAATCTCAAAACAAGAACAGTCAGGAAAAAATCAGGAATAATGAATCAAAAAAAAGAGGACGCTACAAATCCACGACAACATGAAAAACGACTCCCTTCCGACAAACATAACTTGTCTGAGCCATCACCAAAACTTTATTTCAGACTCAATTGGAATTCAAACGCACAATTAATTGTGTTTAGGATTGAAGAATATCACGAAGAACGGGCGAGTACAAATACACTTTGAGCCTTATCCTTTGTTTCTTAAACCGTGAACTAGACCATGCTACAACCCTTTCAAAGTCCTAATTGAAGCATGGGTTAGTTCAAAAGCATACTGTTACAAAAGGTATCCTGACTCGTGTAAGGCTTACTCTAAATCCTGAGTTGAATTTTCTTACAAAATTTCTTTTATCTTGCTAAAATGCATTTTCAAAACTTCAAGATAAGCATAAACTTTGCATTATTTGAATATCACTGTTAGCATATGGCTAATTGTTTGACAGCGGAGAAATTCACATGATGAATATCCAGCGAACGAAACTCTCTTAGTGAACAAAATCACTTCAAATAGGATGACACTTCCAACGACAAATCTTCTATTAAGAAACGGGGCATGACATGTCACTGTCCAATACATCTAGGGAAGTCAAGTCAAGATTCCAAGAAATCTCTCAAGAAGTGTTGATTAACTAGGGGCAGGTATTATTCTAAATCACTTGGGGCATTGAATGTGAATTCCTACAAAGGGTTACATATGGTCAGGCAAACATTTCTCTCAATACTACAAACACTTGCTACTAGGGGCAGTGACAAATTTACCACAAAGTACTTTTCATAAGGTGATACTCAGCCATAGTTTCAACCTCCAAAAACTTCTCCCTAACAGAGTTGCTCTCAAGAATTCTCGAGGAGTTTTGCCAAAATAAAACACCTCTCCAACAGAATGGCGACATGGTTTATTTCCCCAACAAACAGAAATATTCCCCATCTTGAATTTTCCTCTCATACTATCACAAATCAAGGGACCATAACTCCTCTTCTCCAGTAGACTTTTCCACAACCCCAATAAGCTGTTGCAAAGCCTGGGAGACAACCAGATAACAGTTAACTTCTTTATCCCCAACAAGTTGTTAACTTTCTTTCTCTTCCATCAACAGATAGCTCCCCAGTAGAGCAACGGACAGCTGAAACTCTTGAACTCTTTTCCCCAAGCATAAATCAACACTTTCCACAGAGTTTTCTTCTCAAGAAAAATAAACATCCCCCAGTGGATTTCTCCTCAAAAAAACAAAGTTAGGAATCCCCAGCGAAAACATTCTAAACAAAGTTCGAAGGTCACATACTCTTCATCTCCAATAGTAGTGTGGGATTTAACTTCCCAAAACTCCCTAACACTTGTCAAGGATTTATTTTCCAAGACAAAGATACATTTCAACAACATTCTCAGCATATGCATATGAAATGCAGACAACACAATCTCTTTTATTTTGAGAAACATCATTACACCATGCATTTCATACTTCATGACATTGCCTATAACTAACTCTTTACCTTTTCAGGAAAAGATCAACAGATAAGTGGGCAAGTAGAGGTCTCAAATAGAGAAATTAAGCAAATTCTAGAAAAAACTGTTGCCACTTCTAAGAAAAATTGGTCTTCAAATTTACACGAGTCTCTATGGGCATATAGGACAACCTATAAGACCCCATAGGAACCACACCATTTAAGCTAGTTTATGGTAAATTTTGTCTGAAACAACCGGATGAAATCATTAAAGATAAAATTCAATGAAGTCGCCATCAAACATCTTTTATCCTACAAGAAGGTAAAGGTAAACTTCGAGAAAACCTAAAGGGGTGAAATCATGGTCTTGCAACCATAGAGATTGGGTAAGGAAGTCAGTTACACGAGGGGAAGGTATTAGCACCACACATGTATGTGATACTCCAAATGATCCACTTATGTTTGTTCTAATCTAAGGGGTGTGTAAATTTAGGTATAAAGCTTAAGAGCTAAAAATAAAAATGCAAAAGGGGGAATGCATGCAAAATAAAAGAGAAAACAATGTAGGGAAAATAAAAGTTGTGCTCGTTCGGGCCGTACCCCAATGCCTACATATCCCTTTTAAGGAATCAGAGCAGTGGTAGTTAGGCTTCAAAAGTATCTGTTTGTTTTGTCTTTTTAATGAACGATATTAATTTCACCTTCTGCAGCAACTCGACCTTTAGAGACATACGCGTCATCACAAAAATGAATTAACATGTCCTTCTGAAAAAAGTTTTGAAAGAAAAGCCC
Source organism: Vicia faba (assembly GCA_948472305.1). Classification (NCBI taxonomy): domain Eukaryota; kingdom Viridiplantae; phylum Streptophyta; class Magnoliopsida; order Fabales; family Fabaceae; genus Vicia; species Vicia faba. Next base: position 1,364,403,784 of record OX451737.1, on the reverse strand, counting down.
GAAGGCAAAAAGAGTTTGCGTTGGTTGGTGTTTTTATTGCAGATAACAGCTAGTTGATCTCAAGAGAGAGATATTAGCCACTTTTCCACTAATTCATGAAATAAGTTTTATTTTAATGCAAATTCAAAAGGGGAAAGATAAGTCTAAAGGTAGACTAGCAAAATAACCTTAGATTTGCCATGCATTATTGATCCTGTAGTCGAGGATAAAATAGGGCATCTCTACCTAATTTTAGCATACATGGATATAAGCCTAAGGTCTATTCACCTCAAACTTTAGGAAAAATTGACTTGAAGATCCTATGGAGAGCCTAAAAGAGGTGGTTCTACTAGAAAGGGAAAAGGGATGACCAAGCATCAAGAACATTTAACACTCATGATAAAAACAAAGGATTGAAATCGTAAGCACACTAGGAGAGGTGGATAAGAAGTAATCAAGGTTGGAAGGGAAAGAAAGATGTTAGGAGTGTGAGAGAATGAAGGAGATATATCCTAATAATACCAAGTCAGTAGTATATGCTAGGCTAACCAAATTAACCCTAAATTATGCACACAAATTTTAAACACAAACACCTTGGTCAAAGTAAAGCCCTATATATGTTCCTTAATCAAAATTAGGTTTAAAATAGAAGAAAAATTTGTAAAATTGAGTAATTTAAAACCTAAATTTGTAAGGACATGTAAAATTCAGAAAAATGATTTAAATTCCTTGGAATAAATTGAGTAGTTAGAAATGATTGGGAATTAACAAGACTAGGTAATAAAAGGGTCAAACTAGAGACTGTTGTGATCTTAAATCATCCAAGGATTTTAATCATATTTTCTTTGATTTTATTCAAGTAGAGGAAATTAGGCTTGAAATTGTTTCTTAAGGCCTAAGTAAGAAGCAAGGTCAAAAACCAATGTTAGTTTCTAAAAATTAGAAAGAAAGAAAAAAAGAAAATTGAAGTATAAATTCAATTGAAAATCATAGAAAACTAGTTTAATACCTAAGAGTCAGTAAATCTATTTTTATGGAATTTTATTGTTGAAGGAAGATATCAAAAGAAAATTAATTGCACAACATGACAAAAAAAAATAAAGAAAATGATATAGTTAAAGATTAATTTTATTTTCTTATCATGAAGTTTTGTAAAATCAAACAAAAATTATTTTTATGAAGAAGATAATGGAGCCTAGGATATTTTTTTGTGATTTTTAATCCTTAATGAAGAAGAAAACCCTAATTGAATTATTTAATTCTAAAAGAAGATAAAAAAGAAATAAAATTCAGAATATGAAAATATAGTAAAAAAGTAGGCCTAGTATTTTTCCTTGTTAATTTTTGGGTAAGGGAAAATATTAAAACAAAATTAAGAAAAACAATTAAAAATTTATTAAAAATTCAAAAATGGAAAATCCTATTACACCTATTAAAGTTAAAAAATGTTGTAAGAGAAATTCAAATCATGTTCAATGGATGCGCGCCACATAATCGTCCCTGAGCTTGAACCATGCCCTATCATGTCTTGTTCAGTTTTACATGTTGGATTTAGATAATGATTTTTCCTTCATTTCTTGATGAAAACACACAAAATTTTGGTCAAACTAAAGATCTCATAGAGTAGATTAATGTAGGATCAAAGATTTTCAAAAATAATGTACGAATAAGGGAGAAAAGTGCGTTTGAAAATTACTGAAATCAACATATTATGAACGTGTAAAAACATAATTCAATTAAATTATTTTAGATATATCGATCTCTCTTATTTCTCCATGAAATCTAACGACCCAAACATCAAAGTTCATCAGGAGATTGCAAGAAATAAGAGTACCCTATTAGATTCTTCAATTGTTGCAAGAACAAAATGAAAATTAAACATTACGTCACTGCAACAAGAAATTTGCACACAACTTGCAGAGCACGATTTTAAGCTTCAATCCACACATGAACACTCATCAGATCTAAGATTTGGCAAGCTACGCTATCATACAAGATCTACATCTTAAAATGTAAGCACAAATTCATATCGAAGTTCAAGATCAACTTACCTCAAGTGAGTGAAAAATAAATTCATTATAATCCTCTGAACTTGCAAGAAATCCATTGAACCTTGGTCTTTCACTTCAAATGTAGTGTAGCTGTGTAGAAATTGGAGTTTCGACCAATGAATTTGAGAGAAAATGCAAAGGAGAATGGATGAGAGCTTATATAGAGCAATGAAGTGTGTTGAACAAGTTTTGTTAACGGTATGGAAGTCTTTTGCAACATTAGAGCCATTGGAGACAATTTAGAGGTTATTGCATTTTGTGCCATCAGTGTTCAAGCTTGCGGTCGTTTTGGGCACTAATTGGGAAAAGAATGAGAATGTGAGGCTTGCACCGCATGTGACATAAGAGCATGTTCAAAAATAACAAAATATGATATGTTGCATATATGGGTCGTGACCAGCTCAGTTTCAACTTAAAAAGTCTCCCAATTGAATAGTGCAATTTCTTTGCTTAAGGGGCCTTTAAAAAGCTCTTTCCATGTAGATCATCATATAACTTTAAACTTTTTAAAAAGGTGCTTGGATCATGAAGAATAGTTGGTGTGAAATTGAGAAAAAAGGAGAAACTGTCATCCTAGGCACGCGCGTGGATGGCCCGCATTCTGGGCAAAAAACTTAGTTTCATGACCTCCTTTTCTATGATCATATCTTTTTCATTATTTGCTCAAATGAAGTGATTCAAATATCCACATGAAGATTACATATCCATTTGCAACTTCTCTTTGAATTTCATTTTCAATTATCACTTGTATTAAGAGATAGAGCATCATGAATAGGGGCATAACATGTGTTTGTGAAAATGCTGGTCTGAGCGTGCAAGCATGACTTGTAACTTGCCATCTTTATGCCTTAAACTCTTAAGTCCACTAACTCACAAATTCTTCACCTTTAGTACTTAAGCTCACATTAACAAACATGTAGGTGTTTTCTCAAGCTTTCCAAGCATGTTAAAAAACATGTTTGCTTCCATTGGACAAAAACGAGAAAGTTATAAATGTTCACAATTCAGTACTATATGGACTTAAAGACTTAGGAATTTTCTAAGTATCCAAGTAACTTCTTGAACAAGTTATCTCCATTTTTACCTCTTCTCTTGATTTTATGACACCAATGATCATGAAATATTAAAATAAGATAGTTGACCAAAAGTCCACTTGGTCAACTTTGACTTTGGTTGACTTTTGTTCAAAATGACCATTTTCCACTTTTGATCAATTGAACTTCTTTCACTCAAAATTGGAACTCAATATTTCAATTATAGGTGCTTATCAACATATAGAGATGCATGGAATTATGTCTTGCCCAAAAAGTCAGATATTTCTTGATTAAAATCAAAACCCTAATTTTAGCCCTATGTGTTAGGAGATAGTGACCAATATTCAAAGCCCTTATTCTTCTTGACAAATTGTGAAATTATTTGAACAAAGATGTCTTATATGATTATGAGAAGGTAATACTTCACACTTGACTCTTATAGGCCTCAAACTCTTCAACTGACCAAAACCCTAATCTTGAGAAATGAACAGTAGAAATGTGAATCTTCCCCAAACTTTGCAAATTTCCAACTTCTAATGATCATATGGGACAAATGAGATGTCTTGCAATATAATAAACCTTTTAGAGTTTAAATATTGAAGATATGAGATCCTTTTTTGTACTAATTGACCAAACAAACATCTCTTATAGCCTGCATAAGAACTTGGGAACCAAGATACCTTAATCCCATCATGAAGAAGAACTATAATGAGGAACCGGGCGAAGGTGGACCTAAAACAGAAAGACACCGGGTGGAGGTGAACTTACCAGTGTAAAGAAGACGTTAGGTGAAGATGAACCTATTGGGGAGAAAGGAAGAACGTCGGGCAAAGGAAAAGTCCAAAATGAGAAGAAGACTAGTCGAAGATAGAATTTTGACGAAATACCGCCAATCCATAATGGACTTATTAGGGATAATGATATGTATGTCTGGTGAACATTATACACACATGATAGAGAGACTGATCATGGCAGACTCTTACAGGGGATATTTTCTTAGCTAATGGAAGGAAAACCCGACCAGCATGGATAAATCAAAGACAAAGAACCGACTACACTAAAACCCAGAAGACATAGATCAAAGGTGAACTCGACAAAAGGTAGAGACCAGCCAAAGAGGACTCTAACAAGAATTTCCCATACAAGTCGAGCTTTAAAAAGGTTGGGAATGCACCAGAACCACAATATCCTTCAAGCCAGAAATGGGATATGATTCTTTAAGAGTGGCATATATCTAGATTACCACACACCAAGTATAGATACTCAAATACTTAGGAAAAAAGTAAGGTTATAAGTCGAATCTTACTCGTACTCTGGTGGCGAGGTAAACACGGGTAAAATAATCGAAGACTTGCACGGGCAAGAAGAGACCACAACTTACTAGGAAAATGGGGAATACCAAAAAACCCGAATGGAGGTAAATCAAACAGACTTCACTGGGGAAACATAATAGGATCACATTGAGCTTGCTGCAGAGATAATTCAAATTTCAGCGCGTAACAATTTGATTACCAAAAGTGAACATGATTGGCTTATAATCATGCATGTTTGAACTTTTTATAGCATAATTCCCCTTTCAATGGAAATGCTACCCATTTTGGTAGATGCAATGAAATGATGCATGTTTGAGCGATGCATGAAGAAAATCTAACAACAATCGACTGTTGAGGAGACAATGAACTCCTGAACAAAGATCATAGCACATATGATCTCCTATAAAGAGGAATGAACCTGGACATCAGTGGGGAATCACAATTCAGACCCAACAGCTTTTGAAAATTGTTATCACTGGGCAAATAACTTCCTAGGGAGAAAACTGCAAACATAAATCGCATCTTTGAAAGAATCTTAAATTTTGGTCAAACTCTCAACCCCCTTGGGAACAAATCAAATCCGCTCCCGATGAGGAAAACTTTATTGGGAACATAAGCTTTTACTAGGGATCACATAAATTATTCAAAAAAATTAATTTTATAAAGACCACACCGGGGATAACAACTAGAGGCAATAAACTCCACTTGGGGAAGGGAAGAAAACCTATGAACTACAACTTGAAATTTGGAACTCTACTGGGGAATTCTCCAACAATACTCTCCTACTGAAGATAAGAGACCCTTAAACAACAAATGTCAATGCACGTCTCTTCAGAAAAATCCAGGGACCTGACCCACTAGGAATAACAACTACCTCTTCTATTGTGTAATAGACAAACTTCGTATAGTGATATCAACAACACCAACTAACAAAGATTGGCACTGTGGAGCAGAAATCAATTCCAATTGGGCAGAAAAACCCTACCTCCATGGGAAAACCAAAACAGAATCTCCCATGGGTAATTGGGAATCTCCTCAAGAAAACTTTGATACAGGCAGATCACACTGGGGAAAATAGTGTAAACTTGACTGAGGATTAGCATGTGTAATTCAACGAGAAAACGAAAGCTAATCTCACTGGGGAAGCCGAAAAATGTCGACTTCAAGGGGAGGATTTAAATAATCCTTCAACAAAACCAAAAAGAACAAACTACAATGAAGAGGAAGAGTGTACTCAAACAAGGGTACGACATCGCTGGGGATACATGATTTGTCCTGAGTTGAAATGAGCATTCACCGCGGTTATTGGATCGTATTCTGCATAAAGCGTAAATCATAACAACATTCCCCAGTATGGGATGTTTGCTTTAGCTGTCATATCAGTCACATGAAACTCTAAGGAATTTCATTTACTTGTATCATGTGCTGTAAAGATTTTAACATTTTTACATGCAAAGTTTATCAAAAATGTTGAACGTCTTTTACAATAAAAAAAGTAAAATAAAAAAAAATTGGCACAATTCAAAATAAAATTTTTATTGATTGATTGGCCTGTAAATAGGCATTTACATCAAGAAGAAATTCCTGAAAAGAGGAAATTGCATACAAAGAATACAGAGGAGAAAACAAAGATGGTAGTGTGAGTGTGGATTTATCGAGTACAACTGTTCTACAACTCTTATGACCTCAAAGCTCCTTAGTATCTTGATTTCTAAATAAATGATCGGATGGATGCTTCCCAAGCCAACCCAACAACAATCTAAGTTGATATTAAAGATGCAACGCGGACTGTAGTATTCACTTTTAATCCCTAACTTTTTCCTGGAATTCCCTTTCGGGTTTTCAATCCATCAGGATACCCTTTTTTTCCTAAATTGCCTTTGACAGGTTCAACTTAGCGGGAGTACAATTATTTTTCACTCATTTTCTCTTTCTTTTGTCCCTAACTTTTGCCCGAACCTATGCTTGTTAGGTTTGTCGGGATGCCTTTTTTGCCAAAGCCAGTCAACTCAGCAGTCATTTCATGCGAAGTACTTTTTCACAACATCTGCGTTTACGGGGTGAGGGAAATCCTCTCCATCCATAGTCGTGAGCATACTAGATCCTCCTGAAAATATTTTCTTTACAACATATGGTGCTTCATAATTAGGAGCTCATTTACCCCTAGTATCTATATTGTTGGGAGGCAAGATTATTTTCATCACAAGATCACTAGTTTGAAAATTCCACCGACGTACCTTCTTATCGAAAGCTTTCTTCATCCTTCTCTGGTATAACTTCCCGTGGCAAATAGCCGTCAATATCTTCTCATCAATGAGATTCAGCTTGTCAAATCTATTCTGGACCCATTCATCCTCATTCAGCTGTACATCTGTCATTATCCTCAAAGAAAGAATTTCCACTTCCACAGGTAGGACTACTTCCATGCCATAAACAAGCGAGAAGGGGGTTACCCTAGTCGAAGTGTGCGCAATGGTACGATAACCATGTAAATCAAATGGAAACATCTCATACCAATCCTTATATGTGACAACCACTTTCTGCACAATCTTCTTAATATTCTTGTTAGCTGCCTCAACTGCGCCACTCATCTTACGATATAGGGAGAAGAATTATGATGCTTTATCATAAAAGTTCCGCACATCACTTTCATCATCTTATTGTTGAGATTCGAACCATTATTGGTAATAATCATCTCGAGAACCCCGTATCAACAAATGATATTAAGCTTGATGACACAAGCAACCATCTACTTAGATACGTTGGCATAAGATGTTGCTTCAACCAACTTAGTGAAGTAGTTAATGGCCACCATAATAAAGCAGTGCCCATTGGAAGCAGTCGACTCAATCGGACCAATATTATCAATGCCCCACATTATGATGAGCCAAGGTGAATTCAAGACATTCAGAGGATTTGGTGACACATACATCTTATCAGCATAGATCTGACACTTGTAACAGATCCTGGAATGATTGTAGCAATAATTTTCCATTATTGACCAATAATAACTTGCTCTCAAGATTTTCTTGGCCATAGTATGCCCACTGGAATTTCTTACAAAGGAACCTTCGTGAATTTCCTATATGATCCTATTTACTTCATGTCTATCCAAGCATCTGAGCAAAACAGAATCATAGTTTCTTTTGTACAAAACATCTCCATCGAGGAAAAACATGGCTTCATATTTCTGCAGAGTCTTCCTCTCAGTGACAGAAGCATCCTCTGGATATCATTCTTGTCAAGATATCTCTTGATAACATAAAAGCATGGCTTCTCATCATCAACATCCTCTTCTATTTCATAACAAAATGCTGGCTCATCCAGCCTTAAAATGGTGATAGAGGGGGCTTCATTTTCTCATTTAACTTTAAATATGGATCATAGAGTAGCCAAGGCGTCTGCTAAGTTATTTTCTTCCCTTGGAATATGATTGAAAGTAACCTTATCAAAGTAAGGGGTCAAATTCAACACATGGTCACAATACGAAATCAAATTTGGGTGGCGAGTCTCCCAATCTCTGTTGATTTGATTACCCACAAGAGCAGAGTCCCCATATACTTCCAAGATCTTGATTTACAAGTCAATAGCAGCTTCTAAGCCAAAGATACAAGCTTCATACTCATCTATATTGTTTGTACAATCAAAGCAAATTCTGGCGGTAACAGGAGTACGGAAAGCTTCAAGAGAAGTAATCACGACACCGACACTATTACCCAATGCATTGATTTTCCAACTCTTTGGCTTTTCCCTTGTTTATATTATTAGCCATTTGGAATTTTAAATTTTCTTGATGATTCTTCTCTGCATCAGCGAGGGCCATCCAATACTTTTCTATAGATACGAAAAAATTATTTCCCAGGTCTTCTTTTGTTCTTCCTACCTTCAGAACTACCCTTACCTTCATATTCTTTTAGCTGACGGGCTTTTTCTCTCTTCTTTTTTGTCAGGAAGTATATTTCCATTTTGCCTTCCAGATTTTGACGTAGATCCATGTTTTCCATTTGTACTTGATAAATGTGTTCTTTAGGTACATTGTATTGTAGCTTAGTGGATTAAGGATACAAGGATACCTCCTTTTCAAAAGGCAACATAAGAATTTTAACTCTTTCTTTCACCCAATCCACATAAGGATCAAAATCTATCACCTCCTCTAAACCAAAGAACTCTTTTCCTTTCCTACCAATGTGGGTCCAAGCAACTTATGCTTTTTTCAACAATTCTAGGCCTTCCCCATTTTTCAATACACAGTTTCAACTTCTTTTTATGTGGTTGAATGCCTCATAACATAACCTAACTGGCGAAGGGAGAGTACTGGATTGTACTAGATAATCCCTTTTGGTCCTATGAGTGGAAGATTAGAGAAACCTACACAGTTAGAGATTACCTCAATAATATCAACCTTAAGTTTGTACCGTTGAATATCAAAAGAGGTGAGCGTCATCACTTTGGATGCCCAAGCACGAGGATCTTCCTTGAATGATCCCTTTGTAGGTAATTGTGCCATGGACCATTTGTAAAGCATTGGCACATAAGATACCACTACTCCTTTCTTCCCATACCCGGAGTGAATGGCATGGTAAGTGTAAGCTAATAAGGTAGGTATCAAATATTTATTCATGAAGACACACAAAGAAGCCAAGTCCACTATCTCCTTAATATCATGGAAGAGAACAACCCCATAAATTGTAGCAACCAATAATGCATAATAAGCATCCCAATGTTGCTTGCTCTCCATTTCTTTAACCTTTCCTGCCATGAAATCTACTGGTAGACCACAAGTGACTTTATTATGTATCCACTTTCCTTTTACATCATTAAGGCTCAAATAAATAACTTTAGTAATAGCCTCATAGTCAGGCTCAATAGGGACCTGAATGAATGGAATATGATTAGTAACTCTAATGTGGAGAAGATGAGAATACTCATCAAGAGTGGGCACCAACATAATTCTGAAATGTGAAACAATGTAAATATGGATCATAAAATTGTATCAAAGTAAGAACAACCTTATCATCAACCCGAGCATACAACAAAGATAGGAGATTCCCATATCTTTCACCAAAAACACCCATTTGTTAACAATTCATGAGATCTCTGAGCTCTTCACGAAAGGGCCAAACACTTGGACGAAACTGGTAGCTGAAGTTATCCCTCTTGGTATTCATGACGATATCAGTGTTGTTTGCACTTATTAGAGGAAAAGAAAACTTTAGAAAATATGGGAAATGACATTGCGTATGCAAGTTAATAATTTTTGTATAAATATATATTTTTGAAAAGTAAATATGTTATGATGTAACATGATAGGACTAGGGTTTCCAATGAACTGGACATTGTTGTTCTACTATATAGAGTCATAGGTTTAAAGGTTCGAGACAATCACCAATAACAGTCACCAACCAAAGATACCAACTGAAAGAGAGTAACCAACTTAATCAAAGTCACCAACTGAACAAAAGTCACCAACTGAACTAGAGTCACCAACTGAACCAAAGTCACCAAACTGTATCAATTTCACCAACTGTGCCTGTAAGAAATCAACCCTCCCACTCACGGGTGAAGACTAGGTCAGGTAAGGCAAGGGTAACTCGCAAATCACGGGTCTGCCTGAAAGTAAAATTATCGCAACACGGACGTGCGTGATGAAGATACCTTCATTTGAACCTCATTCGAGCATGGTATATGACATGACTGCACTAATCGGAACACATCCTATAGCCTTCATGTCCCCACTCTATTCCTAGGTCCTATGAGTTAACAACTCCGACCTGGGTACTGGGCCTTTTACCTTAAAAAGTAACATCCCTCCCCCATAGAAAGAGCACAACAGTAGTATCCATTGTATAGAAAATAATAAAATGCAATGCATGAAAGCATATAATCAAAGCATATAACAAATAAAGCTAGCAAGAAATAACAAATAAACACCCCATAGAAAATTAAACAAACAAAATCTAGGACTAACTTGTTAAAGATGGACCATTAATAGGTTAATATTTAACCAGTGAAGTCTCCAACTGAAACAACTGGCTGAAATCATCAAAGATAAAATTCAATAAACTCGCCATCGGACGTATTTTATCCTACATGAAGGAAAAGGTAAACATCAAGAAAACCTGAAGGGGTGAAATCACGGTCTTATGACACTATAGATTGGGTAAGGATGTCGGTTACATGAGGGGAAGGTATTAGCATCACACACGTCTGTGGTACTCCACATGATCCACTTATGTTTGTTCTAATATAAGGGATGTGTAAATTTAGGTCTAAAGCTTAAGAGGTAAAAATAAAGATGCAAAAAGAGGAATGCATGCAAAAAGAAAAGATAAAATAATGTAGGGAAAATAAAATTTGTGCTCGTTCGGGCCCTGCCCTAATGCCTATGTATCCCTTTTAAGGAATCAGAGCAGCCGTAGTTCGGCTTCAAAAGTTTCTGTTTGTTTTGTGTTTTTTAATGAACGATATTAATTTCTCCTTCTTCCACAACTCGACCTTTAGAGACTTACGCGTCAGGACAAAAATGAATTAACGTGTTCTTTTGAAAAAAGTTTTGAAAGAAAATCCCGAAGGGAAACAAAGTTTGCGTTGGTTAGTGTTTTGTTGCAGATAACAACTAGTTGATATCAAGAGAGAGATATTAGCCACTTCTCCACTTATTCATGAAATAAGTCTTTGATATTTGAACCACGCGAAGACTTATAATGTAAGAGAAATAAGATCGAGAAGAAACTCGCTTATCATCTCTCATGCTCAACAAAGGTATGATTCTCATCAGTAAATTTTAAATGTTTTGGAGTTAGCCAGAAAAAGAAGTTTTTGTTTTTAATGCAAATGCAAAAGGGGAAAGAATATTCTAAGGGGAGACTAGCAAAATAAACCTAGATTTGTCATGCATTATTGATCCTATAGTCAAGGATAAAAGGGGGAATCTCTACCTAATGTTAGCATTCATGGATATAAGCCTAAGGTCTATTCAACTCCAACTTTAGGAAATATTTATTTGAAGATCCTATGGGGAGCATACAAGAGATGGGTCTGCTAGATAAGGGAAAAAGGATGACCAAGCATCAAGAACATTCAACACTCATGACAAAAACAAAGGATGGAAATCTTAAGCACACCAAGAAAGGTGAATAATAAGTAATCAAGGTTGGAAGGGAAGGAAATATGTTAGGAGTGTTTGAGAACGAAGGAGATAGATTCTAATAATACCAAGTCAGTAGTATATGCTAGACTAACAAAATTAACCCTAAACTATGCACACAAACTTTAAACACAAACACTTTGGTCAAAGAGTGTTTGTGTTTATCAAAGAGTGTTTGAGAACGAAGGAGATAGATTCTCTTAATACCAAAGAGTCAGTAAATCTATTTTTATGGAATTTTATTGTTGAAGGAAGATATCAAAAGAAAATTAATTGCACAACATGACAAAAAAATAAAGAAAATCAAACAATAATTAATTTTATGAAGTAGATTCAAAATGGAGCCTAGGATATTTTTTGGTGATTTTTCAGAATAGTGAAAGTTGAAAAATAAAATTCTAAAACATTAATGAAGAAGAGAACCCTAGTTGAATCAATTGAATTATTTAAAACAAAAAAGATAAAAAATAAATAAATTCAGAATATGAAAATATAGTAAAACATAGGCCTAATATATTTTATTGATAATTTTTGGGTAAGGGAAAATATTAAAACAAAATTAAGAAAAACAATTAAAAGTGTATTAAAAATTAAAAAATGGAAAAGCTTATTACACCTGTTAAAGTTCAAAAATGTTGTAAGAGAAATTCAAATCATGTTCAATGGATGCGCGCCACGTAATCGTCCCTGAGCTTGAACCATGCCATAACATGTTTTGTTAAGTTTTACATGCTGGATTCAGATCATGATTTCTCCTTTATTTCTTGATGAAAGCGCAAAAAATTGTGATTAAACTAAAGGTATCATAGAGTAAATTAATGTAGGATAAAAGATTTTCAAAAATGATGTACGAATCAGGGAGAAAAGCGCACGTGAAAATTACTGAAATCAACATATTATGAACGTGTAAAAATAAAACACAATTAACCTATTTCAGATCCATTGATCTCTCTTGTTTCTCCACCAAATATAATGATCCAAACATCAAAGTTCATCAGGAGATTGCAAGGAATAAGAGTACGCTATTATATTCTTCAATTGTTGCAAGAACAAAATGAAAATTAAACATGAAGTCACTGCAACAATCAATTTGCATACAACTTATAGAGCATAATTTTAAGCTTCAATTTGCACATGAAAACTCATCAGATCCAAGATATGGCCAGCTACGCTATCATACAAGATCTATATCTTAAAATGTAAGCCCAAATTCAAATCGAAGTTCAAGAACAACTTACCTCAAGTGAGTGAAAAATAAATTCACTTTAGGCCTCTGAACTTGTAAGAAATCCAATGAACCTTGCTCTTTCTCTTCAAATGTAGTTTAGCTGTGCCGAAATTGCAGCTTCAAGCAAAGAACTTGAGAGAAAATGCAAAGGAGAAAATTTTGTTTCAAGAAAAAGGTTGAGCCTCGAGCAGAATTTCAGAGGTTTAGTTTAAGTATTCAACAAGATTTTTTTAAAATGAGAATGAATGAGAGCTTATATAGAGCAATGAAGTGTTTTGAAGAAGTTTTGTTAAGGGTATTGAAGTCTTTTGCAACATTAGAGTCATTGGAGACAATTTGGGGGTTGTTTCATTTTGTGTCATCAGTGTTCAAGCTTGCAGTCGTTTTGGGCACCTATAGGGAAAAGAATGAGAATGTGAGACGTGCACAACATGTGACACAAGAGCATGTGCAAAAATAACAAAATCTGATATGCTGCATATATGGGTCATGACCAGGTCAGTTTCAACTTAATAAATCTTCCAATTGACTCGTGTGATTTCTTTGCTTAAGAGGCCTTTAAAAAGATTTTTCCATGTATATCATCATAGAACTTTAATCTTTTGAAAAAATTGCTTGGATCATGAAGAAGAATTGGTGTGAAATTGAGAAAAAAGGAGAAACTGTCAGCCTAGACATGCACGTGCATGGCCTGCATGCTTGGCAAAAAATTCAGTTTCATGACCTCCTTTTCTTATGATCATATCTTTATCATTATTTGCTCAAATGAAGTGATTCAAAGATCCACATGAATCTTACACATCCCTTTGCAACTTCTATTTGAATATATTTTTCAATTATCACTTGTATTAAGAGATAGAGCATCATTAATATGGGCATACCATGTGTCTGTGAAAATGTTGGCTTGAGCGTGCAAGCATGACTTGTAACTTAACATATTTATGCCTTAAACTCCTAAGTCCAATAACTCATAAAGGCTTCACTTTTGGGACTTAAGCTCACATTAACAGACTTGTAGGTTTTTTCTCAAGCTTTCCAAGCATCTATGGTTTGCTTCCATTGGACAAAAAATGTGAAAGTTATAAATGTCCACAATTTAGTACTATAGGGACTTAAGACTTAGAAATTTTCTAAGTATCCAAGTAACTTCTTGAACAAGTTATCTCCATTTTCACCTCTTCTCTTGATTTTATGGCACCAATTATCATGAAATATGAAAATAGGATACTTGAATTGATAGTTGACCAAAAGTACACTTGGTCAACTTTGACTTTGGTTGACTTTTGGTCAAAATCACCATTTTGCCCCTTTTGATCAATTGAACATATTTCACTAAAAAATGGTACCCAATGTTTCAACCATAGGTTCTTATTAACATATAGAGAGGCATGGAATTAAGTTTTGCCCAAAAAGTCAGAGCTTTCTTGATTAAAATAAAAACCCTAATTTTAGCCCTCTATGTTAGTAGATATTGACCAATCTTCGAAGCCCTTATTCTTCTGGACAAATTGTGAAATTCTTTGAACAAAGATGTCTTATATGATTATGAGAAGGTAATACTTAACACTCTTGACTCGTACATGCCTCAAACTCTTCAACTGACCAAAACCCTAATCTTGAGAAATGAACAGTAGAAATGTGATTCTTCCCCAAACTTTGCAAATTTCCAACTTCTAATGATCATATGGGACAAATGAGATGTCTTGCAATATAAGAAACCTTTGAGAGAGTTTAAAGATTGAAGATATGAGATCCTATTTTGTACTGATTAACCAAACAAACATCTCTTATAGATTGTAGAAGAACATCGGAACCAAGATACCTTAATCCCATCATGGGAATGTATGAGTATGTATGATGAAGCATAAACCATGAAAGGTAAAATGAAGCGGGAAAATTTTAGGGTGCAACGGATACCCCTATTTAATCTTCTTTAACCAGAGGGTGAGATTGGCGATAGCCTTTCGAACAATCACGGTAAAAGAGGATTGAATACTCAATAGAACCATAAAATTTTCACTCTAAAGCCAGTCAGGCGAATGTGGTTATGATGGAAAGACACCAGGAGAAAGTGAACTTACCTGAGAAAAGAGAACAGCGGGCGAAGACGAACCTTAACCAACTAAAATGGGACACTGGGCGAAGGTTGACCTAAAAAGGAAAGACACCTGGAGAAGGTGAACTTACCAAAGGAAAGAGGACGTCAGGCAAAGACGAACCTTAACCAACAAAAAGGGACACCAGGTGAAGGTTGACCTAAAACCAAAGGACACCGGGCAATGGTGAACTTACTAAAGGAAAGAGGACGTCGGGTGAAGAAGAACCTTAACCAATAAAAAGGGATACCAGGTGAAGGTCGACCTAAAACAGAAAGACATCGAGAGAAGGTAAACTTACCAGTGGAAAGAGGACGTCGGGCAAAGACGAACCTACTGGGGAAAAAGGAAGAACGTCGGGCAAAGGAAAACTCCACAATGAGAAGAAGACTAATCGAAGGTAGACTTTTGAGAAATACCGATAATCCAAAATGGACTTATTAGGGATAAAGATACGTATGTCTGGTCAACATTAGACATACACGATAGAGAGAACGATCATGGTAGACTCTCACAGGGGATATTAGCTTAACTAATGGAAGGAAAACCCGACAAGAACAGATAAACCAAAGACAAAGAACTGACTAAGCCGAAACCCAGAAGACACCGATTAAAGGTGAACTCGAGAAAAGGAAGAAACCAACCAAAGGGCACTCTAACAAGAATTTCCCACACAGGTTGAACTTTAAAAAGGTTAGGAATGCGTAAGAATCACAATATCCCACAAGCCATAAATGAGATATGATTATTTAAGGGAGGAATTTATCTAGATTAATACACACCATGTATGGATACTCAAATAATTAGTGTTGTACCCCAAAATTTACCCTCTCAATTATCAAGAATTTCCTCACAAGATCTCTTTGACTCAGGACTGCATTAGGGTTTGACCAGCTCAAGACATCTCCTCAAGCACTGATGACCAAAATTAGGGTTTGAGTTTGCACAAGGATTTTTGGACTATCAATTCTTAATATGAATTTCAAGGATCATTATGCACCCCTAAGATTACTCATGTCAAGTTTCAAGTCTTGAATCACACTTTTGATCAGTCAATTGAACAGTTGACCTAAAAATCAACTGTATTGGGGAAAAAGTCAACTATGGCCAATTTACAGTCAAAGTTCATAATTTTTTATCCTCATAAACATCTTGGACTCATATGTATCATTTGATAAAGTTTGTACCATAATTCCTCAAGTAATTTGATCAAATCATCAAAAGGTCAAAATGGTCAAAATTAGGGTTTTGACTGAGAAGGGGCAATTTCTGATTTTTGACCTAGAAAATGATGAATTGGTTTGAAGCATGATTTCAAGAGACCAATTACATAATTTTGACCTAATAACATGATTAAAAACATTGCAAGTCCATTGGATTGACAGATGAATTTTTCAGACCAACTGATCAAAAGTCAACTGTATACTGAAAAGTCAAACTTTGACTTTTTGGTCAAATTCAAGTGCCAAGGATCGCAATTCATTAAAACATGTCAAAAGGTGAAACTTGTTCATCAAGAAACCAAGGATTTAAGATTTGGTTTTGAAAACATGAAATTTCTTAACTTAGAAATATTTCTAAGTATATAAAATTTCTTATTTTTTCTCAACTTTTAGCCAAATTTTAACCATGATGCAAGATGATTCAAAGGAAATTTCCAACATGAATGTTGTAGATCTCCATGAAATCTACAACTTTTCTTCACACAATTTCTACTAAAAATGCTTGGATCTGAAGATATAATTTTGTGAATACATGCTCATGAACTAAAATAACTTAGTGAAATTTTTCCCTAGTTAGGCATATTTTTGACCTAACTTCATGCAATTTTTTCACATAGTTCCAAAGAGAATTTTCAAAATAAATTCAAAGATGAGTTGTAAGGAACACTGCAAGCTTTCCAAAATGTCCAAGAACTCCTTGAGATCATTCTTGAGTAGGGAGAATCAAAGAGATGAAGTTGGTGATTTATCACTTTGATTTCAAGCCATTTCATGATGAACAAAAATTCAAATTAAAGCCTAGGCTGCACAGTCTTTGCTTTACAGGCCTCAAACATGTTTCTCACTCCATAATTAAATGTTTACACAGCTGATAAAGCATTAATGCAAACACTTGAGCCTTTATCCAAGTTATAATTCCATTTTTGGCACAAAGTTGCCATTTCCATTTTGATAAAGCATCACTTTTGCAATTTTCAACTTCTTGAGCCTCTCAATTGTTTTCTCTGCACAAAAGCAAAGTCAAAACCAAAAGTAACTTGTCTGAAGTCTCTACTAACTCAGATCATACTTGTACAAACTTAGGGACTTATCTCCTCACTTTTCTTCAAAAGCAAGTTATAGAGCCAAAAGGCTATAACTCAAATCATGAGTGGAGTTGATCTCTAACCTTTTTCATACATATACACAAATGTATTGCAATATAAGACATGAATGCTAAGACTCCAAAACACTTTTCCATTGAGAATCTGCAATAGCTTGACAGTTTTGAACCTTACTCAGCCATCTCCAAATCCACTCGTGAATTTTGAGTTTTAACCACCTAAACACCTAATATACATCACACCTAAGTGATCCAGACCCCTGTTCCCTCATTGTAACTCCTCCTCCTCCATCCACCATTTTCAAACATCAAGCTTGCAGGTTGACTTGAGTAGGGAGATTCAGGGACTTTCAAGACAAAGTAAGGATTGGAATATACCCAGGGAGGTCCAGGAAAGCTAAATACGTCGAGCATATTTTTTCACAGTAGCAGGTTCACTATAACTAACTCCATTGAGTTCACCACCATAGAATTCAACAATTAAACCGACTTGTTTGACACTATACTTAGATTATAGCCTTCGAAAAGGAACATCCGCTCTAACAATTTCGTCTCTGTCTACCAAAACAACCGGAAATGTTTCAAAAAAAGTAGGCATATGACGTACAAAAAGATACTCAGGCCTTCTCAAAACTTTCCCAAACTCCATTCACGATCTCAACTAAAAGAGGTAAAAAATCAAACTTTTATCTCTTCATACAAGCATCATTTGGTCCTGATTTGTGAAAACAAAATGTAGATATCCTTGCACTAAAGTTAACCATGTTCATAGTTTTCATTTATATTAACTGTGTATAGAGAATTTTGGATTTGAAAATTCAGTAAAAATTAGGTTTCAAATTAGGGCCAGTAAAATTAGATCTTATCTTTGACTTTTAGTTTACATAAATTATATGGTTGAACTCGTGGGAAGAAACACCATAACATTCATGTTTGGACTTTCCATTTTTATGGAGAAATGAGAGAGATACAGGTGGTCTGGCCATGGCTCAAGGTTGAAGATAATGTTTCCTTCAGGAGGCGTTTTCTAATATATATTTATGTTTGTGTTTCTATAAACGGATGTACAACAACCCTAGTGTTAAGGCAGCACGCAAAAATGCTATAGGTCACGGGTTCGAGCCTTAGCGCCCGCCTTTTGCATTTTCTCACATTATTTTCCTTTTTTTGTCACTTTGTAGCGCATGGGCCTCTGTTTTGTGGGCTTTGTCATTTTTTCTAACATCCTACCTCCTGCTTACTCTTAACACCCCTGGCCCAACATAATTTTATTTATTTATTTTACTTTCATTTTATTTTATTAAATATATTTTTCTTAATATTAAAAATCACAAAAAAAATATAAAAATGATAGATTTATATTTTAGCTTATTTTATTTTATTTCTCTCACAAAAAATATTTTTATTTAGTTATATATTTTATTTTTATTCTTGTAAATTAAATTATAACTAGGTTTAATATTTATTTTTTTCATTATAACCATTGAACATATTATTTTAGTATAAAAAAAAGAGACCAAAATATCTCATAATGCCATATATTATTTTTTAAGATAAAAAATACAAAAATACTTACTTTTTCTTAAAGAAATTTATTTCCTTTTAATCAAATAGAATTAGGGTTTATTCAAAAAGTCTTTTTTCTAAAATAATTTCTTTTCTCAATTGATTTTAGTTAATCTTGACTTATTTATTAGGTTTAGGATTAAAAAAAAATTTCACATAAAAAACCAAACAAAAATCTTCTTTGCATTTACATACCTTTGCATATTTATTTCATCTTGTATATTATTTATTCCAATATTTGTACACATTCAATTTGGTTTTAATAGACTAATTAGGTTTATATTATTGCAATCCCCATTCATAAATTGTATACCCCCTCCCACAAATGTTGTATTAGCGTAGGACATTTAAATTTCACAATTTATTGTTTTTATATAACATGCTAGTAATTCGCGTTTGTATGGCAAGAGAAAATAAATCAAATAGAAAAACCTAATCCAAGACAAAATCAAGCATGAAAATGACAAACTTGCACACAAAACAGCCCTAGGGTTATCCCACTTGGTTGCCTTATACAAATTGCTCATATTACGCATGTAAGGTGTCTTATCAAAAACAAACGAATACAAGATCATAGTCCCTCGATGACGCTATTCAAAGTTTCCTTACAAAAATGATCTTAGTCCCTCAAAAATTCTAAGATACCTTACAACATTTCTAATCATGACTATACGATGATCCGCGCCCGTTCCGTTTACATCCAAAGATAGGGTTGCTTACCAAATCAATGGTAACACAACAATATCAAAGGAAAAGAAAATGAACAAAAAAGACATTTGAGTACGTAGATTACTTTTAGTTACTTGCTCCATTTCAAAACCAATATCCTTGCTATTTTTCCAAACAATCACACACATTTCGAAACATCTTATAAACATTGAAAAAAATTTCAAAAAGATCAACATCTTTGTATACATTCTTACAAAAGAGAATAATTACAAATATTGCCTTAATAATGGCCTTTTTTACAAAATACTTTCAAAACCACACAAAGCACAATTTCAAACAAAAGCAAGTGATCTAGCAAGTAACAAAGAGCCCATGGAAAACCATGGATGAAAAGGGTGCTAATACCTTCCCTTTTCATAATCTACCCCTCGAACTCAAGAAACAATCTCAAAGGTCTTTCCTGTGATTTTTAACCTTTCCTTTTGGATAAAAGAAAAGTCGGTAGTGACTCTTGCTAACCATAACATTTGCGATAAAACGCAAAACAATCAAGTCAGTTCTCCCACCGTATCACAGTTAGGCAAAAATAAAGGTTATACGCTGACTCTTACTCATACTCTGACGGCGAGGTAAACACAGGTAAAATAACCGAAGATTTGCAAGGGCAAGAAGAGACCACAACTTACTGGGAAAATTGAGAATACCAAAAAATCTGAATGGTGGTAAATCAAACAGACTTAGCTGGGGAAACAAAATAGGACCACCATGAGCTTGTTGTGAAGATAATTCAAATATGAGCGCGTAACAATCCGGTTACCAAAAGTGAACACGGTTGCCTCATACTCATGCATGTTTGAATTTTTTATAGCGTAATGCTCCATTCAATGGAAATGCTACGTGTTTTGATAGATGCAACAAAATGATTCATGTTTTAGTGATGCATGAAGAACATCCGACAACAACCGACTACTGAGGAGACAGTGAACTCCCGAACGAAGATCTTCGCACATATGATCTCCTATAAAGAGGAATCAACTAGGACTTCAGTGGGGAATCACAATTCAGACCCAACAACTTCCAAAGATTGCTATCACTGGGCAAATAACTTCCTGGGGGGAAAACTACGAAAATAAATCGCAACTCTGAAAGAATCTTGAACTCTGGTCAATCTCTCAACCCCCTGGGGAACATATCTAATCCCCTCCAGACGAGGAAAACTTTACTAGGAACATAAGGTTTTACTGGGGATCACATAAATTCTTTAACAAAGAGAATTCTCTTTAGACCACACTGAGGATAACAACTAGATGCAATAAACTCCACTTGGGGAAGGGAAGAAAACCTCTGAACTATAACATGAAATTTGGAACTCCACTGGGGAATTCTCCATTAATACTCTCCTACTGAAGATAAGGGACCCTTGAACAACAAACGTTAATGTATATCACTTCAGAAAAAGCTAGCGACCTGACCCAATGGGGATAACAACTACCTCTTCCAGTGTATAATAGAGAAACTTCGGATAGTGATATCAACAATTCCAACAAACAAAGATTGGAACTGAGGAGAAGAAACCAATTCCAATTGGGCTGAAAAACCATGCCTCCATGGGAAAACCAAACCATAATCTCCCATGGGTAATTAGGAATCTCCTCTAGAAAATTGTGATACAGGTAGATTGCACTGGGGAGAAGAGTGTAAACTTGATTGAGGATTAGCAAGTGTAATTCACGGATAAAATGAGAGATAATATCACTGGGGAAGCCGCAAAATGTCGACTACAAGGGGAGGATGTCAATAAGCCTTCAATAAAACCAGAAAGAAAAAACTGTAATGAATAGGAAGAGTGTACTTAAACAAGGGTATCACATCGCTGGGGATACATGATTCTATCTTGAGTAGAAATTTGAATTCACCGGCGATATTGGGTCCCATTATGAACAAATCATAAATCATAACAACATGCCCCAGTATGGGATGTCTGTCTTAGCCGTCATATCAGATATCTAAAACTTTGAGTAATTTCATTTACTGATATCATGTGTTGTAAAGCTTTTAATGTTTTTAAATGCAAAGTTTATGAAAAATGATGAACGTCTTTTGCAATCAAAATAGTAAAATAAAAACCAATTGGCACAATTCTAAAAAAAACATTTATTGATTGATTAGCCTGTAAATAAGCATTTACATCAAGAAGTAATTCCTGAAAAGAGGAAATTGCATACAAATCATACAAAGGAGAAAACAAAGATGGAAATGTGAGTGCAGATTTGTCGAGTACAACTCTGCTACAGCTCATGACCTCAAAGCTCCTTAGTATCTTGCTTTTTGAATAATTTATTGGGCCGATGCTTCCCAAGGTTGATATTACAGATGCAACATAGACTGTAGTATTCACTTTTAATCCCTAACTTTTGCTTGGATTTACCTTTCGGGTTTTCAATCCATCGAAATACCCTTTTTTGGCCTAAATTGCCTTTGATAGGTTCAACTTAACGGTGTAAAATTATTTTTTCACTCATTTACTCTTTATTTTGTCCCTAAATTCTGCCCGAACCTATGTTCGCTTAGGTTTACCGGGATGCCTTTTCTCCTGAGCCAGTCAACTCAGCGGTCATTTCATGCGAAGTACTTTTTCACTACATCTGCGTTGACGGGGTGAGGGAAATCCTCTCCATCCATAGTCGTTAGCATCATAGATCCTCTTGTAAAGATTTTCTTTACAACATATGATCCTTAATAATTAGGAGCCCATTTACCTCAAATATATGTATTGTTGGGAGGCAAGATCCTTTTCAGCACAAGATCACTAGGTTGAAAATTCCACCGACGTACCTTCTGATTGAAAGCTTTCTTCATCCTTTTTCAGTAAAACTGCCAATGTCATATAGCTGTAAATCTCTTCTTGTCAAAGAGATTCAGCTCGTCAAATATATTATGGACCCATTCAGCCTCATCCAACTGTAAATTTGTCATTATCCTCAAAGAAGGAACTTCCACTTCCACTTGAAGGACTGCTTCCATGCCATAAACAAGCGAGAACGGGGTTTCCCCATTTGAAGTGGGCTCAGTGGTATGATTAGCATGTGAAGAAAATGGGAACATCTTGTGTCAATCCTTATAGGTGACATCCATTTTCTTCATAATCTTCTTACTATTCTTGTTAGCTTCCTCGACCGCGTCATTAATCTTAGGACGGTAAGGAGAAGAATTGTGATGCTTTATCTTAAAGATTTTGCACAACTCTTTCATCATCTTATTGTTGAGATTCGACCCATTATCGGTATTAATCTTCTCGAGAACCCCTTATCGAAAAATGATATTATGCTTGATGAAATAAGCAACCAATTTCTTAGTGACGTTGGCATAAGATGCTACTTCGACCCACATAGTGAAGTAGTCAATGGCCACCAGAAT
This sequence comes from Vicia faba, assembly GCA_948472305.1. NCBI lineage: Eukaryota > Viridiplantae > Streptophyta > Magnoliopsida > Fabales > Fabaceae > Vicia > Vicia faba. Next base: position 1,364,380,959 of record OX451737.1, on the reverse strand, counting down.
GAATCGATGCCCATTTGAAGCATTCGGCTTAATCTGACCAATCATAACAATGCCCCATATTGCGAAGGGCCAAGCTGAAGTCAAGAAATTCAGAGGTTTGGGAGGCACATACATCTTATCGACATAGATTTGACATTTATAACACATCCTAGAATGATTGTAGAAATCAGTTTCCATTATTGACCAATAATAACCTGCTCTCAAGATTTTGTTGGCCATAGTATGCCCACTAGAATGCGTTCCAAAGGAACCTTTGTGAATTTCTTCTATGATCCTATTTGCTTCGTGTTTATCCAGGCATCTGAGAAAAACTGAATCATAGTTTCTTTTGTAAAAAACATCTCTATTGAGGAAAAAATAGGATTCATATTTCCGCAGAGTCTTCTTATCAGTGATAGAAGCATCCTCTGGATATTCTTTCGTCTCAACATATCTCTTGATATCGTAAAACCACGGTTTATCATCAACGACATCCTCTTCTATTTCACAACAAAACGCTGGCTCATCCAACATCAAAATGGTGATACAAAGGGCTTTTTTAGCCCATCTAACTTTAAACATGAATGATAGAGTAGCCAAGGCGTCTGATAAGTTATTTTCTTCCCTTGGAATATGATTGAAAGTAATCTTATCAAAATAAGGGGTCAACTTCAACACATGTTAACCATACAAAATCCAATTTGGTTGGGGAGTCTCCCAATCTCCGTTGATTTAATTAATCACAAGGGAAGAGTCCCCATATACTTCCAAGATCTTGATTCACAAATCAATAGAAAGTTCTAACCCAAAGATAGAAGCTTCATACTCAACCATATTGTTTGTAGAATTAAAGCAAATTTTGGCGGTAAGAAGAGTATGGAAACCTTCAGAAGAGGTAATCACAACACTGACACCATTACCCAATGCATTGGAGGCACCATCGAACACCTTCTTCCATCGCGATGCTTGTTTTGGTCCTTCTTCTAAGCATGGGATATTACAATCCCGTATGTACATGATGTCTTCATCAGGAAATTCAAACTTCATTGGCTGACAGTCATCTTTCATAGGATGATGAGCAAGATGATCAACCAACACACTACCTTTGATAGCATTTTAGGTAGTATACTGGATGTCATAATTAGTTAAAATCATCTGCCAACAGGCTATTCTTCCCGTGAGAGCTGGATTTTCAAAGATGTACTTGATTGGATCCATCTTAGAGATCAACAAAGTAGTATGAGTCAACATATATTATCTTAGTCGGCGAGCAAGCCATGCCAAAGCGCAACAAGTTTTCTCGAGCAGTGAGCATCTCATTTCATAATCGGTATACTTTTCGCAAAGGTAGTATATTTGCATGCTCTTTTCGACCAGGCACGTCATGTTGCCCCAATACGCACCCCATTGAGTGCTCTAACACTGTTGAGTACATGATCATAGGTCTTCCTTTAACCCGAGGCAAAATAATTGGAGGTTCTAGCAAATATTATTTAATTCTATCAAATGTCGCTTGGCAATTGTTATACCACTTGTCCGTCTGATATTTTTTCAACAATTTGAAAATTGATTCACAAGTTGTTTTAAGGTGAGAGATGAATCTACCAATGTAGTTCAATCTCTCGAAAAAGCCACAAACTTCTTTCTCTAATTACGACACATGCATTTCTTGTATAACTTTTATCTTTCTAGGATCAACCTCAATTCTTTTTTCGCTAATGATGAAGCCCATCAATTTTCATGACCTCACCTCGATGGTGAACTTATTTGGATTCAACCTCAGTCTAAACTTCCTTAATATTTCAAAAAATTTCAACAAGTGGACAAGATGTTCCTCTTCTGTCTGGGACATGGAAATCATATCATCAACATATACTTCAATCTCCTTATGCATCATGTCATTAAAGAGAGTGACCAATGCACGTTGATAAGTTGGCCCTGCATTTTTCAAACCAAAGCACATCAGTTTGTAACAAAATATTCCCTAAGGTGTAATGAAAGAAGTTTTCTCCATGTCTTCTGGTGCCATCTTGATCTGATTATAGCCAGAAAAACCATCCATGAAGGAAAACACTTTAGGTCAAGCAATATTGTCAACCAACATATCAATATGTGGTAACGGTAAGTCATCTTTAGGGCTTGCTTTGTTCAAGTCCCTATAGTCCACGCACATTCTGACTTTACCGTCCTTTTTAGGCACCATTACTATATTCGCGATCCATGGCATGTAAGAATTCACTTTCAAAAAACCAGCATCAGACAGTTTCTGAACCTCCTCTTTAATCTTCTTAGAAATCTCAAGATGAGTTATGCGAAGCTTTTATTTAACAGGAGGACACTCTTCTTTAAGAGGCGGTTTATGTACAACAATATTTGTATCCAGCCTAGTCATGTCCTATAAGACCAAGCAAATAAATATGCATACTCACAGAGCATTTCAATCAATCTTCGCTTGACACTGTCTTCTAAAGCGGCACCAATCTTGACTTATCTACGAACCTCTTCGGTACCTAAGTTTATCAACTCCGTAGTTTCTTGGTGCGGTTGAATGACCTTTTCTTCTTGCCTCAATAATCTTGCTAACTCTTTAGGAAGTTCACAATCTTCCTCAACTTGTTCTTCACCTTGATATATCGGATTTCAGAAGTCATAAAGAGCCATAGCAGAATCATTCTCTACAATTTTCGGGATTAACGGGGGATATAATCTGCATGATTATTTTTATTTTTATTTTAGTTTTAGATTTAAAAAATAACCTCACATTTTGCCAAAAATTTAAAAGAAAGATAGGGAACGAAATATTTGAATGCAAACAATGTCCTTTATTGATGATAAATTTGAAATGAAAAACATCGTGGCCTTACAGCATGTCCACTATGTCTTAGGCATGACATAGGGATTATTGCATGATAACAAATAAAATAAAATTACTCTTCATAATGGGTGACTTCAATGACGTCCTCAACAAACCAGTTTGCATGCTTTTTACCCGGCATGGTAGGACGAACCCATTTATCCATCTCATAATCATTGTCACCATCCTCAGTCACAACATGAGCTTCTTCATGGATAACCCCACCGCTGACAAACTGAATTGGCAAAGGAATACCTTGAACCTTGAGAGGAGTTTCAGCTGACATTCTTCAACACTCTTCCCCAGCCTTCTGGATGGCCCAATTGAACAATCATTTGTGCCTGATGATAAGATGGCATGGAGACCTCTGGCTTCTTATCCTCTTGACGAGGAGCTCTGACAACTTTCACTATTTCAAAAGCTTGACACAGAGTCTCATAGACTTCTCCCTCCACCCCAACATAATGAAAGGAACTCAGATGACTGATAATATCATCCTCTTCGCGGAAAATGTTGACCACCTTCCCATTCATCAAGAACTTCAACTTTTAGTGATGAGTGGAGGTGACAACACTAGCCTTATGGATCCATGGACATGCCAACAAACAACAATAGGAAGGATTAATGTCCATGATAAATAAAGTGACTTCAAACACTTGGGGATCTATCTTGATCGGCAAGTCGAACTCCCCGAACACTGTCCTTTTCAACATATCAAAAGCTTTGACAATCAAATCACTTGGTCCTAACAAAAGCCCATCGTAATCAAGCTTCAAGAGAGCAAACTTGGCCAAAACATTGAGAGAGTAACTTGTGATAACCAGCACACTGGATAAGGTAGTCTTTGCAATCTCCATGGAGATGTGCAATGCTTTTTTGTGCTTCCTCCCCTCTGCGGGTAGATCAAAGTTTGTAAAACCAAGCCCATTACTTTCAAAAATACTATTCACAATGCCTTTAAATTTATTCACTGAGATCTCTTTAGGAATGAAAGAAGTCCCCAATAGCTTCATAAATGCATTTCTATGGGATTCCAAATCTCTGAGCAAAGTAAGAATTGATAACTTTGAGGGTGTTTGACTCAACTGGTCAATGATCTTGTATTAACTTTTCTTGATGTACCTCATTAATTCAGCTACATATTTAGCCATTTCAGCATCCAAAGAAGTAACATGGGGATTTTTCCTCAGCTTATCGCCATCGACCACAATCTGCTTACCCCTGGCCTTAGTGGAAGCATCTGCACTACTTTCATGTTGTTCTAACAGAGAGAAAATCCGACCGCTGTGAGTGATCCTACTTTCACCAACTATGTCATGAATCTCAGACTCCTCTTTTTCAAACTTGCCCTCTTCATACTTCCGAGTAACAAGTTTATGTCCTTATTGATAACATTCACCACTGTAATACCAAGGAATTGCTTTGTTGCTGAATATCTATCACATCAACCTAATCATTAACAAGTTTAGTCTCAGGAACTACGTGGTCAAATTGCATAACTCCCTGGATAATCAAACCCACTGGTCAGTTCAAGCAAATTTCATAATACATCCCACAAATGAGAGAGGTGTAGTCAACAGATTAACATCCATAATCAAATTCAAATCTTCATCTGACATGATGGCACCAACAGTGGCACCGCCATGAGGTGGCAAAGGATGATTAGTATTATTGGGCGCTAGTCCAAAGTTAATAGCCTGAGAGACCAATAGATCTTGGACTTTGTGCTTGAAAGCATATCAATTCTCAATAGTATGCCCTTTCCCGCCAGAGTGGAAATCACATTAGGCATTAGCATTAAAGTTGTATGGCAACCTTTATGGATAAAACTTCCAAGGACACAAATCAACTAGCTTTAAATCAAGTAACTTAGGTAATACAAGACATCAGAAGTGCATCAAGTTTCAAGGGAGGATGCCTTTGACCTTTCTTGTTGCATTGCTTAGGCACATAAGCTTACCTCTGAGGCGCAACAATCAGTATTACTATAGCAACAATCTTATGATTTGAACCCTGATATTTGTCCTCCCTTTTTAGAGAATAGACTTCGCTGGACTCATCCTCCTTTTTATTTTGGTGACAACCAAAAGACTTCTTTGCATTACCAACATTATTTCCAGAAACACCAACTTAGATCTTTCCTAACGTAATTCTGATTTCAATTCGCTCTCTGTGTGTTACCATATCAAAAAAAGTACCTGATGTACCGCAAGTTATGTAGTTTGGTCCATGTAATGTACTACTAAACATTTGCACCATCTCCTGCTCCAACATGGGAGGTTGAACCTTCACACTCATCTCTCGTCACCTATGGGCATACTCTTTAAAAGACTCATCCCACTTCTGGAAAAATTCTGCAATTGGGTTCTAGTGGGAGCCATGTTAGTGTTATACTGATAATGCATAACAAAAGCCTCAACAAACTCTCTCCATGTACAGATGAGACTGCTTTCCAACTATATGTAACACTCGAGTGGGCCACATGTCAAGTTGTCTTAAAAAAAGTGCGTCTATAACTTATCATCATCAGAATACGCAGACATTTTCTGGTAGAAATACTTAACAAGGATCTTTGGATAGGAAGTGCCTTTGTATTTCATGAAATCAAGCACCTCGAATTTTGGGGGAATATTCACTCCAGGCACTGAGCCTAAATCAGACATGTCAAATCCCACTACACCTTGACTTTCAAACTTTCACATCTTCTCTTCAAGCATACACAACATCTTGTCAAACTTTGTTGGCTCATCATCATTAGACATCCAGTCTTCCAAATTATCTACTTCCACTAGCCTTACAGGAATGCAAGCAGGCCTCGGTGGTACAATAGGTTGTTCAATACTCTGACGAACATGAGTAGGTGGAGGAGGATCGCCCACTACTTGCATCACAGGGATACCTTGTGTTGTACCCCAAAATTTTCCCTCCCATATTTCTCAATATATTTCAAGTGAGGTCCTCAAATTGCTCAAGGAAGTCCAAGGGTTGACCAGACAAACTCTTTCCTAAGGCAGTCTACCTCAAATTAGGGTTTCAGTTTGCATCAAGATACTTGAATCCAAAGGGTCTCAAATGCTCACTATCATCCTAATATGTTCTCAAGATCATCCATGTCAAGTTTCAAGCCTTGCAGAGAAAGTTTGCTCAGATAATTGCTCCAAGGCCGGAAAATCGACTGTGCTAGGGCAAAAGTCAACTGTGGCCCACATACAGTCAAACCTCAATATTTTTGGTCAACATCCTCATTTTGAAGTATTATTCATCATTTGATCAAGGGTTTATCATGATTCCTTAAGGATTGCTCACAATTCATCAAAACCCAAAAGTTGCTAAATTAGGGTTTTATAGGAAAAGTCAACTCAACTTTGACCAAGCATCACTTACTCATACTTTATCAAGAATGACCCATACAAAGCTCATTTTCAAGAGGATGCAATTCCATACAATTCATCTTCATCTCCCAAGTTCAAAATATGCACTCACAAGATGTTATGAATTTGGACATTATAGGTCATTTTGAAAAGTCAACAAAAACACCTTTTATGTCAAAGGTTCATACATGAACATGGAAGACCCAATTGAGATGATACGAAAAGGGTTGCTTAGAGGACATCATGAGCTTTCTAAAAAGTCCAAGAACACATCTCTAGGATCAAAATTGAGGAAGTTATTCATTGGCAAAGTTGACCTTTTTTGCAAAATGGCCAAAAGTCAAATATGTCTCAAATTGCAATTTTTGTCAAATGGGCCCAACTTTTTGTGCTTGCACTAAACTTGTAGCATGGTCCACGATCCATGAGCCCTGCCACTTGTCATTCTTTTGTTTTATCATTTATCTTGATTTTATTTCACTTAAATCAAATAAAATCAATAATAAATAATGAAAATATCAAAAATCTTTTAAACCTTGAGATTTTGTGCATATTTCATGTCCATGAATAGCTGGAAATGAGATCAAATTGTGGAAGGCTTGTTTGTACACAAAAAGGTTGGATTTTTGTTTAATTTGGAAAGATTCAATGAGAATCAAATCATGATCAATGATCATTATTGAAGAAGATTTGAAGCAAATTTGTAAACCTAATTCACTCAAGGGTACATATAGAACATTGGCAGACCAAGAGCACAGGGATTGGAGGCGTGAAAAGCTGAGGAAAAACTTGCAAAAAACTCAAGAAAAGTGGAAATCTGATTTCATAGCTCCAGGAACTTTCAAGCCCCTCAAAGCATACCATTCACTTGTTGGGCATCTAAGGACTCTATCCCAACCATTAGCAAGTGTTTTCGTGCCAAAAAACGCATAGTAAGTATCTCACGACATTGATACTTTCTTGAAATTCAATATCACGATTCTGGAATTTGTAACATGAATTCTTTACGTATTCTTGTTCATTGAAACATTTGCAAACTAATGATAATACTCAATTGCGTTTTTGTTAACCATACAGAAAGTTGCCATGATTAGGGTTTAGGTTTCATTTTTAGGGATTCTTCATACATGAACAATTGGCCCTAATGGAAGAGACCATTGTGATCAGCGGGTCAAACCTAGTTGATCCATGGTCTTGAATCTTATTTATATTGCTTGTATGCAGTTTCTAAAATACACAGGGTTATAGCTACAGCGCCATGTCTGTAGGTAAAAGTTCAGAGTTTTAAACGACAAATCCAGGGAAGAAGACAATGGCGTGTCACAACTTTATTGGCCAGTTTAAATTCTGGCGCGTTTATTCTGGCTAGAAACCTGTAATTCTGATCTATTTATTTGTTTCTGTTGTATTGATAAACTAACACCCAACACAGTTGGTCAGAAGAAGGAAGTCAGAAGTTCATGATTCTGGGTTCGATCACAGGCGTGAGCTTTTGGCCTTTTTCCATTTTGTGTTCACCAGATCCAGCGCCTACACTTTCTGAGAATAATCTTCTGGACACATCAACTAGGACCAGATCACCATCCTCTGGACCATCATCCTCTGATCACCATCTTCTAGACACATCAACCAGGACCAAATCATCATCCTCTGATCACCATCCTCTAGACCATCATCCTCTGATCAACATCGTCTAGACAATCATCCTCTGATCACCATCCTCTGGACCATCATCCTCTGATCAGAGCCGCTGACAGCAGGCCCTTTGGTTATTTCTTTTTTTTTCTCTAAATTACCTTTCTTTATTTATTCCTTTTTTATTATCAACACCAAAATCACCTTTTTTTTTCAACAAAAAAGTCATTAGATCAATTTTCATAAAATCTAGAATTAGGTTTTACCTATTTTATCAAATTAACTTAATATTTAATTTTAAAGTAATTTTAACCTTTTGTAAATAATTTAAAATAAATTAGAAAATTAGGGTTCGGTTGATTTAATTTTTATTTTATTTTCTTTAAATAACAAAAATATAAAAATAGGTCAAATTAATTATTTTTTCTTAATTTAAATTAACTAGTAATTAGGTTTATATTTATTTAATTAAAACCTTATTTTCTCAAAATAATAAAAAAAAACCACAAAAATGATTTTTCTTTCAATTAGGTTTAGACGGTGTCAAAACCCTAATTTTCTCTCATTCTCGACTCATCGCGTGTTTATTTATTTTTACGATATTAATGTAACTGTTCATGGGATGTAATACTTTAATTAGGACTTTTCGTTTATTTATCGTTTTTACGGGTTTTTGTCTATGTAATGAATCCCCCTCCCCGAAGCCTTGTAATAGCGTAGTTTTATTTCTCGCGTTTTAATTTTTGCAAATATTAACTGTTAGATGTATGATAATAGGATTGCATGACAAGAATGTATGTTAATTTTAAAATGGTTAGCAAACCCTAAATGTGCAAAGATAATAACTTGAAATCAAATCACTCGCACATGCACACTCATAGGATATACTCTCACTTCGGTTGCCTTCGGTAAATGATCATTAAGTATAGGTTCTCTTAGTGGTTTCCCTCTTGTCTAAACAAAGATCAAATGTCCCATATGGAAATGTTGCCTCGGAAATGTCACCTCGGAAAGGTTGCCTCGGAAAAGTTGCCTCGAATATTATCTTAAGACATTAGGGTTATTACTAAGACGTCCTAACATTGCTTTAGTGATCATACATCCCTTTCGAATTGACCCTTACAACTCCAACGATGGTGCTACCTACTCATTAATAGTTGGATAGCGCTGTCTAAAGGAAACAAGGACAAAAACATTCTTTTTTCGAGTAGGTAGATGCTAGTAGGTACTTGCTCAAAATCAAACTTTTTCACACTTACACACTTTTCAAACAAAGTTTTCGAAAACACTTCGTAACACTCTTGAGGACTGATACAAGGGTTAAAACGAAGTGAAACAAAAACTTTTCAAAATACACGAACATGGAAGCATTTTTAAAAAAATGATGAGCAAGTACCTAAGAGCACGTGGAAAACCACAGATAGAAAGAGTGCTAATCCCTTCCCTTTCTATAATCTACCCCCCGTACTCAAAATCTCGAAAGAGGAATTTTTCTGTGCTTTTTTCCTTTCCAGTTGGATAAAATAAAAGTCGGTGGCGACTCTTACACACCGCGACATTTGCGAACAAAAAATGCAAACCAGCATTTTTCCTAAAACAATCGGTTCTGCCAACGTATCACAGAACTGGCAACTCTGGTGGGGATTAATAAGTGGGGTATACCTTAAGATTAGTTCATCAAAAATTGCTTCTCTTGTTTGATTTGATTGATTTACTTTTGAGGGTTTTGTATTGGGAGTTACTATAGATCCTAACCCGGATCTGGGGGACACCTTTTAGGTAAGTAGCAATAAACTGTGAGGGAATTGTATGGCGTAAACCGATACGGTTAAAGCAGTAGCTACGTTGATGTGGCACATTGGTTGGTACCAGTATCCCTTATGGAGAAACGAGGAGAATACAGGGCTGCAATGTGTGTCGTTAAGCATCAACTGACCTTAGAACTTATAATTGACCAACATGACCATTAGGAAGTAGTGAGATAGCCGGCCTCGGTGTAAAGCTGAGAACTAGTTGATACTCGATGCTACACTCATTGAGACTCTACTCTCGAGATAGTTCGGGCCGCAAGAAAAGATTGCGTGAGCTGAAACCATGACCGATGAAGGATGGCCAGTGATATTGAGAACCCCTAGAACCCGGTTACTATTATTAGGACAGGTTGAAACATACTGAACATCAAGAGGGTAGTACTTAGACCCCATGCAAGCCTGAAACTTAAGGGCTCTTGTGTGACTTATTTTCCTTTACCATGTCTGTTATCTGCTATACCTGTTGTTTGTTTTACCATGATATCATGCCTCATAACATAGCATGCATACTTTATTATACTAACCATTTCAAAGACCGAGGGGATTTATCTTTGTTCTGTGTTGCAGATTATGGCTTTCGTGCGCAGAAACACCATCCGAGTTAACTTTGTGCAAGTACCTGCTCAACTCAAAGATTTGGCCTCGAGAGTTTCTGATACTTTTTCATTCATTAGGAGACATGGTCAGCTTCTTAGATTGGTTACCTCAAAGTTTAATGAGCAAATGATGAGTGTGCTTTTCCAGTTCTTCGATCTGGTGCATCATTGCTTCACTTTCCCATATTATCAGCTAGTTCCCACTTTGGAAGAGTTTTCTCACTTATTGGGCATATGCATCCTCGAGCAGATGCCCTTCACAGGTTTAGAAGAAACTCCTAGACCAGAAGACATTGCTTCAGCTCTATATTTGAAAAGGGCTGATATAGTATCCAACTGGGAGACACGAAGAGGGGTTGAAGGTTTCTTAGCCAAGTTTCTAATAGATCAAGCTGAGCAGTTCTGGGATAATTTGGACTTTCAGGCTTTCGAAGACATCTTGGCTCTCCTTATCTATGGTTAATTTATTTTCCCAAATCCAGATTCCTTCATAGATGTGAATGCGGTTAAGATCTTCCTGTCTCGCAATCCTGTACCTACTCTTCTGGGTGATATCTTGCATGCCCTTTATACTCGTACTATGCGAAGAAGAGGGACTCTCATGTGTTGCATGCCGCTGCTGGAGAGGTGGTTTATTTCGCACCTCCCCAAGTCCGTGTTGAAGAATGAGGAAGGGTTAGGATGGTCTTACAGGATAATGTCCCTTGTTGATACAGACATTCTTTGGAGTTCTAAGGCTATGGAAAGAATTGTTGTCATTGATCGATGTGGTGGATACCCTAATGTCCCTTTGCTTGGAATCAGAGGGGAAATAACCAATAACCCATGCCTAGCTTTACGACAGTTTGGTCGCGCTCAGAGAGACGGTCCTCATGAACTACTTCTTACAGATATTTCATTTAACTACAAGGAAGACGTTGATGGGCATTGCCGAAGGTTTATACGAGCTTGGGGCATGGTGAACAGGTTAGACCCTCAAGAGCTAGTACCAAGGACTTCTCTCCCTATGCAGCCTTATCTCCAGTGGGTCTGAGCTCGTGCTCAGAAGCTTGGGATGCCATATGAAGTAGTGTTTCCAGTAATTGTGGAGCCTACCAATGAATAGGGCGTTCCTTATACAGTCTTTTACCCCTACACGCCCACTGATATTGTAGCATTGAAGAGATCCTGGATTCAGTTGCAAGAGGAGAGGGATACCTACCGGGAAAACTACCATGAGCAAGAAAGGAAGATCTTGAAGCTCACCAAGCAACTTGAGAATGAAAGGACAATCAATGACTACGTCAGCACGAAGGGGAAGCGTCCATGGGATTTCTGATTTTGATTTTTCTAGTTTAGATTTGTTTTTTATTTACTTTATTGTAAACACTTTAGAGGCATTGTTGAACCTTTTATAAGTTTAATCTAATAAAGGTTGTTTATTTCTTGGTTTGCAAATTTAAATCTCCCAAAGTCTTTGAAATCATTACATACGCATCCCATTATCATGCACATCATTACAAGTATCATTACATGTTTCTCATCTCCTTCGCTGTTTATTTCAGCACGAAATGTCTTCTGAAATACCTACCGATCAATCCATCAAAGCTCTTCAGGCACAGAATGCCCAATTCCAAGAGATGTTCTTAAACTCGGCTAAAGGGCAAGAGGATTTGAAGACTCTCATCCTGAAGGAGAAGAAGAAGAAGAAGAAGAAGAAGAAGGTGGTCCTTCTGAATATGGGTAACAAATTTGGGAATAGGTTGCGACAGGAAGCTGATCTGTCTCTTTCATCCAAAGGAGAGGAGGACCAAGAGGAAGAAAAGGGTCCCAGTCCTGTGGTCTCTGATACTGATTTTGATGATGAGCAGTATCCACCTGCTGAGGATAGGTACAAACAACTCGAAGACCGTCTGAGCGCTATGGAGATTTAGAAGATACCTGGTTTAGACTTCGCAGATCTGGGACTAGCATCTGGGGTGGTGATCCCTCATAAGTTCAAAGCTCCAGTTTTTGCCAAGTACGATAGAGTATCCTGTCTAAAACTCCATCTCCGCTCGTATGTCAGAAAAATCCAACCATCCACTGCTGATAGAAATTTGTGGGTACATTTCTTTCAAGATAGTCTGTCAGGGACTCATCTTGAATGGTTTTATCAATTGGAAGGAGCTAATGTCTGAAACTGGAAGGACCTTGCTGTTGCTTTCTACAAGCAGTATCAATATAACGCCGACCTTTCTCCCACTCGTACTCAGCTTCAGGGTATGTCTATGGGTGCAAGTGAAGGTTTTAAGGGCTATGCTCACAAGTGGAGAGATCTGGCTGGAAGAGTCCAACCCCCTTTGTCCGATAGGGAGTTGGTTGATATGTTTCTAGGGACGTTGTTTGGTCCATTCTTTAATCATCTGATAGGCAGTTCGTCATCTGGGTTTACGGAATTGATTTTGACTGGGGAGAGAGTAGAAGTTGGTATCAGAAGTGGTAAGATACAGAAAGGTACTTCATCAAGTGCAGAAAAGAAGCCCTTCACCGGTAAAAAAGAAGCTAGTGCATTCTACGGCTCGAGGAGCCAAAGCAGACCTGAACGCTGTCAAGCAGTAAATGTGGTAGTAATATCAAGACCCATCATTTCCCCACAACACAACAATCAGAAAAGGATGGATAGACCGCAGAGACAGTACACTCGGCTTAATATGACCTTGTCTCAAATTCTACCACAATTGTTGAAGACCAACCTGGTAACTCTGAGGGAAGCCCCGAAGAATCCCAGCACCACATCTTCGCTATATAATCCGAATGCACATTGTTCCTATCACTCCGATAGCCCAGGTCATGATATGAACAACTGTTGGACCCTGAAGAATAAGGTGCAAGATTTGATTGAAGCTAAAGAGATAGAGTTTGACGCTCCAGAGAAACCCAACGTCATAACTGCTCCTATGCCCTAACATGGTCATGGAGTAAATGTTGTGGATGATGACTTATTTGTGAACTCCGTGGAAGAAATTTCTACTCCTTTGATGACAATCAAGAAGAATCTATTGTTGGCCGGTTTAATTCCGGGTTGTGGCGAAGGTTGCTACCTATGTTCAATCCTGCCTGCTGGTTGCCACTTATTGAAATCAGGTGTTCAACGCCTGATGGATAATAGAGAGATCCTGTTCGAGAAGACTATGATTCCGTTGGTTCCAATTCAAGATGTTTCCATCATAACCATTTCCGCCAATCCTTCAAAGGCTTTCTCGAGAAAGCCTATTAGGATTACATTTGTTCCAAGAATTGCTCCATTAATCATTATTGTCCCTGGTCCTATCCCATACACTTCAGATAAGGATGTCTCTTGGCACTACGGTGCAGATGTGTATTATCGTGGAGTTAAACAAGACTTGAAGATTGAAGAAGTTGATGCTGATGTCAGCAATATTGTCGGGGCTAGCAAGGTCACCAGAAGTGGAAGAGTCTTCTCTCCTGAGATTTCCCCTCCGATTATCCATAAACATGTCGTCATTTCCCCTGCTAGTACATCATCTACTGTCCCAGTTCCTATTCCAGTTATCACCCCTGTCGCTGATCCATCTGGCACTCGGGGAAAAGAAATCACAGGTGAGCCTGCCCAAATGGAGGCGCCTAAGAAGATCATTGTAGAAACCTCTAAGCAGGAGATAGAGGAAATTTTGAAGATTATCAAGAAGAGTGACTATAACTTAGTCGAGCATCTGGGGCAGACCCCATCAAAATTCTCCATGTTATTTTTGTTATTGTGTTCGGAAGCCCATGCAAAGGCTTTAATTGCTTTCCTCAAAACTGCACATGTGCCGCAGGAAACCTCTGTCGATCAATTCAAAGATTGTGTAGCTAGTTTGACTGCCGACAACGGGTTGGGTTTCTCATATGCAGATCTGACTGCTAAAGAAAGAAATCACAATGATGCTCTGCACGTTTCGATCGAGTGCAGGGGCACTACTCTGGCCCACGTACTGGTGGATATTGTTTCCTCATTAAACATTTTTCCAAAGAAAGCATTAGACCATATAGACTGTGAAGGTTTGAATCTGAAACCGAGTAATATTGTGGTTAGAGCTTTCGATGGGTCAAAAAGGATGGTGCACGGGGAGGTGGATGTCCCTATTAAAGTTGGCTCTCATACTTTTGCATCTACTTTCTATGTGATGGATATCTGACCATCTTATTCTTTCTTGCTGGGTCGCCCTTGGATTCATAAGGCTGGGGCAGTGACTTCTATGCTCCATCAGATGTTGAAATATCCAGTAAAGGGGAAGATCGTCACGGTACAAGGTGAGGAGGAGTACATGGTGAGTCATCTTAATTCCTTTCGTTATGTGGAGATGGATCGGGAATTCATCGAAACCCCTTATTAGAACTTTGAAGAGGTCCCCCATACTATAGCGTTAACTGAAGTTGCTGCTGACAAACCTCCGATGAAGATGGCTTCCATCAAGGATGCCAGGGCTGTAATTGAAAAAGGTGGGTGTGCAAATTGGGGTCAGCTCCCGGACTTCACACATAAAACTGACAAGTTTGTTTTGGGCTTTACTGCAGAAGCTCAAAGGGATGTTCAACGCGTGCGGATTTGAAGACCTCCTCTGCACATCAGTAATCATGGAGTGAATGCAATTGAGGATGATGAAGAAGATCCAGATATCGACAGCTTGATTTACCCGACTACCAACGGTGGATGAAAAACTGGACGGCGAAAGACTTCGTGCCCGTTTCATTTATTACACAGTAATTGACTTTTGTTTTGAGATTTGTAATAGACAATTTAAAATTTACGGCCCGGTGCCTTGCCCAAGGCACTTTGGCTTTGTTTGTGAGGGCTTATTATTTGTCATTTTCATATATCATCAATAAAGCATTGGACGTTTTCTTGCATTACAAATTTTACGCTCCTTGTTTTTCTTTTCCATATCTCACTTTATCAAAAAACAGCTATTGTCTCACACACACTCACATATCATAATGCAGATCCACATCCACTCTGGATCCCATTGATAACGACTCTGTTATTGCCAGTTATGACTTTGAAAATCCGATCAACCAAGTCGAGGACGAAGGTGAGGATGATTGTGAAGTGCCTGGGGAACTTGCTAGACTGTTGTTACAGGAAGAGAGGGCCATACAGCCTCATGAAGAGCCAGTGAAATCAGTGAATTTGGGTACAGAGGAAGACAGGAAAGAGGTCAAGATAGGTGCAAATCTGGAGCCTAGTGTCAAGCAATTGTTGATACAGATGCTACATGACTATGTTGAGATCTTAACCTGGTCCTATGAGGATATGTCTGGTTTAGGCATTGATATTGTGGTACACCGCCTACCAACTAAAGAAGACTTCCCTCTAGTAAAGCAGAAGGTTCGCCGTATGCGCCCCGAGATGTCTGAGAAAATCAAAGCTGAGGTCATGAAACAATTTGAAGTATGATTTCTAGCTTTTACTTCTTATCCACGGTGGGTTGCGAACGTTGTTCCGGTGCCGAAGAAGGATGGTAAGGTGGGGATATGTGTGGACTATAGAGATTTGAACAAGGCGAGCCCCAAAGACGATTTCCCACTACCTCACATCGATGTTCTGGTCGACAACACCTCGTAGAATAAGATCTTCTCCTTTATGGATGGTTTTTCCGGTTACAATCAGATTAAGATGGCTCCTGAGGACATGGAGAAGACAACTTTCATTACACAGTGGGGCACCTTCTGTTACAAAGTAATACCTTTCGGGTTGAAGAATGATGGGGAAACTTATCAGGGCGCCATGGTCGCTTTGTTCCACGACATGATTCACCATGAGATTGAGGTTTACGTTGATGACATGATTGCAAGGTCCCAGACTGAAGAAGAACACCTTGACCATCTCCAGAAACTGTTCGATAGGTTGAAGATGTACAAGCTGAGGTTAAACCCGAACAAGTGCACCTTCGGGGTAAGGTCTGCTAAGCTACTGGGCTTCGTTGTTAGTGATAAAGGTATTCAAGTGGATCCTGCAAAAGTAAAGGCTATATAGGAGATGCCAGCTCCCCGAACAGAAAAAGAAGTCAAAGGCTTTTTGGGACGGCTGAATTACATTTCCCGATTCATTTCACATATGACCGCTACTTGTGAGCCGATCTTCAAGCTGCTGAAGAAGGATCAAGTGGTAAAATGGAATGATGAATGTCAGACCTCTTTCGAAAGGATCAAGTAATACCTCCAAGATCCACCTATTCCGATGCCTCCAGTTGAATGAAGACCTTTGATTTTGTACTTGACAGTATTGGCCGAAAAGAGCACAATATTTACTACCTTAGCAAAAAGTTTACCGACTGCGAGACCCGATACTCGTTTCTCGAGAAAACTTGCTGCGCTTTGGCATGGGCTGCTCGCCGACTAAGACAGTATATGCTGACTCACACTTCCCTATTGATATCAAAGATGGATCCAATCAAGTATATCTTCGAAAATCCTGCCTTGTCCGGAAGAATAGCAAGATGGCAGATGATCTTAAATGAGTATGATATCCAATACACAACCCAAAAAGCAATCAAGGGAAGTGTGCTGGGAGATCATTTGGCGCATCAGGTCGTGGATGACTACCAATCCATGAATTTCGAGTTCCCGGATGAGAACATCATGTTGGTGACCAACTGTGAAGAACATGGACCGGATGAAGGACCTGAGGAAGGATCCCGATGGTCTATGTATTTTGATGGAGCCTCAAACGCATTGGGTAAAAGCATTGGCTCCGTGATCATATCTCCTGAGGGATGTCATACTCCATTCATCGCCCGATTATGTTTTAACTGCACCAATAATATGTCGGAGTATGAAGCGTGCATCATGGGTCTTCGAGCGGCTATTGACCTAAGGATTAAGTTCTTGAGTGTATTCGGAGATTCTGCTCTGGTGATCAGTCAGATCAAAGGCGAGTGGGATACGAAACACCCAAATCTTATTCCTTACAAAGAGTACGTATTGACGTTGTTTCCACACTTCGAGGAGATAACCTTTGAACATTTCCCCAGAGAGGAGAATCGGTTAGTGGACACACTAGCTACCATGTCTTCTATGTTCAAGGTCAGGTGGGAAAATGAAGCTCCCTAGATTACCATTGAGAGGTTGGACGAACCTGTACATTGCTGTGACATTGAGACTGAAGAGGTGGCAGATAAACCCTGATTCCACGAGGTAAAGAGGTATCTTGAGGCTCAAGAGTACCTCGAGGGTGCATCTGTTAATGATAAGAAGTTTCTGAGGAGATTTGCGGCGAAGTTCTTCATCAGTAATGGTATCCTCTACAAGCGTAACCATGATTCAACCTTACTGCGATGTATGGACAAAAGCGAGGCAGAAAGAATCATGGAAGAGTTACATGAAGGTACTTTAGGAACTCATTCTAGTGGACATACCGTGGCAATGAAAATCCTACGGGAAGCATATTATTGGTCTCCTATGGAAGCCGATTACTATCAGCATTCTCGGACCTGTCATAAGTGCCAAGTCTATGCTGATAAGGTGCATGTACCTTCAGTTCCTCTGAATGTTTTGACAGCACCTTGGCCCTTTGCAATGTGGGGCATCGACATGATTGGCAAGATCATACCTACCGCGTCCAACGGACATCGTTTCATCCTGGTAGCTATTGATTATTTCACGAAGTGGGTTGAGGCAGATTCCTTTGCTACAGTAACCAAGAATGTCATTGAGCGGTTTATCCAACACAAATTGATCTATCGATATAGTGTACCAGAGAGGATCATTATGGACAATGGTATAAATCTCAACAATACGATGATCACCGGGCTCTACAAATAGTTCAAGATACAGCATCACAACTCTTCTCCTTACCGGACGAAGATGAATGGGGTTGTTGAAGCAGCTAATAAGAACATCAAGAAAATTGTGCAGAAGATGACGGTGGCATACAAGGAATGGCACGGGATGTTACCATTCTCACTTCATGGGTACCGCACCTCTGCGCAGACGTCAACAGGGGAAACACCCTACTCTCTGGTATATGGCATGGAGGAAATCTTACCCCTTGAAGTCCAGATACCCTCTCCCCAGATTATGAAGGATGCAGGTTTGAGTGAGGAAGATTGGATCCAGACCCGACTTGATCAGCTGAACTTAATCGATGAAAAGAGGCTTACTACTATTTGTCATGGTCAGACGTATCAAAAGTGAATGATCAAGGCATTTAACAAGAAAGTTAGACGACAAGAATATCAAGTCGGGGATTTGGTGATCAAACGCATCATACTGTTGCAAGGTGAGCCCAGGGGAAAATGGAACCCTACGTACAAAGGGCCATTTGTGGTTAAGAACATTTTTTCGAGAGGAGCTATGATTCTAACCACCAAGGATGGTGACAACCTTCCTCACCCCGTCAATGCAGACATAGTGAAAAAATACTATGCATAATCAAAGACCCGCTAGGTTGACTGGCCTAGGAAAAAATTAGGGCTTCCCGGTGAACCAAAAGGGTTCGGGCAAAAATAAGGGTTAAAAATTAAAAAAAAAACTGTACACCCGGCAAGTCGAAAACCTGAAAAGGCGGCTTGGGCAAAAAAGGTTATCCCGGTGGACTGAAAACCTGAAAGGCCGGTCCAGGCAAAAATTAGGGATTAAAGCGTAACACTATGTATCGTTGGATCATCTTGCAACTAGACTTCGGTATCGACTATAAAACTCGGACGGCGCCAATCAATCTTATCTACCTTCAACCAAGTAGCAAAGTGATGAGACGCTTTAAGATATAAAGGCAATAACAGAGTTGGAACCCAGTGGAATTTTTTTCACATAAATGTTTTTCTTTGTTCTTCACAAATTGTATAATTTCTATCTTTTGGTGGCATTCTGTTACTAGGACGTCAACCTCTTGTACAAAACGCCTATCACAGGATAATTTCAAAAATCAATACAATTCATTTTACAAAAAATTTCAAAGTTGTTTTTTTTCTTTCTGTTTTGTTTTGCAATAACGTCCAATGATTCATTTTTGATATATGCATTTGAAAATAATTATTCCTCATAAATATTTACATGCGAAGCAAAAGATGATTACTCGTAATTTCAGGAACAGGGGCAAACAAGAAATGTTCAAACCTTACAGTTGCTCTACTCACCAGGTACAAGGATAAACCCAACTAGAGAGTATGACTAAAGGCACATACACTCCTTGTAGAGTAAAAGATACCCAAAAAACATCGGTGTTGATTATCCCCAAGCAGAGTTAATTTATCGCCAACAATGGAAGACTATCCCCAGTAGAGTTTATTTCTTCCACAGACAGAAACTCAATCCCCAACCGGGTTCATTATCACCAGCAACGACAATTCATCCCCAGTCGAGGTTATTTCTCTAAATCTGCAGATCTTCTAGAAGAATCTCTTTTCCCCACAGAGCCATTTTCTCGCCAGTTTATTCTCCAGCCGAGTTATTCTCCCGCCAATTTATTATCAAATCATCTTCGATCATTATCCCCAGCGAGAGAATATCATAAAAACATTTCATATCCATACATCATGACATGTGCATAAGCATCATACAGCACAATCTCATTTATTTTGAGAACATAAATGCTCAACACATTTCATACATCATGACATTACATACGACTAACTCTTTACCTTTCAGGGAAAGGTACAATCCAAATTCTCATGAGTTTTCTTTGGTTCAGTCAAATCAATGCTAAATATTTCTATTCCAGTTTAAGCTATGAAGACCGGATCCGACCGGATAGTATCTTGATTTCCCCATCATATTATGAAGCCCAGAGAACGACCAGATAATAGTATCAAATACCGCGAAGCCTGGAATCGACCAGATAGTGGTTTATCTTAAATTTATGCTATGAAGCCCGGGTTCGACCGGATAATAGTTTAATCCCCAGCAAGTTATTGTGAAGCCTAGAGAACGACCAAATAGAAATATAAGTTACTGTAAAGCCTGGATTACGACCAGATAGCAGTACAAAGACACCATGAAGACTGGAATCAACCAGATAGTGGTATATCATAAACACAAGCCATGAAGCCCGGAAATCGACCAGATAACAACTCAGCAAGTTATTGTGAAGCCTGGATTACGACCAAATAGCAATACAAGACACCATGAAGCCTGGACTCGACCAGATAATGGTATAAGACATTGTGAAGCCTGGATTACGACCAGATAGCGGCCAAGAATACTACGAAGCTTGGAGTCGACCTGATAGTGGTATATCTTTAATGCAAGTTATGAAGCCCAGATTCGACCGAATAATATGTTGATTTCTCCAAATGCCATGAAGCCTAGATTCGACTAGATAATGGTATAATACATCGTGAAGCCTGGATTATGACCAGATAGCGGCAAAGCACTGAAGCCTGGGCTTACGACCAGATAACAGTAAGGGACACTGCGAAACTTGGATTTCAACCAAATAGTAGTTTACCCGGCCATTTACTATAAAACCTGGAAATCGACTGGATATTAGTAGGCCTCAAAGTCAAATGGAAGCCCGAATGCGACTGGATAACCACTTGATTTCTTATGAAGCCTAGAATACGACCAAATAAGAAGTAAGGTATTGTGAAGCCTGGAATCGACCAGATAGCAGTACAGGACACCATGAAGCCTGGATTCGACCAGATAATGGTATAAGACATCGTGAAGCCTGGATTACGACCAGATAACGGTAAAAGAACACTGAAGCCTGGAATCGACTAGATAACAGTATAAGACATTGTGAAGCTTAGATTTCAACCAAATAGCAGTTTACTTGGACAATTACTAAGAAGCCCGGAATCGACCGGATATTTGTGCGCCCTAAATTCAAGTTGAAGCCCGGATGTAACCGGATGACAACTTAATTCCTTTTGAAGCCTGGAGTACGACCAGATAAGAATTGAGAAATTGCGAAGCCTGGAGAACAATCGGATAGCAAGTTTAAACTCATCTCCCCTTTAAGTCACTGTAAAGCCTGAAGCACGACCAAATAGCAGTCGATCTTATCACTATGAAGCCTGGATCACAACCAGATAGTAGTTCATTTTCACCTCTTCGACCCAAAGACGATTCCCCAAGGATTGCTCACAATTCATCAAAACCCAAAAGTTGCTAAATTAGGGTTTTACATGAAAAGTCAACTCAACTTTGACCAAGCATAACTTTCTCATACTTTATCAAGAATGACCCATCCAATGCTAATTTTGAAGAGGATGTGATTCTCTACAATTCATCTTTAGCTCCCAAGTTCAAAATATGCACTCACAAGAAGTTATGAATTTCGACATTATAGGTTATTTTGAAAAGTCAACAAAAACACCTTTTTTGTCAAAGCTTCATACATGAACATGGAAGACCCAATTGAGATGAGCCCAACAGAGTTGATTAGAGGACATCTTGAGATTTCTAAAAAGTCCAAGAACACATCTCTACGGTCAAAATTTAGGAAGTAATCCATTGGCAAAGTTGACCTTTTTTTGCAAAATGGCCAAAAGTCAAATATGTCTCAAATTGCAATTTTTGTCAAATGGGCCCAACTTTTTGTGATTGCACTGAACTTGTAGCATGGTCCACGACCCATGAGCCCTGTCACTTGTCATTCTTTTGTTTTTATCATTTATCTTGATTTTATTTCATTTAAATCAAATAAAATCAATAATAAATAATGAAAATATCAAAAATCATTTAAACCTTGAGATTTTGTGCATATTTCAGGTCCATGAATAGCTGGCAATGAGATCAAATCGTGCAAGGCTTGTTTGTACACAAAAAGATTGGATTTTGGCTTAATTTGTAAAGATTTACATGAGAATCAAATCATGATGAATGATCATTATTGAAGAAGATTTGAAGCAAATTTGTAAACCTAATTCACTCAAGGGTACATATAGAACATTGGCAGACCAAGAGCACAGGGATTGGAGGCGTGAAAAGCTGAGGAAAAACTTGCAAAAAACTCAAGAAAAGTGGAAATCTGATTTCATAGCTCCAGGAACTTTCAAGCCCCTCAAAGCATACCATTCACTTGTTGGGCATCTAAGGACTCTATCCCAACCATTAGCAAGTGTTTTCGTGCCAAAAAACGCATAGTAAGTATCTCACGACATTGATACTTTCTTAAAATTCAATATCACGATTCTGGCATTTGTAGCATGAATTCTTTACGTATTCTTGTTCATTGAAACATTTGCAAACTAATGACAATACTCAATGGCGTTTTTGTTAACCATACAGAAAGTTTCCATGATTAGGGTTTAGGTTTCGTTTTTAGGGATTCTTCACACAGGAACAATTGGCCCTAATGGAGGAGACCATTGTGATCAGCGGGTCAAACCTAGTTGATCCATGGTCTTGAATCTTATTTATATTGCTTGTATGCAGTTTCTGAAATACACAGGGTTATAGCTACAACGCCATGTCTGTAGGTAAAAGTTCAGAGTTTTAAACGACAGATCTAGGAAAGAAGAAGATGGCGTGTCACAACTTTACTGGCCGGTTTAAATTCTGGCGCGTTTATTCTGGACAAAAACCTGTAATTTTGATCTATTTGTTTGTTTGTATTGTATTGATAAACTAACACCCAACGCAGTTGGTCAGAAGAAGGAAGTCAGAAGTTCATGATTATGGGTTCGATCACAGGCGTGAGATATGGGCCTTTTACCCCTTTGTGTTCACCAGATCCAGCGCCTGCACTTTTTGAGGTTAATCTTCTGGACACACCAACCAGGACAAGATCACCATCCTCTGGACCATCATCCTCTGATCACCATATTCTGGACACATCAACCAGGACCAGATCATCATCCTCTGATCACCACCCTCTAGACCATCATCCTCTGATCACCATCCTTTAGACCATCATCCTCTGATCACCATCCTCTGGACCATCATCCTCTGATCAGAGCCGCTGACAGCAGGCCCTTTGGTTATTTCTTATTTTTTCTCTAATTTACCTTTCTTTAGTTATTCCTTTTTTACTATCAACACCAAAATCACCTTTTTTTTTTCAACAAAAAATCATAAGATCAATTTTCAAAAACTCTAGAATTAGGTTTTATCTATTTTATCAGATTAACTTAATATTTAATTTTAGGGTAATTTTAACCTTTTGTAAATAATTTAAAATAAATTAGAAAATTAGGGTTCGGTTGAATTAATTTTTATTTTCTTTTCTTTAAATAACCAAAATATAAAAATAGGTCAAATTAATTATTTATCTTAATTTAAAATAATTAGTAATTAGGTCTGTATTTATTTAATTAAAACCTTATTTTCTCAAAATAATCAAAAAAACCACAAAAATGATTTTTCTTTCAATTAGGTTTAGACAGGGTAAAAACCCTAATTTTCTCTAGTTCTCGACTCATCGGGCATTTAATTATTTTTAAGATATTAATGTAACTGTTCATAGGATGTAATAGTTTAATTAGGACTTTTCGTTTATTTATCGTTTTTACGGGTTTTTGGCTATGTAATTAATCCCTCTCCCCGAAGCCTTGTAATAGCGTAGTTTTATTTCTCGCGTTTTAATTTTTGCAAATATTAACTGTTAGATGTATGATAATAGGATTGCATGGCAAGAATGAATGATAATTTTAAAATGGTTAGCAAACCCTAAATGTGAAAAGATAATAACTTGAAATCAAATCACTCGCACATGCGCACTCCTAGGATATACTCTCACTTTGGTTGGCTTCGGTAAACGATCATTAAGTATAGGGTGTCTTAGTGGTTGCCCTCTTATCTAAACAAAGATCAAATGTCCCGTACGGAAATGTTGCCTCAGAAATGTCGCCTCGGAAAGGTTGCCTCAGAAATGTTGCCTCGAATATGATCTTAAGACTTTAGGGTTATTACGAAGAAGTCCTAACGTTGCTTTAGTGATCGTACGTCCCTTTTGAATTGACCCTTACAACTCCAACGACGGTGCTACCTTCTCACTAATAGTAGGATAGTGTTGTCTAAAGGAAACAAGGACAAAAACATTCTTTTTTCGAGTAGGTAGATGCTAGTAGGTACTTTCTCAAAATCAAACTTTTTCACACTTACACACTTTTCAAACAATGTTTTCGAAAACACGTCGTAACACACTTGAGAACTGATACAAAGGTTAAAACAAAGTAAAACAAAAACTTTTCAAAATACACGAACACGGAATCATTTTTTAAAAAATGATGAGCAAGTACCTAAGAGCCCATGGAAAACCACGGAAAGAAAGGGTGTTAATCCCTTCCCTTTCTACAATCTATCCCCCATACTCAAAATCTCGAAAGAGGAATTTTTATGTGGTTTTCTCCTTTCCAGTTGGATAAAATAAAAGTCGGTGGAGAATCTTGCTTACCGCAACATTTGCAAACAAAAAATGCAAACCAGCATTTTTCCTAAAATAGTCGGTTCTGCCACTGTATCACACCTTGGTTATCTACAGGATTACCGAGATTTATAGGTTGACCATTCTGAATATTCATACCGACATTCGAATCCAGATTCACATTCCGAGCACCACCTCCAGGATACTCAACCACATTCTCAGTACCCAAACTACCATTAGGATTATTGATGACGGCCCCTTGCATATTCGCATTCAAAGTTTCACCACCATTATTCATAGTTTCAGCATGCCTCATAATCATGACTCTCATTTCCTATTGTTGGCGAGCCATGTTCGAAATGATCTCCATTAACTGGTCAACTTGAGTATCCATCCTGATACCCATAGTAACAACATTTGCATGAATTTGTTCCAATTTCTTTCTGGAAGTACTCTGAGTGTGGTTGCGATGCGAGTTTGTAATAGAAATTTCTAAGAAGAAAACCCATATCGAAGATAAGAAACCTATGGGAACCACCTGTTATGATATGATATGCATGAATGAATGATCATGCATGAAATGTTTTATCATTTCCATGGTATCCAAAAGTTTTGTCAATCCCTAGGAACATTAAACAAACATGGCAAGAGAGATAATCAGCGATCGACAAGAGATATAACAACAATAATTGGCTTCATTAAAAATAAGATGATCAAAAGTGACTTCCTACAAGAATGAACCAAAATGCATAAAGACATATAAATGATCCCATCCAACAAGACTAGTGGTGATAAAAAGACATCAAATAAGAAAGAAAAACGACAATCAATGTGGTGGATCTTTGACCTCTATGTAGTACAATGGCCCCCCTGTCGGAAGTACCCTTCACTCCACTCTTTGGTTTCTGTGAATAATTTCTTTGTCGTTTCATGATCTCGTCCACGTATGAAGCTATCAATCACCACATCCTTCTGAAATACTTTTCCCTCCAAATACACACATTTCTCCATGAAGCGATCACACTCTTTGCACTCTGGCAAAGGTATGGGTACGGGAACATATTCCATCTCTTTTATTTTTTCTCAGAGTTTGGAATTTTCTTTCATTACTTCAATCATCTGAGCTTCCTTTGCTTCCAGTTCCAACATAGCAACTTTAAATTGATTTCCCAACTCTTTGGCTTTTGCCTTGTTTCTATTGTTAGCCATTTGGAATTTCAATGTTTCTAGACGATTCTTCTCTACATCAATGAGGGCCATCTGATACTCTTCTGTAGATGCAAATAAAATTTATGTCCCAGAACTTCTTTTGTTCTTCCTACCTTCATAACTACCTTCACCTTCATATTCTTTTAGCTGATGTGCTAATTCTATCTTCTTTTTTTGTCAGGAAGTATATTTCCATTTTTTTTTCTTCAAGATATTCGTGAAGATCCCTGTTTTTCAACTGTACTTGATAAAAGCGTTCTTTAGGTACATCATGTTTTAGCTTAGTGGGTTGAGGATACAAGAATACCTCCTTTTGAAAATGCAACATAAGAATTTTAACTCTTTCTTTCACCCAATCCACATAAGGATAAAAAACTAACACCTCCATTAATCCAAAGAACTCTTTTCCTTTCCTACCAATGTGGGCCCAAGAAACTTCTCCTTTTTTTCAATAATTCAAGGTCTTCCCCATATTTGCAAAACACAGGTTCAATTTATTTAGCTGTGGGTGAATGCCTCATAGCATAACCTAATTGGTGAAGGGCGAGTACTATATTGTAATCGATAATCCCTTTTGTTCCTATGAGTGGAACCTTAGAGCAACCAGCACAGTTAGAGATTACATCATTACTATCAACCTTAAGTTTGTACCACTGAATATCAAAAGAGGTGAGCGTCATCACATTGGATGCCTAAGAACGAGGATCTTCTTTGAATGGTCCCTTTGTAGGTAATTGTGCCATGAACCATTTGTAAAGCATTAGCATATAAGATACCATTACTTCCTTCTTCCCATACTTGGAGTGAATGGAATGGTAAGTGTAAGTTAATAAGGTAGGTATCGTAGTTTTATTCATAAAGATGCATAAAGAAGCCAAGTCCAATATCTCCTTAATCTTAGGGAAGAGGACAACCCTGTAAATGGTAGTGGCCAATAATGCATAATAAGCATCCCAATGTTCCTTGCTCGCCATTTCTTTAACCTTTCCTGCCATGAAATCTACTGGAGACCACAAGTTACTTTATTGCGTCTCCACTTTCCTTTTACATCACTAACGCTCAAATAAAGAACTTTAGCAATAGCCTCATAGGAAGGCTTAACAGGGACCTAGATGAATGGAATGTTATCAGTAACTCTGATGTGGAGAAGATGAGAATACTCCTCAAGAGTGGGCAACAATTAATAATCCTGAAAGGTGAAACAATGTAAATCCGGGTCATAAAACATTAGAAAAGTCTTAACAACCTTATCATCAACCCGAGCATCCAACAAAGAAAATAGATTCCCATATCTTTCACAAAAAACACCCATTTGTTGACAATTCATGAGATGTCTAAGCTATTCAAGAAAGGGCCAAACACTTGGATGAAACTGGTAGTTGAAGGTATCCCTTTTTGTCTTTATGACGATATCAGTATTATTTTCAATTCTTAGAGGAAAAGAAAACTCTAGAAAATCCTGGAAATGACAATATGTATGCTAGTTAATCATTTTTTGTACAA
This sequence comes from Vicia faba, assembly GCA_948472305.1. Lineage (NCBI taxonomy): Eukaryota > Viridiplantae > Streptophyta > Magnoliopsida > Fabales > Fabaceae > Vicia > Vicia faba. The sequence continues at coordinate 1,364,353,729 of OX451737.1, read as the reverse complement.
CATATATATTTTTGAAAAATAAATATGCTACGATGTTACATGATAGGACCAGGGTTTCCAATAAACAGGACACTACTGTTCTTCTGTATAGAGTCATAAGTTTAAATTTTTGAGAAAGTCACCAATAATAGTGATCAACCAATGTTTCCAACAGAAAGAGAGTCACCAATATAATCAAAGTCACCAACTGAACCAAAATCACCAACTGGACCAAAATCACCAACTAAACTAGAGTCACCAACTGTATCAAATACACCAACTGTACCAAAGTAACCAACTATACTTGTAAGAAATTAACCATTCCACTCACGGGTGAAGACTAGGTTAGGGTAAGGCAAGGGTAATTCGCAAATCACGGGTTCGCCTGAAAGTAAAATCATCGTAACACAGACGTGCATGATGAAGATACCTTTGTTTGAATCTCATTCGAGCGTGGTATATGACATGACTGCACTAATGGAACCACATCCTATTGTCGTCATGTCCCCACTCTATTCCTAAGTCCTATGAGTTAACAACACCGAGCTGGGTATTGGGCCTTTTACCTCAAAAAGTAACATCCCACCGCCATAGAAACAACACAACAACAGTATCCAGAGTATAGAAAATAATAAAATGCAATGCATGAAAGTATATAATAAAAGCACATAAACAAATAAACCTAGAAAGCAATAACACATAAACACCCCATAAAAAATAAAACAAACACAAGCTAAGACTAAATTGCTAAGGATGGACCAGCAATAGGTCAATCTTTCCCCAATGAAGTTGCCAGTTGAAACAACCGGCTGAAATCATCAAAGATAAAATTCAATAAAGTCGCCATCAAACGTCTTTTATACCACATGAAGGAAAGGTAACATCGAGAAAACCTAAAGGGGTGAAATCACGGTCATGCAACCATAAGGATCTGGTAAGGAAGTCGGTTACACGAGGGGAAGGTATTAGCATCCCACACGTTTGTGGTACTCCACAGGATCCACTTATGTTTGTTCTAATCTAAGAGGTGTGTAAATTTAGGTCTAAAGCTTAAGAGCTAAAAAGAAAGATGCAAAATGAGGAATGCATGTAAAAGAAAAGAGAAAATCATATAGGGAAAATAAAAGTTGTTCTCGTTTGGGCCCTACCCTAATGCCTATGTATCCTATTTAAGGAATCAAAGCAGCTGTAGTTCGGCTTCAAAATTTTCTGTTTGTTTTGTGTTTTTTAATGAAAGATATTAATTTCGAATTATGTCGTAACTCGACCTTTGGAGACTTATGCGTCAGCACAGAAGTGAATTAACATGTTCTTCTGGAAAAAAATTTGAAACAAAAGCCCGAAGGCAAAAAAAGTTTACGTTGGTTGGTGTTTTTGTTGCAGATAACTGCTAGTTAATCTCAAAAGAGAGATATTACCCACTTATCCACTTATTCAAGAAATAAGTCTTTGAGATTTGAACCACACCAAGGCTTAGAATGGAATAGCAATAAGATCGAGAAGAAACCTTCTTATCATCCCTCATGCTCAACAAAGCTTTTAAGTGTTTTGGAGTTTTCCTTAAAAAGAAGTTTTTGTTTTTAATGCAAATGCAAAAGGGGAAAGAAAATTCTAAGGGGAGACTAGAAAAATAAACCTAGAGTTATCATGCATTATTGATCCTATAGTCGAGGATAAAAGGGGGCATCTCTACCTAATGTTAGCATTCATGGATATAAGCCTAAGGTCTATTAATCTCAAGCTTTAGGAAATATTAATTTGAAGATCCTATAGGGAGCATACAAGAGGTGGGTCTACTAGATAAGGGATAAGGGATGACCAAGCATCAAGAACATTCAACACACGTGATAAAAACAAAGGATGGAAATCTTAAGCACACCAAGTGAGGTGGATAAGAAGTAATCAAGGTTGGAAGGGAAGCAAAGATGTTAGGAGTGTGAGAGAATGAAGGAGATAGATCCTAATAATACCAAGTCAGTAGTATATGCTAGACTAACAAAATTAACTCTTAACTATGCAGACAAACTTTAAACACAAAGACCTTGGTCAAAGTAAAGCCCTATATATGTTCCTTAATCAAAATTAGGTTAACAAATAGAAGAAAATTTTGTAAAATTGAGTCAATTAAAACCTAACTTTTTAAAGACTTGTAAAATCCAGAAACATGATTTAAATCTCTTGGATTAAATTGAGGAGTTAGAAATAATTGGAATTAACAAGACTAGTTAATGAAAGGGTCATACTAGAGAGTTTAGCAAAAATATTTGTGAAATAATGTAAAATCAAAAGTTAAAATTCAACAAAAGTGATTTTTCTGATCTTAAGTTATCCAAGAAATTTAAACATATTTTCTTTGATTTTTTCAAGTAGAGGAAATTAGGCTTTAAATTGTTTCTTAAGGCCTATTTAAGAAGAGAGCTAAAAAACTTGGACAAAGTTTCTTAAAATCAGAAGAAAAAAAGAGAAAATTGAAGTGTAAATTTAATTAAAAATCATAGAAAACTAGTTTAATAACTAAGAGTCAGTAAATCTATTTTTATGGAATTTTATTGTTTGAGGAAGATATGAAAAGAAAATTAATTGCACAACATGACAAAAAAAATAAAGAAAATGATATAGTCAATGATTGATTTTATTTTCTTATAACTAATTTTTGTAAAATCAAACAAAAATTATTTTTATGAAGTTGATTCAAAATGGAACCTAGGATATTTTTTGGGGATTTTTCATATTAGTTAAAGTTTAAAATAAAAAATTCTAAAATATTAATAAAGAAAAAAACCCTAATTGAATTAATTTAATTATTTATTTCTAAAAAAAAGATAAAAAAGAAATAAATTCCAGAATATGAAAGTATAGTAAAAATAATAGGCCTAATATATTTTCTTGATAATTCTTTGGTGACGGAAAATATTAAAAGAAAATTAAGAAAATTAATTAAAAATGTATTAAAAATTAAAAAAATCCCAAAGCCTATTACACCTGTGAAAGCTCAAAAGCGCTGTAAAACAAATTCAAACCATGTTCAATGGATGCACGCCACGTAATCGTCCCAGAACTTGAACCATGCCCTAACATGTTTTGTTCAGTTTTACATGGATAAAACCTTCATCGGCAGAGATCAAAGGCGGCGATTTAAAGTTATAGCTGAAAAGGAGATGGCACTAACCATCTACCCTGATGGCCGCACCATTACTTTTCTAGGCATTAGAGATAGTGTCATGTTTCTACTTGACCAAATTGGATGAAGATATTTCATGGTAGGAAGAAGATTTAGTTCTTACCGTAGGCTGACCCTAGAGTTCCTTAGTTCACTTACTTTCATACCTGGCCATGGATTAGGATTTAACCGAGTTTTGATTATTTTTATAATGTTTGGAATTGACTTTTGTTATAATAGCAAAGAGTTTGCTAGCCTTTTAGGAGTTCCTGGTGGCCCACACGTCTTTGATAGCACCCCAGAAGGCGGTATTTTGGACCTTGAACTTGGATATTTTTGGGATAGCATAACTGGAGATAGCAACCCCGAGCCTGATAACATGTTTTCTGCGAATATCCATAACTCGGATATTCATTATTTCCATAAGATTCTTGTTCGCACCTTTTTCGGAAAAGAACAAAACATTACCTCAGTGTTCAAAGATGAACTTTTTATCATGTATTGTTCATCCCAAAATCGCCATGTTAATGCTGCTACATTTATATTGGCTAACTTCTCCTGTCTTGCACAAGTTGATAATGAAGCAATCTTAATAGGAGGATCAGTGACCATGATTTCAAATGCTATCGGGTTGAGATAACCATTAGTCAAACTTGACCCTCTAAGAGGAATACATCCCATGAACATCCAGTTCTTTTTCAATACCAGCGTCATTATAAACCTAGGCCCGAATGAGTTTGAACTCTTTATCAATAATAGAGTTCTGCACCTTTTAACATTTCCAAATCCTTAAACTATAGTACATGAGAGAAATAACTGGCTTTTTGAATTAGACGAACCCCGTAATGACCCACAAACGCCTCCTGATACTCATCAAGTCTATGACCATTTTGATATCTCTGAAGCTGAAACTGATCCTGAAACCCCTCCATTCTACCATAGCCTTCCATCTCCTAACCATACCGACCCTGCAGATATCCATCAAATTATTGCACCATTTCCACTTGAGGACCATCAGCCTGACACAACCTCTTGTACCTCCGCTACACCACTTTATCCACTTCCTGATCACAATGTTATTATCACCGCCTTCCAGACTAACATTTCTAACATTAGAGCCGACCTCGCTTCTTTGCGCGTCAACTTTTACAGATTTATGGATGTAGTGACGTAGCAGTTTGATAATATCTATCAACATCTTTATTCTGCTGCTCCTCGCCTTGGACGTAGTGGCAGATTTTTTGAATGATATTGTTTTCTTAATATTAGGACTTTCCTGTTTTCTTAATTAGATATGATGTTTTAATGTTATTTTGTAATTTTCTTGCTTTCTTTTGTTATAGTAAGAGTTTTTCACCTTTTCAGTATTTAATCTTTTGGGATCTTACTATTTCATTTTTTCTATTACTTATCTGCTATTGTTATTGTATGTATGAGTTTAAATTGAAGTTTGGTTAAAATTGCAGACTGTTCGTGTTTTACCCTTGTGGCGTTCGCCACAAGGCCGTGGCACTCGCCACGGTATCCAAACTACGTGCCCCTGCCACGGTTTGTTTGGCCCTTTCCACATTCTTCATATAACAAAAACAAAAGTGTTTTTCTAAAAAAAATCTTCGTTTCCCCATTTTCCTTCATTCGACCCAACCCTTTTCAACTTCCACTTAGCTCTCATTATCACCCACTCATGTTTCACTTTCCAAATTCATTTCACCCTTTCAATTCCTCGAATCGCAACACATATCATACTTCTCTGGTCATATTGACTGAAGAAAACTAAACCCTATTTTATCAATCATGTCTCATCGCTCCTAACAATCAAATAGAATGGCATGACCATCAATGGATATATCAACAATCGTCTTCTGCACTAAGGATTCTGGTTCACAAAGCGAGAAGTACCTTAAGTTCTACAAACATTATGTCATCCCTACAAGGTACGTTGATGAGTCATGTTTACGTGAACTAGGACTCTTAGACAATGTCCAATGGATGCTGACTAGTTCAAGTCTAACTCATATCTGCTCGTTGAACCATCCAACATACGAACCCTTGACTCTAGAGTTCATGAGTTTGTTTATTTATGACACCCCTATGGCAGAACCATATCTCACTGGAACCTTTAGGTTTAGGCTTCTCAACAAGGAGTACTCATTAAGCCAAGGTACAATAGGGGATATGTTACATTTTCCACGTCGGGAGAATGTACCCTGTAGAGTTCCTTTTGAGGCAGATTTGTAAACCGTAGCGTTTGATCTTTAAGAAAAGTTAACATGTGAAACAACTCCAAAATGGGATGTCCTTAATTCCTTCCTAATCCATAACCCAGTCATCTTCTACTTTCATCGCATTCTGGAAAGCACAATCTTCAGTAGGATTAACAACCACGATTTAAATTCTAAAGAGTTGTTCTTTCTACAGTGCATCTTTACACTGACCATAATCAATGCCAATCCCTTTTTTCTAGCTCACATTCATTCAATTTGTACAAGAGAAACCAATCCTTTTGGTATATAGGGATAGTCACATCCATTGCCCTTGCCTTGGGCCTAGGAGACAAACTCACAAATTTGCCATCAATACCAGCCTTGTACCTTAACATCGACAACTGTCAATTTGCTCACTTGATTAAAGCTCGAGAGGATGGAAAATATTATTTGATGGTCAGAAATAAAGCGATTAAGAGTGTCTTCTTGCCGTGTCGCAATCGAACTAATGCACATAATATGGATAATTGGCCTTATGATCTATCATCCCCTGAGCCCAATGCGCATGCTCAAATCTGCAAAATATTCTCTAAGAAAATAGGTCTTCAATCATTTGTTTCCTAAAATTTATCCATATTTAGAAATTTTGTATATCTTTGAAAACCAATATAGAATCACCGATTAGTCAATCTTGGACGCTACATAAGCTAACTAAATATTTTTTGAATAATCAATAACTAACATATCAGCTGAAACATGATCTATCATCCCCTGATAATGAAATCAATGAAGTCTCCATTGTAGGGATGGTATTCCACTTGTAATAAAGATGATATTCCACTACTAATGTATAATTTGTGTGTGATGAAAAAGAGCGACACATGATGGTGTGGTTTGCTGTATGGGACTATGGGATTTACTTAATTGTAGGTTTGCAGTAACATTTTAACAAGAAACATTGCGGCGCATTTTTAATTGAAGATATAAAATGAAAGAAAAATCTAAAATGTACGAAATATAATTTGTCACAATCACACAAATGATTTTTCCAATCATGTCTCTTTTGATTTTATGTGTTTATTATATGATGCTATTTTTTTACTTATATTAATACAACTTGTGTTACTTATAAAAGTTGTTTCTTAGTGAAATAAAAGAATGAAACCGTAAAAAATGTTTAAGCCAAACCCGAACCCATGACCACGGGGTTCCAAAGCACCCTTATTATCGCTCGATCGTATCTAAATTGTGTTATATATTTTAAAAGACTTTATATATTATTTAATATCTATTATAATTTTTTTAACTCTTTAACCGATTTTGAGGCCTCTAATTTTTTGAGGCGTTGGATTGTGAGTCTGGTTACCCTGGCTCAAGGTCAACCATAGTTAGGAGTTTGATCCTCACTAGCCACACCTTTTAATTTTAAAAACTATAACTATCTACTACCTAACTATGATTGAAAGATGCATCAGCACTTCATAATCTACTCTTTAATCAAACTAAGTGTTACACTA